>JACEHZ010000659.1:0-600000 GCA_017893485.1 Hemerocallis citrina | reverse complement strand
CACTTACATTTTTTTTCCTGTCGGAGCCTATTAGCTAAATATGTATGGTATGTACGTAGGGTGCAGTTGTAAAGTGCGGCCTACAAATCGAAGAGGCCGCAATTCGATATCCTCGAAATTAATTTTGAAACTAGTCTATCTTGGGAATTCGTTTCAAAAAGTGGGTCAGTTTGGGGGGAAAATCTAATTTGTAAAATGTATGTAACGAATAAAAGGAGGTCTAATGTTCGAGACCAGATTATACCTTAGTATTTACTTTTAAAATATATATTATTAAAGTGGCTGGAGCTTTTGGGCTCTATCCGGTTCATCAAAAAAAATATATATTATTAAAACGTATGAAGCAAATAAGGATATAATAATCCCTCATTTATTCAAGGGCGTTTTACAGTTACATCCCTAAAATTAATAAATATTCCCTTAAAAGCAGCTCCTTTAAAGAAATCCATCGCCAAATCACAGTATTTACTGTTTATTCCCTTATTTGTAAAACATAAAAACCAATTTGATCGCCATTTTCAACAAGAGAGGGGGCCCAGTCGACTTATCATGAACATTCAGGGTGTTTTCTAAAATTATGCCATATTAAAGCTAGCTCCTTTCTCCGCCGCTCTGAAGAACTCCGTTCTCTGTCTCTCTCTCTCATGGGTTTTGGAAACGAAGTTTCAGGTATTTCGATTTATAAAACATTAAATTTTAGTTGTGGACTTAGGAATTTTTCTCTCATTTGATTTGTTTATATGCAGGTTGCTACAAATTTCATGTGGTATTTTGTTCAATTTGTTTTTATAAAAAAAATCATATTATGTTAAATTTGTTATTGTGAGCTCTACATTGAATTCTTGTGAAGAATAGTTAAAAAACCCTACAAATTCCATGGTGAGTTGAGTGAAGTTGGGTTGGATTTTAGGAGATCCACTAAGGGGGGTTTATTGGGTTTGTTTGGGGATTCAAACCCACTAAGAAACATTGGATAGATACGCTTGTAGAGCTAGATACTAGACATTTTCGATTCAGATTCAGTTTTTCAGATTGACTAATTTAGTGATTTTGTATTTAGGGGATTGTTGGTCATGAAAGTTATTGTTATGTTATACTTAATCGATATGGCATATGTTAAAATTATATTTAGATGTCCTTGTATGAATTATTTTAGGATGGGGTGTATTCTCATCGAGGGAGATGAAGTATATCGTATAATAAAACCAGTTATTATGGTATTGGGTTTGTATCTATTAGGATCATGGTGTAGGTTCATTTTTAGAATCCAGGCCCTGGTATTAGCTGTGATTTTAAAGATCGAAAACCGATAGTTGGTTCGATTCAAGTGTTGAAGAAAGGAATGGTCGATCAAGGTTATAAACGTCGTCAGTGGATATGCTGATAAATGAATTGAAGCTAAGAAAATGCTACAAGTTGTTGTAGGCAAGGTTTTAACCGTGACTATTGTTCAGGTTTAGATCATCAACGGCATCGGTGTATTTGTTATAATTTGCGACTACCAAGGCAGCTAGGCTGGGATCTTCATCAATAGGATGGTAGATGTGGCACGTATTGGTCAATGAGATAGGTGGTGATGATGACCAGGATGATTGATAGTGGAACACTTTGTAATAGGCGGCAATATTACATTGCAAAATTTGGTTAGTGATGTGGTACTTGCAAGGGGTTGGTTGCGGGTCCAAGATCTGAAGTTGTAAGTTGAATATAATCATGGAGTTCACATAGGCTTTGAACTGAGATTTTCTGTTTATGATATACTGCAACTTCTTGTCTTGGAAGGGTACTGCATCAAGGTTCTTTAGTGTTATTTCAGAATTTGGCTCAACGCAGGTAGACACGTTAGATTCACAAGACGCAACAAAAGCGCAATGACGCCTTAGGATAGAAGCATAATGATGAATCCTACTATAAGAGATTATGAGTGATGAAGAGGACTTCTCTTTGAAACATTTTCATGTTTGTTGCAACGACTTTAGGGTTGATAAGAACTACAGATACCCTCACAACAGAGAAGTTCGTAGGTTACAATATTAGATTTAAGGTTTGCTAAGACATCACTGGTGATGTGCCATTTGAGACCCATGCATTCCCACATAGAAGTTCAAGAGAAGGTAGATGAATATATGATGACATCAAGAAGGTGATAATTGATCGCCAATGATGAAGGGTTTTTTTTAACCAATATAGATAGGGCATAAACGAGTGAGTAATATTCCGAGTATACCTTGTACTAGTGTTTGTGGGTTGGGCAAAACTCTTGAGCTTTAATTTTGAGATTTACGTGGCAGGGTTTATGCTATATGAGTTTATAGTACTGTCAATTTAATAATGAAAACTTGCTTTCATGCTCTTTGGGTGGATGTAGGAAAGATCTGTCGAACCAAACACTTCAATTGTTTTCCTTATTGTTATGTGTTTCCTTTGCAGAACTCGTAATCAAATATGATTCAAGAATCTATATCAAAACATCTTCCATGTCAAATAAATCATTCGATAATCATAATTCTTTACGTACACCTTGTATTGCCAAACATGCTCTTCAGCCTGTGCTATTATCCGTTGCTGATCTGATTGTTGGACCTAAGTTGACCACTGAATGCAAGTTTTATTCCACTTTGTAGCTCTTCATTGAGGTTGAGTTCATAAAATATTGATACCTCGACATACATGTTCGTGATCCTGCCTGCTTCCTTAAATATTTCCTACTATACTTAAGATCAGCATTATAGTCTACGGCTCTACAGCCTTCTACACTTTTTATGTCCCTATATCATCATGCATACTCTTGTCATAATGTCCCTGCCCTTACCTGCTTAAGAAAAGAAATGGTGTAATTGTTTTTTGTTGTTTCCTTGTTCATGTTGGACTAAATAATATGCTACTTACCCTGACTTTGGTTGTTTGTTTCGGTAAAGCCTTATTAATGAAACACGGGGGATCTTTAGTCCCCACCGTTTTGCGGGATAGGAAAAAAAAAGAACAAAGAAAAAAGAAAAAAGAAAAAAATGCTACTCGGAGAACTTGGCCGTGTTTGTGAAGTTCCTGTTACTCTTCTTCTCTTAGATACATGCCAAAGCTTCTATGAAACTCTGGTTTTTGTTTTTGTATTGCTTTTTAGTGTAACGGTTGATTAATTTAGAAGGAACAGCAGTGAGTCTGATGAACGTGGGAATCAATCATAGTTTGCGTTTTTGAGGAACAATGGTTACACGAGTGTAGGCTACATTAGTCTACAATGTGATCCCTTGTTGAGTGTTTCATAATCAAACTTCGGTTTTGACATTTACCAATTACTGAGCTGCTTTCCACAATCCCTTTATTATTTATTCCGAAGGATAGCTTTCCATAATATTGATTCAGTGAAACTTTCTTAGTAGATGTTATCTATCTCTACTTTTCCAGCTTGAAGGAGTCCTAAGGAAACGAAGGTTGCTGATAAACGAAGGTCGAGAATTCATCATAATCCAGTTGCAGTCAGCCATCTCTTCTGGAAATCGCTTCTTCACTTCCAACCCTTGCCACTTGTGACAGGATGAAGCTTATTCCAATCTTAAGAGGCATGCGTAGTTTCACAGCACCATCTAAAATCTCTACATCATCACTTCAACAACGCTTCCTCCATGCAGATTCTGTTGGTAAAGACTCTCAGTCAAATCCCATGAATCTAGATCCTTTTGGACCAAGACCCTCGCCATCTGACAAAATTCTAGAGCTAGCTGACCGCATTGCTGCACTACCTATCGAAGAACTGAAACAGATCGGACCTGCTCTCCAATCGCTGCTGATGTACCCAAAGCTGCAGCAGATATCTTCAGGAGGCTTCAATTTAGGCCCTCAAACTGGAGCTACTGCTGCAAAGCCGGAGGAGAAGAAAGCAGAGAAGACCGCTTTTGATGTCAAACTTGAGAAGTTCGACGCTGCTGCCAAAATTAAGGTGATCAAGGAGGTCAGGTCGTTTACAAGCCTCGGGCTGAAGGAGGCTAAGGATTTAGTCGAGAAGGCTCCAATCGTGTTGAAGCAAGGGGTTACCAAGGAAGAGGCCAATGACATCATAGCGAAGATAAAGGCAGTTGGTGGTGTTGCTGTGATGGAGTGAACTTTCATGTTGGTTTGAAAGCAATCGAGGTAATTTTGCTATCGCTAACTATGGTTGGAAGGAATGCTGTTAAAAAGCATAGAATATAATTACTAGATATCATCATTATCATGTTTCAAATGTTTCATATGCTTTCATGAATAATATACCTTGTGTTTACCTTCGAAGTTTATTTAAGTTTGTATTTCCTTAGATAATCAATCAATAGCTCTACCATGTATTTGGCTATTGTTGCATTCCTTGTCTTCACTTTTTAAAGTTCTTTTTTCCTGATATTCATATTGAACAATAGACGAGATGGGAAGTGGTGGGGGGTATAAATATAGTTTTGAGAGGAAGAGATAGACATGGAATTTTAAAAAAGATAGAGATGAAGAGGGGGAAATAATTATATATATATATATATATATAATTTAAATTTAAAATAACAGATAGAGCTTATTCTATTTACATAAAAATTATTAACCCTTTTACAAATTAAATTTAAGAATCAAATTAAAACTACAATCGATAGAAAAGATTAACATCAATCCAACAGTCCTGCTCCTATTCAAACTTGTATCTGAAACTTGTATAAATACCACCCTATACTCCCCCCTTCAATCCCTCCCTCATAATTTATCTTCTTTGTTCTTGTTATTCATTGGATCGGTCATGGCCTTCTCGTTCTCCGTCTTCTTCAACTTCATCCTCCACTTTTTCATCAGTATCGACCCCAATGTCACCCCCAGTCCTGCCGTCTTCAACGCCACACAGTTTATCGGGGAGTGGCGCGTCCTGAGTCCCAACGTCGGAGTATCTGCAATGCACATGCAATTTCTTCCCAATTCCAACCAACTGCTGATCTTCGACCGCAGGGATGCGGGTCCTTCCAACCTCTCCCTCCCTCTCGGACAGCCCTGCCATAATGACTCTAACGTTATCGACTGCACTGCCCACTCCCTCCTCTTCGATCCATCCACCACCTTCGTACGCCCTCTCAACATCCAAACCGACACATGGTGCTCCTCTGGCGCCCTCCTGCCCGATGCCACCTTCATCCAAACCGGAGGTTACACTGCTGGCGACCGGATTGTCCGCACCTTCGACTCATCATCTGTCGGCCCCTTCTCCAAAACCGACTGGGTTGAACACCCCAACTATCTATCAGTTCGTCGGTGGTATGCAACGGATCAGGTTCTTCCTGACGGGTCTGTCATAATTATTGGCGGTCGGAAGCAGTTCAACTACGAGTTTTACCCCAAGCCAGAGTCATCGGACACCCAAAATCTTTTCGACTTCGGCTTCTTGAAGGAGACCAGGGATTCTTCCGAGGACAATCTCTATCCTTTTGTCCATCTGTTACCTGATGGTAATCTTTTCGTCTTTGCCAATACGAGGTCGGTTATCCTCAACCCGACACGCAACCAGGTGATCCGAAAGCTGCCCGATATTCCTGACAGAGTGCCTAGGAATTACCCGAGTTCGGGCTCCACTGTTATGCTTCCTCTTCGTCCCGGACTTGCCGGTAGCAAGAACAATCCTGCAGCCACACAGGCAGAGGTGTTAATCTGCGGTGGCGCTCCTTATGGAAACTACGACGCTGCGTATCACCACGACAGTTTTTTGCCCGTGGCAAGTAATTGCGGAAGGATCAGGGTGACTGACAAACATCCGGTTTGGAGGATGGAGAATATGCCGATGCCACGTGTCATGGGTGATATGGTGCTTCTACCCACCGGGGATGTTCTGATCGTCAATGGAGCAAGATCAGGTAGTGCAGGTTGGAATCTGGGAAGGAATCCTGTCACTGCACCAGTATTGTACAGGCCGAGCGCCAAGAAATTGGACGAGCGATTCGTGGTGCTGAAGAGCTCGTTGAAACCGCGCATGTACCACTCAACAGCAGTCCTGGATAACTATGGCCGAGTTCTGGTCGGTGGCAGCAACCCACATGTCAGGTACGAGTTTCACAACACCACATACCCTACTGACCTGAGCATCGAGGCGTTTTATCCTCCCTACCTGGAAGCCAGACTTAACCTGGTGAAGCCCAGGATCATGCAGACCGATGCGTCGGGTACAGTCGGGTACGGATCCGCAATTCAGGTGTGGTTTTCCTGCGGCGTTGATCTGGAAAAGGGCGATGGCCACAGGAAGGACGTGCAGGTGGTGGTGGTGGCGCCAGGGTTTGCGACGCACTCGCTGATGATGAACCAGAGGATGGTGGTGCTGGATGTGGCCAGAGTGGACCAGGTGGGGCCCTTTACTTACGAGGCAACTGTGTCGGCCCCACCTACGCCGGAGATTGCGCCGCCGGGATACTACATGATGTTTGTGGTGAAGTGGGGGGTGCCAAGTGATGCAGTCTGGGTGAGGTTTGGTTAGAGAGTAAATTCTTGTTCGTTTTTTGGTGTTTATTGGTATTTGGTAGTTTGACATTAAGTTACACTTTTCATTGTAATTGATTTAAGAAAGACATAAATTCATTAGTATTTTCTGTTTAATTCTTCGATTATTTGTATCTTTTAATTCCAGTAGAATCAATTTGAACAGTTCTCTGCATCAATTTATTAAAGTATTATTATCGAATTTTATAGATCAGCAGATGATTATATGTTGGGGGCTGCAGTTGCCTTACAAATGCGCAAAATCCATATAGGAAGAAAATAACATCAGAACTCAGAAAGTCGATTGTCATTGGTAGACAACCTGTAATTTGTAGATATTTACTTAACCATCTAATCTCAGTCATTCGTTTTTAAGTGAAAGTTATATTAATCATTCATTTACTCATTTACTCAGCTATTGTTAGTTATCATAATATCCTCAAAGTTCAAATTTATTTACGACATAATTAATTACAAAAGTGCCACTTATATATATAAAAAAAAAGTTTATGCAACTATAAATAATTTGTAAAGAGTATGTGATAAGTAAAAGAGATCTTAGGTTGGAAGTCAAATTATATTATGTCTTAGTATTTAAAAAAAGAAAAGAAAAAAATTATTAGGGCGTGCATCCCCGTGCAGATTACTAGTCTGTTTAAATTGATAGTTAGAAAATAAAGAAATTAATGGTCAATTCAAGTAGATTCATTTGTCTGTTTAAAATTCTAACTAAATTTTTTTATATAGTATTTTATATGAGTAACACTTTTATAAATAATTATATTGCAAATAAATTTGAACTTTGATGATATTATGAAAACTAACAACAGTTAAGTAAATGAATGATTAATATAACAGTTGAAGTTGTCAATAGTAAATGAATAGTTGAAATTAGATAGTTGAATGAATGTCTACAAATTACAGGTTGTCTATAAATGACAACCCCAACTCTTCCATTATAATATTAGATATTAGAGATTGGAGATAGTTCTTATTTCGATTACATTTAACTTTCGGGACATCTAGAAGGTGGTTCGAACTTGTTGGGGAGAATATGAAATTCAAATAGTTGTTGGTGGCATATATGCTAAAAACCCCCAATATATAAAATTAGATAGACGGTGGGATAAAAGTACCCAACCCACCCACCCACCCAATAATTCATGTATATTTTATATTTGACCCAATATCTGTTTAAATTGGTAGTTAAAAAATAAAGAGAAAAATGGTCAATTCATTTAGATTCATTTCTACTTAACATAATACTTCTTATTTCGATTACAAATTTTTTTTTTTTAAAAAAATAACGTGGATAGAGTCAACAGATTCTGCCCCAAGTATATATAATAAAATGGGAATAGTTTTTTTTTTTTTTTTTTTGATTTAAAAGATGACATAGTCACTGCTTCATTAAAAAGATATTAACGAAACAGAAATAAGGATACAAACCGCCGATAGGCAGCCAACAACCTAATCACCTAGCCAGAATACATCCAACCATGAAGCAAAATACATCAAAATACAGAAACACAAACAAAGGTACATCGAAACAAGTAAGTAGAATGGCCAAAGTCCAGTTGGCCTAATCCCTGATCAGAAGCTCCCCCCCCCCCCCCCCCCCCCCAGACCGAAAGCTACTCCTCCTCTCCCATGCGCATCTTCTTCCTAGATTTGAGATTTCCTGACATAATTAAATTTTGTGCATCAAAGAAGATAATCTAATAGTTACAAACATCAGATAATTTTATACGGAGTAAATTGAAAAAATGAGAAAACAACAACTCTCACACAATCCGATGCAATGAAGAGTATTGCACAAACACGCTACAACCATTCTGAGAGCAGCCAAATGCAAGCCAAAAGCAACAATCCTGAATGCAGTCGACAACGACCGAGAACAGCAGACATCACCACCCAGCCAAAAAGGCATCAGTCAGCAACAATGAAACAACGAATGTAAGCCCATATGTTGGAGCAATCTAGCCTCAAACCAATCCACCAACATACCTAACCAAGAGAAAACGAAAACAGTCTGCTAGATCACAGCGCAACAACAGACCCAATAACGACGAATACAAAAAGGCGTACTGTTGTGTGATATCTAAAAAGCCCATATTTTGATTACAATCAATCTTCAGGATATCTAAAACGTGGTTTGAACATTGTTGGGGAGATAAATATGAAATTCAAATAGTTGTTGGTTACATATATGTTAAAAACCCATAGACGGTGAAAAATGTTAAAAAAACACTAGATTTTATGTTTTTTTTTTTAAAACTATGCTATACAAAAAAAAGCACCAGAAAACAAAGAAAAATGGAAGATAATACCCCGATTTGACGAATTATTAGAAAATTTATTTTGATAAAAGGGGAAATAATGTCAGAAAAGAAAATTAAGAAAAAAGTACTAAAAAAAAGGCGACAAAACCGTAGAAAAAAGTCTATAGAAGAAGGCGCAGAGGCTTAAGTATGGGAGCAAGCGGAAGAGTTGTGGTCACACGCGGTGAGAACAAGAGACCCTTTCTCCGCGATTGAGGGACTCAAAAATGGGTTTCTGAATATTTTTGAAGCGTTGAATGGAGCGGTGACTATATGTAAAAACCAACTTCCGGTGTTCGTACTCAAACTGTTTTGGGCCGACATTAGTTCTGGATAAAGATAAATAATGAATATAGGCCCAGAATATCACTCTTTTGGGCTGACATTTATTGGGCCGATGTTTGAGTTGATACGGATAATATAAGACTTTTGGGCCGAGACAAACTGGGCTGAGGTTAATATTAGGGAAATGTCATAATATTTTTCATATGATTAGAGCATCTGTAGTCGTTGAAGGTGAAAAAATGGATATATAGATAAATAGGAATAAGAATCGAACTTTTGCTGCACTCGTTAAAAGTTATATTTTAGCAATCTATCGTAAAAAAATAAGCGACGGCACTTGCCGTGGGAGAGAAAGAAAAAAAAAATATCGTTTAATTTTGTGGGACGGCACTCGAAGTGCCGTCCGATCGTTCAAAAAAAAAAAAAAAAAAAAAGGAGCGACAGCACACGAAGTGCCATTGGAGCCAAAAGTGGAAAAATTTTTGCCGCGGAAACGATGCATGTGCCGTCCGACAGTAATTTTTTTTTTTTTTTTTTTTTTTGCATGGAAGTGCACTTGAAGTGCTTTCTTAGTCAAACGGTAATTTTTTTTTTTTTTTATCAATATAGCAAAGGACGGCACATGAAGTGCCGTCCGTGAACTACGGAACTATTGGGACGGCACTCGAAGTGTCGTCCAAGGAGGAATTCGTTTTGGGTTTTTTAATTTGTTTTTGGGCTTTTTAATTGCAAAAAATTCTTTTAATTTTCAACGGACGGCACACGAAGTGCCGTCCGACACGGCAAATTTTTTGTTTTTTGGTGCGACGGCACTCGAAGTGCCGTCGCTCAAATATGAATAATTCTCAAATCGATTCTCATTTATAGCACACGACTGTAGCGATTTATCGATAAAATGGATATTTGGCAAATGAGTGCAGTACGTTCGTTTGCCAAATATCCATTTTATCGATATTTGGCAAACGACTACAGATGCTCTTACTGACTCATCATTTCTCTATTTATTTCCATAAGTTAGTTAAGGGTTTCATTCACATAAGGGAAAATCTCTAATCTTCTCTATGGGAGAGTTGGAATCTGTGGACAACCTATAATTTGTATGCATTCAACCATCTAATCTCGATCATCGTTCATTTTTAAGTGAGAATTATATTAACCATTCATTTACTCAAATATTGTTAGTTACTATAATACCCTCAAAGTTCAAATTTATTTACAACATAATTATCTATAAAAGTGTTACTCATATAAAATAAAAGTTTGTGCCACTATAAATAATTTGTAAATAATATGTGATAATATCCGAATTTATTTATCCACACAAACAATAGAGAGGGAACAAAATTTGCGATCCTTTATAATTTGATTTGTATTCCAATTTATCACAATCCAATTGTTGGGATTGAATGAGGCGTTTCGAGTGATGAGTTTTGCCCGTTGGATTGTCATGTAGCTGAGTTGTTTTTGGCTTTGCAAATGGGAATGGCCTTTTCAGTCTTTTACTATTTTCAGAAATGTGAGCTTCTTCATGTGTCCGTTGAATCGAGGGCCCAAAAAAATTAAATGGGGCGAAATTTGGTGGAGAGCGAGCAAAATGCCCCTGAATTTATACATATTTACATATGGTGCCCCTGTAGTGTATTTCGACGGGAACACATGTGGGCTAGGCGCTTTTAAATGGGATGGCCCTATTAGCCCATTTAGAGTTAAACTATTTTGATGTTTCAAGAGAAATTCTATAAATTTTTATTTGAAATTAGTAGCTTAACATTTGCATCATACCAAAAAAAATAAAAAATAAAAAAAAATCTTGTCTATTAAAGTTCGTTTATCTCTACTATTTTAATGGGAGAATTTGTCAACATACAGACTTCATTTGTAACCAATCAAATACATGTAATGCACATGTATAACAAATATAAGGGAGATCTTAGGTTCGATACCAAGTAACATAAAAAAAAATTAGAATAGTTGACAAAAGCAGGTAGTTTGTAGGGGATTTGGGTGTGTACGATGCCCGAATTCCACTTCTGACATATGGGGGACATTAAGAAAGGATCATATTAGAATAGTTGACAAAAAGACTTGGGACATAGCAACCGCGGCGTCTTTGTGGAATCTATGGCTAGAACGTAATGATTTAATTTTTCGCAACTGTACTTATAGATTTTCAACCTTAATACATAAAATTTTCCTGTTTATTCATGACTTTGCAGGGGCGAAGAAGGTGAGGAAGAAGATGAAGAACAATGAAGGGGAATAGCCAAGGAAAGCAAGGTGGAGGGGACCGTGCCTCACGCAACTGAGGGGTGATGTCAGTAATTTGCTTTGTTGCTCTCTTTTTGGGTCAGGCAGGTCATAGCAACAATCTGCATGTAGAGAAAGAGTGATTGTTCAAAAGCAGCAAGGACTACGATGTGTTCTTTCTATTTCTTATGTTTCCAGTTGATGTTATTTACTATTGTATGTAGATGTATTAGACAGTTTAGACGCGAGTCACGTCTACTTATGTTAACTGTCCTAAGTGTAATCTGAACTACTTTGTTTCGTTAACATATCATTAATGAAACGATAGCAGGACCATCTTTATTCTTACATAAAAACATCAAAAAAAAAAAATTAAAAAATATATATTCATTTATAAAGACATGCACCGCACGTGTAAATTACTAGTGTGAATATAGAGCGAGAAGTTTCAAAAAGGGTTTTCGTGTATGACCCGATAAAACTGATTACATTACATCGACAAATACAGCCTTCATGTCCTAATCATACGATAAATTTATCACAATTACAGTATCACTCTCGCAAACTGTTGTATCATTCAGATGACATCCGAACATTCCAACTCGTTGATGTGTAATGTTATATAAGAAAACATCGTCAAAATTTTTGATCTATGGTCTGACATGCCCAACTTCCGGATCAATGATTTAATTGAGAAGAATAACAACAACAACAACAACAAATGTATGTTACTAGCTGCTGCTCGACATGGCAGATGTATCTTCAGCGAATTCAGCTGCTGAGGACTTCCCATTCGCTAACGGAGCTTTCCCGGGTCCCGGACCAACTGATACTTTCACAGTGGCAGGTCTAAGAAGACGGCCCCCAAGGACAAATCCGCGTCGGACCTCCTGAGTTACAATACCTTCCTTAAATTTTTGAGACTCTTCTCGACCGACTGCCTCATGAATCTTCATTGCACAAAAGAAAGAAATATGGAAGTAAGAAGTTAAGATTACGAATACCGTTGTTTGTTTTTTAAATTGATCTCAGGGTATTGAAGTATGTTGAAGCAAATGGCTAGGTAACATACTTCAGCAGCAGAGACAATTGGGTGACCATAGCATTGCCTCCAGAGCTGGTCACCTGAGGAAGGGACATCTCTATCTTCATTAAGTTGTATGATTATTTTGTTTTCTTCACTCTACCATACTCACTTCTACCACTGAATTTTACATGTACAGAAAGAGAAATGAACAGAGAGTTCATTCAACTAACTTCGGTAAAAGATGTGAAGTGCTTCAGGTACTGTCATGGTGTTTTTATGTAGTGTCAGTGCAAGTATAAGTTTACATGTTAAAAATGTGACTATCTCTTGACCTTAAGTTACATTTATTTAACTTATAATTAGAAGAAAATTTACAAGTTTTACATGAAATTATAATACACTGAGATTGAGTTTGCGAGTTTGCTGTTGATTAAGGCTAACTCCTCCAACTGCTCATAACTCATCCCCAAAATCCTCCCCCACGTCAGGAGTAAAACTATAATTTTTATTATAAAAAAAAATCATTTGGCTCAATTGAGTTAGTTAGCTAACACCATTTCCTATAAGAGGAGTTTGGCAAGTCCCTCCCTAGCTAGGGCTGCAAACGAATCGAGCTATTCGCAAGCTATTCTAGCTCGAGCTCAAAACTGAGCTTGAGCTCGTTTCGTAGACGAGCCGAGCTCGAGCTTAGTTTTTTTTTTTTAAGGCTAAGCACGCGAGCTATTCGGCTCGAATACGGTCAAAGCTTGGCTCGAACCGAGCTCGAGCTCAAAACTGAGCTCGTTTCGTAAATGAGCCGAGCTCGAGCCTGATGGTATTTGGCTCAGCTCGGCTCGGCTCGATTGCAGCCCTATCCCTAACTCATACATGTTGAGGTCCCTTTAGCAACTTAGCCTAGGTATTAGCAAGGTATCAAGAACAATACCTATCACACACCTGTTCTCCAGATACCTTTCAACTACTAGTAGTACAAAATATATACCGGGATGACCTACTTCTAGACGACCAGAGGCCTAATTTTATTTTATAGTTGGTAGTTTCAAGTGCCTATGATGGAAAATATAGTAGCATAAAGATTACTGCATGTAGTGAATGTATAGCAGAAAGCCAGAAAAGCAGATGTTATGGAAGCATGCTTTGTAAATTATTGCTAGCAGTGATATGTGCAAGCACCAAATGAAACACGAGCAATGAAAAAAATGCAGGAATAAGTTACTTACTGCGGGATCAAATGGTTTGCCGACCGTCCCTACTACTGCCACACGCAAGCTTCTCATCACCTCCACAAACTGTTTGTATATACCTTGATAGCTTCCATCGATTTTTTTTTCCTTTTCTGTTTCTGGTTTCAGGTGTTGCTTGGCTTTCTCAAAACTGTCGACCAAGGGCAACAAGCTCTCAATAAGTTCTCCTTGCAAATCAGATGTAAATGTAAGACGGTCTTTTTCAGTACGCTTTCTAAAGTTTTCAAAATCAGCTTGTAGCCGAAGTAATTTCTGCCTTCCGGAAACTATTTCCGCTGTTAACTCCTCAGATTTAAGGGTCAAATTGTTCTTCTCATTCTCGATGATGCAGATTTTAGCTTCAACTTCGTACATACTCTTTTCATCTCCATCGACTATAGCCTTTTTGTAAGCTTGAATAAGCACCTTCATAGGAGGAAAATCTTCTTGATCTTCTTCGCTTTCTGGTTTATTAACCAGTACCTGGTCGTCTTCAATTCCACTGATTGTCTGAAGAAAATTGGTCATCAGTAGTCGTTCCATGATGTTCTAGAAGTTCGACCTAATAGAAAGAGTCTCTAAACTAGTAGAAGTTCCCTTAACTTCGATAAGATTTTATTGAATATTTACATTCTTTGTGTTTCATTAAGGTTCCTTCAAGAGAGAACATGGAGCATATCCAAATACTTAACTAAGTACATGTATATCGCTTATTGATGGACAGAACAAGAACATTTTTTAAGAGAAAAGAAGGGGGGAATTACGTAATAACTGTACCTTGGAATGATGTGGATTGCATATCAACACAGAGAGAGTAATAAATGTCCATAAGCATGATGAGTATTCAATCCAGACATACATGATAATAATCATAATAATCACAAGTTATGTTGCAGGCAAAAAATTGTACACAGGACATGCACACAAGAAAAGTATAATGACAAAGCGTCAAAGTGTTTATCATTTATATCTGGAGTTAAACATGAATGGGAGCCTGTGTGTCCCTCCTAAGCGAATACAAGTTCCTTTAAAAAGTTACAAATTAGAGTTTATTATTGTATCTTTCATTCCTTTCAGGTATTAAACAGTGGAAAAATAGTGCCTAACAACGAGATAGGATAATCCAAATTAAGTACAGGCTGGACAACTGAGAAACCACAAACAAGTATGTTATGCTTAAAAGGTGAAGATGTAAATATAATAAGTATACATAACTTCCTTTTAAGTTTAGCATCACCGCTCCATTGTTTGCATTCCTTATGTTAAGAAACATGTATGTATTCACAATTACAGCACTTAACAAAACTCGTTTGCAAGACTATGAAAATGCCAGTGGTACTTAAAACTTAATCACAGTAAAACCTCTCTATAGTGAATTATATAAGAATAACATCTATATAGTCATAAAAAATTCTGGTCCCAACTTGGGCGATTTATAGATAAGAATAAGCTCCACATTGAAATAAGTTATAATTTTTCTAGGTTCTGTCTTAAAGAACTTGCCTCCACATAGTAATAATTATCTGTATATCGCAAAAAATATATGATATGTTACATTAATGGTTTAAAATGAAATAAAATATTTATCTAAAGTTGTTTCGGACAATGATTCATTCTTCACATATTTGAACTTGCGGGTGTGTAATAACTCGCCATCATGGACAACTTCCTAAGTTCCTATTGAGGCTTGCATAAGTTGTGTTAAACAATGTATTTATAAAATTTACATTGAAAGAAAAAACATTAAAGAGAATGCAAAATTTTTGACTAAAACTAGAAACTATGTATATTTCTTTTACCAATGTCTATTCTTTGGATTTGACATGCTCCGTTAATTAATTATTAATGTAGTGCATACTTTACCTTCATACTACTTGCACTAAGGTTAACTAAGTATTGTAACTACTCCTCTAGTAAGTCATAACCTCCGTCGTAGTAATAAAATTAGTTTGGTCCCAACAGTATGACTATAGAGAGGTTTTACTGTCCAATAGAGCATCTGTAGTCGTCATTAGAGCATCTGTAGTCGTTTGCTAAATATGCATAATATGCATATTTTTGCAAAAAATGTGCTGCAGTCGTTTACTAAATATGCATATTTTGCGACAGTAGATTGCTATAAATGAGAGCGGATATGAGAATTATGCATATTTTAAACGACGCAACTTCGAGTTCCGTCGCTCTAAATAAAAATATTAATTTAATCGTCGGACGCAACTTCTCCTTGTGTCCCTCCCAAAAAAATAATTTTTCGTAAATAAAAAAATGGGAAAGCGAAGCACCCCCTCAAGTTGCGTCCCTCACTTCCGGATTTGTCGGAAGCAACTTCAGGTTGCGTTGTCAATTCTGATTTTTTTTCTTCTCTTCTGACACAATGTGAAGTTGTTTCTATCAATTAAAAAATAATTAAATTCTTCCGACGCAACTTCGAGCTCCGTCTTATCTTAGATTTTTATTTTTTTAAATTAAATTGGTAAAAAATACCATTAGACGACCGCAGCAAATGGCCAAATGCATACATGCCCACGATTTTAATGCACAAAATCATCAACACAAAAGGGGTTGGTTAGCCATAATTCTCAAGATCTAATCTACAATTAGATTTTAAAAAAAAATCTAATTTTCAAGTCAGAAATGAGATTAAATAGAAAACAGAAAGAAAGAAGAAGAAAATTGCGAGAATTGCGAGAATAAATTAAGGCGAACCTTGGGATCAGCTGCGGCGAGTCTGACTCCGATAGAAGGAGGTCTTCGTGTGAGCTGGGCGACAATGGCGGAGCTAGTAGGGTTTTGTTTTAGGGGAAAGGATACTACAACAGTTTTGAATGGCTGACAAGGAGAACGAGGAGGGTGGATAGAAAAGAGGGCAGATTGGCCTGAGACTGATGAAGAACAAGAAGCCATTACCGATTCTATCTTCTAATCTGATCTAATCTAATTCTGACTCCTAGTCGTAGACTTGCAGACAGGATATCCAAACTCCAGATGCCATGGGCCTCCTCTTTTGGGCTGGGCTTTAAACTCTGAGAAATAATTATGTCGCAGTTCTTTGTAATGAATCTGGACCGAAACAGGGCACTTTTTAAAACTAATTCTGACCACTGTCGAAGCTCATCGAAGATAGATCACTTGTAGTACCGAAATGCGGCCTTTTTAAAAATGAGTTTTTTCGAAGCAAAAAATGAAATGAACTAAGGTCGTAGTTGAAAACTGCGGTCTAAAAAAAAACATATTTTTAAAGATGCCGCAGTTTTCAACTGCAAGTGATCTATCCTCGGAATCAGTTTTGAAAGTTGTCTATTTTTTGAAAATTAGATTCTAAAAGTAGCCTAATTTGGGGGGGAAATCTATGTTGGTATCAGATCATCAACTAATCTAATTGAATACTTTAATCGAAGAGTTGTGTTTTATATTTTAGACAAACAACTCAATATGTAGACAAACATAGACAAGCTAACTTATGTGCATTGTTCCATCATAACTAAAATAAGGGTTTGGGATGAAAAAAAATGAGGTATCAGGTTCGAAGTCAGGCTATCGTAATCTTTACTTTTTAATTTCTTTTTATTATGACGTGTTTCGCACGTGTAAATTACTAAGTAACAATAAGATCCTAGATGGTAGAAAATATCGAAAGTACCAAACCGTATCGATATAGAATCTGTCGACCTGTTGAGAAGAAAGAATTGATAGAACAGCAAATCTATACCCTTAAGCAAAACAACAACAACAACAACAAAGCATTTTTTGGGCAACATGAATTCTGGTTAACAATAAAAACTGCTAAGCAAGAGTCAAATGAAATGAAGAAGCTTAACACTGATCACAAAGTACAGTAAACCAAAGTTTGTTTTCACAATTTCATGTCTAGTTAAATTTTCATCCATGAATATTAATAATAATAATATTAAAAAAAAACTGCAAATCCTGAAACAGAACATAGAACTTATGTTGACATTTGTACATGTAGCCAATGTAGCTACCTTCCCATCCGATGCGGAACATGCTTGTACAAATTTTCACCTCGACCCACCAGATGCAGATTCACTGGATTCAGCATTTTTCTCCTGATTATCAACTTCAGTGGCAGCATCAGCTGCAACGTCGATAATCTGACCAAACAGAGAAAAGGGGGCTTTTCCTCTCTTCACTGCATTGTTGACCACATTACTGCCGGAATAATCACCAGTCAGCAGCTGCAAGAAACTCGCTCTGTTCGACGACGGTGATGAACTCTGCGAGGTGCTACTTCCCTCCACATTAGTATTGTCCAGATTGCATAAACAAAACGCAGTACTGTTCGGATCTTGCCTGGCTCCCTGCATGCCAACATTAGATGCACTGGCAATGTACAGTGACGGGCTCAAATCCGCAAACACTCTATTTCCTAAACTGTCCATCGAACCCGGAGGAGCATCCTTGATTCGGGGTCTTTTTGCGTCGACTATATGTGCTGCCGATTCTATTGCTCCAGGCAACGTATCAACATCCACTTGCCAAGGGCTGACAGGTCCAACGTTCTTCATAAACTCTACGTCCTCCCATTGAACCTAATCAAATTGGAAACATCAATCGAATTTTCATTCTATAATATATTTGTCATCTGCAAATGGCATATAACAAAGGTCGGAACTATGGTAATTTCCGGTAATTCCGCAAAAATTGTCATTTTTTTTTTTACATGGCTTCGCCTAGCCAATGAAATATGAACTCTGGGATACTTTCATAGTGTCAATGCGGTGTCAGTAATTCATTATTACTATTACGTATTAGCCATTTTAAAATTGGACATATATAGGACATATCAATTAACGGTAACTGATAAGGGCAATAAACTCAATATGATCAAGGGCTTGGAGGAAGATCAACTTAGGAGGAAGACTCAGATATCGGCTCTACTTCTATGAGTTGCATCGGGGTGAATTGTATTTCGAGTGGAAGGGAAAGTGCACGGAAGGATATGATCTCATGCAGGGCCGGCCCTGATATGTAGGCGGGCAAGGCGGCCGCCTCGGACCCCCGCCGAAATCGTCATTTTTGGGGGCCCCGATTTCAAACTTCCCTTGTAAATATAGGCACGCATTTCGCGCGTATTTATTTATTTTTTTATATGGGGTAGGGGGGGCCCCATTTCGGAAGTTTGCCTAGGGCCCCCCGGAACTTAGGGCCGGCCCTGATCTCATGCCACCATTGTAGAGAGAATATTGAGTATTACAAGAAGATTGTTGCAAGTTGCTGAATCGGAAGAGCGCCAATATTGCTAGTGTGGCTAATGCCTTGAATCATGTGATAACTTATACTGCACTCTTTTCTCAAGTTCTATAAATGTGTATTAAAACCAGTTTCTTGATTCAGCTAGTTTTTCTTATATATGCTTTAAGAGTGAGATATTTTATACTTACAAGTTCATAGGAGATCGTTATGTTAGAACTGTTGTTGGTGAGATTTATGAAGTAGTAGGTGGGGGAGCGGTCAAGTTAGAGGCACCAAATAGAAAGGGGTACACACTAAAAAAAAGTCATGCATATTCCATTGTTGAAATAAAATCTTATATCCTTAGGAACTCTTGAAGGACAGTAAGCATAGTCACAAATTCAGGATTCGGGAATAATTCGTCAAGATTTAATATTCGGAATTCGGCAAAAATACGATAAATTCGAAAAACAACTCAGCAATCTATATGGGTTTGATTCTGAGTGAGTCTTTTGAACTCATCTTCTTCTCCAAGTTAGATAGTATGGTTCCTATTGTGCAGCATACTCTATAGGATATATTAGACGGTTATTGTATCAAGACTACAACCTATAATATATATATACATATTATTGTATTGATTTCCTTTGAGAGTTAAGAGAGAGTACTTTATTGTAAAAATAATAGATATAGTTCTCCATTGTAAATAACACATTAACTGACTTTTCCAATACTATTAAAGACCCTTCCGAACATGATCATCTCATCCATTTATATCTATTGAGTATCATCTACTGTGTCAAACTTCGCATAAACAAATAAAGACTATACATATGAACAATAACCAATCGTGCAATGAATGTACTAATCATCACTCAACACAGAAAGCAAAGCGAGCAATTACCTGAAGCATCCTCCACGGCGAGTAAGCCCACGGCCCTTCGGTCAGCCCCACCACCTCCTTAACATTCCCGGAAAACCACGTCATCCTCTTCCCGTCCTCCGCCTCCACCGCCATCTTCACCCTCATCCCCACCACATACCCCCCTCTCCCCACTGCCCTCAACACCTCCTCCTCCAACACCACCACCTCCGGCGTCCCCCTCCCCGGATAATAATCAACCTCGTAAACCCTATCCCCTCTCTCCGCCGCCCCCACCGCCTCCACCACCCTCTCCGCCTTCACCCTCCCCCTCCCATTCCTCACAAACCCCCCCTCATGAGCGTTACCAACATTTACTACTTTATAACAAAGCCGCCTCCGTATCCCAACAAAAATTTCATCCATCTCGTTCTTCATAAACACCACAGAATCCCCTGCCACAAGCTTCTTCTCGTTGACGAACTTCGACCACCCCGTCGTCAGCAGATGTCTGCGCGGCGTACCGCGGTAGATGTGCCTAAACCCCCACTCCTTCCCCACCAGATCTTTTATGACGAGGTTCTGGACAGGAATATCCGCGGTAAGATCCAGCGGAGGAAATATCGCCTCGGCGCAGAATCTCGGCACCGAGAACCCTCCACCATTGTTGGCATCGCTCTGCGTTAGCACCTTCGCAAAGGCAGACGTTACCGGCACTTCTGGCTGGAGAGTCCTTGTTGTTGCTGCTGCTGCTGCCTCTTCGGACGACGACGGATGGAGTATCGTTGTTGTTTCAGGACGGGGATCGAGCCCTATTTTGACAAAGACCTCGTCGGTCTGCGGATCGGCGAGGAATTTGGTGAAGATGATGTGGGAATAAAAGTAGGGTTTGGTGAGGTTGACTGCGGAGAAGTCAGGGTCTGAGGCGGCTTGCTCGGCGTGGCCTTGAGGGAAATAGAAAACCCTAGATCCAACGGCGGGGATCTTCACAGAGAGGCCGGCGCATGCTCTCCATATTAAGGGATCGACTTCGCAGAGCTGAGACGACATTGTTGAAGCTAGGGTTTAGAGAGCTAGGGTTTTGGAAGGAACAAGGAGTTGAAATCTAGAAAGGACAATAAGCTACAAGGTGGGGGGAACAAGGAGGATATTTAAGGTTCTTGATTACCAAAGTGCGTCTAAAATGGACGGCTGAGATTGATTGGGGTTTGGGAGGGAAGGGGTAGTTCGGTAGTTTGGTTGGGTTGTCTTATACGGAAATACGCGTATAGAGCGGAGAGTGTACGAAAATTGAAAGGTGGTTTTTGGAAGTAAGGGGTTAAGAACTAATTAAAGGGGATTAGTTGTGTTTGAAGATTGAGGTTGTTTTAACATATGATTTTTAGGGGGATTTTATTTTATTCTTTCTTATCTTTTAGGGGTTGTATATATAAAAAAATATTTTGAATAATACATTGAACATACATAGGTGTGAAAGAGTTATTTATTTAGTATCATTTATGAAGTTGTTTGAATTATTTATTTTGTACAAGTTTATAAGTCATTAAATATCATCTAGTTCAAGTTAAGTGTTCTAGGATAAGACATGGCAAACAACATTTGCAATTAGTTCTCATCTTGTATTATTTGGAGTTATCCCTAACTTAGGCAGGAATTTTATTTCAAATGTAGTTTAGTTACACAATAAAGTTTAGTTACATAATAAAGTTTTGTTAGAAACATAGAACTTATTTTTTGGGGGGGTTATATGTAGACATTATAGGTTACTAGTATGATGATATTATTCATTATTTTGGTATGAAATTGTCTTGAGATTGAAGGAGATATTGTTGGAAAAACAATCTAAATAAAGAGAAAACTTTTACGATGAACTAAGTTTGTATTCATTTACTCATTTATTTTCATAAAAAATACCATATATATGACTGTTTTTCTGGATTTTTTTATAGGTTATTTACATATGAGGACTCTTCATCATCGACACAATTTCCTTGTTTTTGCATATTAATGTAGACAATAACTTACCGGCAAGGGCGGAGCTTAGTGAGGGCCCGGAGTGCCCCGCTCCTATCGGAAATTTCAAAAACCCCCTTCATATTTTTGAAAATTTTATAAATCATTCAAACAAAATTATAATTTAACCTCCATTAAACTAAATTTTATTGTTTGGCCTCCCAAAAAATTATGAAAAATTTCCATATTTTTATATGTAATCATTCAATTTAATCTTGGCCCTCCCAGTAAAATTGTTCTGGCTTCGCCCCTGCTTAACGGCGCCCGCGTGTGTGTGTGTGTGTGTGTGTGTATATATATATATATATATATATATATATATATATATAGCATGTATTTCCATTATTTCCTACCTAATAGGTACTTCATAAGGAAATATTTACTTTCCATTATTTTCTACCTAATTATTCATAAGGAAAGAGAAAAAAGGTATGTAATATGTTTCAATCTTGGAATTTTTTTCCTCAAAAAAAAATGTAAATATGTTGTGAAAATTAACAACAGAGTCGTTTAGGATTCGATCAATACAAACATATAATTAACTAATTGAAGCACCAAACACTAAGGATGAATAAGACAAAAGGACAAGAAGGAATTCAGACTGAGAGATTGGCGCTATGCATGCATGCATGCATGCAAGTGTATTTTGATATTGGTGCACAATCAACCACTGTCAGTGAAAAAAGTCCAATCACTTAAGAAACACTTTTATTTAATGCATTGTAATTAAGTAGTACTAAAATAATTATGTCATGTTATTAATTAACAGCATGGCATAAATGTGAAATCTTGTTTATGGGTTGTCGTGCTCGATCGGTCCAAAAGACACCTATTCGATATCGAATTCCTCTTGCTAGTATTTGGCACGTGCGAATAGTCGATCTTACAAAGAGTTTGAGTTAAATGTGTGATACATGTAATTTAACACTAATTAACAAGTGCGATGAATGTCTTAATTTTAAAAAAAATGGAGTTCAACGGACGAAACACATATTTTTCTAAAAATTAAGAAAAAAAAACTTTGATGTGTTGAAAAATATATTTGGAATTACACGTGCGATGCATATGTTTATTTGGTAACATAAGTGGTGTTTCTTTTATTTAAAAATTAATTTAAAATTTGTTTATCTGTGACAAACTTTTCCATTAAATAGTACTAGTAATTTCCACGTGCGATGCATGCCGTAATAAATATATTTTTATTAATAGTAAAAACTTCAATGTTGTCTAGTCTTAAATCTAATACTTCATTTATATTAGATTAGATATGTACAGGCAATACACGGATTTGTTTGTCTACAAATGTTTCTATTAATTGAATTTAATTTGGACGTATATTGAACGGGTTTGCTCAGTTACAAAATTACGGTTTGTTTGTTTACAAACCCAACTCTCCCATTAAAATAATAGAGATGTAAATATATTATATTATAGATAGATGGATGGATAGTAATTTACATATGTGGTGCATGCTTAATATTTAAAAAAACAAGTGAAAAATATGACATAGCGATGCACGTGCGATGCACGTGTTGGTAGATTGACAAATGACACTAAAGCCTTCTCCCAGTATAAGATTAGAGATTAGAGATATTAATAATTATTAAAATGAAAAAGTTAAAATTATAGTATTGTAACTGAACGTTCAGATATGTGGTGTAGAAAATCTTTGATAAATATGATGTTCTATCTGTTCGGCTTTGGTCCACCAATCCTTAAACCAGTGAATAGCAACGACAACTTTTTCGCTCGCGATAAGAAGCCTTCTACGACTGACTAATTGTTTCTATACATATATTTTGATTACTTAATGTATGTATTGCATTAAGCAAAATGTATGGTAATTGTGGAATTAATTTTTTTTATAAGATACCTTTTGAAAATATTTACAGAAAGATGACAGTTGCCTAAGTATTAGCTTTTATGGACTCAACAACTAAACTCGCCGTTCCCAACGGAGAGCTTAGTTGTTAAATTCTCGCTATTGAAAAACAACGTGTTTAGTGCTGATTTTTAGTTCAAATTTTCAAAGAAAGCTCGTTGTTTTCAACGACAAGGGCATTTATACTAGACTCGCTGAGTCCAAATTTTCAAAGAAGACTCGCTGTTCCCAATGGCGAAGATATTTACACCAGACTCGCTATTCGGAACGGAGAGGACGTAGGAAATTTTACAGAGGGTGAAACATTCTGTTGGACTTAGTAAATTTTCGAAAAAAACTCCATAGAATTTTTTTTTTTGACGTAAACTCGCTATTTCCAACAACGAGTCTAGTTTAAATATCCTCGCCATTGGGAACAACGAGTCTTCTCTGAAAATTTTGAACTAAACTCGCTGTTTCCCAACAGCAAGTCTAGAATAAATATTATTGGCGTTGGGAACAGCGAGTTTTCTTTGAAAATTTTGAACTAAAAATAGCACTAAACACGCTGTTTCCCAATGGCGATGATGAAATAACTAAACTCGCTGTTTAGTCCATGTTGAGTCTGCAAATATTTTCGAAAATTGTCTTATAAAAAAGATTAATTCCGTAATTGTGAATGTATTTATAAAGTTTTTTTTTGTTTCCAATTGAGCCATAAACTCTACAAGCTAAATCAGCCCAAATTAAAGCCCAGCCCAACTCCATAGATTCTGGATAACTTCCCATATTTCCTCTCATTCAACGGTCAAGATCACATCTTGAATCTCCACGGAATCTTTTTCATATTTCTAACCGCTCATAACAGAATGGACGGTCCAGATTGACTTACAGTATCATAAAACGACCTCCTCTGTCCTGTTGTCGGTCTTTCCTTCGTTTTTAGGGGGAAAAAACGAGATTAGATTCCAAAGTGCGATCTTTCTCGATTCTAAAATGGCTTCTGGTAAATTCCTAATCCTCTTGCAGTTCCCTAATTACCTAATTAGTTTAATTCCCAATATGAAATTCGATTCCTTTATCTGAGTTTCATGAATTTTTTCGAATTATTAGGGTTTTTTTTGGGGGGGGGGTTGAATTTGGTTAAGAAATGTAGTTGTTTGGTAATTTTGGGGGAATTTTTAATGTAACTGTTAATTATCAAATTATCGTATAATTAGAGCAATAAAGTTTGTTTCTTGCAATTTTTGGCATCAAAATTCGATTGTGGAGCTGAATATTTGGATTTTTGAGGTTGAGTGAAGTTATCATTTAATAAAGGAGCAAGTTTTGGGTTCTGTAATGAGGAGATTGAACTCTGCGATTGTGTTTCTTGTTAACTTGTTTAAAACTTGGAACTTGCTGTAATTTTCGTGTCGGGTAATTGGTAGAAGGTTGATTGATGAAAGCACTGGTTGAATTGATTGCATGGTTATTGGTTTTTGTAGATATCAGCAGTACTTCAGTTCCTCCTGAGCTTGGCGTTGGCCTTTTTTCGGGGCTGATCACGAAGCAGTATATGGGCACAGAGAGACCTTGGCTAAGTAACTTTTTGTATATCGAATAAAGAACAAAAACTGTATAAATTATCCCCCTTTATATTCGACAGAATTTAGTCGGGTCTACATTATCCGTATATAGTGTAATGAGCTTTAAAGGATAGGGCAATCTCTTGAATTCGAATGTCTTGTTTCAGAATATAATTAGCCTCTTGATTGTGCTTTTGTGTTGTTTTGATTTCTCAGCATTGTATGGAAAACGGGTACGACCAGTTGCTCCTTTTGGAAGTTTGAGCAGCAGGCCTTTCCATGATCCTGCCCCCATACATCGTGCTTTGCCAGATGAACTGCTGTTTGAGGTATTCGTTATCATTATGCACGTACCAGTTTGCCAGTTTAGTTAATAAGTTTATTATTGCGTACGTAATATCAAATTATGTTACCGTAGAACTGATATTCTCTTATAAGCGCTATTAGCTGGTAGTAGCTGGTAATAAATTTTTAAGTACATTCCACTTATATGTTCTGGACGCAAATTATGGGATGGGTAGTAAATGTTACGATGATTTGGGCCCCTTGCTGAGGCAATTTATGGGATAGATGGTGTATTATGATGATTCTTAAGTATCATAATTTAGGGGAGTTTCCAGTTGTGATTGTTCTATACCACTTGACTTGATACACTTGGTATTGCAGTTGGTTGGGTGATTGAACGTCAACCCTTTTTTTTTTGTGAGGGGATATTGGAGTTTTTTTTTAATAACAGAAGATTTAAGTTTGGGAATTATGAGGTCGAAGATAGTTAATTAATGAGGGTAATAACTGGATAATTTTAAGTGAATTGGTTTGTTTCTCTAGGTTTCTTTCACCTAATGCTTGTTGTTCACATCTGATTTCTTTTGTTAGTGAGAAGTGTAAATAATGGATCAAAACATTAACACTATTCTTGTTGAAATGGATCATTAGTCAAAGTTAGGAATCCTTGTTAACATTTGACTGTGCTTGTTTATATATTCCTAACATTCCGTTCGGTGGTAGTCTAGCATTTTATCACCAGATTGGTACCCCGTGATCTCATCCAGATTATGATTGCATCTGCTTGTAAAACGGTTTCCACATAAATGTTAGTCAGGCAATCATAACAGTCTTTTCACCATAAACAGGTATTTGCACGAATGGAGCCACATAGCTTAGGGAGGGCGGCATGTGTTTGTCGCAAGTGGAAATATACTGTTCGCAATCCCAGTTTGTGGCGAAATGCTTGCCTGAAGGCATGGCAGGTATATTTTTCAGATCATTTCATGTTATATTAATTTTGTTTGTTTTCCCATCTCCTGAAACTCTGAGATGCACTGTCCTTGGCTGTGAAGCTTTGTGGGGCAGCGGAAAACTGTAAAGTTGTTCAGTGCCAGTACGATTGTTCATGGAGGAAGATGTGGATTCAGAGACCAAGAGTTCGATTTGATGGTAAAACATTTACCTTCAATGTGGATTCAGAGATCAAATTGTGGTCCAAAATACAAATGAGTCCTCTAAAACACAAGTATTTTCTATTAGGATGATAATATGTATTGGGTCCCTTTACGGATGTTACCAAATGTTTCAGTAGTTTTTAGTTTTTATTTTACCTGTTAATGATCCCTAATGATCCCTCTGCTGGTCTGAGCAAAATAAAGAACAAAGATTTTTTATTTTTTCCTACAGTTATATTGTCAAAATTTGTTATTCTGAAGGGAATTTAGGCCAATCAACATGCATTAACTAACTACTTTAACAAAATAAGGGACCTAGTAGCATTCATTGTGATACCTAATAGAAAATATTTCTTCCTTAAGAGGACTCGTTTGGAAAAAAAACAAAAACACTTCCCCTACATTGTAATATTATCATAAGTTCACAGAGATCCATATGTGATTCTGACATTTTTTTTTACCTAGGTCTATATGTCAGTAGGAATACTTATCTTCGTGTTGGAGTTCAAGAATGGACCGTCACAAATCCTGTTCATTTGGTATGTGCTTTTTCCTACTCAGTTATTAACTATCTCGTGTTTTGAGATGAACAAAACACAGTTACAAGTATTTCATATTTGCTTAAATGTGTATTATATAGTCGTGAGCTTTAGTATCTTCTCATGTCAAGATGATTTTTTTTTTAATTAACTCTGGCATTATTTCTTGGGCAACAATGGTATACATGTTGCTTAAGTCAAATGTTTTAGTGATGTTTCAAGGATGATGAGCTTTATTTTGCAAACTTGTTCAGTAGGTCCTGTTTTCTTATCATTTCCTCTCCTGTAGGTTTGCTATTATCGGTACATCAGATTTTATCCCAACGGGAAGTTGCTTTACAAGGTCATATTTCAAACTTTCTGCATGAGACACAGTGTAATATCTGTAGCATTGGCATAATTTTTTTTTGGGATGAAACTAGGTCTCGTCCTTAAGGGTTAAAGAGGCAGCAAAATGCATGCATCTTCGTGCTCCCAAGACTGATTGTGTTTTCAAGGGAGAATATATGTTAGCTGAAGATCAGGTAATTCTTCTAAACTTTCTTCAGGAATATCTCTTTCTTCGCTGTTGAAGTTCTTTGTCAAAGTTATTACTTCCAGTGTATTCTTGCTTGATGAGTAATTCTGCTTTTTCTAGGTCGAGGCTGCCATCTTATATCCCGGAGGCCGACTAACCCTTCTACGTATCTGTGCCAGGTATCTACATCCACTAATTTCTATTCATATACCTTAGTTTTATATTCTTTCTTTTAAGTGGAAGAGAGGACAACTCTAATTATTTTCAAATTCAATTTTTGCTGTATGCTTATCCTTGAATCTAAATCATTATGTGTCTTAAATGCTCTGGCCCATAACAGGGTTAGAGGGACAGCAACAGGGGCAAACAATCGCCTTGATTTTTTGAAACTCGTTACAACTGGTGTAAGTGAAAGCGACATACAAAACCATCAGGGTGGTATGCGTGGACTCCTTGAAGGTTGGCCTGAGGATGAGACACATGATCCAGCTGTGCCTGCTGTTTCACATAGCAGGGGTTTGTCCCCCTGTGTTTTCGTTCCATTTGAGGAGGTACTACTTTCTCTCTTGCAAAACATATATAGGAGTATACAATGGAAGTGGTGTGTGGTTTAATTCCTTTTTGTCAAATAGTGTTATCTGTGCTAGTATGCTGTGATATATGCTATGATCTATAAGGATCCATTGAAAGTTGCTGAATGGGAACTTATCCTGTTAATCCTGGTAATTTTGTATTAAACTTCTCATCAACCATGATTTTTCATTAGCCCCTTTACCTATATGTTGCAGTCTTTTAAACTATTACCATCCAGATTATTCTGAAAACCTCCATTTTGTTACATATAGCAGTTAGACTACTTATTTGGACAAGCATGCCCTTAATCCAAAGTATTGTTTCGATAGAAAACACTTTGCGTCGACAACAATTTTTTTTTACATCGTAGCCAACAAATAGTATGAATTGTTGCTGCTAATTGCTCTTGTTTTCAATGCCTCTCTTTATACAGGTAGAAACATCAGTCTTGAATCTTCCAGTAGAGAAGATGGATTACTATGTTCCTGGGTGACAATTTGAGGAGGGGAGACTTTCAGCCAGTTAAATTATAATTTCATTATATCCTGATTGTGTGTTGTTTCTACTACATGCTTTTGAGCTTAATCCCCGCAGGTTTCTTGTTCATGAAGCTCTTTAGTGCAGAAGCTTTGCCTTCTTGTTTTAGAATATTTGGGGTTTGTGCAATTGGAATTGCAACAATCTTTTGTTTAGGCTGTACCGATAAAAACTTGTGTATTCTTTATTACTGGTGAGCTCAAGTTAGCAACCGATGTAATAATATGTCTGTAGAACTTGGAATGAAGGTTTGATGTAAATATATGTTTGTGTAATCGAGACTTCTTTCGGATATATTTTAATTTGATGAAAAGACTTGATCTAATGTTTGTAGAGTTTGATCGATGTTCTCTGGTCTATTTTTGGGACATTATCACAAGTGGTGTGTGTCGGTGAATTCAACGTTCAAGTAGTTGTCTGTAAGAATTATGTAGCATCATCCTGATTTAGATCTTAGTCGCATGCAGCCTCGATGCAGACAAGCAAATTGCAATAAGAGATGTAGATGCAGTTTCCCTGTAACTGCATGTCGGACGCAGATACGGAAACAGTGTTGCTCCTCGATCTCCAAATGTTCCCATCTTGATCACATATCTTTTCAGTAAAATGAACGCTGCTAACCCAGTTGTATCTCTGGTGTACTTCAGCATAAACTTGTAAAACCAGCAACACATCCCCATCACATTCTACCAGTGACCTGAAGAAACAACTCACTGTCCTGCAATTTTGGTAGGTTGTAGATGTCCATCTTAATCACTTGAATAGTTGGCGTGGGATAAGCGTGGACAACAGGAGGTTCCAGAAGCTAGAAATGCAGTAAAACACCCCTGAAAAAGTGGTGGTAGTTACAAGATGTTGGAAGAGTTGATGAGGGAACTGCAGGACCGTGCAAGGAGAGTCGTGATCACGACGCAACAAGTATATATAACCCGTTTTCTGCACATACATAGAAAAAGACGACGTAGTAGGGAGGAGGTGAAAGAATTGGATAACAGCTGCAGCGATTAAATGAACAGGGACGTACGTGCTGGGGACTTTGATCGTCCTGCAGCATGCATATATGCCCCGTTCATTTGGAGATGAGTGCTGGCAGAATTCTATTTGTAGGCGTCAAACAAACGCAGACAGCACCAAAACGGAGACGTTGTATGATCAGATCGGACAAATCCCGTAAGGTGCATCCTATTACTGATGATGATGATGATGATGATGATGGACAACAATCCATTTCCATGTCCAAAATCCCAGCCTACTTGATCCAAAAAATACTGCTACAGTTCAAATTTCCTCCATGTCAGTTATGTTGCAATAAGATGAAATTAAACAGGAAGAAGAAGGGAGGAAAGAAAAAAACAATATCTTAAATTTTCAATCTCTCCACTAATTAATTAATCTCTTAATTTACACAATAAGCCCAAAAACAAAGAATAATTAAGCTTAAGCCCCAAAAAACAAATGGATGGATGGATGATGGATTAACATAAGCTTGGGAGAATCATAAAATGATGACGAAACAATGGATTTGAAATATAACAATTTGCTGCATCATCCGCCTTTCCGGTATTCAAGTCAAATACCTTCCAACACAGGTCATATCCTCGAATGAGGTAGTAGATACAGTTCCCTCTAATTCCATTTCCGACACCAACTGCAGATACGGAACATGTGTTATTCGTGTCCATGAACAAAGCTCGATCTCCAAGCCCCAGCCCAAGCGAGGTTTCCATCTTGATCCACATCTTGTTCTTGAAGTTAGCCTTCAAGACTGCGAACCCAGTTGTATTTTGGATGTTATAATTGACATAAAACCGTATAACCAGCAATATATCTCCATTGGATTCTACCAAAAACGGAAAATAGTTGTACTCTTCATAATTAGCTGGTTGCGGTTGTACTGGTAAATGTGTCATGTCCATCTCAATCTTTTCGATAGTTGGGGTGGTGGGATTATAAGCATTGACAGCGAGCAGCTCCCAGGAGCTGGAAAGGTAGTAAAGCACTCCGTTAACGGTGGTAGTGGCTTCAGGTTTGAGGAGGAGTTGGTTATTAGTGAGATTTATAACCGTCCAAGCATTGTCATTATGACGAAACAAGTATAACAAGTGTTGTCGCGCACGTATGCGGAAAAGCACGTAGTAGGGAGGCGGTGAAAGGACTGCACAAATTCTTCTACAATTAATAGACGCAGAAGTAGCTATAGGTGGCGTTTTGGGGAGTTTGAATGTCTTGCCGGAGACGGGATTCACAAGAAAAAAAAGTTCCTCGTGGAAATCGAAATTCAGGCGAACCAACTGGGCAACTACCAGCCAGCCATGAGAAGAACCGAAAGGTCCGACCAAGAAAGGCACAAATAGTCGTCGTCGTCTACTATTTGGCATTGATGAAGAATAATTACAAGTGCTGCTGGTCATGTCAGCTGATAGATTCGGCGTTTCAATACTGTAGGATCTGCTGCTGCTTTCGAAGGGACTCATGCAAGATGTGGCCGTTTCCAGTCGGATCAATGGAAATTGGGCAATGAACCATGGGAGGGAATGGAGGCGAGGAGGAGGGTAAAGAGAAAACCGGCGGCGGTATTCTTTTTGTACGTGTTGCCATTCAACACAGACGGCGCCAAAACGGATGAAATCTGACAGGGGGAGGCGCTCCATAATCACATCTATCAAATCGTAGGGAAGCAGCTGCAACATCCCTGGCCCTGCTGCTTCTTCTTGTGATGGACTACGTCCATCAAGTTCCATCTCCAACTGTCGATCCATCGATCGATGCATCTATATATATTAACAACTCGTACGGTAACAATGGTTTTCTTAAAAATTAAGAAAACTCCATCTTCTTTTGATCCAAAATAATAAATAATGAAAAAAATTCTTATCACAGGTTGACAACTCCTAACCCTAACCCTAACCCTAACCCTTCTGATTAAATAGGTGGAAAAACTTGAAGATTTTTTTTTTTTTTTTTTAATAAAAATTATATCTATTTTTAAAGGAAAGAAATAACTACATTATTCAAGTCTATCTCTAAACCACGAAACAAATAAATAAACAATAATAACCAATTTTAAAAACAGTCCTTTAATAACCCTAGGAAAATAGATCCTCAAATTCTTGGTCGACTGCAAAATCATACCATGCATCAAGTATGTAATTTCCGTCGAACGTACGGAATTTATTGCTATTTTTTTTCTGGACAATAAGTTCATTTTTGTAAAGGAAACTTACAAACTGGAACGATGATGATTGAAAGCTCATGAATCTGATTTTTGGACTTTCGTGAGCGCTTACATCTGCGCTCAAGTCCGTAGCTTAGAATATTAGGAGAGTTTTGTAGCAAAAATAACACCTGATTAAGATGGAGGTGGATGGTATTTATAGTCTTTGGAGTTGGTTACTCAAGATAGATTCAAATTAGCATTTTTTTAATTTAAACAACAATTTCTCATAGTAATGGGATAGAGTTAGTTAAAGCAAAGTTGAGCTCCAAATAAATATAAAGGGACCTCAAAATTTTGCTTTAATTTAGAGCTAGCTTCAAACCCCTTTTCATATTTGGAGATTTCTCTCCAAATATAAAGGGGGTAATGCTACACCCATAACCTTTCTTTTACAACCTTAGGTGACACAATTTCATTGGAATGTATTGTAGAGTAGGTTGTAGTGAGTTGTACATATCTCCAATGAGATTGCACCACCTAAGGTTGTAAGGTTGTAAAGGGGCCTTTTTTTTTTTTTTTTTTTTTGATTATACTGGGTTCCATCCCCCTCTTTGGGTCAGACTAATCCCAGTCCCGTGACAAGGAGCCCCAACCTTTGGTTGGGTTTGTGCGCCAGCCCATCTAGCATAGCGGTCACTGGCCACCCAGAGGTATTTAATCCCCATCTATGGGAACCGTAGGGTTCGAACCCAGGATCTTGGAGGAGCACACTCCAAGTCCCATCGCTCTTACCACTAGGCCACTTGTGGTGGTTGTAAAGGGGCCTTTATAACACTATATATTCACAGTTTTCCCCCCTTTTTAATTCTCTATTTGCACACAACCTTTTTAAAATACCACTTGCATCCTTTTTTAACTCCAAACTAGTTAATTAAAATCAACATTAATTAAAAAGTACTAATTATTTTTTAACAAATATCAACATTAATAACTCTACTTAAATTGTTACTACAAGTAAAAAGTTCATAATTTAAAATTAGTTCCAAAAATACTAATATTATGTTGATTTTAAAGCTTTCGGCGGGACATTTTCAACGGTATATTTTTTTCCCCAAATAGATTATTAATATAAGCAATTTATTGTAAAATTTATTACAACAAAAATAATTTAAAACTCATTTTTTTTGACTATATATATATATATATATATATATATATATATATATATATATATATAAATATATAAATTATAGATGGGCATGGTTGGAGATTTGAAGTCTTGGAGTGCCCCTTTATTTTCTCATCTCTATAATGAAATATTCTCGGGAATATTCTATTATAGAGATGAGAAATGAAATACCCAATTGGAGATGCTTGGACAACAACTTTGGATATGTTGCGACTCCTTTTGTTGGGCTGTGAATCATCCAATATGACATACCTAGTTTAGTTTATGGACTTGAATAGTGGCCTAGGTTCCTCTCACGAGCCGGCCGAAGTTCTTCTTAAGGGCCTACAGTGGTTGAAATTACCATTTTGCCCCTATATATATAAGAAACATGATGAAAACTGTGACCTTACAGTGGCCTCAGGTTTTTTCCGGTGGTGACGCTCCTATGGTTGGAATTCAACTGTGACCTTACAGTTGTATCGGTGTATGGTCCGAGCTCCTCGGACCACCGACAGACATTCTGGGATGAATTCGATTTGTTTATCGGGTGCGTTCAGGGCCTTTGGATCTTTTGTGGTGACTTTAACGTCACTAGGTTTGCCCATGAAAGATCGGTTGACCCTTCGGCCCTTAATAGCTCGCTTTGTTTCAACGATTGCATTCGGAGTCTCCACTTGGTGGATAATCCGATTAATGGTAGAGCCTTTACTTTGGTGGATAATCCAAAGTATTGTTTCGATAGATAACATTTTGCGTCAACAACAGAAAAATAGTACAACGTAGCCAACAACTAGTATGAAATATTGCTGCTAATTGCTCTTGCTTTCAATGCCTCTCTTTATACAGGTAGAAACATCAGTCTTGAATCTTCCAGTAGAGAAGATGGATTACTATGTTCCTGGGTGACAATTTGAGGAGGGGAGACTTTCAGCCAGTTAAATTATAATTTCATTATATCCTGATTGTGTGTTGTTTCTTTCTACTACATACTTTTGAGCTTAATCCCCGCAGGTTTCTTGTTCATGAAGCTCTTTAGTGCAGAAGCTTTGCCTTCTTGTTTTAGAATATTTGGGGCTTGTGCAATTGGAATTGCAAAAATCTTTTGTTTAGGCTGTACCGATAAAAACTCGTGTATTCTTTATTACTGGTGAGCTCAAGTTAGCAACCGATGTAATAACATGTCAGTAGAACTTCGAATGAAGGTTTGATGTAAATATATGTTTGTGTAATCGACACTTCTTTCGTATATATTTTAATTTGATGAAAAGACTTGATCTAATGTTTGTAGAGTTTGAGATGTTCTCTGGTCTATTTTTGGGACATTATCACAAGTGGTGTGTGTTGGTGAATTAATTCAGCGTTGTAGCTACGTTCAAGTAGTTGTCTGTAAGAATTATGTAGTATCATCCCTGATTTAGATGTTAGTCGCATGCAGCGATGCAGACAAGCAAATTGCAAGAAGAAATGTAGATGCAGTTCCCTGTAACTGCATGTCCGACGCACGCCAGCTGATACGGAAACAGTGTTGCTCCTCGATCGTTTCCATATTGATCTTGATCTTGATCACACATCTTTTCAGTAAAATGAACGCGGCGAACCCAGTTGTATCTCTGGTGTACTTCAGCATAAATCTGTAAAACCAGCAACACGTCTCCATCACATTCTACCAGTGACCAAAGAAACAACTCACTGTCCTGCAATTTTGGTCGGTTGTAGTTGGCGTGGGATAAGCGTCGACAACGGGAGGTTCCAGAAGCTTTTGATCAAACAGCCCTGAAAAGTGGTGGTAGTTACAAGATGTTGGAAGAGTTGATGAGCGAACAGTACGACTGTCCAACCGGTTTTCTGCACAGACGTAGAAAACGACGTAGTAGGGAGGAGGTGATAGGATTGGGAAATAGCTACCGCGATCAAATGAACAGGGCGTGCTCGGGAGTTTGATCGTCCCACAGCATGCCCCGTTCATTTCGGGGTAAGCCAATGGACGACTACCAACCAGCAAATAAACCGAGGGAATGGAGGCAAGGTGGGTATGAGAACGACGCTGGTGGAATTCTATTTGTAGGCATCGCCATTTTACACAGACAGCACCAAAATGGAGACATTGTATGATCAGATCGGACAAATCGTAAGGCAGGAGATCTGCCAGGTGCATCCATGATGATGATGATGGACAACAATCAATTTCCATGTCCGAAATCCCTGCCTACTACTGCTGTACTAAATTATGAAAGAAGTATAATTCTTCTTCAATGTACACTAGTATGAAGATACAAGTATGGTTCTATTTTTATCTGATTGATCCAAAAAATACTGCTACTGTTAAAATTTCCAAGTCAGTTATGTTGGAATAAGATCAAAACAGGAAAAACAGTATCTTAAATTTTCAATCGCTCCACTAATCTTTACACAATAAGCCCCAAAACAAAGATATTCTTTACTGTATTCAGAAATCTGTACATTATTCACTTATTGTTTGCAACTGTTTTGAGACACAGATGATTCACTTGGCCATGGATTAACATAAGCTTGGGAGAATCATAAAATGATGACGAAACAATGGATTTGAAATGGAACAATTTGCATCTGCTTCATTTGCTATCTTTCCAGTATTCAAGTCAAAAACCTTCCAACACAGCCCATTTGGTCCTCGAATGAGTTAGCAGATACAGTTCCCTCTAACTGCATTTCCAACACCAACTGCAGATACGGAAACGGTGTTATTTGTGTCCATGAACAATGATCGATCTCCAAGCGTTTCCATCTTTTCCTTGAAGTTAGCCTTCAAGACTGCAAACCCAGTTGTATTTCGGATGTTATAATTGACATAAATCCGTATAACCAGCAATATATCTCCATTAGATTTTACCAAGGACGGAAAATACTCTTCATTACCTCGCGGTTGTGGTAAATGCATCATGTCCATCTCAATCTTTTTGATAGTTGGGGTGGGATAAGCATTGACAGCGAGCAGCTCCCAGGAGCTAGAAAGGTAGTAAAGCACTCAGTTAACGGTGGTAGTGGCGTCAGGTTTGAGGAGTTGGTAATTGATATTTATACTGTCCAAGCCATTGTCATTACGATGAAACAAGTATATCAACTGTTTTAGCACACATGCCGAAAAGCACATAGTAGGGGGGCGGCGAAAGGACAGCAGAAAGGCTACTCCTACCAGACCAAGAACGTTTGCGTTCTGGGGAGTTTGAACGTCTTGCCGGAGGCGGGATTCACGAGGAAAACAAGCTCCTCCTGGAACTTTAAATTCAAGAGAACCACTTATACAGCTACCAGCCAGCCATGAGAAGAACCGAAAGATCCGACCAAGGCAGACATGTCTAACGGAGTCCGAATTTGGCATTGAAGAATAAGTATTGCTGCTGCTCATCTTAGCTGATAGATTCGGTGTTTCAATAGTGTAGGATCTGCTGCTTTCAAAGGGACTCATGCAAGATGTGGTTTCCGGTCGGAATGGATGTTTGGCAATGAACCATGGGAGGGAATGGAGGCGAGGAGGGTAAGGAGGAAACCAGCGGTGGTATTCTTTTTGTAGGTGTTGCCATTGAACACAGACGGTGCCAAAACGGATGAAATCGGGGAGGGGGAGGCGGCGAGGCGCTCTATAATCAAATGGATCAAATCATAGGGAAGCTACAAGATACCTTGTGATGATGATGGACTACGATGCAGTTCCACTGCACCCTGTACTATACAACTACTAAAGGTTCTTGAATTAACAAGGGTCTTCTCAAATCCCGAATGAAGATAAATGAAGAAAACTCATTTTTGATTGAAAATAATAGTCTTATCACAGTAGAACTCATAACCCTAACCCTTTTAAATAGGTGGAAAAACCTGAAGGGAAAAAATCTAATCTATTTTTAAAGAAAATAAATAACTAAACTATTCAAGTCTATCTCTAAACAAGAAAACAAATAAATAAATAATAATAACCGATTTTTAAAACAGTCCTTTAAAAATACTTGGAAAATAGATCCTCAAATTCATGGTCAACTGCAAATCATCCATGAAGTATGTAATTTTCATGGACCGGAATTTATTCTTTCATCAATAAACCGTCATGCTTGCTTCATGTTGCTGGTTTTTTTTCTAGTGTGGGAGAAATCGGATATGAGTTCTTTTTTAGAAAGGATACTTACAATCTGGAAAGATCCGAACGATGATAATTGAAAGCTCCTTAATCTGATTTTGGACTTCTACGAGCGCTTGAATATGGATTGGTCGGCTAGGATATCACCATCAAACCTGCACAAAGTATAAACATCGGGATTGGTCCCGACAAAAGACCCTCCGACGCTCAAGTCAGGAACTTAGAATATTGTGAGTGTTTTAGTGGCAAAAATAGTGATTACCGGAGTAAGATGGAGGTGGATGGCATTTATAGCCTTTGTAGTTAATTACTCAAGATAGATTCAAATCAGCATCTTTTTAGCTTAAACTCCAGATTCTCGTAGCGATGGAATAGAGTTAGTTGATATCTATATTAGGGATAAAGGACTTGGACAACAACTTTGGATCAGCTGTGACTCCTCTTATTGGGCTGTGAATATGACAGACCTAGATTAGTTTATGGACCTGAACATTAGCCCAAGTTTCCAAGTTCCTCTTACTGGCCTGCAGTGGCTGCAATTACCGTTTTGCCCCTGTAAGGCATTGAGATGCGCACCGAAATTGTAAGGCCCTGATTTTACATACATCACTTCAATATTAATTGTCATGGTTTATGCTCAGAGAAGTCTGTATTATCTTATGGGCAGAGGGCATCTCATACTTATATTTATCGTATAAAGCAGACATACAAATACAATGAAATTCAGTAAACAATCCACACCATTTACATTGATTTATATGCTACAATATCTATGTATAAAATATTAACTTGTTTGAATGTTTTTTTCTTTATGATTTAAGTGATCATAAAATGAACGGTTTTTCAATAACATAACAATTGACACCATGCAACGAGCGGATAAGAAGCCTCCAACTCATATATATATATATATATATATATATATATATATATATAGTCCCCTTCCATTATGCACTAGCCATGGATTTAAGTGATCGTCTAAATTAGTCTAAATTCTAAATACGTAAAATCAAGTCATTTGAAATTCATTTGAAACGACTTAGTCTAAATTAGTCCAAATACACTAGCCGTGGATTTTTCTTTATGATTTAAGTGATCGCCTAAATTAGTCTACATTCATTTGAAATGCACTAGCCATGGATTTTTCTTTATGATTTAGGTGATCATTTAAATTAGTCTAAATACGTAAAATCAAGTCATTTGAAATTCATTTGCCCATGCATTGAAGTGTTATATAGACAAACCTTCCGTTGTGCATTAGCCATAGTGTGCACTCGGCCTTCGGGCATTCGTATCAACGATCCGAACCTTTCACATTGATCTACACGTCTAAATTAGTCCAAATACATAAAATCAAGTCATTTGAAATTCATTTGTCCATCCATCATGTCATGATAAAAAAAAAAAATTCAACCATACAATTTTGTAACACTTCAATACATAGGCAAATGAATTTCAAATGACTTGATTTTACGTATTTAGACTAATTCAGACGTGTAGATCAATGTGAATGGTTCGGATTGTCAATACAAATGCCCGAAGGCTGAGTGCACACGGAGTGCACACCATGGCTAGTGCACAACGGAATGGGAATATATATATATATATATATATATATATATATATATATATATATATATATATATATATATATATAAGGAACATGATGAGAAGTATTCGATTAAATTACTAATGAGATTTGTTTGAATTATTCAAAACAAAGATAAGATAATAATGTCAGTTACAGTTATGTTACATGTTCTTTGTCTCCCTTCTCATCCCCAAAGTGCTCGGCATAGCCCAAGACCAAGCCCAGAAACTGCCACATATATTAACAGTGGCCCAGCTTACCCTCTCTCCAATTATTTACTGTTTTTCTACCAAATGGATTTTTGGGGGGTTTAAAGTAGGGAGTACCAAACTGAGGGATCTAACACTAATTTTTTTCAATTTTCGGAATTAAGGCAAAGGTTGAAAAATCAAGTCAAAAGGGCTTATTCCTAACATACATTTAAACAAGGTGATACATTGTAATTCCCCGAAATGTTATATAAAGAGTGTGATTTCAGACCCCTGCTATCACCTAAAGTCCTGCTCACTCTCTCTCTCTTTGTTGTCGAGAATCAAGAATTCCAAGAATCAAAAATGGCGACCACACCACCAACATCCTCACCACCTTCCCTGCAGAACCCACCCTCCAATGGACTTCCTCTACAGTATATGTCTTACCCTTATGGCCTAGCCTGCCATGATCATCATCGTTAATAAACAAGGTGTGAAGATCAAGAAGTAGTGTCACTCGTACTGCATCGAATCATATCACCAAATTCTATAAGCCAAAGAAGATGATCACATCTTCGATGGTGAACTTTATCTTAAAATCAATGATTGGTGTGTGGGACACCAACTCCTCTGTTCCGACCTCGACCCTTTGTTTGTCCAAGAAACAGCACAAACAATGGTTGATGAAGGTAATTGTGTCATTCAAGCACCACCTGGTTCACAACCCTCTCTTCCTCCTCTGACAGTCTCAAACTTGGAGACTGCTCTTGCTAAACTCAGACACATGACAATGGTTTCTCGTTAACTAGCCCTCAATGCGTTGGTATGTGGAGTACGCTGCACCTAACAACAGATCCAACCTCTCCCATCCAATGGTATTCGAGACCGTCCTGACACTCTTCTTTACCCACTTTCCATTGACCACTATCACTGTAACAGCTTTCCTCCGCAATCTTTCCACTGACCCGAGAACCCATCACACCATTTTCAAGAATTTCAAATTTCAAGACGGACTCTTGTCTATTAGAAACTATCAGAAATTTGCATGACAAGATAATCCCATGAGCTGCCCGGGACAATGCTGCAGAAACCCTTGCTAACCTCGCGTTGGATGAGGCAACGAAAATTCCACTAGAGTGGAAAGAGGATTTGATTCCGGAGTTGATGAATTATTGGATTGACGGTTGTGCGGAAACTACTCGACCTGGGAGGGAATTTGCTGAAATGGCTCTCAAGAATTTGCTCAGTGGTTGCTCGGATAATGCGAGGAAGCTGTTGGAAGATGACATGGTGATGGGGGTAATATTGGGGATGGCAAAAGATGGTACGGAGGGTGATAGCGGAATCCGCAGGTTGTCCTTTGAGGTGCTGGTGGCAATGGGAGGGACGGAGAAGGCGAGGAGGGGGTTGATAGATGGAAGAGTGATGAAGGAGATGGTGGTTATGTTAGAGAAAGGTTATATGGAGAACTGTTATCTGAATGTAATGTGGGGGATGTGTGTAGGGGGAATGAGAAAGGAAGACTTCAAGAAAACTCTTAACAGCCGTTCATGCAAATTTCCTCCCAGGTCGAGTAGTTTCTGCACTACCGTCAATCCAATACTTCATCAACTCCGAAAACAAAACCCTCTTTCGACCCTAGTGAAATTTTGTTTGCCTCTTTCAACGCGGGGTTAGCAAGGATTTCCGCAGTATTGTCCCAGACAACCCGTTGGATTATCTTATCATGCAAATTTTTTATAGTGTCTAACAAACAAGAGACTGCCTTGGAATTCTTGACAATGGTGAGATGAGTTATCGAGTTAGTGGAACGATTGCGGAGAAAAGCCGCTACAGCGATAGTGGTCAAAGGGGAATGGATAAAGAAGAGTGTTAGGACGGGCTCAAGTACCATTGAATGGGAGAGGTATAATCTGTTGTTGGGTGCAGCATACTCCACCAACGCATTGAGGACTAGTTGATGATAAAACATTGTCCACTGTCTAGTTTGGCAAGTGCAGTCTCCAAGTTTGAGACCGTCGTAAGAAGAAAAGAGGGTTGTAAACCAGGTGGATGACACGATTGCCTTCACCAACCATTATTTATGCGGCGTCTTGGCCAAACATGGGGCCGAGGTCGGAAGGGGAGAGTTAGCATTGGGGTCCCAAGCACCAAATTGATTTGAAGATAAAGTTCACCATCGAAGATGGGATCATCTTGTCTGGCTTATACGATTTGGCAATATGATTCAATGCAGGTCAAGTGACAATACTTCTTGATCTTCACCCATGTCTATCAACGATAATGATCGTGACGGGCTTAGCCACAAAGGTAAGACATATACTGCAAAGGTAGTCCATAGATAGTTTTATGACGCATGCAGCGGTGTTCCAATAGTCTTTACAAGACAACATAGCTATTCAAATTCCATAGATAGTTTCATTGAAAATATTTCCCTTTTAAAACACAATATACGAACACAAAAGCTAAACACCTCATCCACAACAAATAACTTTATATGGAACCTCAATCAAATCCCCTCTATTCTTACATCAGACATGTTGCAGTTTAATTGTAGTACCAATACATAAACCTAAAGATTTCATCTCTCGAACAGTTTGTGGTTTTCCTCTCTTCTCACAATAGGGATACTGTGCAAACAAGGACGCTAGCATAGTTATATCTAAGACAATACCTCATTAAGTTGTAATAATAGCTAGTTATTGACAACGAAGTTGTCACGCCCCGCTTCCCGAAATACGGGAACACAGGCACGCAACTGAGGCCCAGCGAATGATATAAGTATGCCAACTCATATCATTCATAAGCTGTACCAGTCTTAACTCAACAATATAAGAAAAATGAATCACAACCACGCAGAAAAACATAATCACATAAACGATAATGAAATTCAATAACCAAATCTGAAATACAAGAACTTACCAAATAGCTCGATAGGCTCCAGCTCCAATCGTAGAGACCTGCTCACCAATGCCTTCTGAAAATTCTTCTTGTACACCTGTTACTTGTTCATCTAAAAAGAAAGAATAATTTGTCCTTAGAGCAAGTCGTGGACATGCAAGTGGAGAAACAGTGAAACAATGAAAATAGTGGTATAGCAATGAATTCAAATAAACAATGAGGTCGATAGCATTGAACAGTGTAAAAGAGATAACAGTATAATATGCAATAAATATGATTTACCACAATAACGATAAACAATACCAATAAGGGCAATAATAATGAGAACACTGTTCATTAAGATAACAATATGCAATGATAATGCGATGAGAGCCTTAGGTCTATTATTCATTCTTTTATCCTAGCTAATGCACGTACTACTGCATCCCATACTACAGGTTCCATGCATACAATCAATTTCGTTTAGACTAAGATGGTAGATTCTATAGTTCATGTACCCGGGAACATTATTCAATGATGACCGATAATCGAATCAATCGAGATACTGAAGTCAGTAATCTGCAATTAACCGATGACCGATATAACCAATATCCGATATACCGATAGTTAGGGAAACACGGGCCCCTCTTCCGAGTACAGTCACTATGTCATCAACTACCCTAATCAACCCTTAACCCCGGCTTGCTTTACTTTCTTTACTCAATTATCATACAATAATGCAACTAATAAGGGACGCTAGAAAAGGTGTCAAAACACTCCTAAGATCATGCAATACACTATATACAATTAAATACACTAAATATAACATTATAAACACAATTGTACATTATAAAATATAGAATCCCAATTCTGGACAGCAGTAGGTTGCTGTACCAAAATCAGCATTCCCGTTGCTACAGGGCAGCAAATGTAGATCCGTCAGGTGGTCTAGAAACTAGACTCCTGTCCGGTTCCAACGCATACTTAAAAGTTACATTCCGACGACGGTAGCTAAGTGAAATTCGGTGTTCTTTATAGGTTTTAGTTTCTGGCTGGGCGTAGATATTGTCTAATTTTAATTATAAAGGCAGTAAATAAATATTATAAAAATCAGTAAAAATACTTTTTAACACCCTAAACATGTTATTTTCAAATCTGGAATTTATCTTGGCCATATATGATTAATAGTTCACTTAATTCATTAGCCTAAGTTGTTATGTACGTGAATCTGGAATTTCAGCGCAGCTGTGGTAAAAGGTTCATAACTGGAGCAGTATAACTCCGAATTCGAAAGTTTTGGTGTCTATCGACATCTAGACAGATAGGGCTACGATTTATTTTCAGGGAGTTTCTGATTTTAATGAAGTGTTCTAGGTCTAAACAGCACGTTAAGGTTCAGATTAGTGTAAATTCCAGAATGATCTACATGTTCATTTAAAATAAAACGGTTAAAGATTAAGGGTAATAAATTGGAGTTTAATTAATAATAATCACAGCGAAACAATCTTATGTGAACATGGTATTAATGTAGGTGATGTCTAACATTTTAACAATTACAATTCAACAATTTAGCAATAACAATCACATTAACGATCAACAAATTTCTACAATCTACTATAGCTATTTGTCATTTAATTTCATGATATGAAATGTGTCTATAATTCCCTATTTTATAATCAATTATTATAACTATATGGTGTATGAACATCTCTATACTTTAGAGGCAAAAAGTGGCACGATGTCGAGACTACCACTTGGATTCGCTCGTGTAAATCCGTGGCATCTCGACGATTGATACGATAATATTTTATGATTTTAAAATAAGATCCACTTGCGGAATTTCAACAATAATTATCGAATATGATACAAAAAAAAACATTCGATAGAAGTGACTTGCCTTTAGGACGACGTTAGATCTGATATATTAAGAATAACGGGGACGAAACCCTGGCGTCACGGCGACGAGCAACGACCACGATAATCACGATCAGGCACGGATCTCGATGATGATCAAGATCAAGATGAAGATCCAGCAAATCCAACGGTCGAGATCGGAAATAAAACATATGAGGATTAGAAGGGAACCAAAATATATCATGATTGACAATTGATGAATAAGAACAAAAGTAGATCAAATGTTTACTCACCAAGCAAAGGACGAACGAGACGATCCAAAAGCCGAGATCGAGTCAACCAATCGACGGCCGAGATCGAAGATCAAGATCAAGATCAAGATGATAATCACGACCGCGATGATCAAAAGAGATCCGACGATCAAGATTAAGATCTAGATGATGATGATGAGATCCGACGGCCAAGATCGAGGGATCAGGATCATGGGCAATCGACAGCTCTGGATTGATCGGATGGTGATGATCTCGATGATCAAATCCACGGCCATAGTTCAATCAATCAAGATGATTGAAATCGCGATGAAATGGACGGCTCACGTTCACTAGATCAAAAGCCCAGGCCACCAAGACTTCGGCTCTGACCATGGCAGGGACGGTCCACGGTGGGCAGGCGCGACGGGGTGGCTGGCTGCACGCCGACAGCGGTGGACGGCACGGGGCTCACACGGGTGGGGAGGAGGCTGGAGGACGGGGACAATGCGGGGCTTCGCTGGCGTCAGGAGAAGCAGCACAGGGTGCGCTGTCGCTGGTCGGCAGCATCGTCGACGGGTGCAGCACAAGGGAGAGGCGGAGATGTCGTGCAGGGGTGCCGGCTGTCGGGGGTGCTCGGGGGGTGTCGCGACAGGGAGACGGAGAGGGAAGCGTCGGAGAGTCGAGGCGTGACAGCGTGGGAGGTGCGGGAGAGGCTTGGGGAGGATGAATGGCCGGGAGAGAGGATGGGTTCTGGAGTTCGAAACCATGCAGTGAAGATGAAGAGGATATGGGAAAATGGAGGTTGGCGGCTAGGGTTATCAGTAGGGGGTAGGCTTTTGGGGTTTAGGTTGTTAGTAGGGTATTTATAATATGGTATTGGGTTTGAGTTTAGATGGGTAGATGACCCAATAAGAGAGTGGGTATGGGATATAAACCAATTTGAGTAATGCTAGAGCCACTACCAATTTCACTACATTTCTCTTCACTACCTTAGGTGGCACACTCCAATAGGTAGAGGATGATAGAGTAGGTGGGAGAACTCTCCAATAAGAGTATGCCACCTAAGGTAGTGAAGGAAATGGTAGTGAAATTGGTAGTGGCTAAAGCATTACTCAAACCAATTTATATAATTCAAATCCAATGGGGCAAATGAGTATCGGGTAAAATCCAGTGGGGAAAATAGAGTTTATAAACAAGATGTAATTTGTATTAAAGTATAGAATTTATTCGAAATGAGTACAAATGTGATTAATACATAGAACTAGGTTTTTAATAATTAATCAAGTAGCAATAATAATAATAATCATAATAAAAATGTTCATGAAAATAACAGTAATAATAATAATATCTTCCTTAATAATCAAGGCAAGAATAATAATAAAAATTGATAATAATAATAATAATTTATAACAATTTTAAATACAGAGAAGAAGAAAAAAATACACAGAAAATACGTATTTAGGAAAACAGGGATTACAGAAGTACATGATATGATAAGTATTAGAAACAATTACACTAAATGAAAAAAACGGACGTGATGAGTGATCCATATACTCCTATGTCAGTATTTGGTGCAGGCCTACGTATAGATGTCAGCAGGGGCGGATGTAGCACTTGTTCAGGGGGGGGGCACGGACCCCACTGAAAAAAAGCTACAGTGTAATTTTTTTTTATATAAGCATTATAGGAACCCAGTGAACTAAAAGAAAGGAACCCACTCTTAATTGTTATCGTATTTATTTTTGTATAAGGACCCCACTGAACTAAATTCCTAGATCCGCCACTGGATGTCAGCTAGTTACAGATTTTATTACACCAGGCAAGTTACGAAAAGTGAAGTTTGAGAGACAACTCTACCAAACTCCAGTATTCCTAATATAACTCCGTTCCCGAATACACCCTAAATTTTCATCTACAACCAACTACCCAATTCTAGAACGACCAAACGAGAACGCAGGCCACGTAAGCATACCTGACTCCGGCGTCGCCAACAATCCCAATGGCCATGCCAGCAGACAACCCAGCAAGCCCACATGCCAACCCCGACGACAAATGCGCATACCCATCAAACAAGTAATACGATTTCGCCTTAGGATTAATCCCAGTACTGATAATCACCGCAATAATAAAACCATAAATACCCAACACTTCCGCCATAACCACCGGCACTATCGACTTCATCACCAGCTCCGGCCGCATCACCCCCATATACGCCACTCCCACGCCGCTCTTCGCCGTTCCGTACGCCGCTCCTATACCTGTAATAGAAACAAAGGATGGTAATTTCCGAAGAAATAGAAAGAACGGAGGGAAATTTGTGAAGAAATTGGAATAAAGGGGGGAAATTTATGAGGAAATTGGGGAAAGGGACTTTTACAGGAGAAGACGAGGGCGGCGGCGGCGGCGCCAAGGAAGCCGAAAAAGGGGGCGGTTTCGTCGCCGCTGAAAGTATACATTGTTTGATTGATTGATAGATCGGTTGTTGCAGAAACCCTACTTTTGACTAGTATAATGCACGTGCGATGCACGTCTATAAAAAATTTAGTCATTAAATTAAATGAATTTGTATATCGTATAAGAAAAGAAATATTAAAACATTTAACTTGGAAAATAGCAGGCTTCAATAATAGAATATAAGTGTGAACGATTATATAATCAAACTTCAATAATACATTATACGATATACAAAATTCAAAATGCATTGAAAAGTGCATAGAAGAGTATGTAGTACCAACCATAACAAAACTACAACTAAGCTTTCTAATTGAACAACACTTCTTTGTAGACAACATTTCTAGTATAATGCACGTGCGATGCACGCCTACAAAAAGCACATTCACATGTCTTGAAAATTTGAAGCATAAGAAAAACGGATTTGATTTTTCACATGTCTTGAAAATGAACTCATGAGTTAAGCTGAGATTAAGTTTGGTATATATATATTTTCCCCTCCTAGTATAATGACAGTTTTATGATTAACCATCAGAGATAATGATCTCATTTTGAGTGATATAAAAAGGTTTATTCACAACAAACATTGATCAGACAATCTTTTTAGCTTTCATTATCTATCATGGGGTATACGGCAACACATCAATGTATTCTCATAAACTGAAATTACAAATGAATATCAAATCTCATCTAGCAAAAGAGTATCAATATGATATATGCTTTGAAGTATAAATAGATTTCCTATTAAATTTGGTCTTCATGGGACAAACCAATACTTGATTAAAAGCCTTAACAAACATAAAAAGAACCATGGCTATTAAAATGCATTTCCTATTTTGTTTTTCCATGAGTTTTTTTTTTTTTTTTTAATCTTACTACATTTTTATTCTCATAATCAGTTAATTGCATGTGTATAATTCACTCTTATGAGATGAATGATACATAGATATAAATATGCCTTTTGAAATAAGAATGCAAAATATTAGTAAAATTACACAACAATTCTTTGTTGACTGGTCAATCAAGCTTGAGTATCGATCACAATATATAGTTCAAATTTTATTTAAGGTTCAGAAAAAAAAAAAAGGTTATAACAATACAGTTCAAATTGTTTGTGTTGTAAGTCTAACCTGGCACTGAGATATGTGGTCTTCAGTAATCGAAAGGTTATGAGTTCCACCAAGTAAGCAAGAACTCATTGAATACTCGGTCTGAGTTCCACGAAGGGGCTCTGACTCTCTGCACATACAGAAACTGAATTAGAATCAATCAATTAGATTAAATCAGTTAAAATTAAATTAATTTTACAATGAACAATCAAAATTCAAAACAAACCAAATTCGCCCAGAATATTTGACATCACTCACATGTGTTCAGCTTCTCTGTTGCTGCAGTCAGTGAATGGAAAAACAACAGCATCTGTGTGAGGGGGTCTTGAATGGGTATGAATGGATTTTAGTTAATCACCTTATGTTAATAAATGTTAATAAAGGGTATGAATGACTATGAATGGATTTAATCACCTTCTAGTAATCACCCATTATTAATTAAAGTCATGCAGCATCTTTAATTATTCTCGGCCATCTTTAATTAAAGTCATGCAGCCTTGATTTCGAAAGTCATGCTAAAATTAATTTTACAGCCAAATGATTTTAATCACCTTCTAGTAATTCATTCCAAAAGCAAGAAAGAGATAAGTGTTAATGAAAGTCATGCAGCATCTTTAATTATTCTGGGCTGTCTTTAATAAAAGTCATGCAGCCTTGATTTCGAAAGTCATGCTAAAATTAATTTTACAGCCAAAGGATTTTAATCAGCTTCAAGTAATTCATTCCAAAAGAAAGAAAGAGATGAGTGTTAATTAAAGTCATGCACATCTTTAGTTATTCTGGGCCATCTTTAATTAAAGTCATGCAGCCTTGATTTCGAAAGTCATGCTAAAATTAATTTTACAGCCAAAGGATTTTAATCACCTTCTGTTAATGAAGGATATGAATGGGTGGTATGCAAATGTTAATTTATTAGTCATGCAAATTACATTTTTTAACCCTAGATATTTTTTAGCCTTTTATGTTGATGGGGGTATTATAGTAAAAAACCACTAAAATAAGGCTTTGCTTAATAATAGTATAGATAGTCATGCAAATTACATTTTTTAACCCTAGATATTTTTTTAGCCTTTTATGTTGATGGGGGTATGATAGTAAAAAACCACTAAAGTAAGGCTTTGCTTAATAATAGTATAGATAGAGTCATGCAAATTACATTTTTTAATCCTAGATATTTTTTTTAGCCTTTTATGTTGATGGGGGTATGATAGTAAAAAACCACTAAAATAAGGCTTTGCTTAATAATAGTATAGATAGTCATGCAAATTACATTTTTTAACCCTAGATATTTTTTTAGCCTTTTATGTTGATGGGGGTATGATAGTAAAAAACCACTAAAATAAGGCTTTGCTTAATAATAGTATAGATTTGGAGATTTGAGAAAGAGGCAAGAAGGAGAAGAAGAATTATGCCTTTATAAGGCAGAGTACTTCACACATGTAGCATGTGTGTTCAACTTTTTAAGAGCAATAATAGCTCTAGTACTATTTTATCTATTGTGTGTTACTTCTGTTCCGTTACATTGATTTTCTTATTGTCTTCCAGTATTCAACATAACGTGCTTTACATCATACACAACAACAAAAATCGGAGAACGGAAGTCAGCTTTGTACAACCACGAATTTACCTAGTCGATCCATTTTCAGTTGCTTCTCTCCATAGTCTGTCTCTTATCCATAGCTTATCATTCGACACGGGCATGTTCCACATATTTTCTCCGCTTATCATCCTGTCCTGTTGGCCAACTACAAGCTACAGGTCCTCGCTCACGACCTGTATCAAGGAGTCCATACACCACCAAATCAATTTGGTCTAATTCCGGTTTCTTCAATATATAATTACGTTTGTAGATTGATGCGATGTATAAGAAAAGAAACAAGTAGATCATTGTAATTTCATTAATAGGTAGAGATTGCAGGTTATATTACTTTGTCATGGACACAAATTAGTGTGTTCTTGTGCATTTTACTACACGTCAAATCGTCATTACATAAGTATAAATTATAACGATGAGCATGGATGAAGTCTGAGTTTTACCTTTTCTGCGAAGTGCCCCGACAGAATATGCATGAAGGGAATATGTTCAAGCAAAGGGGCGAAATCAAGTGACATTCGGTAGAAGAAGGCAAGCATATAAGTTGGTGCAGATGAGTCGAGCATTGCCTTGTAGTATGTCCTTCCAATTTTCCCGGCTTCCAGATGCCAATTGTAGAAAGCATGACGCAGGGGTGCCGGAATTCCATGTCAATAGGGTAAGCGTCCCAATATCCCTCAATCCCTGATGCAGGTGTCAGGAACTTCACCAAACTGGAAAAAAATCCACATGCAATGTTAGTATCTGAACTTTAAACAAGTAAGTGTTACTTTACCATGATATGCACAAAGGAATCTGTAACAAGCAAAATTGATTAAGAAAAGGTATAGGCTAATTCGCATGGAGGAGAAAGATTAGATGGAATCAGGAGTACAGGATGCAGTGGATATGGGTGTATACTGCCTTCTCACTACTTGTATCTTCATTTATGTACTAGGGAATATAGTTGTACTTACGATTTGTCTCATGTTTGGAGGTGGGTGATTAGTTTTGTAATATGATCTACTCTGTTTCGTTAATTATTCGTTAATGAAGCGATGACGAGGTCATCTTTATTATATGGAAAAAATGTACAGGCTAACAATCTAACATATTCTAAGTACAGCATTCAGGCTTTATTGGAAGAAATGAAAATGAGTGGTGTGCTTTTCTTACACAAGCACTAAGATTATGATTTTGAATGAATAAATTACCCAATTTAAATTTTAATTATAATTTTTATCGGATATCTGCCCGCTTTGAAATGAATACGGATATTTGTAGTGTTGAATTATCTAAAGAAATTTATAGGTCCAAATAGTTGAGTACAATCTCGTAGATAAGTTCAGTTTCAAACTAAAGATAATGAAATCTGTAAAATATATACCATTCATAGATGATAATCAATATTAACATGCTGCAGCAATATTTATTTGAGCGGGAGTTGCAAAATCTGTAAAAGGGTAATTCACAGTCTGTTGTCTCTACTCAAGCATTCATTATTGTAGATGCAAATGTTGGAAATTTGAGGATCTTGTTGAGTGTTTGACACAATCAATACAAACCACCATGCAAAATTAGATCACACTAAGCACACAAAGCACACAAGAATTGTCCTGGTTGGGACTTTTCGCCTTAATCCGGGGAGGAAGAACCGATATATTATTTCAACTAAAGAAGATACAAGAATATTATAATTCTCACAACGACCCTCTCTCTCAAGCCTAATTGGAACTTGATGTTGCTCACAATGGAGTCTCTTTTTTTATTCGGCACTCAATAGAATCATATGGATCTATGAGCCGTTACAATTGTTTATATAGATCTAGAGAAAAACCCTAAGTTGATATCTTGTTACAATAGCCATTGGATAGTACATAAGAGATAACTCTATGATAGGAGCCACACGATCTAACTTGAAGAGCAAATTGGGCTTTTCACGAATCAGCCAGACTCAAGCCTGAAACCCATCAGCGCTGCGAATGGTCGACTGTACCAACAAGTCGGTCAACTGTCTTCCTCTCTGGAAGACATCGTGCAGGGGTCGGTCGACCGCACATGAGTTGCGGTCGACCGCAACTTTCTCTGTTGCTGCCGCTGACTGTTTCTCGCCTCCACTCCGTCTCCAATCGTCTTTACCCCTCCATCGTCTTATCGTCTTCGTATCCAACATCGTATGCAAGACATAAACCCAACAACAAAGTCTTATAATCATCGATAGTTTGAAAAGCAAAAGCTCGACTCAAAGTGCAAGTCCTCTTGTGGCTAGTTGTCAATGACGCGATCCTCAGCTAACAGAACCTGGCCAAAAGACAACTGACAGTTGATATCTCTATTGGCTTTTGCAACGTCCACGTAGAGACAATGAATCATCTATTCCTTGAGTTCTCTAGAAGCAGAGTTGTTTGGTAAGAAGTACTTCGAGCCCTCGGAATACACACTTTCCCAACCTCGTTCGACGACCTATGGATACGTGACACATTTGTGAATAACAGATACAATATGAACGAAGCATAATACATCGCCATCGCTGTAACAACTTAGACAAACTCGCCACACATGAACAACTTTTACTTTTATAGTTTTTATAATAATTCCACTCATGGAAAACTCACTCAAATCATGTACTTCGAACCCTCAAATCATGTGGAAAACTCACTCAAATCATGTACTTCGAGCCCTCAAATCATGGAAAACTCACTCAAATCATGTGGCTAGTTGTCAATGACACGATCCTCACCTAACAGAACCTGGCCAAAAGACAACTGACAGTTGATATCTCTTTTGGCTTTTGCAACGTCCACGTAGAGACAATGAATCAGCTATTCCTTGAGTTCTCTAGAAGCAGAGTCGTTTGGTAAGAAGTACTTCGAGCCCTCGGAATACACACTTTCCCATCCTCGTTCAACGACCTACGGATACGTCACACATTTGTGAGTAACAGATACAATATGAACGAAGCATAATACATCGCCATCGCTGTAACAACTTGGACAATCTCGCCACACATGAACAACTTTTACTTTTATAGTTTTTATAATAATTCCACTCATGGGAAACTCACTCAAATCGTGTACTCGATTTACTTTTATGTAGAGGGACAGCTAGAGGAGCCAAGGAGCGCATCTCGGAATAATTTTCTTTGCAGACACATAACAACGCGGAGATCGAATTTGTCCCCATCATAAGCTAGAGCCTACCCCCAAAACTGTTTTTTTTTTAAGGATAAGGTGGAGTATGGTCACCCTGTTTCATTAATAAGGAGTAAACAAAACAAACTCAGAGTACCGAGCCATGTACTCCCAAAGCTGTTGTTTGAGGTATTATGCTTCTTTGTATGTTTCTATGTACGTATTTGCTTTCACTATTGTCTTTTTTTTGTTTGGTCCAGAATTTCTGGGGTTTGTTTCGTTATTTTGTTATTAATAAAACAATGTGTGGTCACACTACATTTTCCCTTCAAACTTCTTAGCAGAAAGTAAAGTTTATCGCGTCCAAAATTTTAAAAAATAATAACAATAATAATATAAACAAATAAAAAATATATATAAATTAAAATTACAAATAAAAAAGGTCATCGCGTCCAAAATTTTAAAAAATAATAACAATAATAATATAAACAAATAAAAAATATATATAAATTAAAATTACAAATAAAAAAGGTCCTACCGGGATTCGAACCCAGGTCGCCAGATTCAAAGTCTGGAGTGCTAACCACTACACCATAGAACCAATTGTGATGTGGAAAACAACTAAATAATACTTGTATCAAACATTTGGATAATTGTTATTTTATTAACAAGGCAAGCATAATGCAGCTCGTAAACAATTGAACATCTTACAGAAAAATCAAAACAATCGTAGATCGGGCATACATCAAACAGAAACTACTCAAACTAGGCTAAAACGAAGAATGACATAAAGTTTGATCAAGAGAAGTACGATGAAAATGTAAGAATCACCAACACAATTCTTGTCACCTTCATACTCTATCGGACGGTTAACTTTGCAACCCTGAGATAACACAAACCTCACACGACTCGAGGACTACAAACATGAAACGGAAAACCAGTTCTCTAACGAACACTCATCTTACTTTGAAATGTACATCAGAATACACCGACACCGGAAAAACTATATCACTACCAATTTTCATGTATTCTACTGGTTTCCTATACGACTACTAGTTCTACTACTACTGCAGGCAGACGATATCTTCCAAACCCTGATGCACATGAGGTTGAGGATGGAGGAGATGAAGCGGCGCAACGCTCCTTGTCATTTGGTACATTGGGGGATGGCGGAGATGAATCTGGTGGGCTTGTGTCAAATTCTACCTCTCAGTATCAATTATGTAGTCGTCCAAAGTTGTTAACGATTTCAACTGGTTGCTGAGTGAAGCTATCGTCTTCTGGCACTCTGCCAGCTTCTCAGCAGCCACGACAAGATCCTTCCCCTGCAGTTAGATGTACATCTATATATTAACTAAAGGCAAACTATGGAAATGATGGCATTATTTTCGCAGACTGATTTTGAAGCTCAAAAAAACTAAATGCAATTTGAATGCACCTGATTTACTGATAATTCTCCGTTTAATCCTGATGCAAGTCGCACCTCAACTTCTCGGCTCTTCGTTGAAAGCTCATCCTCCAAGTTTTGGCATTTCACTGCAAATTGGGCATTTAATGCCTTCTCGGTCTCAACTCTCCTTTCTAAAAACCGCACCATCTCACTTAGATTTTGAAGCTCGGATTGTGCAGACACAAGCTCAAGCTCCACCGCCTTTTTCTCGTCCTTCACTACCTTCAGTTTAGCTGAAAACTGTGTAGACAACGACTTCTCTTCTTCAATAATTTGCTCTAATAACTTCACCATCTCCTTTAGCTTCTTCACTTCCAAATTAGCCGACATGAAGTGAGATTCCATACTGTTCTTTATCGCCTCCATTGCCTCTACCTTAGATAACATCTCTGTAGATGTTACTCTCTCCTCTTCAACTCTGCCCTCTAAAAGACCCACCTTTTCAAGTAGATTCTCTATTTCCATTTGTGCTATGTGCAGTTGAGACATAGCAGCCTCTTTCGATTCTTTCATGCTATCAAGCTCATTTTGCAATTGAACCAACTTACTTTCAGCTATTGTCAACTGATTGCACGAGTCTTCAAGGTGAATTTGTGTATCAGCTAAAGCCATCTCCAACTTAGCTTTCTCGGATTCCTTCTTCTCCAACTTCTCTTCCAACTCGACCATCTTCTCCTTTACAACTTCAAGTTCAACCATTGAAGTGTTCTCCCTCACAATAACTCGTTCAGAGTCAGCTTCACAACCAAAGCTAGAGCTGCCATTGTCCATCTCAGGAAGTGCAGCAAGCCTCTCCATCTCTAAGAAGTCATCCATTAAATCAATATCTACAGAAGTGTCGAGGACTTTCACTCCAGATTTCTCATTCTTGAACTGATCGAGCTCAGCAATTAAAGCAGAAGCCCATGAATCTGAGCAACTTGGCTCAACATCAGACTGGCTATCTGTGACAGATTCCACACAGGCTGAGCTAGATATAGTCTTCTGATCATTAACTGGTGTTTTTTTCTGTGCTAAAGCTCTTAACTTCCTGCCCTCGGCTTCAAGCTTTGCAATCTTTTTTATGCTTTCCAAATGTTGTTTGCTTGCAGATTCTGCAGTTTGAGTACTAAACTCTCTCTCCAGTGTTCGTACCTTGAGTTCCTCAGATTGCTTGAGAAGCACGGTTTTCAGATTCATGTTTTCTTTCTCAATGGCTTCAAGTTTAGACTGAAGATTGTCAGCAGTGGTTTTTGACATTTCCAGCTGTGTTTTGAGTTGAGTGAGTTGGTTTTCTACCTCAGACCTTTGAGATTCCCACTCTTGGGTCTTTTTACTAACAGCAACCTGTACTTTCTGCTCATGTTCATCTCTTGATTGCCTGAGCTGACGGACGCACTCCTTGAGGGCCCCATCGAGCTGGCTAATTTTATCCTCAAGGCCTGAGTTCTTCTGGGTGGTGGCTTCAAGCTTCTGCTTTAAAACCGTAACTTCAGCTTCTGCCTTTTCCCATCCTGTGTAGGACACATAGCATGGTTTATTCATGATTAAATATACCAAATGTACTGATACTAGTTGCCTAAAAAATCTAGAAATATGAGACTTAATTCATCCGCGGTATGATATGCTTACCCGAAACAGCTTCTTCTGCTACTTTTGAGTGTTGCTTCACTAAATCTTCTTTGGCGCTGATGCTCAAAAGAGCAGCTGATAACTTCTCGGTCAAGCTCTTCACCGTTTCATCGACATCTTCCTTGACAGTGTCATGGACTTCATTCTCATCATTTTTGCAAGAAACTTCAGTTGATTGAGCAGCATGAGTAGGAGAAGCGCTAAATGGTGAAGTCTCATTTGGAGAAGCCATACATTCCTGAATGTAAATGGCAAATTATATTTAGTATTCCAGACTATTCAGCACATTCATCTACTATTACAGCAGGCACAAGTAGAATTATAGACAATAACAACACTTATCGTAACTTTTGTAGCATTTACTTATGTACCATATCATCTTCAAATCAAAACTGAATCTAACAGCCAGAGTTTAGGTGAATGTAAATGGATCTCTTCTCCGGTTATCATAACTACTATACATGAAACGAAGACATAATAGCAATGATGTATGGAGCGGAAAGAAACAACATGTCCAAAAAATGAGAGTAGCGGAGATGAAGATGCTAAGATGGAAAATGTGGTAAAACAAGGAATGAGAGAGTTACAAACGAGCATATATGAGACATGCTAAATGTAGCTCCAATCTAAGATAAGTTAAAAGAGAATCGTGTCAGGTGATTTGGGCATGTCACCGTAGACCTAGTAGTGCCCCCGTTAGAAAGAGTGATTTGATAAGTATTGAGGGTAAAGGGAGACATAAACTAACTTGGATGGAAACGGTGAAAAAAGATATGATAACTTGTGATTTAGAGAAGATATTGTGCTAAACCGAACAGAATGGAAAACCAAAATTCATGTAGCCGACCCCAGCTAGTTGGAAAAAAATGCTTTGTTGTTGTTGTTGTATGAAACGAAGAGGTAATGCTTGAAGTTTACAAAGAACTAATGGTACGAGCATTCAAATGACAAGGTAATGGAAACGGAAAAGAACGAGATTCCTTAATTGCTATTTGCTGAACAAGCAGATTTGCCAAGCAATAAGCAGAACACTTGCCAGTTGCCACATTCCTTAATGTTCGGTATTCCGTTATCTCTATATTCAATGTCTCAACCTTCAACTTCTAACCAACGCGTAAACTGAACATCATCATTACAAACTATCAACAAAAGTTACCATCATATGTTATGCAAACCACTACTATACAGAGAAGAAACCCTAACCTGATCATCAGAGAATCTCTCCGACTGCGAAGAGGCAGATCCTGAGCTCTCAGCCTCCCCCAAGCTCAACCAATTTCCATGACCCATCTTCCAATTCTCCAACAGCTCAAACTTCCACCATCAAATTCCTACTAGATCAAGATCAAAGCCTTTTTCCAAACCCAACCTAATCCCACAACATAACAAACCAGAAACTGTCAGATACATGCCAGAAACCCAACATGCAAAACTCGACAAAAACTCAAAAGTAACGAATACCCATTACTAAACCCCCCCAAAAAAACCAACCCACCATCTCAAAATCCCATCTTGACCAACACCCAAATCAAATTCCTATATAAAATGGGATAAAATGAGACCTTTTTTGACTAAAAACTTCAAAATTTTTTCCACACCTCGATTCAAACGAGGTGGAATATTAAGATAGTGTTCTTCAAAATTAATGAGATGCATTAAAAAAATCCCACCTTTTATGTTGGGAGAGCGCATGGCATGTGAATAGGAGAAGAGGGAGAGCAAGTCACCTCTCAAAGCTTGCTCTTTTCCGTCTTTTAATAATATTTTATTATTAAAAAACAGATTTTTTTTTTTTTGTTTTGTTTTGTGCCAATTCCTTTCAAAATGAAATCAGCCTTATTCCCGCCAATCTGCATTTTTTTAATTTTCTGAAACAAATTTTTGACAGGAACTAATAATTGCAGAGAGTTCAGAAATGTTAGCCCAGGTGGAGGAATTCGATAATGAAGTGGTCGAGTTTGGACCGATACTGGACTGAGGAGTAGGCGTCCTTGATACTCATATGGAACATGATTCAATTAGGAAACCCACAGTTCTCAGCTAGCTCTATTTTGTATTTTGTTTCGGTCTATTGTACCTTTAGTTGTACTTTTGTACTTTTGGTTGAACCCATCCCCAGGGTATTGTTGCCGAGTTATCTTCTATTTTCTGCACCGTTACTTTTTGTATTTTCCCCCGGTATGCCGGAGTTATTTTATTAATCTATTATTAATGGTTTAGTATTGTATTTTAGTGATGTTAATTAATTAGGGTTTTCAGATTTTTTGAATCGGGTTGATAATGAGAGGCCTGCTACCTTGCATCATTGCATGACTTTTTTTTGTTCAGTTGTCCCCACAAAAAATCTACTGGGATCTCATTCGAACTGGACAGCGAGCTGCAGCTGCAGTGCATGTCTTATCGGTTTGAGAAAAAATGCCATGCGAAATGCACATGGTTGTCTTCGGCATCTAAAAATATACGGATTCCACAATCTTTTGCTTAAAAATTTGATAAAATGGCAAATAAAAATAGCAAGTAAAAATTTCTTGTGCAACGGTGATTTGCTAAAATTTGAGAAGCGACGGTACATGTTGTTTCGTCCGTTTTTTTTACAGTTAATTAATTACTGATTAGATATTAAAATAAGTTAATTAAATAAATTAAATAATAAAATATATCTTAACCTACTTAATTATACACTAACCTAATTGTGCATTTGGGTGGTACGGGACATGTTGTCCGTGATGTGAGGGTTTAGCCTCAAATTCGTACACCATAAAGAAGGTTTTTTAAGGTTATATAGACTAGTATTATACACGTGCTTTGCACGTGGGGAAAAGGGGGAATGAAAAGGGGAAAAAAATTTACCAACACGTGCGTTGCACGGGTTAGATTATGGACTAAGGCCTCTCCCATTATAGTAGTAAAGATTTAACCACAGATTGTTGATCACTTAATACAGTTATGCTTCCTCTCGATTATTGCTATGTTGTAGCCTGATCTCGAACCATTGGAGCTACAGCTCGCTGGTGTTGTTGACTAATTTGTTTGGTTAGAAAATGACAAATGCGGTTAATAGCGAACTGAATAATGACAAATGTGATTAATAGTAAATGTTAGGAAATTCGAATGGGCTTCAAATGGACCGACTCATTCTCAATCTTTCCTCGACAAACATAAGCTATACTGGTTACCATTTTTGGTCATCGCTTACCAATTGATAAGAGAGCTTAAATCGATTTATCACAGTGTTATGGTTTTGTAAGTGCCTTTTAAACAAGCGCATGCTACAATGTTTCATTAATAAAAAATTAATTGAACGAAAAGTCCCAAGCAGCTCATAGACACTGAAAACCAAAAAAAAATGGTAGCAGACACTTGAGATAGAAACAATGCAGAAAAGTGTCAATGATGCCAAGTCGATGGTGCAGTCGATCGACCTTTAGTGCTTTCTTCGCTGTATCACTTAATTTTCTGCTATTCCGAGTTTTGTTTGTGAAGTCTTTAATAATGTTCTACGGCTATTTTTTCTGTTGAACTTTGTGTGACTGTCTTTTTGTTTGGTTTTTCTGGTGGTTAGTACTTTCTTTGAAGACATTGTTCGAACATATCAATTTAGGTTCAAATAATACACTTAGTAGGATATGAGATAGTCCAAGAAAAACTTCTAGCTTTAACAGGATTTGTATGCGAAGACTGCAGCCGAATGAACCTACCACAAGTTGTTAATAATTATATATTGTAAAATTTGTTTCTTAGCACCTGAATCAATCACGTTCCCTTCAAACATTAATCATAAATTATGAAATGATGTCATGTTGACAGTAATGTCCACACCATGCACGAGAATGCTCCAAACTTTTCCTCTAGTCGCTGAATACGAAGTCTTCAAGGTGAATGTAGACATCGGAGAATCATAGCAAAGGAGGCGCTCAACGACTTGATTCACCAGAATTGGCATTTGTAACACGATATTAGCGGGAGAATAGGGGAGGCTAGACTCCAAAACAGTCGGAATATATTCTTTATAAGGGGAGATAAGATCGACAACTCTCGTTGAAGAACTCAACCACTCAACTGACGCAACAATTCTCATTCTATTCAGAGAAGCACAAAAGATCCAAGCATGAGAGAAGACATCTATCTCCATCCCGCAACCCACTTCGCAGCGAAGACCATTAAAAATCAGCTCCTTACCAGTACAGAAAGCATGCCGGAGCCATGAACAATGAACGCTGAGTAAATAATATTTATACTCTAAATGGGCTAATTAGGCCCATTTAGAAGTGCCTTGTTAGAACAACTAAAATGGCACCGCCTGTAATTACAAACAACTTCAGTGGCATTTTGCCCAATGTCCAGCAAATTTCACACCTTCTGTTTTTTTTTGCTCTCCGAAACAACGGACTAATAGGGACCGTACAATTTCCGAAAAGAGGAAAAGACCAAAAACGACAATCTCATTTGCAAAGCCAAAAAAATAACCATAATCACAATCCAAAGGCCCATTACTGTAGGGCCCATCTTCACACGTTTTTGGGCCTTTCTTTGGACGGCAAGTACCCACTAAATTCTTTTTTATTCTTTTTCAGAGATTTTGTTCCGTTTTCTTGCTATATCCAATTTTCACCTTTCTGTTTATATGGGTTTTAGTAGTTTTTCTGTTTACAAACACATACTCACACATATTGAATGCACCAAGTTTTTCACCATATCTGTTTACAAACACATATGGGTTTTTCACGAATCCTAGAGTTAGATTAACATGGGAGGTGGTTTGCATAGGCTTCGGGGGACTTGCTTGTCCTAATTCTGTGTCCGAGATTTTTCAGTATTGGAGAGTCATTAAGGTTAGGGTCGAGAATAGAGTAGTTTGGGATATTTCGTTGCAGCGACTCTATGAGGCTTATGGCTAAACCACAATAACCTGTGTTTCCGTAGCGTCAATAATAGATTTGCTCGAATGATGCATAATATCTTCTATTTCATTTCTTCTCAGGCAGGTCAAGCAGGTGCAAAGAAACGACTGCACATGAAAGAAGAGTAGGGTGAACTCCTGATGTTGACTAGAGTGGTCCTAGTAGGAGGACATCTTCAATGTACCTTTGTATCTTTATGTCTGCACTTTAGCTGTAGATTGTTTTGAGGTCGTCTGGTCTCTGGTTGAGCGACGGTGTTGTTGGTGGATTGTTGTAACTAGTACTACTTGTTTTGTTAATTTCGTAACGATGACGGGTTCAACTTTTATCCAAAAAAAAAAATAATGCACCAAGTTTGAATCTAGATTAAGTATGAGAAAGAACAGGAGTGGAAACGTAGCCTAATAAAAACGATTTATAGTTTTGTCAAAAACAACAAATTGTCAACCGAAAAGAGAACCTCAATGCTGCAACCACCAAAACAGAATACGTAGTTTGAAATGAAAATATAGAGAAATCATTCAATCAGCCTGAATCATTTTCGAGAAAAGGAAGAAAAAAAAAACTTTTCACTAATCGATTTTGTTGAATTCTGACTGCAGAATAAACTCAACAACGACAACGAGATGCAAGAACTATAAAATCAAAACAAGAGAAGAAAGAACCACCAAAAGCAACACACAAGAACACTCGATGCAACTATACATTTCCATTAATAGTAGATGCAACTGCAATGGCAATGCGTGTGCAAATACAATCACAAAATACTATGGAAGGGAATTGTTATGTTATGACCCAAATTGCCTTTGGGCCCATTGGGCTTTGTATCCACATATATGTAACAAAGAATCAAATGAATAAACTAATCAACATTTTGCCCTAATCCTCTCTATACACAGCCGATACCATCTTCTTCCTCTCTTCTCTTCTTCCATCATCTCAAACCCTAACAATCCAAAACCCAATCAAATCCTAACAAACTGGTATCAGAGCCAACACCACCAAACTCCGATCCCTACTCCCAATCACTCCCGATCCCTTCCCGCGCCGCAGTCGCCCTTCTTTCCCGTCCGGAGCACCACCGACCGATCAGTCCAGATCAGGTTTTCCAGTCCAGATTAGATCCGTTCCAGATTTGGTGACTGAGATCCGTCCAGATCAGATCAGATCCGTTCCAGTTTTGGTGCCGTTCCGTTCGTCCAGATTCATCGACTTCGTCCAGTCCGGATCTCGGGTGATTGCTTCGTCCCGTGGTGATTGCTGCCATCCCGTGGTGATTGCAGATTCGATTGCTTCAAGAAGGAAGGTTTGATTGTTTTTGTGATTTAAGTAATCAATTTTTGGGGGAGAAAATTTGGGTGTTTTGTTGAATTTGGGTTCAAGAAATTTGTATGGATATGTCGGGGAAGTATGATATTGAGAAGTATGATGGGAAGACGAGTTTTGCATTATGGCAAGTACGTATGGCAGCGATTTTGTCGAGCCAAGGCGTTAAGGATGCCATTTTTGGTCGAGAAAAGTTGATTGATGCGGTGCCGGATAAGAAATGGAGAGAGATGGATGATAAAGCGCTCTCTATTATCCAATTGTGCTTGAGCGATTCGACATTGCAAGAGGTCCTATCGGAGAAGACCGCTAAGGCTTTGTGGGAGAAGTTGGAGAACATCTACATGAAGAAGTCCCTCACCAATCGACTGCGGTTGAAGTTGCGCCTCTACACTCTTCGCATGGTTGAAGGTACATCAATTTCCGATCATATTACGGAGTTTGCATCTATTTTGAATGATTTAAGTAAGATTGATGTTAAGGTGGAGGATGAGGACCAAGCCCTTTTGTTATTATGCTCATTGCCCGCATCATATAAGGCTTTTAGAGATATGTTGATTTATAGTAGAGATAAAATTTCTCTAGAGGATGTTAAGAGCAATTTGCAAGCCAAGTTGCACATTGATAGTGAGATGACCAATAATGAGAAAGGGAGCCAAGGTGTTGGTTTAGTTGTTGATCGAGGTAGGTCATGGGACCGAAACTCGAGAGATACAAGGACCCGTTCGAAGTCTAGGCACAAGAATTTGACGTGCAACTATTGTAAGAAGAAGGGACACATTAAGGCCGATTGTTTCAAGCTCAAAAATAAACAAAAGGCGGATAGTAAAGGTTCTTCTTCGGAGGAGGCCAATGTGGCTGAATGTGACACGGTTGATACTCTTTGTGTGACAGACACTAATGTTGATGATATGCATTGTTGGGTGATGGATACGGGTGCTTCGCAACACATGACTCCGAATAGAGATTGGTTTGAGACTTATGAGCCTACGGATGGTAAGGTTCTCATGGGGAACAACAATATGTGTAAGGTTGCCGGGATTGGTTCGGTGACAATTAAGTTCCATGATGGAAAGGTCCGAAGGTTGACGGGTGTGAGGCATATACCCGATTTGTCTAAGAATTTGATTTCTTTGGGGTCTCTTGAAGAAAAGGGGTGTAAGTTCCAAAGTGAAGGTGGAGTCCTCAGAGTCTCTAAAGGGGCTCTCACAATCATGAAGGCGAAGAGAATTGGAACACTTTATTTCTTACAAGGTTCCACGGTCACGGGCTCGGCTGCCATTGCACGTTCGGGTACTATGTCAGATGATGAGACTACTAGGCTTTGGCATATGAGATTGGGGCATATGAGCGAGCGAGGAATGACCATTTTGAGCAAGAGAGGCTTGTTGTGTGGCCAGTGCACGGGCAACTTGGAGTTTTGTGAGCATTGTGTATTTGGCAAGCATAAGAGGTTGAGCTTCTCCACGGCCATTCATTCGACCAAGGGAACACTTGACTACATCCATTCGGATCTTTGGGGACCTTCTCGTGAGCCTTCCAAAGGTAATGGTTCTCGTTATATGCTTACTTTCATTGATGATTTCTCAAGGAAGGTTTGGGTTTATTTCTTGAAAGAGAAAAGTGATGTGTTTAGCACCTTCAAAGAATGGAAGTCACTTTTGGAGAACCAAACGGGAAGGAAAGTTAAGAGGTTGAGAACCGATAACGGTTTGGAGTTCTGCAACCGTGAGTTTGACAACTTTTGCAAGGCTGAAGGGATTGTTCGGCACAAGACGGTGGTCAACACTCCACAACAAAATGGTGTTGCAGAAAGGATGAATAGGACACTACTTGAAAGATCTAGAAGTATGCTTTCAAATGCGGGCTTGGGTAAGGAGTTTTGGGCGGAAGCCATTAACACATCCTGCTATTTGGTGAATCGATCTCCTACCACTTCAATTGAGTTGAAGACACCCGAAGAAGTGTGGTCGGGTAAGACGGCCGATTATTCTAATTTGAGGGTGTTTGGTTGTCCCGCTTATGTGCATGTGAATGAAGGAAAGTTGGAGCCTAGATCGAAGAAGTGTATTTTTGTTGGGTATCCCAGAAATGTGAAGGGGTATAAGTTGTGGTGTCCCGAATCATCCAAGTTCCTCATTTCAAGAGATGTCATTTTCAATGAGTCGGCCATGTTGAAGGCAAATGATGTTGCACCCGAGCCGACTATTAAGGAGAATGAGAAGGTTGAGAAGAAGGTGGAGTTTGAGGTGCCGGTCCAAGAAGGTGATGATTTGATCTCACATGATGATGTCAATTTGGAGGAAGCCCAAGAAGAGCTACAACCCTATGCATTGGCAAGGGACCGAGCTAGAAGAGAAACAAGACCACCTACAAGGTATGGATACTCCGACTTTGCTTATTGTTTGGCAATTGCAGAGGATGTGGAGTATTGTGAGCCATCTTCCTACAGAGAAGCTATTTCTTCTAAAGATGCGGCCAATTGGGTTGCCGCTATGAATGAAGAGTTACAATCTTTGCAACAAAATGAGACTTGGTCTCTTGTGAAGCCTCCCAGTGGTAAGAGGATTGTGGGTTGCAAGTGGGTGTTTAAGAGGAAGATTGATGGCTCAAATCCCACGGATTTTCGATACAAGGCAAGGCTAGTGGCTAAAGGGTACAGTCAAGTCCAAGGTGTGGACTTCAATGATGTGTTCTCTCCCGTAGTTAAGCACACCTCCATTCGAGTTTTGCTCTCTTTGGTGGCAATGAAGGATTTGGAATTGGAGCAAATGGATGTGAAAACTGCCTTCTTGCATGGTGATTTGGAGGAGCAGATTTACATGAGCCAACCGGAGGGTTTTGAGGTTGCGGGAAAGGAGGACCGTGTGTGTCTTTTGAAGAAGTCCCTTTATGGCCTTAAGCAATCGCCGCGGCAATGGTATAAGAAGTTTGACTCATTCATGGTGAGTATTAATTTCCATCGTTCCAATTTTGATAGTTGTGTTTACTTCAAGAAGTTGGATGGTGGAGATTTCATTTACTTGTTGCTCTATGTGGATGACATGTTGATTGCATCCTCAAACTTGAAAGAAGTTAGGAGGTTGAAAGAGCAACTAAGTTCGGCATTTGAGATGAAAGATTTGGGGGCCGCCAAAAGGATTCTCGGGATGGAGATCACAAGGGATAGGTCCAAGAGAAAGTTGTTTCTTTCACAAAGGAGTTTTGCCGAGAAAGTGCTACGCCGTTTTGGCATGGAGAAGGCGAAAGTTGTTTCAACACCTCTTGCGGCGCATTTCAAGCTTTCGGCCGCTTTAAGCCCAAAATCCGATGATGAGAAGAAATATATGGAAAAGGTTCCATATTCGAGTGCAGTTGGGAGTCTCATGTACTTGATGGTGTGCACTCGACCAGACATTGCTCAAGCCGTTAGTGTGGTAAGTAGATATCTCTCTTGTCCGGGGAAAGGGCATTGGGAAGCAGTGAAGTGGATCTTCCGCAATTTGAGAGGTACTATTGATGCTTGCTTGGAGTTTGGTAATGGCAAGAAACTGACGGGCTTTGTGGATGCGGATTTTGCGGGTGATTTGGACAAGAGGCGTTCCTTGACGGGTTATGTTTTTACCCTTGGAGATTGTGCAATTAGTTGGAAGTCTACACTTCAAGCCACCGTTGCACTCTCAAGCACTGAGGCCGGATATATGGCGATTACTGAGGCTATTAAGGAGGCTATTTGGCTCAAGGCGTTTGTTGGTGAGATGTCTTCACTTGAGGGTCCTGTTGAGGTGTTTTGTGACAACCAAAGTGCTATTCATCTGACTAAGGACCGCATGTACCATGAGAAGACGAAGCACATTGACATTCGATACCATTTTGTTCGAGATGTGATCTCGGAAGGCAAGGTTGCCGTGAAGAAGATTGGTACCGAATCGAATCCGGCCGATATGCTCACAAAGCCTCTTCCAATTGCAAAGTTCAAGCTTTGTTCAAGTTTGATGTCAGTTTGTTTCTAGCTAGTTTGAGCTAGTTTTGTTTCTAGCATGTTGCTAGTTTGTTTTAGGTTATGTTTGCTTTATGTTTTAGTTTGTTTTAGATGCAATTTGGTTCAAGGTGGAGATTGTTATGTTATGACCCAAATTACCTTTGGGCCCATTGGGCTTTGTATCCACATATATGTAACAAAGAATCAAATGAATAAACTAATCAACATTTTGCCCTAATCCTCTCTATACACAGCCGATACCATCTTCTTCCTCTCTTCTCTTCTTCCATCATCTCAAACCCTAACAATCCAAAACCCAATCAAATCCTAACAGGAATTCAAAAAATTTATTGTATAACGTCGTTGGAATCTATTCGTTGGAGGGAGAAGAACAGACTGCATGACGACCCTTCATATATTTTTTGAATCGTCACCTTAGACAACTGCTTCATCTTTAGTATACAACGTAATCGCTTAGACAACTGCTTCATCTTTAGTATACAACGTAATCGCTTAAACATTCAACCGCAGCCTTCTAAATCGAAGACATTTGGGGAATATAATGTTAATTTCTCCTGATAAATGTGTTCCCTAGTTGTGACTGTATTCTAATCTTCACATCTTTCTTTTCACTTCTGTTGAAACTTGAAAGGTAGCAAGCACATCACACCTTGGCTCGTTTCAGATAGAGCATTACCCCTATCCCGGCCACTACAATAGTGCCAGCTATGATACCAGACATAAGGAATTCCATTGCATTTATGTGGGTAACAGAGAGGTCTGGTGCTGTCATTGTTTCCTCCTTTTTCGTCTCCAGACTGTCAATATGCAACCTCAGAACCTGAGTAAACAATAATAGCAATTGCAACATTAGACACAGAAAATTATATGCTTGTTAGCTGGGGATTATGCGTACAGATAACATTAGGCACAGATAATTAACTTCGTGATTTTACTATCCACGAGCAGCAGAATCATGAATTGGTACTTATTCTTTGAATTACATATTTTTCTCAGCTGTACGACAGATGAAAGGAATGTTATTCTCCCTTAAGTTGTTGTGTAGTAAAATACTGACTACAATAATTCAATTGGAATCATATTCCTCAAACTATTAATTGTTTTCATAGTTTCAAAATGTAGACATTGAAACTCGCAAGTAATATCAGCTGTCTAGTGAAATGGCCAATCGGCTAGGAATCAGAATAATAAATCATGATTGGAAGTGTATGATTAAGGGATGTTTAGAAGAATGACTGATAATTTTGGCTGACTACAGACAGAATTAACTTATGCAATGTCAGTAGTTTCATCAACAAAGTGATATGACGGAGTGATATAAACATTTAAATATATGAGATATACAATTGTTGTATAAAATGAAAATCTAGAATAGAAGAAAGGCTAGGAAGAAATACCTTCCCCCCGGCTAATTTTGCATTATCCACGGCACTGACAAGGTCACTATCTGCAGAAAGCAGAACTCTATCACCTTCATCATCAACATACTGCACAAAAAGAGAAGAGTGTTTAACACAGAAAGCAGGCTAGAGAGTAGAGATTGCATCTCAATTCCAATAGATTGTAAACCTACCAATAATTGAATCTTATCCTTGCTATCATCAAATCCTATTCTTTGAGTGACAACAGATACAAGCTCATCCAGACTCTCAGTACCTTCAAAGGGAATAAAATTATATGATCAAAGCCTCAATTGCATTTTCACAGTTATTATGGGATTAAAATACTACGGTTAGGATCTAAATCACATATTTCTCTCAAAAGGACTAACCACAGTTAAATCTGTGTACTCGTCCTTTTTGGTCTTCAAACTTGAAGGAGAATGAGTTTCCAAGCAGAGGTGGGTACATGGATTTCACAGTATCAGTATACTCTGATGTCATCATTCCAGAAACTTCACTGCACAGAATCAAATTGAAACTCATCAAATTAGGAAGTCCCAAAGTGGGGGTAAGAGAGAGAGAGAGATAGAGAGAGAGAGAGAGAGAGAGAGAGAGAGACCTGCGAGAATCAAACTCCTCATCCGGTGGCTCAAGAGCAAGAGCAGAATCCCAGAACCTCTGCATCATTGAGTTTGCCATATCATTAACAGCTCCGGAACCTCCATCAACCTTCAGAAATAACTCAAAGTAGTTACTAGACGAAAAAGTAATAATAAAGATCTTGAATACTTTATATATGAATCTGGAAGGATGCAGCTGATAAATCAATATTCAATACAAATGAAAAATCTATTCCCCTTTAAGAATCTACAAAATTATGGATATGAATTTTTAAAACAGGAAGAGAAGCCTTCTTAAAATGTGAATCTCGCATGTTTGGCACGATAGCATTCTAATTCAACTAAAAACATATAACTGTAGCAGCAAATGAAGATCAAAATGATGTATGAATATGAAATTATGAATTTTGTGGCAGAGCAGAATATAGCACTGTGTCTGTGTGTGGATTGTCAACAACAAGCATACACATGAGTGCATCCATGTTTGTCTATCCTTTCTGCAATTCTCTGAAAATAATAATTGTTGATCATGCCAGTATAAAATCAGCATGTCTCAATGCAGTGATATCTTAGAGACCTCAAGGGATATGTTCCTGCACTTATACATCAATTATAATTATATACAGAACAAAGCAAGGTGATCTTTACATGTGTATTTCATGGTCAACTTTATAACGATAAACAAAATTGTGGTGGCAACCAAATCAAAATTGTTCATGTTAACCAATAGAACTATCAGTATATACAACAGCAAAGTGAGATCTTAAAAATGTACATTTTTTTATGATTCATTTACCTGCTCATGATAAGGGCAACGAAACACAAAGAGAGTAAAAAGAATAGTAACCTACTATTTTCTAATGATTACAGAGTTGATGTAGGGCGATATAAGTCACTGATATTTTCCATAGGCAATTGAATATCAAATAGGCATTTTCTTTTGTACTTAAGCTGATAAGAAAAGCATCAAAATTATTTTTAAAATCACTCTCTCTCACATCACACATTAATTATAAAAAAAAGCTGGACTAACACATCCTATATCAACATTGTTTTTATAGAAAATAGTAGCTTACTATCATTTCTACCGTCTTATTGTCATAGTATCATGTACCATATAAGTAAGCAGACATATGTTTGCATGAATCACTTAAAGAGTTTGTTCTTATAGTCTACAGTTAAATCTCACTTGAGTTTTGATACATTTGTTTGTTAAACACGAGCTATATTGACTTGGTTGCCATCATACCTTTGCTTATCATTTTAAAGCTAAGAAAAAATGGGCACAGATACAGAACATGGACACGATGTGACAAGACGCACCAGCACAGGGAAATACTAAAAAAGCTATACTAACATAGCAAGTTGCGTCACATCTACCAAATTGAAGTGTCTGTCCTTCATAGTTATAAATTTGAACGAAACCAACACATTTCCTTCTCTACACAGAAAACATTGTCGATAGTAGGAGCTCATCAATATTTTGTGGCTAGCCACAGGCATCTCTAGCTTATTTTTCTTATTTTCTTAACTTTGTTTCAAATTTTTCTTTTTAATCTCTCTTCATATGGTCTCTCATCTCTTTTGGTAATACTGCTATAGCATTTAGTAACGAAAGGATTGGTAGGGAGTCGTAACTACATGTATTGCTTGATCAGCAAATGAATGGCCAACAGAGAGTAAATATAGGCATTCAAGATGAAGTAACGATTTAGGCTTGTTATATTTGAAATGAGCATGTAACTTTAAAGATAACTCACAGAGGATTGCTCAAATGAAGAGGTAAACTAATGATAATATGATGATAAACATCATCTCAGAAATATCATGGAACCTAATCAGCATCAACTGAAGCATATCCAGAAACAATTGAAGACAAACTAAATACTTTACAATCAAGAAACAGAATATTAGATCTTTAGACCTCACCATGGATATGGCTGCATGAGTTATTTGCAGAACATCCAAGCAAGCAGCAATTCGCCCCTCTGCAAGTATAGTCTCAAACAAGTGAATGCAAAGGGATAGCTTCACTGAAATAAAAAAGTAATTGCTTACCTCTATCTAGGACAGGAAGATGTAAAAATTTTCCATCATGCATTATATGTAGTGCATCAAGAATTGTTGTGTCAAGCGTCGCACATTCAGGATTTGCAGTCATTACCTTGAAACAGAACAAAATAATTTAAGAATGCATAACCAACAGGGAAATTTTACTTTAAAATCTGCGCTTTACAATTATGAAAACCACACCTATGAAACTTGGTATTTATTATATCTAGTTATTTAGCAAATGAGAGACCAGGTCTGGTTGAGATTGAACTATAGGGTGATTGATTTTAACTCAAACTTTAAAATGTGTGGTTGAGATTCATAAGTTGATGGCTTACTACAAAATCAAAGCCCCCACTCTCTAACTATAATAGTAGATACAAGGCCAGCAAACTAATAATATTTCGCAACAAAATCGAGATTCTATTACCATGACAAGAAGTCACTGGATGATTATTACTGAGGTATAAAATAGTATTATGCAAAGAGAAATTCCATACACAGGTATAATTTGCTATCAACAGAATCACCTGATAGATGTTCTCAACCTGTAGAATTATTATTAAAATTATTCAAAGAAACAATGTGTAAATCATTATATGCAGTACTGTCACATTGCAGATATTTTCTGTTTAACCTAATGATTGCACTATCACAATAATACTGATTATTGGTGATTGTAATAGATAATAGATGTTAAAGCATGCAACCCTATAATAATCCTTTTAGTAACTGCTAAATATTACAAGCTTAACATAATTGATCTGATTGGAGTATATAAAGAGGGGAAAAACGCAGAACCAACATAAGATACTGCTAAGCCATCGCTATGAAGTTTTAAATTATTTAAACTAAATGGACTCATGGTAGCAGAAAATAGTTTAATTAAACAAAACACCAGACCACTTTCACGACATAAAGCACTCATTCACCCTTACAGCTAGACTTATGGTTGCAGTCTCTTTGAAAAAAGAAGAACTGCATATGCAATCAAAGTTTACGGACATGGTCTGGGCCATAAACAATATGAGTTTTGGCGAAAACCACATGAAAAATATTTGTATTCAGAATAAAGGAGTAAAGTACTAAGCATAAATCGGCCCAACAAGATATTGGAAACTTTATATCCATATGGTACAAATTTGTAATTGCACTGTACATAACAATCATAACATAAAAAAGCCCAAAATCAACAAAAGAAACTACAGGGATGCATTGAGATTAAAACACAAAACATTATTGTAAAAAAATCTAAGCTGTAAATTAATATTCCAGTAGGAGCAGATTCTTAAAAACAAAAAAAGCAGTATTACACCATAACTGTATTTAAAAAGAAGTACCTTCTCTACTAGAGTTAACTCTGGGGAAAGATTCTGCGCGACTACACGCATGAGGACATCCTTTGAACTGCAAAACATTGCAGTGGAAAATCAATTAATAATGACAACAAAAACTTTAGAACTAAAGCTGATAAATAATAACAAGCGAAAGCTACGATACAGCTACTCGAAGTTTTATCAAGTTATAGAACATACGTGAGGATGCCTTGGGGCTCGCCTCCTGTCCCAATAATCACTGAATTAACTCGAAAGTCACGCATCTTTTTTGTTGCGACATAGACAGGATCTGAAGGAGATACCACTGCAACTCTGCAAAAGTAGATGGATGGAAAGCTTGGAGAAAAACAGAAAGCTTCACACTGAACTTATGCCATAAAGCATCAGTTAACAACGACCAAAAAAGGATGTACGAAGTAAACCTAACCATACTTTGTGTTTTCTGTGATGATAGTCGATAAAGAAGGCTTAAACATCTTTTCTCGGAGAGTTTCAATAAAAGCATAAGGAGCTGCAAGAATGAATTAACTGAAGTTAAGAAAACCATTATGTACTAATATGTGCCAATTAATCTATAGTATAACAGATTACCATGCAAATTAAACTGAATTTTGTAACAAATGACACAATAAATTATGACAATCATGGAAACTATCACATAATCACCAGGAAAAACATGGAAATCGGTGGTGCTAGACTAACACAGTAAAGATAGGCCGAATCCATAGGTAAATCATTCGCATTGCACCAGTTCTCTCAAAGCAAATGCTTAGGGTTGGTTTGACATGTTAATAATTCATTAAATTGTGAATTAATAATGATTACTGATGTCTGATGGCATTCAGAACAACAGAATAACCATCAGAATGGTAGATGCTGGGAGTTCAGACTCATCATCAACAAGCGTATACTCTATCTCACTTCCTAAATATCCATGATCACCACAAAAGACCAACAAGAAAAATAAAACATGAGTGCACAGGCACCTTTAACTTAGAGGTAATTACTGCACAACTAAATTTCACATTTCAGAAACAGACAGAGCATGATATATCTCATGAACATAAGATACTAAATTAATATGTTACTTATATGTTACTTATATAGGCTAACAGCTATTCATAAAACTAAGTAGCCAACAGTAACACCATTTTGGTAGCGTCTTAGATGAAATGATGTTCCTTATACTGAATGGCTATGCACAGCAATGTACACAAATGCATACTAACCTGTAAAGTTGTTTCCCCATTGACGTTCAACCCCTTCCACAGCAGCAGCAAGGGCACTGCCCTGCTCTGCTGCCTTTTCCATCCTCGATATAGCATCATACAGACACTTGGTTATATCCAACATTGCAATAACTTCACCAGTCTCTACTACAGGAAGGTGCCTAAATTTACCTGACAAACACAAAACAGTAACAAAATATTAAAAGAAATGAAAGTTCTGTAAGCACTCATCTATCAAAACTAGCGAGTTGAGCTGGGATACTTTCATGAGCATCCAAAATACAGCTACTCCCACTTAAAAATGAAAACAATTGGTTATTCGAACTTGAAATCAACACCGTTGGAAGTAACCAAAATCATAAAAACTTTCTAGAAGTCAAATTTTAGAAAGTTCTGAGGAGTTTCTACCCCTCAGAACTTTTAATCCGTAGATGGATGAGTAGCACTCATCAAAATCATTTGAAGTTTTGTTTCTAACTAGTTTCCATGAATTAGACCACACTCAACAGTGTAGAATTTCAATTTGGATGACAAACTGCTTTACTCTACAATTTCCAACACGAAAGATAATCAAACCTTGAATCATCTTCTGCAAAGCCTCAATAGCCAGACTATCCGACATAACAAACAACGGATTCCTCGTCATAATCTTTGACACCACGGTCTGCTCCGTCCTCAACCCCTCCGCTATAACCCTAGTCGAAATATCCTAACCATCCAAAAAAAACACAAATTAATCACTTTCCCATCCCAAAAACAAAAACAAAACATAACAAAACTCAAAATTCACCTTATCAGTGACAATTCCAGAAAGCAACCCATTGGCATCAGTCAACAAAACAGCATCCACTCTCCTCGCCGCCATTCTCCTACACGCCTCCGAAACCAGCGTCCCTTCCGGAATCGTCAGCGCTTTAGAAAGCCTCAGCTTCTTCACAGTCCTCTCACCCCCACTATTCATCAAGTATCAAACTTTCAATATCATTATAGTAATATTAACACTAATTAGCAAAACTAGCAAGAAAGATGAGACTTTTACAGCCTCAGCTTCATAATAGCAATAGTTGCGCTAAAAATGAAAAAAATATGAGCTTTTTACATGGTGTTATTTGGGGACGAGGGTTTGGGGGCGATTCCATTGGCGGCGGCGCCGTTATCCGACGAGGGCATCCTGACGGCGGATGGGCGACGAGGGCGCCGGAGATTGGGGATTGCGTTGGTGCCCATTTTAGGGTTTTGATTCTGAATTGAGATTCTAGGGTTTGAATGGAGAGAGGAAGAAGTTGAGGGAGAATCGATTAAAAAGTTAAAATCAAAACCGAGGGTTTTATTTGAGCTGGAAAATTCAAAGTTAGTCCCGGAATTAGTGAGAATTGGAGGGTTTTGACTTTCACTTTTGAAAATTACGTCTAAGTCCTTAAAGACTAAGCTGGACCCCACACTGTAACGAAAAAGATAACGGCGGGCGAGAAATGAGGCGAGATTACGGGTGCGTAACATTTTTAAATGTGTTTTAAACAGTGTTTTTTTCTTTCTATCCATTTTAGTTCTTTTTGAGAGGGTTAAATGTAAGAATTATCTATGTACAAGGAGGTTTTAGGAGCAGGAAAGCGAACATTATATGGAATATATTTGCATTGGTCAAGGTGAAAGCTTTTCTTTGGTTAGAGTAAAATAATGCTATATTATCAAGGGTTAACTTGTAGAAACGCAACTTGCAAATGGATGTTAGATGTTCTAAATGTTTTATTGATGAAGAAGACTCAAATCACAATTTTTCTTATGTCCTTGGGCCAAAGTAGCATGGGAGGTGGTTTGTTCAGGGTTCGAGAGTTTAGAGGTTCCTAAGTCTGTCACCGAGGTTTGGGGGGTATGGAGGGATAGCACTGTTAGGAAAGAAAATAAAGTTGCCTAGGATATGTCCGTCATTGTGGGGCCTTTGGCTAAATCATAACGAGCTATGTTTTCGTAATATAGAATCTAGATTTCCTATCGTGATGCATAAAATTTTCATTTTTATTCATGCGTGGACCAGCTAGATAGGAGCTAAGAAGAGACTGCATGTAAAGGAGGAGGTCGGAATCGAACGTGAGGAACACATATTGGATGGGTGTCAAGGAATATTTGTATCTTAATTATAGCTTTTAATGTATTAGTACTACCTTGTTGCATTAATTTTGGCTAGATTTGGATTATTTGTAATGTACCTGTACTTCAATGTTTCGTTAATTTATCGTTAATGAAACGATAACATTGTCAGAAATTGTCAGAGATGGTTTGGTTGGTTCAATTTCTTGTTCATACTTACATATTGTCGTAGTTGTGCATAGATCATATGCTAATCTTTTCTGTATCTTTCCAATTTTATCAGTATGTTTATGCTAACATAATGTAAATATAGACATAAAGCAGCCACATAGTAGAGCTCTACACACAGCAGCATGCCAGCATTGGGGACTCGCTTTCGCACCAATCGCCGAACACAAAGCACTATAACCATTGCACTATCCACGATCTGATAGCAAACATAGGATATTTGAGAGTTCCCTGCATATGTACAAACGAATGTAAATTTAACTGCCATGATCAATATATTTTGCATGTAAATAAAAAATATATGCTCATTTCATTCAATCAATCAATCAATCATAGACAAATTGATGCAGATGTACTTGCACATAATTCCTTACAAGAGTTCGAAATTACTGAGGATTATTTCTAAAGAATAGAAATCACCCCAAGCCTCAGGTGCTGGTGCATTCAATGTTTAATTGGTACAACAAACATACAGAGCGAAAGAATTTTATTAATTTAAGAATCAACAACAACATCTGCAGCCTCAAACTTGTGAAAATTAGAAGGGAGTTCCAAGAGAGCTTCTTCGCTACCCTTCCCTTGAAATGCTACACCCAGTGCGTATCCTAGAGCACGGGCAACTGGTACTGCCACTGCATTCCCTACTTGAATGTACCTGAAGGAAAGATGGTGAACATTCAATTTAGTAAACAGATGGAAATTGATAAGCAAACTAACCATAAAACAAAATTAAAAAATTTGCTTGCCAGCTTTAACTGTATGATAAATAAATAAAAATCTGTATGGCTCCTTTTTTTCCCCTTCTTGTTATGTTTTCTTATTATTCACGACTAATTGCTCAAAAATCACACATAAGCCCACGACAGATTCAGATAAAGAAATTTCAGCACGTGTAAGAAATATACTTAGAACGAAGCAATAAAACTAAACAGACAACTTAATACCATGCTTAATATCATGTCTTAGAATCCAGACTAAATCGTCATGGACTAACTTAGTAGTTGGGTGTCTTATAAGCTACTTGCCCAAAAAACACACAATTATGAAGTGCTTCATTACACCTATTCCAAATGGTCCAGAGCAACTCGCTTACAGATGATCCAAAAATCACATCAAGACAGTAAGGTTTTTAACAGAGAGCTTCCCCCAGCTACTGTCGACATTTTAAACTATATGGGACTATAAAAACTGATCAAGCTTGAAACTAAACCATGGGTGGAGGGAAATTAAAGATGTGATCTTGCTGACTGAAGAACTTAAGAAAAGCCAGAGTCAGTTACAAACCAGTACTATAAAGCTCCACAGTAGGGGGGGCCTCATAAGAAACTTCAATAGAAAAGTCATCAGCACATCTTGAGAACCAAAGGTTTTTAAATAATTTCAATGAAATTAGCTTAATTGCATCGATTTACTTCATATTTATTTTAATTTTCCGACTTGATGTAAGTTTTTCCTTTGCATATGTGTACAATTTAGCTCTCCTACAAAACTGCACCTGCAAGACCTTGCTTCTAAACAGGTTGAGAAGGGTAACTTATAATGTAACTAAGGGTAAATAGCATCAAACTTCCTAAAGTATCCTGAAGAAAACTCCTACGGTTATCCAAGTAAAAATAGTCACCCATAAAGGCTTTTTGTTGTGTATTAAAGATATTATACGGGTAATGTACGAGTTGTAATAGGAGTACTATATATATATGTAATAAGTGTGTATTGTAGAGAGGGTGAGGGAGAAACAAACTTTCATGGTATCAGAGCCCATCACCAAACTTCAGCCAAAACCCATCACCTCTGCAGCCAACCAACGGCCTTATAACCCATCCTCTTATTCACTTTCCAGACTTCCACTTAATTCTCACTGTCTTGCTACCTCAGGAACTGAAGATTCCCTGCTGCACTATCAGATTCTGATGCACCATTTTCACTGCCAGCTGCCAGTTTATCTCCTTTAACTTGTAACCTGAACACTCCAACTCCGGCATCACCATCATCAAGGCCGTCGTCAACTCCTACGTCACTTCCGACTTCAACTCCAGCACCTCACCCTGCCGTTGTTGGGTATCCTTGCCGCCAAGGACCACCGAAGAACGCCCTCTCCATCATCCCGACCTTTTTGCTGTCAATCATTTGATTCTTCTTGTTCCCCTACTGCCGGCCCTCTCCAGCACCACCACCCGACAACACTCATCATCTCCTTGAACGGAAATATTCAAGTTTTGATTGAATTTGAATTTGACCTATATTGGAGTGGAATACAAGGTATTTGATGAATTGCGGAAAGAAATATAAACTCATATCGCACCCATTTGAGGCTTGTGAGCAATTAATAACGGAAATTGTCCTATCATGCACTCTCAAGGAAATCGACCACACCACATTGCACATGTAGCCTCTAATTCAATCATTGTCCATATGATTGAAAATGAGCTGCAGCGATTCCGACAATATCAAAGAAATGAGCAATATCACGCTTTCTGACAGCGGTCTTCTTCATCTGTCACATTAGCAAGACCAGGTATCACATGTTTAACCGATGCACCTCCAACCATGGTAACCAATTCACCTCCAACATCATGGATAATAGATTTATATGCATCTGATCATATGACTGGGAATTCAAACATACTGTCCTCTGTTAGTAGATCATTTCATCTACCTGTTAGACTTATTGATAGTTCTACTTTCCCCGTTTTGTGTGTGTGTGTGTGTGTGTGTGTGTGTGTGTGTGTGGGGGGGGGGGGGGGGGGGGGGGGGGGGGGGTGGGGGGTGGGGGGGGGTGAACCGGACACGGGAACCTTACTTCCAATTGACCATTTAGTCATGTTCTTTATATGCCAAAATTTTCCTTTAACCTAATGCTTGTTAGTAAAATTACCAAAACACTGAATTGTTCTTATACTTTTTTTTTCTAATTACTGTGCATTTCAAGAACTTCGGACTAGAAAAACAATTTCCACATGGCGTGTGTCAGAGGGTCTTTATCAGCTTGACAGTGTTCCAACCTCATTTGCATGCTTGAGTGCGCCTTTAGATTTGCATTGTCAGTTGGGTCATCCATCGTTACAGAATTTAAAGAAATTGAGACCTAAATTATCTTCTCTTAAGAAGTTATCTTTTGAGTCATACCAATTAGGTAAACACTTACGTACGTCTTACCCTCCTAGAGTCAATAAACGGTCGAATCGACCTTTTAGTTTGGTTCATTCTGATGTGTGCGGACTTGCCCTGTTCAGTCTCAGTTCGGTGACCTTAGATATTTTGTTGTTTTTGTTGATGACTATTCTCGTGCCACATGGTTATATTTAATAAAATCTCGGTTTGAAGTTTTGTCTATTTGTAAATCTATCTACGCCGAGGTAAAAACCCGATTTGATGTTTCTGTTCCAATTTTACGAAGTGATAATGCCAAAAAGAATTTTTCTTGTGAGTTCACTAGTTTTATGTCTTCTTGTGGTATTCTTCATGAGTCTTCTTGCCCATATACCCCTCAACAAAACAGGGTTACCGAGCATAAAAATCGTCACCTGTTAGAGGTTGCAAGGGCAATGCTTATTCATAGACAAGTTTCTCAATGTTTCTGAGGGGATGCAGTTCTTACTGCATGTCACTTAATTAACCGCATGCCCTCATCTGTGTTAGATGGTCAAACACCCTTTTCCATTTTATTTCCAGGTTTCCATCGTCCTAGTTGCTCCAAGTTGATTCCCCATTCTATCCGATATATTCTTCTAGGGTATTGTTGCTCCCATAAAGGTTATAAATGTTATAGTCCTAAGCTGCGTCGTCATTTTATCTCTGCTGATGTTGCATTTCATGAGTTCCAATCTTATTTATCCAACACTTCCTATGGTTTAACCCCGGTCCCTCCGATGCGACTGAATCTGAATTTCTAACCTACCATAGACTTGTGGTATCTACTTCCACTGATTTTGTAACACAGTGCTCCCCAGCAATGCCCGCACGGCCTACAATCACCCAAGTGTATAAACAACGTTCAAACAACACTCCCTCAGATCACGCCATTGTGCCCATTGTCCCATCGCCTCAAGTCGATGAGACACGATCATCTGAGCCTGCTACTATACCCTCGGTTTCCTCCTCTGTGCCCACACTATCCTCTATCAAGTATTCTGATCTTTGATCTTCCTATCGCCATACGCAAAGGGAATCGCTCCACTACTCATCCTTTATATAGTCGTCTTTCATATGCTCACTTGTCATATGCCATTATGCCTTTGTCTTAACTTTGTATCGGCACCAGGTTCCTAAGTTATTATCAGAAGCACTATTACATCCTGGTTGGAGCTAGGCAATGTGAAAAGAGATGTCTGCTCTTGAGGAAAATGGTACTTGGGATCATGTTAACCTTCCATCTAGTAAAGGTTGTGTTGGTTGTAAATGGGTGTACACAGTTAAAGTAAACTCAAATGGTTCTCTGGCTCGCCTAAAAGCTTGATTGGTTGCTAAAGGTTATTCTTGGACCTATGGCATTGATTATGATGAGACATTCTCTCTTGTGGCCAAAATGCCTTTTGTTCGGATCATTATTGCCTTGGCTGCTCAATTTCATTGGCCGCTCCATCAACTTGATGTCAAAAATGCCTTTCCCATTGGCATTCTTGAGGAGGTTTATATGGAGCAGCCCCCCGCTTTTGTTAGCAAAGCTAAGCCCACTAAAATTTGTTGCTTGAAACGATTTTTATATGGACTCAAACAGTCTTCTCATGCTTGGTTTGGCCATTTCACTGAAGTTGTCACGAATTTTGGATTGAGGCGTGATAATGATCATTCTGTGTTCTATCGACATCATCAAGGAAAGAAAATTATTTTAGTTGTATATGTTGATGACATTGTAATTACAGGAGATGTTCATAATGGTATTCAAGATCTGATGTCAAATAATCAACAGAAGTTTCAAACTAAGGATCTCAGGCAACTAAAGTATTTCTTAGGGATCGAAATTGCACAATCTAAGCAGGAAATTTGTTTGTCATAAAGAAAGTATGTACTGGACATACTTACCGAGAGTGCTATGCTAGGATGTAGGCCATCACACACTCCTATGGACCCAAATTCCAAATTATTGTCAGATCAGGGCGTCCTGGTGGAGGATTCAGACAGATATAAGAGGCTTGTAGGAAAACCAAATTATATCACGGTCACTCGTCCTGATATTGCATACTCAGTTAATATAGTAAGTCAGTTTATGACGTCTCCCCGAACAAACCATTGAAATGCAGTTATGAGAATTCTTCAGTATTTGAAGAGCTCCCCTGACAGGAGATTGTTGTATACTGATGGTGAACACTATCGAATTGCTGGTTGTTCAGATGCTAACTGGGCTGGCTGCCCAACGACCAGGAGATCCACCACTGAGTATTGTGTGTTTGTTGAGAGAAACTTAGTTTCATGGAAGAATAAGAAACAAAATATCGTATCTCGATCGAGTGCTGAATCCAAGCATCGTGCTATAGCTAACCTTACATGTGAGATGACATGGGTCAAACGATTACTTGCTAAGTTGGGAATTCTTCAGCATGAGCTGATGCGTATGTATTGTGATAGCCAGTCTGCTATCTACATAGCCACTAATGCTGTTTTCATGAACGAACCAATCATATTGAGGTTGACTGCCATGTGGTTCGCAACAAGATTAATGGCACGCCGTATGAGCCTCCTCAGATAGAGGCTAAACATATCCGTACTGATCACCAGCTAGCCGATGCTCTCACAAAGCTTCTTGCGAGAACCATAATATAGTTTATCAATGACAAGTTGGGCATGTATGACATATATGCTCCAACTTGAGGAGTATTAAAGATATTATACAAGTAATGTATGTGTTGTAATAGGAGTGCTATATATATGTAATAAGTGTGTATTGTAGAGGGTGAAGGAGAAACAAACTTTCATTGTGTAATACCCAAGATGTTCCCCAACTAATTTCCCTCTTTCTTCTTCGTCATCAACCTCCCAACCCCACCCCCACTTGCCTCTAAATTTTAAATGTCTAAATGTAACTGGCAGTGAGTGCAAGCAATATATGGTATTGACGGTTAGCTTGCGGGGTGTTATACTGAATGCATGATGTTGTGAACTGTGAATAATATCTAAATAAAAATTCCATTGGTTTTTTCTTGTTTTGGTTTAGTTCAGAGGGATATATTAAGGTGTGAAATCAATCACAAGACTCGTAATATGCAACTGATTGTAGAATGGGTGCAGGATTTATTAAAAAAAACTCATCAAAGGGAGTTTACGCGAAAACAATAAGATTAGATGGCTAAAACTTGTTTCATAATGAATGCCAGCAATTAAAACTGGACCCAGGATGGTGAGTAGTCCGGGAGAGAGGGAAGGAAAAAAAAGTTTTTTTCCAGATGTCTACCTAGTGTAATGTTGATATTTGTGGGAGACTTATACCTTCAGTAATACTGTTTTGAGATATTTTGGCAATAAACACCCTGAGTTTTGGGAGGGCAGATGAGTCATTGTGCCCCCAAAATATAGAGGTGTGCACTTATTTTCAAACTGCAGAGGGTTCACTGGTCATGTAAAATTCTGAAGCTATGCTAGGGCTGACAACCTGACAGGGCATCCTAACCTTAAGGTCACTTTGTGAATTTTACATGCACTAAATATCAATCGAGTCTCACTAAAAAGCATTGCATCAAACTATAAAATATTAATTAAATGCAAATATAATAAAATAAAACGTCAACAAAATAAATTTTATGCAGTAAGAAATTCATCACCTTTCCTTTATCGGGCCACATAGCTTATAATAGTCAGGAAATCCTTGAAGTCTCGCATCTTCTCGAACTGTTAATACTCGATCTTGTATAGGGTGTATCACGGCCTGAAATTTTTTTATTAAAAAGCAAGAAAAGCTAGTACTTATCTATTTGCGCGCCATAAATACAAAGCATATATAAACTTTAGCAATTAAAAAACCTGATTGTGAGGTTCCGCCCGTGTCACAACAGTGGCGATTATCTCATCCCACCATAGACGCCCAAAAGGCCTATATAGAAGAAAGTTGAGCATTAAACAACAGAATGGTAAACCTTTACATGCTAAAGTCTATAATAAGGATTGTAACTTACTTTAATGATTTCCCTTTTACGAATTTCATGGCATAATCAGGTACCTAGATTACAAATTTATTCAACAAAAACATGTGTAAGCCTAAATCGGTAAAATAATAAGAATGTTAAAAAGGCTTAAACCAGGTATATTACCAAAGGTTTCCCAGAAGGTAACTTCACTCTTTCAACGTCTGGGTCCCAATAAACAATGTTGTCAGTACCCACTTTAACTCCGCGTAAATTCCTGAAGTTAGCACCCTATTGTGTTGTATAACAAAGAAAAAAAGGAAAATCACTCATTTTTAATAATCAAATATATGAAGGAGGAATAGAAATATCTATTCTAATAAGAGAATATGGAATTGTAAGAAACCTTCTTCTTAGGAATTTGACAAACACGAAGATAGTCATCATTTTTTAGTTTGAGAGGTCTGTGATCAAATAGTTTGTGCTCCTCTGTTTGTTTGTCCCCTAAAGCAGATGATGAATGCATCATTTCTGCAAGAGAATATGAAGTAAAAGGTTGACTCATATAAATTAATAGTAGAGAATAAAAAATGAAGAACGATATGTAAACAAATTAAGCTTTCAAATGATAAATATTAAGTGGCATATTGATTTTAGCAATTCACTAACAGAAGGAAGCATATACAAGCATAACTATCTCTGTTCGCTCCATAAAGCCAATTTGCTTGTGCTAATTTAAAATAATATTTTATTTTATCAACTATATAGATGTTAAAAAATGGTTCCCTTTGAATATTTACTCAAAGAAGCAATTAGCCGAATAAAGAATGGGACAGTGAAGATAAGATCGAATTTGTACTCTTGTATCGAAGGACAAAGATCTGAATGATTACATTTCGCTCCATCATAATCGATTTTAGATTTTGTGCGTCTCTCTTATCTACAATGATACCAGTAAAGTTGACCAATCCAAACCATTATAACAGCTGATATAACAGTTGTACCGGGTGACATTTAAAACGCTAAAAAACAACATTCAGTCTGGTTTAATTTAGCTCAGATTTTATGCGTTATGTTTAGCTTTTACACACAATTTCAAGATATGATTTATTTTTAGCTCCAGGGATGTCTGCTTAATCTATTTTGGATTGTAATATGTTCACTGTGAAATTGTTCCTTTCATTTATTCTTTGCTTTCTAAGAAAACATATTTATTCTTACTCATGTTATTGCTTTAACTTTGCGGATATAAAGAACTACTAACTAATAGAACAGGCAATGATGAGGGAGCAGAGCTCAGTGAAGAACAGATGTTAAATAATCAATTTTTATTAAAATGTCAATCTGAGCTTGTGGCCGTTAAAGCCACCACACCATTCAGTTTTCTATGTGCCTGATTCGGGTTTGTGTATCATAATCGAAATAACGAGGAAAACATTAGACTCACTTTGTTTCTCTCTTTGTAAATGTGTTCAGGTCAGTAATGGCTTTATTTGTTTCCAATTCAGTTGAGTTTCAATTAATTTCTTCCACTTTTAGTTTATTTGATTATGTAAACGTTTCCATTTTAGTTTCACTCATATACATTTATTTTGCAAAGTCTGCATTCAGTTCATATCAGTTTTGCCTCTAAAAATTAATTCAAGTCAGTTTCACCTCTTCTCGCATCCATTTCAGTTGAGTTTTAGTTGATCGTTCAATTTCAACTTACATGCATACATACATACATACATTTATAAGGCTATGATCCAGTACGAACCACGTGAGAACTTTTGTTTGGGATGGTAGTTGAAATATCCGAACCGTTAATTTTGATCTACATGACTAAATTACTCTATGGACGAGAAATCAAGTCGTGTGGAATTTGTTTGCTCATTCATTGAAGTGTTACACCGAAAACTGTTATTTTTTATAATGACATAATAAATGGACAAATAAATTTTCAAATGACTTGAAACTAATTTAGTCATGTTCAACAATGTCAACGGTTTGGATCATCCACGGGATGGATATGCATGGAGTTATCATCCATCGTGAGAACGGTTCTCACTCGATCACTTATATATATATATATATATATATATATATATATATATATATATATATATATATATATATATATATATATATATATATATATATATGTATGTATGTATGTATGTATGTATATATATGTATATATAGTCTATACACACACACACGCACACACACAGAGAGAGAGAGAGAGAGGTCAGGTTAAAGTACATTGTTTTAACTTTTTTTCATCCGATTCAGTCAGGTTTGCGGTAGTTTTGACCAAATACAGAACAGTTTGCCTATGTTTGCATCAAATTCAGTTGCATTTCAGCTACATCTTTGAACATTAACTAAAGTATATTTCTGTTAAAGTTCCAGGTTCAAATACAAATATTTTGGCTCTGTTTACATCGAAATTCTGATCAATTTTGCCTCAGTCTACAGCCAATTCAGGTCAGCTTTATCTTTGTTTGCAATAAACTTAGAGCTATACCTTTTGTTAATCTTTGCATATATGTTGTAGTTCCACTATGACATTATGTTAAAAACACAGTAAAGTATGACTACAACTAAGAACAATACCTTTCTTAGAAAGACGAATGAATTTCTGGAAATCTGTTATGGGAGGGCCTCCATATTCCATCACATCCCTTGCTTCATCATTACCAACCTGAACTTGCAAGACATGTTTACTACATAAGAAGAAAAAACTATAAAAGTACATTTTGGAAAAATATAGGCCTCAGGACAAAACATATACCGCAGGTAGATCAGAGAGGGCATCTTTCAGTACTAATGCTCTCTCTAGCTGGAGGCCTTCATTCTCCTTGTAAGGGATGACATTTGACTAGACAAAGAACAAAAACAATTAATTCAGAAAAAATGTAAATATCATTCATCAAATATATATATATATATATATATATATATAGGGAAAGCTTCAGTTGAGCACTACTCTAGTGCTCACCGCGTGAACACTAGGCCTTCGGGCGTTCATATCGAAAATCCGAACCGTTCACATTGATCTACACAACTAAATTAGTCTAAATATGTAAAATCAAATCATTTGAAATTCATTTGCCCATCCATCATGTGAATATAAAAACAATGATTTTCAGCCATACAATTTTGTAACACTTCAATGAATGGGCAAATGAATTTCAAATGATTTGATTTTACATATTTAGACTAATTTAGATGTGTAGATCAATGTGAACGGTTCGGATTTTCGATATGAACGCCCGAAGGCCTAGTGTTCACGCGGTGAGCACTAAAGTAGTGCTCAACCGAAGCTTTCCCTATATATATATATATATATATATATATATATATATATATATATATATATATATATATATATATATGTTTTTGTATATGTATGTGTATATAAACATTAGAAAACAAACCTCAAATTCACTTGGACAATGGTTACGTGCTATAACATTATGTGTGGGCAGAGGAAATTGTGGCAATTTCTGATAACAAAATATTTCGATTAAGTAACAAAAAAAACTTTAAAGAATGATAACTTTGGCTATTACAAATGAATCAAATAAATGAACAATAAGAACATAAAACAAACCTTGGTAGGAGATGCCCCCCATAGAAATGCCCTCAATCTAAATTGAGGAACACCAAATGATCCTGCTGGTAGAATTCCCAGCCTTGCTTGGTAATTCATAGCAACAAGACGGCTAAGAGCGAATCTGCCAAGACAACCTCCCGCAAACTTGAGAATATCAACTACATTTTCCATAAGAACGTATTTCGGTTTAAGAAAGTCCACAATGTCCATAAAAACTTTTAATTGGTAGTTTTTAGGATCAGCAAGAGGCTCATTTACATTCCTAAACCGATTGAACCCGCTTATCCCTTGACAGGGCGGCCCTCCACAAATGACATCAACCCTACCCTATGAACAGTAAAGCCGATGGGAACATATAAGTAGTTTAACATGTTTAAAAAAAGATCAGTAACAAAGAAAGAAAAGATGAATACTAAGCTTAATATCAACTTACAGGCAATGGTAGGATATTACTTCTATAGCCGTGTCTAACAAACTCTTGAATGCTTTCTTCGCAAGTGCTGTATTAAATACCAATACAGTCAATGAAATACCATAAAAAATAAGTTGTATCTTGTACTACAATGAAAGAGTACCTTAGACCCTCAACGGGCTCCCAAGTATCTTCATCTGGTCCATAACCTTTCCATCTTACCTGAATAGGGGAAAAAAGAAGATATAATAACAAAGAATATGTGACTGATATTATAAGATAACCTTTCCAACAGACCTGAACAGGGGGGAAACATATAATAACAATAAATATCTGACCGATATATAAGAAACTATGTTTATTGTGCGGAAATATCGAAAAGCCCTAAAAAAAACTCTACTTATTTCTAAGTCCCTGTATCCTTTTGAATTAGTTTAAATTTTCAGTGAATAAGGTTCCTCCCTATTCAGGATCAATCCCGCCCATCAGCCCCCTATATCACTTAACTTCGGAGGGGTATTTTGGGATTGCACCGTAAATAACTCTTCAAGTTATTCAATCTCTCACATTATGTGTCGCTTGCCGCTGATGAACTTGTTTTTTTGGCCAAATTTGAACATAGGCCGTTGTTTTCTCGAAATTTTTTTAAAACTCTGGCCGTTGCTTCACTCAACGGCCAAAGTATAATCTAGGCCATTGTGTGGAACAACTTAGGTTATACAAGTGTTTTAAAAGACTTGTACAAATTTTACTCTCCTCCTACATTCTATCTCTCACTCTCACTCTATACCCCCCCCCCCCCTCTCTCTCGCTCGTTTCCAAACTCAAAACCCTAACGCCTCCTTCACCTAATCCACCCATCCTCCTTCACTTCACCCTCTCACCCCACTCACTCCCTCTTCTCGAACTCTCTCTATCTTACAAAGGATCTCCCGAACCCAAAATTGTATATACATGCATAAATATAAATGGTTCAAGTATTTTGATAATGTTAAAATTGTTGTTGTGATGAAACTATATATCGATCATTATTTTGGATGGATGATTGTGGATGTAGTGGGTTTGTTGGTATTGTTATTGTTGGTTAATTGATATTGATTCTGTTGCTCGTATGATGTATGTGTAATATTTTTTTAATTAACCTAGGCCATTGTAACACACAACGGCCAAAGCTCAATACTAAAATGAAGAAAAATGAATTGTTCTCTGACTGCATCTTGCCAGTTTATAGCAACTGAAGCCGTTGTCCAAGACAACGAACTACTATAACTTAGATCGCTATTGGAGAAAACGGCTTCAGTTAATATCACAAATTTGTGGGCGTTGCCTTGCTCTCTGACTTGAAGACTAGCCATTTGTAAGTTGCCTTGGTAGAAGTGAAGCCATTGTTGGAGACAACCACCTAATATAACCTAGGTCGTTACAACCTAGGTCGTTACAGACAACGGCTACAGTTATAATCAAAACATTTGTGAAAGTTATCTTGCTCTCTGACTTGGAGGGGGTATGAACCCCCCCCCCCCTTTTAATTTTAATTTTTTAAACTGTAGTGTAAGATTTTTTGGGTACTAAAGTGTAGCGGTAAAGTGAACCATAATATTTAAGATTTTAATTAATTTTGAAAATGTGATGACGTCTCTAATGAATGGGATGAACACATATATTGGGATCATGTAGAACGTAAGGAACAGTTTTTAAAAGAGTTGAATGGTTATTAAATAAATTTCAACTAAAATTACTCTGACATTTAAAATATACACAAATCTCAATTAACCATATAACTCAACTTATGGAACACTTTATAGTAATTGGAATTTCTGTGCAAATGAGTGGTACTTGCCTATTTTAAGGGAAAAGAAAAGAATAGTTCCGACTTATATATGATTGTAGGAGTTGAAATTCAACTCTTCCTAATTTTATTTGCAACCATTATCATTCACTACCAAAATTATTTATTATTCAATAGATCGAATCGTTTGTGTACAATCTACCCTAACCCTCCAACCCTACCATTCACCTTACCCCTTAAGATACCCCTATCCATACTCCCCCTATCCATACTCCTAACCTCTCGTCATTTATCATTTATTTTCATTGTCAAAAAATAATAGTTTACGAATTTAAGTAACTGTTATAAAAAATACTTTGCATTAAAAAAATTCGCCAACTTAAGGACATTACTTAAATGGGAAGTATTTCCTTAAGGAGAAAGGAAGAAAAGCCAATACAATATGAAAACTTTAAAAAGAACCGTTACAGCCCTTATTTGGAGTCCAAGAATCGCAACTGAAATAATTCATTCACACTCTTTACATTTACAGATAATAATAATAAAAATTAAAAAAAAAACTTTTCTAAAATTAGCTAACCTAAATCCATTGGCTCCAACAACGGCCAAGGTTGAATGAGATCGTTCTTTGGAGAAGGGTGGCATTAAAGCTGACAAAGGATAAATAAAAGCTCACAAAGGATAAAAGACAATGATAACACTCAAGGGCTTAAAGAGCAAGAACTACCATTCTAACAAACATAAGGCTTTAAAAATACCAAAAGTTCACAGTTGTCAATAATTTATGTGTCCCAAATTCTAACATAGAGGAATGAAAAGACAATATGAGGTATAGAAGTTTACCTTAAACTTCAATCCAGATTCCTTCGTGTCAGTTTTTTCAAAGCGTATACCAAGGATTTTGCCAACTTCAAATTCATCAGAGGAAAGGGGCAAATCTTCAGTGTCATCATCATTTGAGTTAGCAACATCATGAAGAAAAACTTTTTCTTCAAGAACACCTGAATCTCGGCATAATTTATCCCATTCATGAAGAAGAGACAAAAAATCCTCAGCTTTCTCATTCCTAACCTGAATCATCAATCAAAACCACAGCCTTTTATGGAAGATATTCAATACTCTCTGATATGGAGAAGTTATATTTTATGAATCAATTCTACTGGTTTAATGAACTAGAATACAATTTATTTATTACCCTTGGTGAAAGGTGGACCAAAAACAAGAACCAGAGATGCATAAAGTTCTGTAACATGAACTTATATTCTGAAGTTTTACTCATGCCAGACACATTCCAGACACCCACACTTCATGGACATTGCCCGAACTTGTTTGCAACATTTCACATGCATTCCCTAGGATTTTATAATATATCTTAAATTGGACGCTACTTGGACACTTATTCTAATGAGAAAACAGAATTTAACAGTCAAAAAGTTTCCATCGCTTCCCACAGTTCACATATTACTATTGTATTGGACCTGAAGTTAATGGTACTATGTAACCTAGTGTGGAAGATGGAAGCATATTATTTTCGTACAGTGCAAACTTATTTTAATTATGTAGCAGAAAATTATATTGCTCTCCTATAATTAAATTAGAGATAACTGTGATATAAAATAACAAAATATATATAATATTACAGAAGTGTCCTCTATCCAAACTTTTATAGTTTTGTCATCTCCCATACCCAGGTTTGTCCTTCAATAAGGTTAACATAAAAAAAGCCTTTGGATCAAACAAATTATATAAAGGTAATACCTCAGTGTTAGGGTGGTTTAGCTTCAGACTTTCACATGCATAAGGATTCAAATCTACAGCCCACCGCTACAATCAACAAACAAATAATCAGTTTTTAAAAAAATTAATAGTCATTCAAAAGAATGATCCTGTAATATTTAAATCCGGAACTCACAGTTTGAAGGTTAAGACCAGTAGAGCGTGCACCAAGGCACAAACCAGTGGACATCCCACCACACCCAGAGTACAAATCAAGAAGTACAAACTCAGATTCTGATTCTGATTTATTTTCAGGCAGATTAGGGTCACTCTCTTCAGTCAGTGATGATGGAGTCTTTGACCCATTTGTATCTTCTTCTAAGAAAAGGTACAAATAAGCTTCCAAAATTGTAATTGGCAAAAAAAATTAGTTTGAAAGAATTAGAGCAAGGTTTTACCAGGAGATAATTTCGCAAAGGTGGAATATGCAGGAGAGAAAGACATGTCATAATAAAGATCGCAGAATGGAATAGTCTTCTCCTTCGATGATAAATCAATCTAAAAATTAAAATCACAGTTCAATTAAAAATTATTAATATTCTATAGAAACTATAAACATATATAGTAGATAACAAGTACGTAAGCAATAAGGAATACTCACATTTGGTGTGGCCCGAACAATATTAACTTTTGATACAATGCAGTCCAAAAGATTATCATCTTTTTCATCTGATAGAAAGACTCTTCTTGGATCATGTAAAACAGCTTCTTTATCCTTTATTACCTAGAAAAACGAATAGCCAATCATAAGTGCTCTCATATTCTCATACACACAAATATTAAACTATTTTACTTACTGTATCTTCAGTACGAAAGAACCATTGGACAGAAAAATACAACTGTTTGTCATGTGTCTCGAAGAATTCCAAAATTCGGCCAATATAATCGGCTTCTCCTTCAGCAGCCTAAAAAGAAAATCAATCGTACATACATGTTAAGCAAAAAATATAATTTACATGTATGATTTGCATATGACAAACCCTTCGATGATCTAACACGTTTTAAAAGTATGTATGATGCATGTGAGTTATTTTTTTTTTTTTTTGAAATTTTAGTTAAAGTGGATGTAGATATTAATTGTGATTGATATTTAATTCGGAGTTGTCGATGGCTCATATAAGTATAGAACTCTGATTTAAAATGTGTGGTCAAGATTGGTTAAGTGGGGTTTTTTCCGTAAAGTAGTTTAAGTGGGTGGCTCTCCACTTTCTCCACGATCCCAACTCTCTAATTATAATAGTAGAGACGAAATCAAAATTCAAAATTACTGCCCTTAGACAATCACAAAATCAAAAGACGGCTTGAAGAACCAAATAAAAATTTAAAAGAAAACTTTATGCAGCATAGAATACATAGTTTCATGAAATGTTCAAAAGCAATAAAGCATGTATGAACACTTCTGGGTTTAAAGATGAAATATACTAACTGTTCTCCCAATTTATATTTTTAACAGTGTTTAGAAACTAAAGAACAAAATAAAATTTGCCCACCATTTTATTTATAAACTATATATAAATAAATCACAAGGACATTTGGAGAAAAAAACTACCAAGAGGCTACCCTTCAATTGAAATAAAATCAATAGCTCAGGTTCACCATCCCAAAAGGCATTTTTCCTCCAAAAGTTTTCCCCCAAAAACTATTCCCCTCTCTCCCCAAATCAAAAAAAAAAAAACTACTCACTTTATTACCACTACTACTCCTCTCTCTCTCTCTCTCTCTCTCTCTCTCCAGAAATTATCCAGGTATGTAAATTTTGAGATTTTTTTGATTTTTATGCTTCTTTTGATTAGATTTTTGGGGTTATAAACTCTCTTGATCTAATATGATTAGATTTCCGGATATATATCTCTCTTTGTGCTTCACTGAGTTAAATAAACTTAAGCTCATAAACTTTCTGAGTTAAATCTAAATTTTCCAAATATGATGGAAGTTTATTGAGATTTTCTGTGAAAATTAGAAAAATTTCATATCTGGGTAAAACTTAGCTTAAATCAAAATAAACTTTTCAGAACTTTCATATTAGGGTAAAGCTTGGCTAAAATAAAAAGTTTCGGATTTCAATAATTATTGTTAGAAAACTTTCAAATATCAGGAATCCAAATTAAATTTTCAAATTTTTGAAAATATTGGCTGAAATTAAAAAAGTTTCTGAAAAGTTTCACTAAATTGTTGTCTTACTGTAATGAGAAATCTAAACAACAATTTTTACCCAAATCTGAAATTTGACTTGATATGATACAGTATGCTTTCCATATTACAATTCATGATTTTAAAGTTGAAGGAGAAATGCATATATTTTACTGTTTATATGGCTTTTCATGTGCTGCATCGTCCACAAAGACGTGTTGTAGGAACGTGTCCACAGGCAAACCTAGTTTTCCTATAAAATATAATCTTTAGAAGTTTTTTAACTCATTTCATTTTCATGTTGTCATTGACGCTTCTAAACAATGCAGACAACATTCATTTTCAACATCTTTTATGTTCCTTTGTGCTATTTTTTTCTAAGAACATTCTTGTAAATTTGTTGCTATGTCAAATCTGATCCAGTCCAAAGGCCTTGTCGATTCAGTCGCCATGCAGATCGAGCCTAAGCCCATTGGGCCGGAAGGGAATCCTCAATTGACGGACACTACCGTTGGATTGCTGCCCACCACCAGCCCATTCCCGAATAATTCTCAACAGCGCAAGAATGTAGTCCAGCACTCCTTACAGTTGGTTTCGGAACACGAGTCGGGAGATGGGATCATTGGAGCTTTAGATGGGATTCGAGAGGACAACCTCATCTCCGTTACAGAGACTTATGGTGAAGAAAAGGAAGTTAGAGGCAGTGTGGGAAGCACATCTACCAGAAAGATTACAGAATATCAAAGGAAAGGCAAAAGGCAGGTGAACAATATCGTCAGTCACGAGGATAAGCTGGTTGAGCTATCTAACAAAGAACAAGCTTCAAAGACGATTGAAACCTCGGGAGCAGGTACATCTAAAGCAAATTGTTCTATTCTTAATTCTTTATCTGATGAGTCGCTTATTTACTTCGCTACATTGTATGGATTAGCTTTGGGTTCCTCTAAGGAAGAACAATTAGTTAACATAGCCTTTATTAGAGAGGAAACCAATTTAGCGAACATTTAATCCCAGGTTATTAGATTGGGGAGGGGGGGATTATAGATGACTAAATTCCTTTTTAATGATATACACATTCTGGAACGTTAGAGGTATGCGACAAAAAACTAAGAAAAGAGCTATAGGTGTCACCCTTAATAAAATCCGACCCGACATCTGTGGATTCCAAGAAACTAGAATCGAATCCCCAACGGAAGAAGAATTTTCTACCCTTAGAGGCATGGCGGACTTTAGTTAGAAATTTAAATCAGCTAGGGGGTATTCAGGTGGCATAGCGTTAGGGGCGAACGCGACGATTTTTGAGATCTTAGACGACTTTATCGGTCAATTCTCGGTTTCGATCAGAATTAAACGTAAAAGCGACGATTGGATCCATACTATCTCATGCATCTACGGTCCATACGACAATAGGCGGCGGAACGAGCTGTGGACGGAACTGAGATTCATTAGAAGCAAGTGGCCAGGTCCGTGGATGATAGGATGAGATTTTAACATCACTAGATATCAGGACGAGCATAGAGGCAGAGGTCACTGTAGATCGGATCGAGAGTCTTTCAACGAAACTATAGATGACTTAGATTTGCTGGAATTAGAAATGACAGATAGGAAATTCACATGGTCGAACATGCAGCGCAACCCAACATTGGCAAAGTTAGATCGCGTGCTAGTGTCGAACAAGTGGGAGGAAGTACACCCATTCGCTAAGGTGAAAACGGCGTTAAGATATACTTCAGATCATCTTCCTCTAGTTATAGATTGCGAACTAAAGGGGAAGCAGCACCGCCCCGGTTTCAAATTCGAGAAAGCTTGGACTATCGACGAAGAAACTAGACAAATCATCAAGGACAATTGGGGGGAAAGCACTATGCAATCGTCAGCAGTCGGAGTTTGGGTAGAGAAGACAAGGCGTCTCCGAAGAAGATTAAAAGAATGGTCAATAGGCAAGAAGAGGGATATCAACATGAGAAGAGAGTTACTAGTGAAGAGGATTGACACACTTGAAACTGCGCAGGAGGGTCGGGAACTACAGGAGGTCGAGAAAGACAAGCTTGCAAACAGCAGATCGGAGATTCAGCAGATCGGCAGGATGGAGGAACTGTATTGGCAACAGAGGTCTAGGGTTCAATGGCTCAGAGAAGGGGATGCAAATACAAAGTATTTTCACAAGGTATCCTGGGACTGCACAGAAGAGGCCCTACAGTTAAAAGGCTTTGGACCAAAATGGCGATTATGGATGAAAAAGTGCATCAGAGGAGGCAAATCTTCCATTCAGGTTAACGGGTGGCAAAGGAAGGAAATCAGGTGCAAAAGGGGACTCCGACAAGGAGATCCTCTTTCATCCCTTCTTTTCGCAATTGTAGCGGACGGTATGGCGGAGATGATAGCAAGAGCACAGGAAAACAACGTCATCAAAGGCTTACAGATCAAAGGTATCACACAGCCATTGTCGATAATACAATACGCGGACGATACGATCCTTTTCGGCAGAGCTAACGCGGAGGAAGTGGTGGCTATCAAAGCGGTGTTGGCTTGCTTTCATGGGTGGTCAGAGTTGAAGGTGAACTTTAATAAGACCAGTATTATCCCACTGTCTGCACACCTTTCCATGCCAATTCACGACATCACGAGCATTTTAGGCTGTAAGTTAAGCGATTACCCAATTAAATATTTGGGTACACCCATCAGACCCTGTAATCTATTGAAGAAGGATTGGAATTCCCTTATCGACAAAATTACGAAAAAATTAGGAGGATGGCAGAGTAGATTCCTCTCTCTCGACGGAAGAATTATCTTGCTAAATTCAGTCCTTAGCGCAATTTCGCTATACCTGATGTCTATCTACGAATTACCAAAGTGGGTGATCAACAGCATAGACAAGCTAAGACGGAGATTTTTATGAAAAGGTACAGACGAGGGAAATAGAGGGCTACACCTGGTTCAATGGGGAAGAGTTTGTAAAAGGAAGGAATTCGGGGGCCTGGGAATCATTAATCTCCACAACATGAATAGGGCTTTACTCACCAAATGGTGGTGGAAGATCACGAACAATCACAAAGGATGGTGGAGGGACTCCTTCGACATGTGCCGGAAGAGAAAAAAATTCGTTTCGGTGGGAGAAGTCCGAAGACAAAAGCCTCCCTGCTATGGAAAGGCATCGCTAAGCAGGGAGAGATCTTCTTCGTTAACACTAGATGCAAAGTGGAAAACGGGAGAAATATAAGATTCTGGAAAGACAGATGGTGCGGTCAAACAAATCTTCTCGCCCAATTCCCGAAGGCTGCAGAAGCAACACAAAATCTGGACCTAATGGTGGCAGACATTCGAAAAAACGGAAGACTGAGATTCGACGTGGTTCAAGACTTAAGTGCAGAGAGTATCACACAATCTGAAGCATTGAACAGACAGGTTCTTCAAGAGGGTGGGACGGCTAACAGTCTAGAAGATGAAAGATGGTGGGATAGAGATGCCTCTAAAGAGTTCACGGTCTCATCCATGTACACATGGATCAATGACGGAGGTATGAGATGTAACGTCCAATCGATTATCTGGGGGGCATACGCCCCATTCAAAGTGAGTGTTCTGTTGGCTAGCACACAAAAACGCGATTCTATTGAAAATTAATCTGCGGAAGAGAAACATGAACATCGACGCGACCTGTGGGTGGTGTTTAGCCGCCGATGAAGACGTTAACCATATCCTTTTTCATTGCCATAAAGCAAGATTAATCTGGGATATTATTTGTAGGGGATTCGGGTGTAATCAAGTGCCCAACTCTACCATAGACATCTAGGTTACCATTAGAGATTCACTCATTAGAGCAGGGGACATTAAAGCTTGGGATTTAACTATAGCTGCAACAATGTGGAGTCTTTGGCTAGAAAGAAATGATTTCATTTTCCGCAACATTCAGTTTAGATTAACTTTTTCTATGAACAAAATCTTTGTGTTAATCCGTGATTGGGCAGGTGCAAAGGAGGCGACCAGGAGAATCAGGACTAGCGATGGAGAGTAAATCAGGAGGAGGGCTATGAAGAGGGTATGGGTCACGCATGACCTGGTAGGTCACTTTCGAGGCGTGGGCCTTCAGCTGGTTGACTTTGATCAGATGAGCCTTGGCGACATCCACATCTCTCTGTCGTCGACTGGCCTCGGTGGTTTCACTTATTAGAATTATGTATTACTAGTTGTTTTTTCTTTTCTGAGATGTTGTATCGTTGGTGCATTGGATGAGCACTTGTATCTGTATTTTGCTATTTCGCACTACTATGTTTCCTTAATGATTATTAATGAGACGATGACTGTGGTCATCTTTTATCCAAAAAAAAAAACATTCTTGTAAATTTGAGTTAGCACTTAACATTGCATGAACCGAAGCATAACTTCAGCTAAAAATAGTTAGAAAATGAAGAGTGTAGAGTCAAGAATCAAGATCAGCTAAAAATAGTACAACTGATTGAAGTTAACATCAGCTAAAAATAGTTATAAAAACTTTGGCAACTTTCCACTAGAGATAATGTAGGGAAAGTGAGGAAGACATGTGCAGAGTTAAGCTAAGAAATAACCAATGGCCTAAAACAAATGAAAATCACAAACTTGATACATAACCGAACCCAAATAACTCTACTCATAAGTTATATAAAAAAAAGAGAACCATGCATGACTACAGCATCAAGAACCCATTTTTTGTTCCACAATATTTGTTAGCCTAATATGAATAAAAACACATATAACAGATATAAATTTTAAAATATCCATGTAAAAAAAAAAAAAAAAAACAGTAACCTAAGTACAGCTCGAAAAGTAGTATACAATGGTTGTATGAGGATACCCATCATAAATATATCAATAGAAGACATTCAAAGTTTTCCAGTTATCTAAGTTCAAACCAATGACACGTGCATAAGTAAATTATTAATTATAGCACAGATATATTAAACAAAACAAAACTGTAGTGAAATCTGATAATGTTCAACATCAACTAGCAGAGCATATGCAGTCACATATTAAATATGACTTTGAATTGACATAATTTCTTCACGTGTAAAATCTGAAGAGAAAATCTCAGTAAGGAACACATTTCCATGTCTAACATATCATAACTCATATTCAGCAACAAATATCATTACTCATAAGAAGATGCTCACCTTCACATAAGCATTATCATAGAGATAATATGTAATGCCGTCAACTTTTGCACGAAGGTAGTGACACTTCGCTAACACAACTCCATCATCCTCTCCTCTACAACAACAACAAAACTTTATGAAGAATATAACTAGTGTATAACAAAAAAGGTTGAAATTTATTTGACAAGAAAAAACATATAGATTGAGAAAGGTTAAAAGAACTTACATTTTTGTCATTGATACTTGCTTCCCGCCATTCTAAACAATAAAATAGAAGAATCAAATATGAGTGACAATAATAAAAAATAAATAATTAAACAAGAAAACTTTCTTAAGGAATTATGTTTTATGGTAACATATTGCATACTGAAATCCATGCCTTCAAACAAAAACAAGCAATCGCAAACTAAGATTTGGAAACTAAAATACTAGTTTCATCTTTACTATTTTAACTACAATTATACGGGTTCATTTGAACATGTAACCTACCACAAGTCTTGCAAGCGCCTTTTCTACTCAAATTTCATTTATCTAGCAAACATTTTAGGTAAAGAAAATGCATTGCTCGTGTCATCAAACATCTCAAATTTACATGTACTACTTCAGATAAAAATACCATCTTCATCTTTACTATTTTAACTCCAATTGGAAACGTAGCCTAAAATGAGTCCACGTGCCTTTTTATCTCAAACATCATTTAATCTAGCCAATGTTTTAATGTAAACAAAAAAAAATTGTCTTGCTCGTGTCATCAAAAATCTGTTTACCCCACGCTTTATCCAGTTAATTCCCCATTTCTCTCCAGTTTTTAAAACACTGACCTCAAATATGAACATTAAAACAACTAGTAATATACACGTGCAATGCACGTACTGATTTACACGTGTGATGCATATCTTAATAAATATGATTATATATTTTTAAAAGTAAATGTGAAAACTACGATGGGAAAGTTGGAGTTGAACTTAAGTAGGTAGATTTACAACTCCAACTCTTCCACTAAAAAGAGATTATATATTATATTATAGATAGTAATTTACACGTGTGATGCACATTTAATATGTTAAAATAATTAAAGTAAAAAATATGATGTAGTGAGTACTCGAACATGAAATATCCTTCATATTAGTTATTGATATGAGTCAGATGACGTGGCCCCTCATGGGCCATAGGATCCCATCATAAAGTGTGCACTGCCGGATCATCCGGGTCCGCCACGTCAGCGCGGAAACCACTGAGGCCTCTGCCACGTCAACCTGGAAACCGCCGCCCAGGCCTCCGCCACGTCTGCCCTATACCGCTTGGGCCTCTGTCACGCCAGGCCCACGGGCAACCGGGTCTGGACCCGGTAGCTCACTAGATCCACACTCCTCCCAAAAACAAACCATATCAGTTATGCACGTGCAATATACGGGTTGGTAGATGACAAATGACACTAAGGTCTTCTCACATCATAATATTACTAGTAGTTTACACGTGAGTTGCACGTTTTAATAAATATAGGTTTTTAAAATAAAAATTTAGATATAGTCTGGATTTGAACCTAGAACCTCCTTTATAATAATTATGCACGTGTATTACACGGTTTGGTAGAATGACAAAACATTTATAAATGACACTAAGGCCTTCTCCCATTATAATATTAGACATTATTAGATATTAGAGATAAATTAAGAAATAACACATTTTTGTAATTTTAAAAAACTACCTTCTTTGAGTATCGATGCGGCCACCGCAGCTGCGCCTCCGCCATCGGAACCTTATCTCCATCAAAACGGCACTCCCCGTCAACATCGCCATTGTTTTTACTGCTCCTCTTGACCGTCTTCGACACCGCCACCGCCTTCCTCTTCTTCGCCTCCTCCAATTTTGCAGCTTCCGCCTCTGATCCCTGCTCCTCCTCTCGATCTTCCGGATCTTCTTCGATATCCCCCTCCGGTTCCTCGGCAAATTCCTCCTCAGCTTTGGGAACCGGTTCTTCGAGTTTCCGACGACGGCTCGTCGTCATCGACGGCGGCGAGAGCTTCTTCGGCTTCTTGGCGTTGGAGGAGGAGGCGGAGGAAGCGGATTTGCGCTTCATTTTGGGTTGAGGTCAGAGAAGATAGAAACTAGGGTTAGGGTTTGAGATCAGATTTGGGGATTTAGGGTTTTTAAGAGCGAGAGAGAAGGAGGGAGATGGAATTTTGTTGAGCGGGAAAATAATGAAATTTCGAAATTTTTGACAGCCCACTTGCGGTGTGGTGGGGCCCGGCCTATGGATTTGCTCAAAAATAGTGCCTCCGACAGGATTTTCATAGAAATTTTTGCCGTACTGACCCACTTTTTTCAATTATTTGCCGTTATGACCCACTGTCAAAAATATTTAACCGACTGGGCCAGTTTTGAACATGTTAGCATTAACCGGTATTTTCAATAGCGGCATAGGTTAATTCTATACCGTTAATTTTAATAGCAGCATCTCTGTATAAAAAAAAATTGTGTACCGCTATTTGAAGTAACAGCACCAGTTAACTTATTCTCAATCGTGTGCTCAATGTAACTTAAAAGAAAAAAAAACAAATGTGGACAATTCCAATTGATGATGTCGCTATTCGCAACAACGACATCTATATAATCTATATAATAAAACACAAAGAAAGCTATCAAGTGACTCTCATTCAATATGGTTGAAATCAACGATCCAGATTTAGCCTCACAAAACATATTTTCTCGCCCAAAAGTTCTCTCCCAAAACTCAAATTCAAATCCCCAAAACAACTCCTTTATGTATTTTTTTTTTCCTCTCTTTCTCTCATTATCTCTTTATTTACTAAAAAAATTATATTTTCATATTTCAGGTTTGTAAATTTTTAAATTTTTTATGAATTTTTTTATTGTTCATGTTACATTTAAAATGGCAAATATCTCATCAACAGTTAAATAATAAACATTTTCCGCACTCAAAATTCTAAGAAGTTGGATTTTACAGCCCCATTTATAATTATTTTTCAACATATACTAATGGACATATGGACTTTTATTTACAATTAATTATTGTTTTAATATTCAAACTTGAGCTATATAATTGTTATTTTACTGTTTACAAGACTTTCATATATTGTGTTGTATTGTTCCGAAGACATGCCGTAGGCACGTGCCCACAGACAAATCTAGTTCTCATTACAAATATCGTTGTTAGAGATAGTGGCATCAGTTATATAATTTTTTGCATATATAGATGATGCCATTATTTATATGCAACAAATTCAATAACTGATGTTGTTATCCCTAACAACGTCATCTGTAATGAGAATGACGTTGTTTGGAATAGTGGCATTATCTATATGATTTTTTCACACTTGCAACTTTATTCAAGTCACATAGAATGCACGATTGAGAATAAGTTAACTGATGTCATTACTTCAAATAGCAGCACACGCAAAAAAAAATAGAGATGCCGCTATTGGAAACAATGGTATAGAATTAACCTATGCCGTTATTTTCAATAACGGTTAGTGCTGACATTATTAAAACAATATCAATTGGCTAAATATTTTCGAAAGTGAGTCAGATCGCTAAAAAGTGGGCCAATACTGCAACAAGTTCATTTTCATATTGAGGAAATCATGTAAGGTAAGTAAGGCCGACAATGGGTTGGGTTTGGGCTAAACTCATATAAGCTCGAATTCGAGTCTAATTTGTAAATTTGGGCCCAATACCAGTTTGTCTTGGGACTTAGAATCTTGGGCTCGAACCCGACATTCATTATACCTGAAAAAAAAGTTTGGTCGGGTCTAGGACCGAACTAATTATATGTTTTTAATATATAATTGTCTAATAATAACCTAACAAAATTTGTAATGTTTATTCGGCGCATTCACAGTCGTTGGCTAAAGCTATTCTAATTTTAGCAATGAGATTTTAGCTTTTAGGAAATGCCGCTCCTATCGTTATTTCTAAATTTTGAAAAAATATTGTATTGAACGGATCTTGATCATCCGTCTAACATTTTTTTAAATTTTTTTATTAAAAATTGAATAGACGGTGCTTCTTCATCCGTTTTAGAGAAAGGACGGAGCAACATCCTCCGTCGCTATATTAATTTTTTTTTTTTTTCGTTTACCAAAAAAAAAAAAAAATCAAGTGAACAGTGCTAGAAGAATGGCACATTTGTTTGATTTTTTTCGCCTTTATGAAATGACGTTAAAACCCTCGGATTTGAAAATGGACAAAGCAACCAGACAGATGTTCTTCATCCGTCTGGTGCTTTTCAATATTTTTTTTATTTATAAAGTTGAATTGTGAATTTACGGAAAAACCCCGCTCACTTCCTTCTATATATTGGATATTGTCTCCCACAACGGTTAAACCTTGGGGGTAAAAGGGTAAATGTATGCGCTAAATATTATTTAGCAAAAGTAGGCGACGGATGAAGTTAATCCGTCTCTCACTTTCCCATTTTTTTTAATAAACTTTTTATATATTAATTTTATATATTAAAAATGAAATTGACGAATAGACAGAACAACTTCATACGTTTTTTAAATTTGTATTAAAAATCGAATTGAGCCGGATGATCTTCATCCGTCCCTATCGTAAAACGGATGAACATTTACCGTCCCCTATATTTAGTAATTGTCTAAAACGGCTCCTAACTTTAGCAGTCTATTGTACATTTCTATTCTAAATTTTGAGTTTTTAGCGAACGACTACATGGTTTTTTCCTAAAGCTATTTCTATTTGTTGAGTTTTTAGCCATCGAACGGTGGATGCTCTCATAAACTTAAAAAATTGAGTACTACATGATTAATAATAATCTTGATACCAAACTTGCCCAAGTGAACTATCTGAACCCCCTAGTCCATCCCTCCTTCCCTCCTCGTACGACCCCCCTATTCCATCCTCACTCCTTCCTCTCTTCTTCTCCCTCCGTCAACCTCCTTTTCATATATGAATCTCAATCCTCCTCCCTCTTTTAACTCTCCTTATTCCTCCTTCCGTCACAAAAATATATCCCCTAATATTAATGACAACAAAAATCATCCAATAATAAAAAAAACAAACTTCTACCTGTTGTGGACTGACGGTTGACAAGCTAGTTCAAAATATGTGCTCAATTTTAATATATTCATGTCAGTTTTGGTGGGTGCATGGAGTATCTCCTGTGTCAGCGAGCTTGGTGGTGATGTTGGTGTTACTTTTTTAGGCGGTTGCAGTTGCGGTTAGCAGCGACAGTGAATGGTGGACACGCTAGGTAATGAGATAAAGGGTTCCATTGTGACCTATTCAAGTCGAATTGTGTGAGTGTCTGAGGTTTCTCTCGTGTCATTGGGTTTGGAGGTGGCGTTCATGTTACCGCTGGGGTGAAGGCGAGTTGTGGTTGTGACTGTGGGTGACAATAGATGATGGTCATCTAGGTGATGGGAGAAATGGCGCAATATTGACCTATTTAAAACATATGAAAGGGATGTCTGAGGTTTCTCTTGTATCAATGGGCTTGCATGAAGCGTTTGTGTTACCGTTGGGGGTGACGACAGCTGTGGTTGCGAATGGCGATGACAGTGAACGGTCAAGCTATGGGATGAGGGCAAGGGACTAATTTTGACCTATTTTATGTCATATTGGTCGGTGTACGTGGCATCTCTTGTGACATTGATCTTTGAAATAATGTTTGTTACTGTTGGGGGCGATAGCAGTCGTGGTTGCGAGTGGTGGCGACGATGAATGGTGTACAAGTGAGGGGATTAGATAAATGGCTAAATATTGACCTATTTTGGCCATATTTGGTTAGCATGTGGAGTTTGCTTTGGCGGGATTGATTGACAGGTATGATTATGTTTTGTCGAATTATTCGATTGTTGGTTGTTAATATTTTTTGCAGGGAACTCCCTTGTTTGGGCCTTTTTTCCCGGAGTATGAGTTTCATGACTCACCCTACTGGGTTTCGTGAACTTCATAATCCGTATTTTGAATTTGATTTTTTAAAAAACATTAATAGTGGGTTCTGACCCACTGTTAATTATTTATTTAAAAGACCATCTTGATTAATTATTGTCAAGTTGTAATTTTTATTAATTTATATTATAATACTATATTTATAAGGCATCATTTTTCTCTGTATGAATTATAATACTCGTTTCAACATATTTTTGTGTCTTAGAGTTAGGTTAGTTTAGATGTAGTGTGTTTAGGTTTTGGGATAATTGAGTGTCGGAACTCAGCACTTTATATTTGGGGTTCAGTGGAGAGCGAGCGTAGTTAGGAAAGATAATGGATAGTTTGGGACATATCTGTTGGAACTACTATGTGGGGTATGTGGCTGTATTGAAATAAATTATTCGTCCTTTCAACATACCAAGGAGTATATTTTTGCCATGATGCATACAATCACTCTTTGGTAAGTTAGGCAAGTACAAAGAATAGGCTATGTATGGAGAATGTCGGGTGGATTTGCGCTGCGATTGATATTTCCGTATCTAGTAGTTAATGTTGAATAGTCTATGTAGTAGTTGTAGTTGATGAATCATATTTATGTTATATCTTTAAACGTTGATTTACTAATTTGTTTCATTAACAATTCAGTAATGAAGTGATAATGCAGTCACCTTAATTTTAAAATTGTGCTCATCTTAACTTATACAAATGAAAGTACATTATAAAATTTTAGAAAATTACGAATGAATAAACACGGCATTTTAAAATAATAATGACTATACATAATATCTTTACAACTAGTTATTGTCATACTATTCAAATTTGAACTACATAATTGTTTGTTTACAATACTTTTCGTATGATGTATCGTTCCGAATACGTGCCGTAAGCACGTCCCCATGGACAAATCTAGTATGTAAATACGTATGTAATCACATGTATACACATTCATGTAGATTCACAAATCTGATCTGGGGCTGCCTATCAGACCCAAATACTTGAACTCGAGTTTGGCCTGAATTTTGTTTGGGTCTAAAAAGTGTAGCTCGACCCGACCATAATTGGTAAATGATTAGCGAAAGCACGCAAAATATCCGGGTCGGAAAACGGCAGGTCCGGGTTCGGGTTAAGCTCGGGCCAATTACCACCCATAATGTAAGGTAGTGTTCGTTCGACATTAACTTCGCTTTCCACCAACAATACACAAAAGACAAACTTGACATCGTGGAACTTCAGTGATTGGGCGACAGTGGAGTTGTAGTCAAACAAACCACTTTTTTATGTAGTAGTTTTCGTTAATTTAACCGAGTTGTGTTTGGTTATTCGTAAAGTGTCGATGATGCAAACACCCTCACTTTGAGATTAGATGTTAGATCATCTAAATTACCACCTCTCTCTATATATCTCCTTTCACTTCCTTTTGCCCCACATATTGTATTGAATAATAGATCTATAAAACATCAAACCCATCAAAATTGGTATAAGGGGATTTTGTACACACGATCTTGCAGTAGATTTAACCATGTTTTTGAAATTATTTTTTAATACATGTTTAGGCCAGTTGTGAGGGTTTTTGATCGTGCTCAAGTAAAATTTATATTTATGTGTTTTGATGATTGATGGGTTTTTTTTTTTTATATAAAAGATGACGTCTGTCATCGTTCCATTAATAAGCTATAACGAAACACAGTAGTACAACATAAAAGAAAACAACATAGATAACTACGTGAGCAACAAGCATCACACAACATCAAAAGTACTCGAGTCTACTCGAGTTCAAAAGAAAACAACGACAACGACTGAATACACAACTACCAGTTCCATCTAGAACCATAAGTCTACCCTTGGAGACACATAGGTTGCAGCTCGACTAACAACTCCGAAAGTCACTGTGCCTCCTCTTTAACTGAGCTCCTTCGTTGTTCCTCCTCTTGTTGACCCCCTCCTAAACACCTTCTTCATAGCTTTGTTCCTGATATACTCTCCTTCGCTACTCCTGATTTTGATGGCCGCCTCCTTTGCACCTGCCCAATCATGGAATAAAACAAAGAGTTTGTTCATAGAGAAAGATAATCTATACTGATAGTTGCAAAAAATGAAATCATTTCTTTCTAGCCAAAGACTCCACATAGTTGCAGCTACAGCTAAATCCCAAGCTTTGATGTCCCTCGATCTAATGTGTGAATCTCTAATGGTCACCCAGATGTCAATGGTTGAGTTTGGCACTAGAATACATCCGAATCCCCTACAAATGATCTCCCAAATTAATCTAGCTTTATGGCATTGGAAAAGGATATGGTTAACGTCTTCATCCGCAACTAAACACAACCTGCAGGTAGCATCAATATTCAGGTTTCTCTTACGAAGGTTATATAATAAAACACAAAGAAAGCTATCAATTGCTCGCCTTCAATCCTCAAAAAAATTAAAGGTTCAGATATAATATCACAAAACATATTTTTCCCCCAAAAGTTTCCCACCAAAACTCAAAACAACACCTATATTTTTTTTTCTCTTTTTTTCTTTTTCTTTCTCCGTCCCTCTTCTATTCAAAAAATAAGAAAATAAATTTTTTTTTTTTAAAAAAAATTAAAAATTTAAAAAATTTAAAACTTCAAAACTTTTAAAATAATTCAAAAAAAAATCAAAAAAATCATATAATATGTTTTTTGCTAGACCCCCAAAAGTTTCTCATATAATATGTTTGCTAATTCAATTAATTTGCTGGACCTTCAAAACTATTTTATATGATCAAATAAGGTGCACCGTTCCGAAAACGTGCCGTAGACATGCGTCAACGAGCAAACCTAGCTTTTCATTATATTTTTAGTAACGAAACAAAGTGACTATACTTCAGATTTTACAATATCAAAAAAACATATACGATTTTGTTGCACAGTTTAACATATTGAGACTTCACCTTTTGATGGTACATAAATTTTGTTTAGTTAAATATAAGAAGTCAGCGGACGATACGAAAACACCAAACTGTGGTTTTATACATACTAGTAATTTACAGGTGCGATGCACGACTTTGTAAAAAAAAAAAAGTAAAAATTACGACGTTGCCTACAATCGAATTTTGGTATACATGTGCAATGCACGTGATTGTTTGGTTACACAACCCCAACTATCCCATTAACATATTAGATTAGATTAAATTAGATTAGATATATTTTTTAAAAGTAAAAATTATGACGTTGTCTAGTATCGAATTTAAAACTTCATTTATATTAGCTATGCATGTTGGTTACAATGCACATATTTGTTTGGTTACATAACCTCAACTCTCTCATTAAAATATTAGATTTCGGAAATATTTAATTCCTTATTAGATTTCGAAAATATTTAACTCCTATATATATATATATATATATATATATATATATATATATATATATATATATATATATATATATATATATATATAGTTTTTCGTTAAATTAATTGAATATTTTCTGAATATAACTCTCCACGAGTTTAAATCCGTAAGAATAATATAAAATATCGAAATTGTCCTAACCTCTTAATGGGTTTAAAATCCAAACCCATCACCACCACCGACCGCCATGTCAACCATGACTGGAAAAAACGGAAAAAACCTAAAAAATGGGAAAAACGAAAGAGAAAAATAACTAAAGTGAGAAGAAGAAAAGTGTAAGGGTATTTATGTAATTTCACATTATTTACGAAAAAATTTATCAAAAGGGTTTTTTTGGTCGTATTTTGAAAATTTCGGGGTCTTATTTGGATATTATTGTAAAAGCTAGGCATTATTTTGACAAAATTTTTAATATCTTCCTCATTTAACAAGAGAAAAAAATTATATGACATTGTGGTCATAAAAATATCATATGATTTACTTAATAACTCAAATTGGTTTAAACCCCCACTGACAACATCACATTGACATCATTCATAATTTAACTTGTGATCGGCTTCATTTCATTCATATTTCATTCATAATTTAACTTGACATCATTCATCATTCATTCATAATTCAGCTTCATTTCGAGATCTGGCGTTTGGTAGTGAAAGAATATTGGGCGGTGGAGATCTGCTGCTAGAGGAAGGAGATGAAGCTGAACCGTCCGTTGGTAAAGACATCACAATACCCGTTGGATCGAATTCTGCTGGATTCGAAAGATTCGACAGGGCGCGAGTATCCAAAGCCAGCGAATTTCAAAATCTCCATCCAGTCAGCATCATTAATTCGAAGCAGACGTTTGTTCCAAACGATCACAGCGAACCATTTAATGCTCCTACTGGGTATAGCTGGCAGAGGGTCAAAAGTTCTGAAGCAATAGAAGCGCCGAAAGTTGATTACGGCCACATAGGAGATGGGAAAGTGGGCAGTGAAGGGAAGCACTTGTTTGAAGGGACTGGGGGTTCTTTTGAAGCTAAAAGAGGTGGTATTCTTAAATCCAGGAATGTGGTGGGCCAGGGAGCTGTCAATATGTTGGGATTAAAAGATGCGAAATGGCCTAATCTAACGCGCGAGGACATAGAGGGGTCGGTTAAAGCTGCTATTGAAGCACTTATTCAATCCAGAGGGGGATTTGGGCCTCAGCCCACGGGCCCAGAACGTGAAGTTCAAACAGAGGAGGCATCTCCGGTTGGGGTAATCACGGAGATTACCAACAAACATCAGTCCACTCCTACAGATCAGCAGCAGAATGGTGACAGAGCTATTATTTCTTCGGATCATGAATCAGTGAGCGAGCTTATCGGAGCACTTGACGAGATCCGTGAGGATAATTTCATCTCTGAAACTGAAACAGACTACGATGATAAAGGGGCAAGATGCAGTGTTGGTAGCTCATCAAATAAAAAAAATACAGAATATCAAAGGAAAGGAAAAAGACAAATGGGGTCGTCGGTGTCTATCGAGCAGGTTAAAGACGTGACTCCACACGAGGGGAAGAAAGCTCCGGTGACAGACTCCAAAGCAACAGGTACATCAGATGTTAATTTCTCAGTGCTTAATTCATTTTCAGATGATTCCATCATTTATTTTGCTACTTTGTACGGTCTAGCCATGGGTTCCACTAGATCTGAGCAACTACATAACGTAGCTTTAATTAGAGACGACTATAATATTTCTGTTAACTAACCGTTTAGCGGAGGAGGGTAGGTCGTTAGATGGGTATTAGTGTGTCAATGATTTACACATTTTGGAACGTTAGAGGAATGCGCGTCAGAGGGTAAAAAAAAGATCGATAGGGGTCACTCTAAGCAAAATACGTCCTGACATAATCGGTATTCAAGAAACTAGAATTGAGAGTCCTTCAGAGGAGGAATTCAATACGTTGAGAGGATTAGCTGACTTCAATTGGAGATTTAAAGCCGCTAGGGGGTTTTCTGGCGGAATAGCTGTAGGGGCCAACTCACGTATCCTTGACATTATCGACGACCACATAGGAGAGTTCTCGGTTTCCATTAGAGTTAGACGCAGAAGCGACGGTTGGATACAGGCAATTTCGTCCGTTTACGGACCATATGACAGTAGACGTCGAAATGACCTGTGGGCGGAACTTAGATTCATCAGAAATAAATGGAGCGGGCCTTGGATTTTAGGCGGAGATTTCAATATCACTAGATTCCGTAACGAGCATAGAGGAGGAGGACACCACCGTACAGATCAAGACTATTTCAACGAGATTATAGAGGAATTAGACTTATTAGAGCTGGAGATGACTGACAGAAAATTCACGTGGTCGAACATGCAGAGAAATCCTACTCTGGCCAAGCTTGATAAGGTTCTTGTGTCGTCTGAATGGGAGGAGATCCACCCTCTAACAAAGGTTAAATCGGCTTTGCGCTACACTTCAGATCACCTACCATTGGTTGTCGACTGCAGGCAACAGGATAAGCAGCAGCACTTTAGTTTCAAATTCGAGAAAGCATGGACAATCTGCGACGAAACCAAGCAGGTCATTGCAGATTCATGGGGTGCCGTAACATTGCAATGCACAGCCATCGGTATTTGGAACGAAAAGACTAGACTGTTGTGCGGAATACAAATCAAACCAATAATCAAACCAACGCGGAAACAAAGAGAGAACCAGCGAGAGAAAAACAGAAAAACAAGCAACACAAGAACACAAGATTTACGTGGTTCGGCAAAACGGTGCCTACATCCACAAGGGGCGGTTGGGGTTTCTTTACTATGATCTCCAATGGGCAAACAAAGCCTTTACAAGAGATGACGGCTTCAAAATCCGAATAAGGTGTTACAATTTACAAAACCCTAACGGGTGTATTTATAGGGAAACTATTGGGCCTTTTCGAATTGGGCCGAATCTGGATCCAAAACCCGCCGACAGTCGACTGGTCTTCATACCAGTCGACTGATTCCTCCGGGACGGTCGACTGACTCCCACATACAGTCGACTGCTACTGCTGTATTCTCAGTCTTCGAAAACTCCTCTCTGGACAGTCAACTGCTCCTCCATCCAGTCGACTGAAGCTCTGAAACTTTCGAACACTGCAGATACCAAATACCAGAATCGAGCCATTATCCTACAATCTCCACCTTGGCGAGATCTTCCAAGTCAAGTATCCAACAATCTCCACCTTGGTGAAATCTTCCAAGTAGCCCAAGCAATCTCCACAAATACTTCAAAACAACTGCTCATCACCAAATGCAACAAACGAACCCAAACTCCACCTTAGTATGATATCACATACTAAACAAACCAATAGCAAAGTACTATCCCAACTGCCCATGCCAAAATACCAAACATGCAAAATATTAGCCAGGTTCATGCAATGCTTGAACTTGGCTGCCCCAACAACTTTGGTCAACATATCAGCAGGATTATCAGCTGTTCCAATTTTCACCAAATGAATATCACCATCCTTTATCAAATCACGCACAAAGTGATAACGGACATCAATATGTTTGGTCCTCGAATGATGAACTTGGTTCTTCTCTAAATGAATAGCACTCTGACTGTCACAGTGTACCTCCACCTTCTCCCGATGAATCCCCAAGCTCTTCAAAAGTCCATGTATCCAAATGGCTTCCTTCATGGCCTCAGCAACCGCCATGTATTCAGCCTCAGTAGTAGACAACGCTACAGTGGACTGCAAATTTGACCTCCAACTTATAGGTGCCCTAGCCATAGTAAACAAATAGCCTGTAGTAGACCGCCTCTTATCTAGATCACCTGCATAGTCAGAATCAACATATCCAACCAATAACCTGCTAATATTGTCATCCCTTTCAAATTTCAAACCCACATCTGTGGTGCCACTTATGTACCTCAAAATCCATTTAGCTGCTTGCCAATGCTCTTTGCCTGGATCATGCATATATCGACTAACCATACTCACCGCCTGAGAGATGTCTGGTCGAGTACAAACCATGGCATACATCAAACTGCCAACCACACTAGTGTAAGGTACATTCGCCATATACTGTCTGTCTTCATCTGTACTTGGAGACTGAGAAGCACTAATTCTGAAATGACTGGCTAAGGGTGTGCTAATTGGTTTAGTTTTCTCATCTATACCGAACCGTTTCAGCACCTTCAAAAGATATTGCTTCTGTGTCAAACTCACTATGCCCTTTGCTCTGTCTCTAGCTATCTCCATCCCAAGTATCTTCTTGGCTTCACCAAGATCCTTCATCTCGAATTCAGAACTCAGCTGATTCTTCAAATTTTGAATCTCCTTAGCATTTTTAGAGGCAATCAACATGTCATCCACATATAATAACAGATATATGAAAGAACCATCCTGCAATTTCCTGAAGTAGACACAATGATCAAACTCACTTCTGGAATATCTCTGCACCTTCATAAACTGGTCAAACCTCAAATACCACTGCCTTGGAGATTGCTTCAACCCATAGAGAGACTTCTTCAACCTGCAAACACAATTTTCCTTCCCAGCAATTTTGAACCCATCTGGCTGCGACATATAAATTTCTTCATCTAGATCCCCATGTAAGAACGCAGTCTTCACATCCATCTGTGTCAATTCAAGATCAAACTGTGCTACCAATGCCAACAAAATCCGAATAGAAGGATGCTTCACAACCGGAGAGAACACTTCATTATAGTCAATTCCTTCCTTTTGAGCATACCCCTTTGCAACTAGTCTAGCCTTGAACCGAACACTGCCTTTTGGACCTTCTTTCTTCGTATACACCCACTTGCAACCAATTGCTTTCTTCCCCTTTGGTAGTTGCACTAGATCCCAAGTCTTATTCTTATGAAGAGAGTTCATCTCTTCATCCATAGCAACTTTCCAATCTGCATTTTCTGAACTTCTAGTGGCTTCTTTGAAGTTGGAGGGAACTTCATCATCCACAATGGGAAGAGCAAATGCAACTGTATCTGTAAAACGAGACGGTCGTTTGATATCTCTTCTTTGCCTTCTTACTGCAATTGATTCTTCCTGCTGGATAGGAACTTCTTCATCATTCTCAGTATCAACCACATCATCTTCATCTTGGATAGGAACAGGATTTTCAACTGACAACTTTTCTAACTCCACCTGTTGGAGAACTCTCCTACCAGTCGACTGGTTATTGCCAACAGTCGACTGTCCCGAGCTCCCACTCTTCTGCTGTTCTAGACCACCAGTCGACTGCTCCTGTACATCAGTCGACTGTCCCGAGATTCTGCTACTCACCTGTTGGAGAACTGTCCCACTCTTCTGCTGCTCACCAGTCGACTGTCCCATACCACCAGTCGACTGTCCCGAGCTAATCATGCTGGTCTCATCAAAAGTCACATCCCTGCTGATTACTAACTTCTTCTGTTCTGGACACCACAACCTGTAACCTTTGACACCAGTACTAAAACCAACAAATATAGCCTTTTTGGCTCTTGCATCAAGTTTAGTTTCAGTTACATGAAAATAAGCAGGACAACCAAATATATGCAAAAAACTATAATCAGATGCAGGTTTACCACTCCATACCTCAATAGGCGTTTTGCCTTCAAGTGCTGCTGATGGTAAACGGTTGACAATGTGGCTTGCATATATAACAGCTTCTGCCCAAAATGTCTTCTTCAATCCAGACTGTGCTAACATACATCTCACCTTCTCAAGTAAGGTTCTGTTCATCCTTTCTGCAACCCCATTTTGCTGTGGAGTCTTCCTAACTGTGAAGTGCCTCTGGATCCCTTCATCTTCACACAACTTCAGAAACGGATCGTTCTTGTATTCTCCTCCATTATCTGACCTCAGAACCTTAATCTTCCTACCAGTCTGATTTTCAACTTTCTTCTTCCAACTTGTGAACAATGTCAAAACTTCATCTTTGTGCTTCATGGTATATACCCAAACTCGTCTGGAGTAATCATCAACAAAAGTAACAAACCAGTGTCTTCCACTCATAGAAGGTGTCTGAGTAGGGCCCCAAACATCTGTGTGCACATAATCGAGGATACCCTTTGTCTGATGTACAGCTGTACCAAATTTCACCCTAGTTTGCTTACCCAAAACACAATGTTCACAAAATTCCAACTTGCACCCTTTAGCATCTTTAAGCAACCCTTGCTTCACAAGCCCCTGCAAGGCCTTTTCTCCTGCATGCCCGAGTCGCATATGCCACAACCTGGTAGAGTCGGGAACAACCTGTTTAGGCTTCTCAGTTACACTGGCAGCCTGACCCAAATATGTTTTTCCCTGCAAGAAAAACAAGTTCCTCTTTCTTTGCCCTTTCATCACCACGAGTGATCCGCTAGTCACCTTCAGAATGCCACCTTCACTAGCAAATTTCAATCCACTGGCCTCCAAAGCACCTAGTGAAATCAGATTCTTTTTCAAATCTGGAACATACCATACATCTGAAAGCTCCCTAATAAGACCATCGTGCATTAGCAATTCAATCTTCCCGATTCCTACCTTCTTACAAGGTGCATCATTTCCCATCAAAACTACACCACCATCCATATACTCCAAAGAAGTAAACCACTCCTTTTTCCAAGACATATGATAGGAGGCTGCTGTATCAAGAAACCATACTTCTTGATAAAGTGAGGGACTAGAAGCAAGTGCAAAAGAAAAATCCTCGCCACTTTCTAAATTATCAACAGTCACATTTGCAGTCGAATTTCCCTTATTTCGTAGCTTTGGACAATCCTTTTTCCAATGCCCCCTTTCATGACAGAAAGCACATTCATCTTTGGCCGGTATTTTCCTGTCCTTCGAAACTCCTCTCGATTTGGAACGAGATTTGTTTCCCTTTTTCCCAGATTTGGACTCAGATCTGGTCTCAGTCCTGCCCCTTACAATCAAAGCTTCAGAAGTTTCTCTATCAACCATTTTATCCCTTCTCCTAGTTTCATTATTCAACAAAGCATTTGCAACATCTTCATATTTCATAGTATCTTTTCCATATAATAAAGTAGTTGCTAAATGATCATAACTTTCAGGTAATGAATTCAACAGAATTAGGGCTTTATCTTCATCCTTAATTTGCTCATCCAAATTTAACAAATCAGCCAATAATTTATTAAATGATTCAACATGAGCATTCATAGACATACCTTCCGTATAGGTGAAGCGAAAAAGTCTCTTCTTCAAATACAGCCGATTCTCCAAACTTTTCCTCATGTATTTGTCTTCGAGTTTCTTCCACAACACCGCAACAACGGTATCCCTCATCAAATCATACTTCTGAGCCTTCTCAATAAAGAGCCGAATAGTCCCACACGCAACTCGATTCAACTTCTTCCAATCTGCTTCAGACATATCCTTAGGTTTTTCTACCTCCAAAGCAACATCTTGTTCTTGTTGAACAAGAACATCCAACACCTCACATTGCCACATCCCGAAATTGTTTGTCCCATCAAATTTTCCAACTTCAAATTTTGCGTTGTGAATCGTTGTTCTTGACGAACTTGATCCCACAACATCCTTGGTTGCATCTGCATCACCCGCCATCTCCCTCTAGGTCGAACCAACAGCTCTGATACCACTTGTTGTGCGGAATACAAATCAAACCAACAATCAAACCAACGCGGAAACAAAGAGAGAACCAGCGAGAGAAAAACAGAAAAACAAGCAACACAAGAACACAAGATTTACGTGGTTCGGCAAAACGATGCCTACATCCACAAGGGGCGGTTGGGGTTTCTTTACTATGATCTCCAATGGGCAAACAAAGCCTTTACAAGAGATGACGGCTTCAAAATCCGAATAAGGTGTTACAATTTACAAAACCCTAACGGGTGTATTTATAGGGAAACTATTGGGCCTTTTCGAATTGGGCCGAATCTGGATCCAAAACCCGCCGACAGTCGACTGGTCTTCATACCAGTCGACTGATTCCTCCGGGACGGTCGACTGACTCCCACATACAGTCGACTGCTACTGCTGTATTCTCAGTCTTCGAAAACTCCTCTCTGGACAGTCGACTGCTCCTCCATCCAGTCGACTGAAGCTCTGAAACTTTCGAACACTGCAGATACCAAATACCAGAATCGAGCCATTATCCTACATAGACGTCTTCGCAAGAGATTAAAAGAGTGGGCAGGACAAAAAAAGATTGCCATCTTACATAATAGGATAGAAGCTAGCAGTAGAATCTCAGCTTTAGAAATTTGCCAAGAGGAGAGAGAGCTGCTGGAGGAGGAGAAGGACGAGCTGATCGGCAAAAGACTGGAGATTCAGCAAAGCATCCAGATGGAGGAGTTGTGCTGGCAACAAAGATCAAGAGTACAATGGCTCCGCGAAGGGGACGCCAACACAAAATTTTTCCACAAGATGACTACCGGAAGAAAAAAGCATAATTTTATTACGGGATTAACAGTGGATGGAATTTGGACAGAGAACGATCATCGAATCAAAGAGCACCTCGACGCTAAGTTTCACGATATTATCGGGTCAAATTCAGCTGACAGATGCACGCTTGCTCCTGACATGTGGAGCTCGTCCAGAATAGAGGGGAGCTCAGGTATCGAAGAAAGATTTACAGAATCAGAGGTGCTTCAAGCAATAAAATCGCTAGGTCAAGACAAGGCTCCAGGACCAGACGGTCTTCCGATCTTTTTCTACAATTTATATTGGGATGTCATCCGAGCCGACCTCATGAACATTTTCCACGACCTGTACGAGGGAACTGCAGATCTGGATAGACTGAATTACGCTGCTATAGTTCTGATCTCCAAGAAAAGTAACGTCGAATCCTACGAAGATCTTCGGCCTATCAGTCTCATTAACGGTTCGTTCAAGATTATCACAAAGGTGTTAGCGCAAAGGCTCACCCCACATTTGAACGATGTTATCGCACCATCCCAATGCGGGTTCATTCGTGGGAGAGACATTATGGACAGCATCGCTTCCGCCCATGAAATCATTTTTAGAGGTAACAAGGACAAGGCCGACGGGTTTCTTCTAAAATTAGACTTCCAACGCGCTTACGACTCCGTTAACTGGGATTGCCTAGACGAGGCATTAGAACACAAAGGTTTCGGCGAGAAATGGAGATTATGGATGTATAAGTGCATTCGTGGGGGGAAATCGTTTATTCAAGTTAATGGGTGGCAGGGTAAAGAGATTAGATGCAAAAGAGGGCTCCGACAAGGAGATCCCCTATCATCCCTTCTCTTCGCTATAGTTGCGGACGGATTAGCCGAAATGATAAGAAGGGCTCAAGAAAACAGCACGATCACAGGAATTGAGATTAAAGGTATCTCACAACCAATGTCGATTCTCCAATACGCCGACGACACACTACTTTTCGGAAAAGCAACCATGCAAGAAGTGATTGCAATCAAGGCAGTTCTGGGGTGCTTTCAAGGTTGGTCAGGACTGAAGATTAACTTTAATAAGTCTAGCATTATCCATATTTCCGACCATATATCAATGCCGACTAGCGAGATCTCGGAAATCCTCAGTTGTAAGGTCAGCGATTACCCTATCAAATATCTTGGTACGCCCATTAGACCGGGAGCACTTTTGAAGGAGGATTGGTATCCGGTCATTGACAAGATTGAAAAGAAACTTCTTTGTTGGCAGAGTCGTTTTTTGACTCTGGGCGGAAGAATCATTTTGCTGAATTCTGTCCTTTCTGCAATCCCCTTATACCTAATGTCGATATACGAATTTCCAAAATGGGTCATCCACAGGATCGATAAAATCAGAAGAAAATTCCTATGGAAAGGAACGGACGAAGGGAACAAAGGCTTACCCCTTGTGAAATGGGGTAGGGTATGTAAGAGCAAGGAAAACGGCGGGCTTGGAATCATGAACTTACAAGACATGAATCAAGCATTGCTTTGCAAGTGGTGGTGGAAAATTTCAACTAAGAAGAAGAGCTGGTGGAGCTATTCATTCGCTCTGTTCCGCAAGAGAAAAAAATACAAATTTGGCGGCAGAAGCCCTACAGCCAAGGTGTCCTTTCTCTGGAAGGGCATCGCTAAGCTCGGTGAGATCTTCCACACGAATACCAGATGTAAAGCGGGAAACGGTAAAAACACTAGATTCTGGAAAGACAAATGGTGCGGGGAAACTACCCTTCAGAACAGATTCCCTCATGCTGCAAAAGGAACGATAAACTTGGATCTTACTGTGGCGGATGTACGGAAGAACGGGAAACTTAACTTTATAGTTGCTCCCAACCTTGACCAGGAGAGCATATCTCAGTTTGAAGAGCTCAACAAACTTATTAACGACGAGGGGGGTAACTTGAACGATGTTGAGGACGATAGATTATGGAATACAGACACGTCTAATGTCTTCACAGTGGCGGCAATGTATAGGTGGATCAACGACGGTGGGACGAGATGCACAAACCAAGCGGCGATCTGGGGCGCTTATGTCCCGTTTAAAGTCAAAGTGTTTTGTTGGTTAGTTCACAAAGACGCGATTCTGTCAAAAGTTAACCTCAAGAAAAGAAACCTGCAAATCGACGTCAGGTGCGGGATATGCCTCCATCCAGAAGAGGACGCGAATCATATACTATTCCTTTGTCCAAAAGCGCGGTTAACTTGGGAAGTAGTATGTAGGGGTTTCGGGATCGATCGGGTTCCTAATTCAATTTCAGATATTTGGGGAACTTTTAGAAACTGTCTCATTAGGTCGGGGGATAAAAAAAGTTGGGATATAGCAGTTGCAGCTTCTATGTGGAACCTATGGCTAGAAAGAAATGATTTTATATTCCGCAACATATCATTACCATTTAAGATTTCCATGCATAAAATCTTTGTGTTGATTCTTGATTGGGCAGGAATTCAGGAGGCATCGAAGAAGAGGAGGATCATCGAGGGAGAGTAGTGTTGGGCACGAGCATAGGGAAGAGGGGTGAACATCAGTATCAGGTGTTCGATAGATTGTGAGCTAGCCTGATGGGCCTTTCATTTCAACTCGGGTTGGTCCGAGCGCTTTTGGCGACGCCTGTTCTCCCTTGAACACGCGGCTGCGGTGTTGTTGTTTTCTTAGTTAGTTGTACTTCTTGTTGATGTTTCGTGTAGCATGTTGCTTACGTACTTTTATTTCTGTTGTAATCCTGTGTTTCGTTATTTCGTATTAATGGAACGACGACGTTAGTCATCTTTTATCAAAAAAAAAAAAAAAAAACTTGTGATCGGCCTATAATTGATTTAATCTCGTGTTTAATTTAATATTTTAGAGTAAAGCTCGCATAGTTTGAAGTATGTTTACCTGAGCAGAAACTTGTAGGTCGCTATTTAGAATTAACAAAATTGTGAGTGGCCTCTACGATAAAAACCCTACACATTTTTATAAAAAAACCCTAAAATACCCCCGCCGCCGCTCTCTCTCAGAAACGCACTCTATCAGCTTCTTCTATGTAAGAAATATCAAAACCCACCAAATTATTCATCTAAAATTTGCAATTTTGGGTTGATTTGTTAGAATTTGGTGTTCAATTTGATTTCAGAAAGATGTCGGAAGCTGCGATCACCACAAAGAGAAAGAGGTCTGAAGAAGAAGATGTCACTGACTTGCTTCAGAGGTTTGTTTTGGCTTCTCTGAATTATTATTATTGAATTATAGCTAGAATTCAATTTGATCATCTTTAGGAGTAAACAATTTTGGTGCCCTTGTAAATTTTGCAAGGCTGGAGCTTTTTTTTTTTTGGTAGCTTAATTTTTGTAAATGTTGACATCAATTTATGTGGCAGTTTGCTTAAGCTGTATACACTTTGTTGTATTGTTTGATCAAAATTACAGGGCTTACTAACCAGTTGAGTTGAGTGAAGCATTTTGGGAAATGCTTGACATGCATTGTATTTACTACTTCAGCTTTGAATTTCCGATTGGAGAATACAAATTTGCACTTGGTAGTCCACGTATTATGTGACCGAGGTTCAAAATCTCGGTATTGGGTTGCTACCAGGATCGGTATTGGCCAAATCGGCAGTATTGGATCGGTTGATCAGATTTTTGGTATAAGGTGTTTCTTCAGCAAAGAAGAGACTTTAAATATTTTATATCTACCAATTTAATCAAAAAATAAATAAATTGTGGATTGATGTATTGTCCGATAGGTCCAATCCGATTGATCCCATGCCCATCTCCGCCAATTCCCGATCCCGATCCCGATCATTTGGAGTAAGCAGTGTAGTTGAAGGCTCGCCTCAGGCTTAACAACAGTTTGAGCCTCAAGCCTCGGTTAAAGCTCCCCCTTTGTTCAAAGCTTCACTCAGGCTTGCGTCTGGACGCGCCTTAGCAAAGGCTCGAGACTTGCGCCTCAAGCAAAAGGCGCGCCTGAACATAACAGACCTGACCCGACCCGACCCGGTCTTCACAACCCGACCCATCTTCAACTCATCTCATATCCCGTAACTCTCCCAATTCTCTTTCATCCCCAATATCGAACTCTAACCCAAATCTCCACCTCCCCAACTCCTAAATCTGCACTCATCCTCATCAATCTCCTCCCCCTCTCAACAACATCGGCGACGACAGCGAAGCAGCTCGACACGACAACATACAACAGATCAGAGGCTACAACGGAAGTAGATCGGCTGTGCCTGCGGCCTTTTTACATAGTCTCCAGACTCTTTAGTCCTATTCTGGTTTCTTTCCTTTCTGATTTTACACTTTTATGGTTTCTTTCTTGGGTTTTCGTCTATCTTTGCTTATGATATTTTTGCAAGTTACTTCGAAACAAAATTGTGAAGCTAGTTCATTCCATAATTTACTATAATCATGAAATCATGCCTTATTCAAAAAGTTGCACCATATTTCATTGTTGAGCATGACCAAATTTTATGGTCGGCTAACTTTATGTTATTGCCATAATATTTTAAAATACCTTAATATTTACTAAGACTGTAATATTGTAATATTGTATGCTCATTACAACAATATTTAATTTGATACTAGTATAATTTTACTGTATGCTAATTACTGTAATAGTGTAATATTGTATGTTGTATGCTTTGTATCTTCATTATTATAATACTGTAATATTGTATGCTCATTACTATATGAAACTATGAATTCAAGGTTAACATAATATTATTGTAGTTTTGCAGAGGGACACATTGTATCACTTCGTCTTTGGGGCAAGAAACACATTGTATCACTTCGTATTTGGGGCAAGAAACACATTGTAGTTATACATTACAGAGGAACACATTGTAGTTTTACAAAAATGATAGGGCCATTGTATGATATATTTTGTTGCTATGATGTTATCTTGTTTATATAATCTTATTTATAAATTTAAAAAACCCCCCAAAAGTAATAATGAGCCTCGGTTAAGTGAGCCTTACGCCTCAAATTGCGCCTTGCGCCTCGGGCTTTTTTTGGGGTAGTGAAATTGCGTTGCGCCTTACGCCTTCGACTACACTGGGAGTAAGGCACAAACTAGGTGGTTAAGTTCCGATAAAAAAAAAATTACGGGATCCGAATGATCCGAATGATCGGTTATAGAGGGTGGCTGATCCGATACTCCAAATGGCAATCGGATCATTCGGATCCCGTAAGTGGCATTTACGCGCCTTGCCTTTCGCCGCATGCATCCGTCTGAGCACCTAGTTTGTGCCTTACTCTTGCCTTATTAAACATAACCACCTAACCAAAACCACAGGTTTGCCTTATCGGATCATTCGGATCCCGTAAATGGCATTGCTTCTTTAAATTTTTTGCTTTATTCTTGAAACAACAATGTTTTGCTTTCTTTAATTAACAAGTGATTTAAGACAAAACATTTGTAGTTGTAGGTGAGAATATTAAGGGGATATACATACTGTATACTATGACTATAATTTTTGTTTGTTTGTAATGCTATATACTAAGCAAAAGAGGATTGTTTGCGGTGTGTACCCTCCCACCCACTCACTCACTCACCCATTGTTGGCAAAATTATCATTTTTAAGAAAATGAATAAAATAAAAGAACCTAACAAATCAGATATCCTCTCAGCCCCTTTTCCACTTTTCTTTGTTGCCGACTCTAATTACCAAGTTTCATAACTGACGCTAAGTACCAGATTAATGATTGGGCATTAAGATGGAAAAAGAATAACATAACGGAAACCAGATAATCATCATATTTCTCACGTTTAAGGAAACAATGATTGTTATAATTATGATTAAAAGTTTACTGTAATTTTTAATTTTCATCAGATTCTCATAAATCTTTTAGCATTTGCAGTTTTGCACAGAGGAGTTTTCTTATACTGTCTATCCATATTATCTAACCATGTGAAAAAAAAAATGTGTGGACATTTTTCGTGAAGTTTTGTAGTTTCTCATAATATTTTGAGTCCGTACATTACTGTACAAGGGTTTTACTAGTTTGTGATTTAGTTTTTTTTCTCCTCCCTTTTGTGGTTTATTAGTCCATGACAATGCTATTGTAGGTATGCCATTATGTGGACATGTTGAAACTTTATTAGTTGGTTAGTTATGATTGCAAAATACTAAATAGTTGGAGTATGCTTGGGGTCTTCTAAGTTTTAACATTTTTATCATTATGGATTCATTATGTGGCTATGTACTATTTTGCATTCTTTTTACTTGATAAGTTGATGGTTTTTGAGTTTGTATATTGTAATATCTTATTATTTGACAATAAGAATCATTACTAGTATTACCAATGTCATTGAGTATGTATTAGCGGCGATTAGGAGTTGGCGACGGGAGAAGAGAAAGAGGGTCACGTAAGACTAAGAGAGAGAAATTGAGAGAGAGATAAATGGATTAATGGGCTTGGGCCAGGTGGGAAAAAAAGAAAACAGTGCTTTTTATTTGAAACATTTACTCATAGACCCTTATTAATGTTTTTTTACTATATATATTTATATATATATATAAATTAAATACTGTGGGGGCGCAGCCGAAACCCGAGGGGTCGCAGCCGTGCCCCCTCGGAACCAGGTCGCTACGCCCCTGTATGTATATGAAAAATAATGCTATCCCTTAAGAAGTAAAATTGATATGGCATATCAAAAAAAAGCCTTTTTGTAAGGATGTCATGAATAAAAATTATGTACACTGCTATATTAGAAGGGCACAGAGACGTCCTATATAACTTGTTAGGTGAACTTTTTTAGTGTTTTTGACTTTTACTACTCACAGGTTTATCTTTGCAATTTATAATAATGAGTAACACCTGCATTTGCCAGTGTTTTTCCTCTCAGAAACATGAATGAAAAGGTGGGAAAACATGGAAAATTATATTCACCCACTTATATGGATAACTGATATTCCTATTTATTTCTTAATAATTTTCAGCTTCAAAACATTGTTGTGATAATACATACTGAATGTTGCAATCAACATAACTTGATATTATTGTGTTTGCTGAATATAATTTTTCGTTGTAACCCTCTATATTATCAAAACTTTTTTCCTTTTCTTTTTTCCAGGTACAGCCCTTTAACAATTCTTTCTCTACTTCAAGAGATTTCTGAGTACACGGAGAAACATCCTGATAGTGTGAAGGTAGACTGGAGTTCTCTGGTCAAAAATACGTCCACAGGAATCTGTAATGCTCGGGAGTATCAAATGCTATGGCGAAATTTGGCCTACCATAATCCTTTGTTGGAGAAAATAGAAGATCGAGCTGAGCCTTTGGTTGGTTTACTTCTTCACTTCTTTTCTCTTTTCTTTACCTATAGATAGGTGGTTCATTCTATTGGTATGCTTTTCCAGTGATAGATATGCAACAGGACTATGGATACAAATATCCACTTTTATACATTACCGAACTATTTTCCTATCCTTCATTACTTTTTCAATGAGATGTAGCTACTAATGCTGCAGGATGATGATAGTGATGTGGAGTTTGAAGTAGAAGCTCTTCCTGCTGCCAATCCTGAAGACCTGAAAGAGGCTGAAGAATGCGCTAAGGTATTAGCCATGAATTTTTAGAGTAACTTTGATCTTATGATTTATTTCAGTGTTTTGCTATTATATGGTTATTTGCAGAAATGTAGCGTGCATGCATTTTCTAATCAAGACTTTACAAAGAAGGCTCTTGTTCTCGATATAAATTTCAGCCTGTCCTTTTTTGGGTTTTTTCCGTCTCATTTCTTCTTCTTTTTTTGTGTAAATTTGTTTACTCTGAGTAATTAAAAAAATGCATATGATGCTGATTCTCTTTATAAAGTGATTCTGTCCACTACATTAATTCTTGCAACAAAAAAATCTTCTAATTATTATATTTTGCTATCCAGATCTATTCACATATTGATCTCAAATATAAAGCTTTGAAGTCCTTTTGATTGCTGTCTGATCTTTTCTGTTCAATTTCCTAGTCTTTGATGTATTGTGCTTACTGTAAATGATTTTACAGTATCCAAATTCTACAATTACTGAATGAATGGCATGTGCAGTTTAGTCTTAGATGATGTAAAACCAGTACTTCTAGACTGGAAGAGCAGATCCATATTACTGATTGTTGTAGGCTTGTATGTGCTGTGTCTGCAGTCTTACCGTTTTTTTCTTTTGTTCAATTCTTTTAGATTCTTCTTTATATACACTGATTGAAATATAAGCTGTACAGTTATACACTGATTGAAATATAAGCTGTACAGTTATCTCATGTTGCTAATGGATGGAACTTCACTGGGTCACTCCAGCATGTATTTTTCTACCATATGCCCGTCATAATTCAGAAGTTTATCTAATGTGATTATTTTTACTTATAATTCATCTGGCTATTAATTTACACTCATATCCCAGATAATCATATTATATGAATATTTTACTTTGGACGGCAGGTTGGGGTAAAAGGAGTACATTGAGCGGTCACATGGACATGTAAGATTACACAAAAACTGGAAATATAAACATCAATCAAGCTTGACTTATATTCAGAATTTTTGACTTTCAGTTGACTGTTAAAAGAAGATTAGCAGTCTATTTTTGAGTTGTTGGCTGGGGACCCAATGTGCAAATTTCTAATACGTGTGTGACTCTGTAGGATACTGACACTTTGTGGACACTCCTTGGACTTGTATTCTACACTTCTCACACATGTCCTAAATTTTAGTCATATCCTTTAAATTGGACACTTAGACATTTATCAAATACTTACTGAACACATAATTGAGACTGCATTTTTTAAACAAGCAAACTCATATTACTTTTGTATTGTCTGTGTAGTTTCTTGTGTATTTTATAATCTTCTATGATCTGTAGTAGTGTTACTTTCATATAGGTTGACAAGGTTCCAATCAGCGGAAACTTGATTGAAACAGTCCGGCACCGTTGCGTATTTTTTCCCGTTTAAACAGGAAAAAATGTTTTAATTTTTATATATAAAAAATGAGAAAAAATATATGAAATCCAAAAATAAAGATTTTTTTTTAAAAAAAATCTAAAATGACAAATATTAAAGATTTCATTATGATAGTGACAATGACATATCATATGCACAAATAAAACATATTTAATAGTTCATAAGCTTATTATTAAAAAAAAGGAAACATGTAAGTGTACCTTTTGGGATAAGATTGAGGGTTTTGTTATATGTGGGTAGCAGGTTGGGTTCTGATGAAAATTTTAGATAAGTTTGAACCCAGAATCCAAACAAGAAATTTAGAAAAAACAGTCTGTTTTAACCCGTGACCTGTTTGGGCCCGTTTTAATCCGTTTAGACCCGTTTCACCCCCTTTTTTGCACGTTTTGCTAACAAGAATTATGGGAACTTTTTTAACATCCGTTTAGACCCTAATCGAACCGTTTGCTTAATTTCCGTTTAAATGGAACGTTTAAAGGCCGTTTTTTTCCCCGTTTTTTATAACCTTGTAGGTTGAAGTTCTCTTATTATGCTTCTGAAGATGCCATGTGGACTAAATTTATATGTAATTAATGTATAATATATTAGAACCATAACATTGTCTCGTCCGACTTTTTGTAATTGTATTTTGTTCCCATACCCGTCTCTTGTGCTGTATCCATACCTATCCTCGTCCTTTCTAGCTTGCAGGGAACAACAGAGACTGGGAGTATACTTCTTAACACTAACTAACTAATGAGCAACTTAGTTGTGTTACTAGTTACAATTTTATCAATCCATGGTCAGGTTATACTCTCTACGGGTTCACCACGCATATGTGGTTCTACTCCTCGTTCAATTCTGGAGGCTTCGAATGGAGACACACCTACTGACCAGGCATTACTTGATCCATCCAACAAGTCTGTTAAGTCGACTCTTGGACAGAACTCGGGGGTTCCAAATCCAGCCCCAAAACAATCATCATCTGTACCATTGACTGAAGGGTTGGATAATGGACCGGGGGGTTCAAATTTGCCTGCAAAGAAGAAAAGGCAGTTGTGGACCACGGAGGAAGATATGGAACTAATAGCTGCTGTACAAAAATGTGGTGAAGGGAACTGGGCAAACATTCTGAAGGGAGATTTCAAGCACAACAGAACTGCTTCCCAGCTTTCTCAGGTATTTCCATGTTTTAGGGTACAAAGCAAAAAAAAAAAAAAAAAACCTGGCCTCTTTAAAAAATTAAAACCCCCCTAATTTTTTTTTGAGTCAAAAGACCCCCCACCGTTTAAAATAGGACAATTTTACCCTTTCCCCTTTTATTAATAGTTGCCGACTCAATAAAGATTAGGTGGTTAAAAAAAACCTAACGTTTTTTTTCAGAATTAAAAAAACCCCTAACCTTTATTTTGAGTTGGCAACCCTTAATAAAAGGGGAAATTGTAAAATTGTCCTATTTTAAACAGTGGGGGTTCTTTTAGCTCAAAACAAATGTTGGGTTTTTTTTTTGGCTTTTTACCCTATGTTTTATTCAACTCAATCTTTGATTAATTCTACTACTGCTGATGAACTGATAACCTCGTCTTTAAATTATGATCAAATCCATTCCTATATATTTAGATTGGGAAACACTACTGGGTACCTCGTAGTCATTAGTGTTAAGCAATGTCATACGTACAGAAGAAGAGATTTATCACCTTCAAATAAGCTACTGACCGGAGAGCCTGGGTTCCTGAATAAGATTTAGACCTTGGCATCTTGCTACTGCTGAATGCTGATATACTACAAATTACTTTATTCATTTATGTGGAGTAAATCTATGTTAATAAATGGAAATCGAAGAAACATGAAATGAACAACCAAACATATGTGGGACCAACTCTTCAGCTGATGTATTTTTATTTTAACCCTTTTTTAGTATTCTGATAAGTTCCATATGTATCTATCTGAGTAACAACGATTTCAGTCAATCTCTTGTAAAATTTGTCCAGAGATGGGCTCTCATTCGGAAGCGCCACCACACAAACCCAGTCAATGCCAGCAAGGTTAGTAGCTCAGCTCGAACCGAGGAGAGACTGGCAGCACAGAAGGCATTTTCAATGGCTGTGGATATGCCTATGACGGGAGGCCTTTCAGGGTTATATTCAGGTTCTCTCATAACCATTGGCTTTTCTTTTGTTAGGTTAACAATTTCTAGCTTGCTATTCATGTTGTTTCATCTTTTAGGTAGTTCTTGATTCATCGAATACTATATATTTCCCCCTCCAACTGTTTTTGAAAGGCTTTTTTCCCCTTACATATCGTGCAAAAGCATATACAGATTATTGTTTTTCATGATCTTGTTTTGTCCTTTTCACTTGAATGATATTTTTTTAGATTGCTTGAATGATACAAATTTGCAGGAAGCCCATTTGCAGAAACTGGTTTGGCAATTGCTGGCTGCGTTTGGTTCGTTGTTTTGAAAACAGTTTTAAAACTTAGGTTTGTAAAAAAAAATATAAATGAGTTTTTTGAGATTTTAAAAAATGATCGATATCTTCTCTTGTTACCTAACGTCCGCTGTAGCCCTCCCTTTTTTACTCGCTTCAGAAACCTAATCTCTTCTAAAACAAATTTAACAGCTGCAAATCCAGGCATCTCTTCCACATTAGCGGCTGCTACATCGCAAGCATCACGTGCGTCTGCCGCCAAATGTCTTAACCAATTCTCGGATAAAGTAACCTCCCACCCCTTCCAATCTCGAGCATCTGCTCTGAAGAAACAAGGAACCCCAGGGAAGCCTTTGATGGGACCCAACCCTTCAATTCAAGCTGCTGCCTTTGCCGCCGGGGGCCGCATAGCTAATCAATCTACCGTTTTGTCACTTTTCAAAGCTGCACAATCCAAGAATGCTGTCCACATCAGACCTGGAGGAGTACTAGCAGGTGGTTCTCTTCCAGCATCATCTCACACTAATAAGCCTTCGCCTGTTTCATCCACGAGCAACAACGTAGGGGCTCAAACAACTCATCTTCGACAACTCCGCCCTTCAGTGCCTCAACCACCTACTGCTAGTTTTGGCACGACTCTGAGTTCACAGAGGTCCTCTCAGCCTGCTAGTCTGCCTTCGGCTAGCGCCACCTCTGCATTGGAGTCCAAGGTAGAAGGAGCTCCGGGACTAAGTGTACAGGAAAAAGCAGAGGGTAGGAGTAATATCGGTAACAATACATCTGACACTGGCATAAAAGAGTTACAGAACAAGGATGTGGGAGGAGGAAGTGAGACATCTGAAGGAGGGAAAACAAATTGCCCGAGCTCGGGTTTGGTTGGAAATCATAATACAGTTAAAAAAGAAGATCATTCCCTGAACGAAGTTGGTAAAGAGCAGGCTAATTTGAGCGAAAGTCAGACTACAGTTGAGAAAGCAGATAAACCCCATAACGAAGTTGGTAAAGGGCAGGCTAATCCGAGCGGAAGTCAGTCTACAGTTGAGAAAGAACATCAAGGTCAGAAGGAAGTTGGTAAAGAGAAGGCCAATTTGAGCGCAAGTCAGATTACAGCTGAAAAAGAAGATCAAGATCAGAAGGGAGTAGGTAAAGAGCAGGCTAATTTGAGCGGAAGTCAGATAACTATTGCAAAAGAAAATGAACCTCCGAAGGAAGTAGGTAAAGTGCAGGCTTTGTTTAGCAATGCTGGTGGAAGTGGAACTCCGGATGAGGAGTTGAAAGTGTTTGAAAGTGCAGCGAATCCAAGTGCAGGTGACAAACCATCAGGGGATGCTGAAGTGGTGCCTGTTCAAGTGAACAAGTCGTGTTCAGAGAGCACGATCACTGCAGATGCAACAAAACCAGCCGAAGGAGGTGGCCTGTGAAATAACATTATAATGTCGAAAACCTTAAATAACAAAGACTTGTGGATGGGTTTGTAGATTTCAGGCACATATGATATCAGGTTGACAATTGATCATAAAATCCTCGATAAAGCTGTTTGTGAGAGCCTTTTCACACCGCCCTTGTATTTTGATTGGATGAGGTGATGATGATGATAAGATAAGAGGCTTGGAGGGATAAACTCTTGGAGGGATGCTGTGTTAATTTCTGATTTGAGCCTAGTTTTAGTTCATGTTATAATTGTCCTTGTTGTGAAAAGAGTTATAGCATTCTGGGAGTACAATGTTATGTAGTTTAGAATCAACAAATTTGTATTCTCTTATACTTGTATTCATAAATCTTTTTATGCTTTTCTGCTTCATTTCCATTCACCTCTCTACTTTGCAGTTTCTGAGCTTATCATGCACAAATGCTGGGATTCATTTTGTTCACAACGATTCTCGGATTGTGCTGTGATCACTTGCATTTGGAACACCAGCTTCCTGTTAAAAATCACAATTATGGTCCAAAATATAAAAGCTGCAATATACTGCTCAAATTCAATGAGAAACTGTCGAACAAAAAGCAAAGTATCAAACTTAACATGTCAGCAATTGCAGTTGTGTAACTGCAACTCCAAGCAAACAAAAAGAAAAGTGATACGGTTTGTTTTTGGGAGACGTGTGGACGCACCAGGTGTGAGTTCTTACTCGATTTGTATTAATAGAGGAAACTCCTATGCAGACGATCCTCGGCCGGGCAAACGGTACAGAAGTAGGCGGCAGTGAGGTGTAGGCTGGATGCTCGGCTCGGATCGGGGGGCTCGGATCCGAGGTCTCGTGTACCTGCAGACGGTCTAGGAATACCGGGGTTGGTCCCGGTGGCACCCTCCGACGATCTAGTCAGCTACTGAGAGAGAGTAACAGTAACTAGGGTTTTGAGTGGGAAGAGATCGATTACCTGGATCAAGGGGTAGGGGTCTGGTATTCATAGGAGAACCCAACCGGGTCTGGACCCGTTTGGGGTCGGGTCTGGACCCGGTTGCCCGTGGGGTTGAAGTGGTGGAAACCCGGGCGGTATAGGGCTGACATGGCAAGGGCCCGGGTGGTTTCCGGGCTGACGTGGCGGAGGTCCGGACGGTTTTCCAGTGCTGACGTGACAGATCTGGATGATCTGGAGGCGCGCGCATTTTGAGGGGATCCTGTGGCCCAGTCATCCAACCCATATCAAAATGCTTCAGAAATTGAAACAGCAGCTTCAACAAAACAATGAACTGTAACTGAATGACTTAAACAATTTTTAACTGATGATTGCAAGAACCTGATAACAATTCTGTGACCGTCTGCTTCCTAACACAACCCTCTAAATACGAATCATGTTTACTTGGAAGGTCGAACTGAGGCACAGTTTTCGATACAGAATTCCCGACGTGCGTTGAATATTTAGCCTGAGAACCAATTTATTATGCAGTATGTACATCCAGACCCGGTGCAATGCACCTCATTTGCATGTGAGTTGGAACCTTGCTTACACTGCTCAGCCTACTCCAAAGTCGATACAGATTTGTACTTGTATATTCTTGGAGTGTGGAGGAGGCCTTCACTTATCATGTGCATTCCAGGCAAAAATATTGATTAACTTCAGTAGATTGCTGTTGTTGTTTTTGTTTTCTTCTTGTGTGAGAGCAATTAAATGCCCGAGTTCCTTTTTAAAAAGGAAATTTATAATATGAACGAGTCGATTAGATATTAAGTTTGATGACTGATGTCTTCGTGATCTGAGTCTGAATCGTTGAGAGCACTTGGATCTGAATTGGACGGCTAAAAGATCAAAGCGCTCTCAACTATTCAGATCCAAGCACGCTCAACGATTCGGACTTTGATCAAGAAGACCGATGTAATTATGTCAAAATCCCCTTCTTCTCGGCAGCAAGCAAGCCTTAGTTACAAACATGGCTGATACCATTATTATTCTCAACTGACATGTTTGTTGTGAAATTACTGTTATACTCCTAACAGCTTTACGATGGGTGCTGGAGATCATGTGCAGCTTGAGATACAAACACGTGCATCAGATGTGATAAGCATCAAGTTAATTAATTTGTAGAAAATTTTCCATCGCATAAATACCGGCATTCTCATAATTTTTTTATATATCCCACTTTAGGTAACTATTTGCGGAAAGAGGACAGCTGTCAGAGTATTTGCGTTCGTAGACTCAACAACTAAACTCGCCGTTCCTAATAGCGAGTTTTTTTGTTTCATTTTCGCTGTTGGAACACGACGAGTGTAATGAAGACTCGCCGTTTCTAACACCAAGGACATTTATACTAGACTCGCTGTTGGAAATGGCGAGTTTAGTTTATAATTTGCAATGAAGACTCACAGTTCCCAACGACGAGAACATTTATACTTGACTCGTTGTTGGTAACGATAAGTTTAGCTAAAAAAAAATTCCTACGAAATCCCCCCCCCCCCCCCCCCCCCCCCCCCCCCCCAATTTGACTAAGTCCTACTGAGTGTTTCACTCTCTGTGAAATTATCTTCATTATCGCCGTTCCCAATAGCAAGTCTCGTATAAATATTCTCGTCGTTGGGAACGACGAGTATTTTTTGAAAATTTTGAACTAGACTCGTTGTTCCCTACAACGAGTCTAGTAAATATCATCGACGTTGGAAACGGCTAATCTTCATTAAAAATTTTGAACTGAATTGTTGAGGACGACAGGTTTCTCAAAAAAATTACATTAAACTTGCCGTATCCCAACATCGAGCATGAAACAACTAACTCGCCGTTGATAACAAGTTTAATTGTTGAGTTCATGAGCACAAAAAATTTTGCAACTGACATCTTTCTGCAAATAATTTTGAGAAATGTCATATTAAAAAAGTGTTCTTAGAGCATCCAGAGTGGTTTTTTATAAATGACAAATTGCCATTTTATAGCAAACCGAGCGCTGCAATGGTTTTTCATTTTCCCATTTTATAGCAAATTTTCTTTATCGGTTTCTCATATATGAGAAACCAAATACCAATTCTCAAATTATAAAGGACGGGATATCATATCCCGTCTGAGATCAGACAAGAGATCATATCTCGTCTGAGAGGTTTTTTTTATTTTAAAAAACTCCTCTGAGAGGTTTTCTTTTTTTTTGAGACGGTATATCATATACCGTCCCACTCAATTTTTGGCAAAATGCGAACAATATAGCAAACAACCACTGCAGCGATCGATCCTATTTGCTATTACTGTTGCAGCTATTTTTGGCAAAATGAGAAACACCACTGTGGATGCTCTTATATCGATAAAAAAATACAGACACACATACATACGCACGCCGCCGACAAACGCTGTGGTGGGGCCCACCCATCTCACATGACACCCCCCTTCTCTTGAATTTTTTGTCGTCATAGGCGACTTTTTGAAAATATTTGCGATTATGGGTCAGTTTCAAAACTATTAGCGCTCGTGGTCTAACTTGTGCCACGTCAGCAGCGGCCGCTATTCTCATTAGCGGCCTATTCATTTTGAATGTCGCTAATGGGAACAACGGCCTATGTTTTAAATGTTTTTGAAATTTTTTTTTGCTGTCGCTATTCCCACTAACGACTTTAGTATATATGAGGTTTAGTGACATCGAATGAATGTATTGAGACACTCAGTGATTCCTAAAGAGCTTTCCAAAAAAATTTAAAACTTAGGTCGCGATTCACAACAACGACCTCAGTAGGAAACACAATCTTCTTATTCTTTGTAAAATTTGCAAAATAGTCATACAACTAAGGCATATTTTCGGAATAGCGACCTTAGTACGACAAAGGCCTCTATTGCGAACAACGACCTTAGTTTTAAAAACAAATTGATTATCATTTTTCAGATAACAAAAGTTCTATAGATTTTGCTAAATGTTAAAATATTACTCATTAAAGGTCGCTAATCCCATTAGCGACCACATATATACTAAGATCGCTAGTGGAAATAGCGATAGCAAACAAAAAATTCAAAAAAATTAAAACATAGGTCGCTATTCCCATGAGCAGCCTCAAAAATGAAGAGGCCGCTATTGGGAATAGCGGTCGATACTGATATGGCACAAAATAGCTCAAAAGCGATAATAGTTGGAAAAATGGTCCAAAAACACAAATATTTTGAAAAGTGGCCTATGTAGACCAAAAAAAAACTCCCTTCTCTTCTTCTTCCTTAAAAACAAATTATCTTATTTATAAATCACCCCCCAAAACTCCATCCCCTTCATTAATTATTCCCTCTCTCAAATTCGCATAAACCCCTCGACCTTTTTCCATATTCCAAAAGAGGACAAAGTAGAAGACGACGATGCAGAAAGCCATGGAAAAGTACGAGCTAGTCCGCGACATCGGTTCGGGCAACTTCGGCGTCGCCCGCCTCATGCGCCACAAGGACACCAAGGAGCTCGTCGCCATGAAGTACATCCCCAGGGGCCAAAAGGTATTTTCCCCCACCCCCACAAACCCTAGGTCTCGACCCATTCGTCGATCTTGACCGTTCATTTCTTCACAGATCGACGAGAATGTGGCGAGGGAGATCATCAACCACCGCTCGCTCCGCCATCCCAACATAATCCGCTTTCGAGAGGTGAAAAGGCAATTTCTGAAAAATTTAGGGTGTTTTTTGTAATTTTTATGGGACGGGTTTCTAATTTTGGAATTGCTCAAGGTTGTTTTGACACCGACACATCTTGCGATCGTGATGGAGTACGCGGCCGGCGGCGAGCTTTTTGAGCGGATCTGCACCGCTGGTCGATTCAGCGAAGATGAGGTATTAATTTTTTTTCAGAAAAGTCCTCAAAATTTTATATTCTTGCAAAAAAAGAAGCTCCTGTAGTTTTTGAGTTGTTGCTTTTTTGCAGGCGAGGTACTTTTTTCAGCAACTCATCTCAGGAGTCAGCTACTGCCACTTCTTGGTAATTAATTAAATTTTGATTTTTTTTTTTTGGTTTTTGTGTGTAAATAATTAATTGATGAGGGTGGGAACAGCAAATATGCCACCGAGATTTGAAGCTGGAGAACACTCTTTTGGACGGCAGCCCGGCGCCACGTCTCAAAATCTGCGACTTTGGTTACTCTAAGGTATTATTTTATACTAGTTTAGTCAATTTGTTGGGTTGTTTATGTAAAAAATTGTGGTTGTTGGTTTGTAAATTTGGATATTGTGATACAGTCGTCGCTTTTGCACTCGAGGCCGAAATCAACTGTGGGGACGCCGGCCTATATTGCGCCGGAGGTGCTTTCTCGTCGGGAGTATGATGGCAAGGTGAGAATTTTTGTGTGTGTGAAAGGTTTGCTCTTTTTTCGCTTGCGTGCGGGTTTGGGTTTTGGATAGTGGAGTGGGGCTCGCTAAGTAGTAACTAGTTTAATGTGAAAACTTTTAGGGGGTCGTTGTTTCGTTGCTAGTAGTTGCTGTTCAATTTGTTAGGTTTCATCTGTCAACATGTAAAAAACCAAGTAGAGAGTAATTTTCTTTACTTGTTTGCTGCACCTTCTACAACACAAAACTTAATACTTGATACAGTAGTTGAAACTCGCATGAATCAAGATTTATTATTTTTCTTGCTCAATCTGCCCTTTTAGCACTTTTGCATGGGTTTGGGTTTGGGATATTGGAGTGGGACCTGTTAGGCATTAGCGATGTGGTTGTGGATAGTTGTAGTGGGCTAGTTTGAATTTAAGCAAGTTGGTAGGTCCATGAGGATGTGGTCCTTCTGGTGCATTGTCCGCCTTCCCTTTTTTGGATGTACACATTGCTGCTTGTTATTATTCTTCCCATATGTCTCTATCTATGGTTTTCACTTGGCTTAGAAAGTTGAAACTTGATAGTGGCTGTGTTTATTAGTTGTTTATCACGAGTGTGGAATGATGCAAAGCTTAGGGTGGTTAGGTAAGTGCCGAAAAGTCAAGAATTGGAACAAATATATATATATATATATATATATTGAGCATCATATCTATGAGGAGAACACACTATGGTCATGGATAATGGGAATTGTTGATCATGGATTTCATGTCGTAACTTGTATTAGCATAAAATATAAAGTGGTTTGTGGGCCTTTTTCCCTGTGCATCAAGTTGTCCAATTTGTTATACTATACATTTGAATAACTGTTCAGTTTGCAACCTTTTGTTGTAACAATCTTCTGCACGATTTAAATCTTTATAAAAATGCATCTTATGACAAGGAAATTATGATGAACAATGTAGATCGTCCACAAGATGGCCCATTTTGTTATTGTAGTCACTCCGTATGAGATAATTCCTTGTATTGTGAGAATATTTAAAACTACCAGAACTACTGTATCTTGCAATTAGGAGGAAAGGAACTATCTTGTTAGAGAAGGCATAGCCTGGTTGATATATTTGGTGGAGGATAGTGCCCTTCTGGCAAAATGTTGGTCCCTTCCAGAATTGACACACCATCTATCCCAAATTTCTATGTTGAATCTATCATCTCCCACCGATGTCTTCAGCGACTTTTAATTGTTGATCGGGTCAATGAGTTTAATCAATAACCTTTAAGATATCTAGGTTTTAAGGTTTTCTTCATGTGAAATAACCTTTCAATATTGATGATAGATGCATCTGTTGCCCACATTTTCTTTGGCCAAGTTTTTTGGTACATTATGATTGACGTTGACTTTGATTTATTATTCCCACCTTCTAATTATGTAGCCTTGATCTCCTTATTCCTTAGATGATTGTGACTGGTTCTGTGGTTCATGCATATTATAATACAAGTTTTGTATTTTATATGTTTTATGTTTTTTTTTTTGGTGTTTTTTCTTTCTTTATTTAGATCAATGTTACCAAAGAACACCAAAGCCTCTGCCGATTCACACATCTTTTTATCATCAGTGAACTTTGTGATTTTTCTTTCTTTCTTTCTTTATATCAGTGTTACTGAAGAACACCAAACCCTCTGTGATGTAAAACCAACCCTAAAATAGAGAATTTACAAGAATTTTAATGGGTTAATTTTACCAACATGAAAGTGCGGATCTAAGTTGGAAATTTTAACAGTTAACAGGTTCGATGGGTTTTCAAGAATTGAATAAGTGTAACAGTCCCAATTAATAAGTCAACCTTACAATCAATTAAATCCCTACGTGTTTTAGCAAGTAAGAAGTTCAATACTGATTCGTACTCTACTCTAGCATGTGGAACACTCAATCTCAGTTATTTTGTGGACGACAAGCAAATTAGATAATATATTAGATTATAGGGCAGTAGAACACAAATATTAATAGTGGAAATAGTATACCGAATGCGAAGAAAACCAGCGTAGATCTCGGAGTTGGACAGCAACAAAGAATACAGCAACCACAGCGAGCAAAGGCAGCAACAAAGCCAATGGCTGGCAGAGCTGGTCGACGGCGAGTGACGGCGAGCGGGGGTGGCATCGTCGGCGAAGTGCGACAGCGCCGGCGGAGGCACACGGAGGCGGCACAGGTGAGGGCTGGCAGTCGATGCTGTTGGGGTCCGGTGGGATTAGGGTTTTGACTAGATGGGTTAGGGGAAGGATTCGGGATTGATTTGGGGGTGGTGATCTTGGTCGGGAGGGAGAAGAAGAGGCGAGGGCGTGGGCACTTGGATTGTGGTGATGGGTCGCCGAAGTCGATGAGGGGAAGGGGCGGAGACGATGGCTGGGATTCCTTGGGGGGTCGGGATCTTGATATGAGGATGATGATGAGTGTGAGGCTGTTGATTGGAGGGGATGAAGGAGAGTTTCGGGATGGAGGGGAGTTGGGTTTTCTTTTGGATCGGGATGGCGATAAGGAAGAGGAAGAAGATGAAGAAAGAGGGAGGCGGCTGGGTAGGTATAGGATTAGTGGATTAGGGTTTGTATTAGGGATTTGGGAAATTAGGGTTTTGGAATTGGTTTTATTTGGGGATGTTAATTTGGGGTAGATTTTAGAATTAATCACTAACTTTAAAATTATATTAGGATTTATCACAAACCCTAATTTAGATCTCAGTTGTATCACACAAAAGAGAGAGGAAGAGCAAAAACTCAACACAAATTTTTTTAATCAATAATGGCCTCCTTTCTCATTAATCTCAAGGCCTTTAAATAGGTTCAAAATACATCTTGATACAAATCTCCAAAATATTCTCAAAATCTAAAAAAATTCAAAAAAGATTACATATGGCTATAATTACTAGAAACAAAAATGGTACTAAAATAAACTAAACAGGAAAGATGTCCTCATCATTCTTTCCGGGTGGGAGAGAGCTCGACCCAGTCAAGTCAAAACCAGTGATTCTGTCATGGTGCTCCAAAAAATCTGGATCCAGTTGCGGGAGCCCCTTACGATCACTACAAGTGTCATCCGACTTCGGCTTGTTTTTCCACCTCACCAAATACTTGTGCATACCACCATCTCTTGTGGAGATTATCTGATCATCTACAATATTATCCAATTCTTCTGTCGGTGGGTGAATAGTATCAGGTAAAGGGGTAAATGTGGGAATCTCACCATTAGAGCATCCACAGTCGTTTGCTTTATTGCCATTTTTGCCATTTTTTTCCTACTGTAGCGCTCACAGTCGTTTGCTATTTTGCCATTTTTTGGCAAAAGCGCTACAGTAGATACGGAGAAATAGCAATCGAAATAGCAATATGCATATTATAGCGGACGAAACATGATGTTTCGTCTGGATTATTTTATTATATTCTTAATTGATCGGACGAAACATGATGTTTCGTCCGAAGTAAAAAAAACTAAAAAAACGAATAAAATAAGCTTTAAACGTGGGAATGAACATGATGTTTCGTCTCAATTTGAGACGGAACATCATGCTTCATCCCAATCCAAATTTAAAAAAAATTTGTAAATTTTAAATTTTTTTGCAATTTTTTCAATTGATTTTGCAAATTTTTCAATTGTTTTTGCAAAAAAAATTTACAATTTGGTTAAAAAATTCTTTTTTGCAATTTTTTTAAAAAAAAATTTCCCGGAAAATCCGGACGAAGCACCCCCCCTTCGTCCAGAATGCTGGGCCATTTTTTGGAAATTTTTGTAATTTTTTTAATTGTTTTTGCAATTTTTTTAATTGTTTTTGCAAATATTATTTACGAACTATTTTTAAAATTTGTTTTTTGCAAATTTTTTTTGCAAAAAAAAAAAACCTTTATTTTTTTCCAATTTTTGGGACGAAACATCATGTTTCGTTTCCGCCATTTTTTGCCAATCCACGACTGTGGATGCTCATCGAATTGGATTGCTAAAAAATGCATTTTGCCATTTTTTAGCATCGAACGACTGTGGATGCTCTTAGGCTGCAGGGTAGGCTCATTTATAAAAAAATTTCTAGGGTTAAATTTTGAGTCTTTATAAAGTACTAGATCCTCAATATTGAAAATCTTACTTATGCCAAAATCTTTAGGAAGGTCAACGACATAGGCACTATGATTGATTGCATGTAGAATCTTAAATGGGCCTGCAGCACGTATGTTCAAGTTCTTAACGGGTCCAACAGGAAACCGTTCCGGATGAATCCGAACCATCACCTCGTCACCAATATCAAAAGTTATAAATTTCCTTCTAGTATCTGCTATTAACTTGTAGTTAAAATTATTCTCATTAAGTTCCTTGAAAATTTCTCTATGCAAGTCATGCATGTTATATGCAAATGTGGGTGCAGACTTCGTGACTTTGTGATGTTCTAATACATGGGTAAAATCTATGGGTTGCCAAGTGACTTGGGAAGGAATGGGTGTCTCAGGTATACTCAATTGAGGTGACTGGATAGGCTGAATACAATTGAGAGACTGGTCATCCTCTTTTTCATCAAAGTCATCACTTATATTAGGTTCATAGGTAAACTCATTGTCGGGCTCATCAGCGATAATTGCGGTACCCTCTACTATATTGATCCTACTTGGGCTAGGACAGTTGCCAGCAACATGACCGTATCCCTTACATTTATAGCACTTAGTGAGAGGATCAATCTTAGAATAGTCTCTTTCAGTGTTCTTACCCGTGTTGTCATTTCTATGTGAATAGGAATTTGAAGTATGTTTATGTGGGTAAAACTTGTTAGGGTACTGAGGAGAGGAGTGCTCAGGTCTAGAGAGGTCAGGAGGATTCATTCTAGAGGAATGATTCATCGAATCGCTGGACTTGTAATGGGAACTAGCTTTAAGGGAATCCATATCGAGGACTAGGGCGTAGGCTGCCGCTATCGAGTCCACATTTCTATAGATTAGCTCGTTTCTAAGGTCAGCTTGTAGTCCAGCTCTGAACCTAGAGAGTTTGTTCTTCACTCTCTTTACCTAAAGCATTGCACCGAATAAGGAAGTCATCGAACTTATTAACATATTCTTGTGTGGATTTACTTCCTTGATAAAGTTGGTTCCATGAATTTAGCAATTGGGTATGGAACGATAACGGTACATATCTCTCAGTGAGCTTCTCTTTCATGGCCTCCCAAGTGGCTATGGGTGCCTGGCCTCGGTCTCTGCGGGCATGTTCAAGATTGGTTCAGTGTTGTTGAGCTTTACCCGTTAATTTCATAGTGGCAAATTTAACTTTCAGGGTTTCGCTCATGTCAAACCACACAAAGTAGTGGTCCATGGTACGGATCCAATCGAGGTAAGTTTGGGGTTCCATGTGGCCTTCAAACTGGGGAACGTCAGCCTTAATGTTCTTTTTATATTGTTCGTCAGGGTCACGTTCTTGACGTCGATCGTCATGAACATTCTCTTGAGGGATCTGACGATGTGCATGAAGCTCAGGGACAATGGTTTGATTTAACTCCACTTTCTCAAGCCTCTGATTGATATTGACAAGAGTTGCTTGGATGACAACTAGGGTAGCGGAGATATCAGGGTTGTCCATTTCAGGTCTGGGGAGTCTAGGGTTCCTAATTGGGTGATTAGGAAGGAATAGGAAAGGCTCTTCAGGATCTGTGATGGTGCTGCGAAGACGCATTCACCAAAAGTGGAACTAGGGATCGTGTGTGTGTTTTTTTTTTTTTTTTTTTAAATTTAAAAATGAATCTGAAATGACCTAAAATAAAAAAAAGACATAAAATAAAAGACTAAACAATCCTAATTGAATGCAAAAATAATGCCTACGATGCAAGAACTAGGGTTTTAAAAACCTTCGCTCTGATACCAAAATGATGTAAAACCAACCCTAAAATAGAGAATTTCCAAGAATTTTAATGGGTTAATTTTACCAACATGAAAGTGCGGATCTAAGTTAGAAATTTTAACAGTTAATAGGTTCGATGGGTTTTCAAGAATTGAATAAGTAACAGTCCCAATTAATAAGTCAACCTTACAATCAATTAAATCCCTACGTATTTTAGCAAGTAAGAAGTTCAATACTGATTCGTACTCTACTCTAGCATGTGGAACACTCAATCTCAGTTATTTTGTGGACGACAAGCAAATTAGATTATATACTAGATAATAGGGCCGTAGAACACAAATATTAATAGTGGAAAGAGTATACCGAATGCGAAGAAAACCAGCGTAGATCTCGGAGTTGGACAGCTACAAAGAATACAGCAACCACAGCGAGCAAAGCCAGCAACAAAGCCAATGGCTGGCAGAGCTGGTCGACGGCGAGTGACGGCGAGCGGGGGTGGCGTCGTCGGCGAAGTCCGACAGCGCCGGCGGAGGCGCACGGAGGCGGCGCAAGTGAGGGTTGGCAGTCGATGCTGTTGGGGGTCCGGTGGGATTAGGGTTTTGACTAGATGGGTTAGGGGAAGGATTCGGGATTGATTTGGGGGTGGTGAACTTGGTCGGGAGGGAGAAGAAGAGGCGAGGGCGTGGGCACTTGGATTGTGGTGATGGGTCGCCGAAGTCGATGAGGGGAAGGGGCGGAGACGATGGCTGGGATTCCTTGGGGGGTCGGGATCTTGATATGAGGATGATGATGAGTGTGAGGCTGTTGATTGGAGGGGATGAAGGAGAGTTTCGGGATGGAGGGGAGTTGGGTTTTCTTTTGGATCGGGATGGCGATAAGGAAGAGGAAGAAGATGAAGAAAGAGGGAGGCGGCTGGGTAGGTATAGGATTAGTGGATTAGGGTTTGTATTAGGGATTTGGGAAATTAGGGTTTTGGAATTGGTTTTATTTGGGGACGTTAATTTTGGGTAGATTTTAGAATTAATCACTAACTCTAAAATTATATTAGGATTTATCACAAACCCTAATTTAGATCTCAGTTGTATCACACAAAGGAGAGAGAGGAAGAGCAAAAACTCAACACAAATTTTTTTAATCAATAATGGCCTCATTTCTCATTAATCTCAAGGCCTTTAAATAGGCTCAAAATACATCTTGATACAAATCTCCAAAATATTCTCAAAATCTAAAAAAATACAAAAAAGATTACATATGGCTATAATTGCCAGAAACAAAAATGGTACTGAAATAAACTAAACAGGAAAGATGTCCTCATCACTCTGCCTTTTGTGAATTGGAATGCAAGCCTTTTGCGACTTGGAATGCACATCATGGAACACAATAAATTAGCTAATTTGAAATTAAATCGTTTTTTAATCAGAATTTGAAACAATAAATGGGATGCTTCGTATCTTTGAAAATTCTTTGGAAAAATTCAAGTGTTGCTTTTGCACTTGTGTTGCATCTTTTTTTATTGTTAATCAATAGTAAAGTCCGAGTTCCCTACATGTATTCAATTATTTTGATTATTTACAAGAGGCACATTGATCTTAATATAATCAGCCATTTGTATACCATTTACGCATTGCATTATAATCCACAAGTAATTTGCATGTGTGCTGCACCCCTTCTTATTTTAAGCTCCCACTCTCCACGAATTACCTCCAAGGGCATCAACATTTATTTTATATGAATGACACTTTCGTAAATAATTATGTTGTAAATAAATTTGAAGCTTGAGGATATTATGGTATCTAGCTAATTAATTAGAAATTGATGGTTAATATCACTCCCACTTAAAAATGTGTGGTTGAGATTAGATTAATTAAGTTGGTTTGTCTACAAATTACAGAACTCGAACTCTGAGTTATGCTAGTAGAGATACGGTCAACACTCATGCAACCGTATAGAAATCATTCTTTGCTCAAGATAAATAGTTTCCATTATTATCAAGTGACTTGAAGCGCAGGTAGCATTTTACCCTTCTGTATTTCATTCAACATACCAAAACGATCCTCATTCCTGCCAACTTTGCTGTAGATAGCTGAAAGTTGGAGCCCTTGGTAGGCATCTTTCTGCCAATTTTTTGAAAGTTAAATATAGAAATTCAGCCCATACATTATGTTACTTTAAATGGAAACATCTTATACAAAACATTCCCAAGATAGTCTCCTAGACTAACCCGATGAGTCTTCGTATTTTTATTTCTTTCATGGTTGACATGCATTTCATGTGACTCCGAACTCATATATTTGTCCTACTTAAATTCTTTACTAATTAGATATTCCTCATTAACTTCAATCTTTACCCAACATCTATTCCTATTCCCACTATTTCCCATTGTCATCACTGCCATTGTTACTTTCTCTTTATCACTATCATCATGACCATTTGAATTTTATCCTGGGACTTCTTGATGGTGGCTGTACTGGAGTTAGAGGTTGTGGGAATGGTGGCCTAAGAGCAAAGTCATACAAGTTTAGCAACTTATTCCAAGACTGCAAAGACTATTCAATCACTTGTTTGTTTTATACTTTATCTATCTTCTATCAACCTTTCTTAATGTATAAGCAAAGTGAGTTGCATTTTGATTCTTCTAATGTGCAAGTCATAAGCCACTTGACTAAATTGCACTACTAAAAAAATTCTTATTTATGGTCTGTTGATATCATTTTTCTCCTCATCCCTAATCAACTAAAGAAATATGTTATTTTCTACATAATGTCTTCAACATCTTTGCCTCAATATTTTTTTTGTAATTATTAGCCTCCTACTTCCGTCTAAATCTGCTCTTTTCATTATGATCTCTTCAACATCTTTGGTTCAATCATTTATCCTATTTTTGTAATTATTAGCCTCGTACTTCCTTCTAAAACTACCCACCCATTTTCTGTAATTATTAGCCTCATACGTCCTACTTCTAAAACTACCTATAGTATGTTATATCATCTACTACCAAGATATACTAGGATAAGAAGCAAGTCATCTTGGTTTATTTTTATGTATGGATTAGAAAGTGTGTTGTCAGGGACGAAGGTTAGAAAGTGTATTGAGATTTTGTTGTGAGCCTATATATAGACTTTGGGAATAATGAGAAGGTATGCTATTTTTGATTTAAAAAATTACTGTGTTGAGTAATTGCTCTGCATCAATTTCTTATGTGTGTTATACCATAATAAATTATTAGGGTTTGTGAGAATTCCTAAATTCCACCATCTCTACAGCCGCCATTAAACTACATTCCCAAATCCAATACAAATTTCAAACCCCAACCCCCCTTTCTCCTCCTTACAGCAACCATCCCCACCCTCTCTCTCTTCTCTTTTAATTGAGTCTGAAACCCATCGACCCCCTCTTCCTGTCGACCTCCCATTCTCCCTCCTACAATCGACCACTCCGAGACCCCCTCTCCTCCACCTGACCCTCTCGAAAACCCTGAACCCATCACCACCCGATCACAGCCCCAGATCCCCATCGCCGCTCACACCACCGACCACCTAGCCCCTTTCCTCGCGCTGCCGACCACTGTCATAAACTTCCCCATCTCATACGAAGCCTTCCCCATTCCAAATCCCCTTAAATTCGAAATTCCAAATCCCCAAATTCACTCAAAATCTGAAACCCTTCCCCAATTTTTTAATTAAAAATCCCAAACCCTAATCCCCAAATCAACTTAGATTCGGGTTTTCTTTTTGATTGCGACTTTTGATTGGTGTTTAGTTGCTGTTTGGTGTTTGGGCAAAATCAAGAGTCAGATCCAGTATCTTCTTCCTTCATCCGTGGAACACGTTCATCGAACTCCGGTAATTTGTTTCCACTCTTCAGTTATTTGTGATACTGCCAATCATCTCAAGAATATTATCTAAATTTACTGTCGTCTACAAATATTGAGTATGTGTGCTTCTACTTGCTAATTAGGGTACAAATCATTATTGCATATCTTACATGCTAAGAACTATTAAGTATAGACGTGAATCTTTAATTGGGTTTGTTAAACTTATTTCATTTCTTGAAAATCCATCAAATCAATTATTAGTTTTAATTTTTAACATCGGCATTACATGTTGGTAAACTTAAATCTTTTGATATTGTTGGAAAATTCTCTACTTAGGGTTAAGTTTAATCAGTAACGAATTTTACTTGGTAAAACTATCCTACAGTGGTTTGTGAGACCTATCTCTGATGTAAAGCCTACCCTTTGGTGTTTCTGAAGTTAATTAAAAAAGAGTGAATTACATCTAGGAATTCCTGTTCTAGACTACAGTAATTTCTACAATATTTTTAGTTGTATTTACTCTACTGCAGTTCTTCTACTTGATTAAGTAGCGCTGATTTTATTCTAATTCAAATATTTATCCTTTATATTTGTGTAAAATAACTTGTTTTGATGGTGTAGTTGGCAGATGTATGGTCATGTGGAGTAACCCTTTATGTGATGTTGGTGGGAGCATACCCCTTTGAAGACCCAGATGACCCCAAAAATTTCAGAAAAACAATTTCGGTAATGTTTTTATTTACAGTTTCTCTCTTCACACTATCTTCTGTCTGTCTAGCTCTTATTTACGCAAAACATCAAATTGCATCTAGTGAAGCTAGTTTTCTGAGGCATAAATAGTGATTCATGGGACTCGTTTTGCACTATACAAACTATCTTGATAAACTTTGGATTGCAGAGAATTGTCGCGACGCAATACAAGATCCCAGATCGTGTGCACTTATCCTTGGAATGCAAGGAGCTCCTCGCTCGTCTATTTGTTGCTAACCCAGCAAAGGTAGGAAACAAAATTTGGTTTTTACTAGTTTAGCCTGTGAATGTACCAGCGTGTATTTCTTCACAAACAACCATTCACCGTGCAGCTTACTTGTACAATATTGACAACTTTAGTTTAGCAGTCCTCCTTTTCGTTCTTCCTACTGCTAAATTTCACTGTACATAAATACCATTAAACATCTAAGTTCCACCGGAGAAATATTGACATTGAAATAGTACGTATTAGTGGATCCAGACTTGATTTGCTAATACTGGATAATCTTTGTTGCTTGAAGAGGATCTCGATGAGGGAGATAAAGAACCACCCTTGGTTCTTGAAGAACTTGCCGAGGGAGCTGACTGAAGAGGCACAGGCTATATACTACAGGAGGGACAACAGTGCCCCCACTTTCTCTCTACAGAGTGTTAATGACATCATGAATATTGTTAAGGAAGCCAGGACCCCCGCACCATCCATAACACCTGTTCCGGGCTTTGGATGGACCGAGGAAGACGACGAAGAAGGGGAAAGCAAGGAGGAGGAAAGGGAGGAGGAAGAAGACGATGAAGATGAGTATGATAAGACAGTCAAGCAGGTTCATGCGAGCGGAGAATTCCAATTTCCAAATCAGTTAACTACAAGGGGTTGAAACCCCTCAGAATAGGAGAAAAACACTCAGAGTTTGCACATTTCTCAATCTTTAATTGAGAATCTATCTGCTTTCTTCCTTTAGTAAATAGTTTTCTCATTGTGTGCTTTGTCAAAATAATTTTATAAAGTATTCTACGCAGTACCTGCGCTGTCTGCAATGTGCTAGTGCTTAGTATGCTTGTAGTAAAGTTTTTTGCTCTCTTTTATCATGTATTGCTAACAGTGTAGTTTTGTGAAAATTTATCCGCGTTGTCATCCGTTTTTTGCTATGGATTAGTGTGCAACTTACATGTTATCTGCTAATTGTTTCGAATGCATCTTCTTCGCTTGAATGTGATTGAATCACTGCTAGTTACCTTTTTCTTAATGCATTCTCTTGAATCAGACTAGACCCATTTCGAGATTTCATTTTAGTTGGTTCAGTATTGAATTCTCTCTCTGCCTGGTTTATTTCATGGCTCTGAGAATGTGGCTCAACTTATCGTTGCTTCTCGCTTTTGTTACGTTGATTACTTGCTGTGCTTTATTTATATCATCAAGCTTTCTTTCATTTATATCATCATGATCCTGATGGCTACATGGTGGGGATCTGCAAATGCGAGAACCTCCCCGTTCTCCATGGTAAAGGGAATCTGATGTTCCAGTTTGGTTCGTGCGCGTCTGATGCAGAATCTGTGATCATGGAGACTTTGGTTACAGACATGATGGACATCTCCTTTTCAGGAAGATGATCAATCTGCTGACGAAGAAATGGAGAAGAATTCTTTTTGCATTGTTCGTTCATAGTGTGTTGTTTCACACAATTTGGGTATACTTCTTTCCATAATAAAATTTAATCTCTTCTCATTCAAATTATCTTGTGCATTCAACTTGGAATCACAGAGGTGTAATTCAATTTAAAAAGTGGGCTATATATCTGATACATGCAACAAAGACTAACTACATAACCAACACTCATCCCATATGCAGTCTCAAATATATTATCTACATCCACAAATATCCAGAAAAACCAGAGGTTCTTTCCTCCCCTTCCTCCCCATTTTCAGTTTTTCAGCAAATTTTTTGTAAAACAGATACAACAATATAACCGAACATGGTTTACTTAGTAGCTGTAGTTCTTGACAAACATCCCCTCCTTGGCATCCGAGGACTCGCCCTCTCCTGTGTACTTTCCGAGCTGAGCAGTCGAGTTGGCCTTGGCTCGGAGGAGGAGAGCATCTTGGGCAGCCTTCACATTCTCCGGCCTTCCGCCCCAAGTCTTCAAGCACGTGTTTTGCAGCGCCCTAGCGTAAGAGAACGACACGTGCCACGGGTTTGGGCTCTGGTTCATCGCATTTAGGTTCAGTGTTGCCTCCACTTCGGATTGCCCACCAGAAAGGAACTGCAAAATTCACAACAATTCCAGTATGTTATTAGTGTCCAATCTCCGGAAAACTACTGCAAATTATCTTTGTAAATTATATTACCATAATTCCAGGAACAGCTGGGGGGATTCTTCTATGGAGAAGCTTGAGTGTGTACTCAGCAACTTGTTCAGGTGTGGCTCTCTCCTTGCATTCAGCCCCAGGGGTGACCATGCTAGGCTTCAATAGGATTCCTTCGAACATGACATTGTTTTCGGCCAAGTAGAAGAAGACCTCGGCCCAGACTGCCTGAGCAACCTCGAAGGTCCTGTCAATTCCATGTACACCATCCAGCAATATCTCTGGCTCGACAATTGGAACCAGCCCATTGTCCTGCAAAATGACAATGTCACAATGTGATGAACAAACGAACAACCGAGATGTCATTTCCAGTACAAGAGAAATTTTTTACTTGGGCAATAGCAGCATATCGGGCAAGGCCCCATGCAGCCTCCTTCACTGCAAGAGCAGTTGGCCCGTTGGGGATGCTGACCACGGTACGCCTGCAAGAACAATCAACAGATATAAGTTTTTCAGACAAAACCGGAAGAATCAGAAAGAACAAGAGAAACCACTAGGTAGTGAAATTGGTGTACCATTTAGCAAAGCGAGCGCCTTGCTGGTAGTAAGCAGCACATCTTGATGCAAGACCATCAAGTCCTTGGCACCACGATTCGTCGTTTGAGCCTGCAAGGGGTACAAGACCCTAAAACATAACAAAAGAAAGAAGAAGAAGAAGAATGTCACACCGTGAACTTAGTACTACTAATAAAAAAAAGAAGATAAAACAACGAAAGGGGAAATTGATTACCTTGTCAACCTTGATACCGGGCATGATGTTCTGGCTAGTAAGAACATCAACCATCTTCTTGCCCTCAACAGTTGACTGGTAGAGGGTCTCCTCGAAAAGGATAGCACCAGAGACGTACTGGCCTAATCCAGGAGCAGAGACGAGGAGGGTCCTGTAAGCCTGGCGGTTGGCCTCGGTGTTCTCCAGTCCAATTGAAGCCAAACGCTTCCCGCATGTTGCATTTGATTCATCCATGGCCAATATACCTCTCCCTGGGGTTGCTATGCTTTTCTGTAGCAAATCAAACATCAAAACTCTAAGCTTCCTATAACAGTACTCGAATACTATATATATGTACATGTATTCCTCCTATGATGACATACTTGCAACACCAAACAGAGCATAGGTTTAATTTGTAGGACAAGCTCTTCCCCAAACACTTTTCACTTCCTTAATTTTTTGTCTTCCATGAACATTCCCTTACTTATTTTCTTTGCATCTACAAGGATTTAAGTTATCGTTGCGTATTCATATCTTGTCATTTTTTGCTTCTCCTTCTGATTGCATAAAATTGACTTTAATTACTGAAATTTACACATACATGGTGTTTTTATAGGTATAATCAGTTCAATATATGCATACTCATTGAATCAGACAAACAGTTATATGCATGCAGACACAACAATATGCAAGCATCTAGCAAGAAAGAAGTTAAGCAGGAACTAACAGCAGTCTTGACAAGCTCATCGGCGTAAGCACCAGCGCGGATAGTGAACGACACAGCCATGGGCTGAGTGGTGTTACTGGCAGCAGTCCTCACGCCGAACCATTCTGATTTCTTAGGAAGGAAAGAAGACTTGAGGATAGTAGCAGATGCCATTTGGGAGAGGAGAGGAGAGGAGAGGAGAGGAGTGCAGTGGATGAAATGAAGGTTATGTTTCGACGAATGAAGGTTAAGTAATATAAGGTGATGAGGAAATGGGAGTCGATCAGGATATGAGATGTATGGTTGAGGTTGTCTTCAGTATTTTGAATGGTGGGAAATGTGCTGATAAGCTTGGAATAGAGTGCTGCCTCTAATATAAGGTGCTGATCATGATTCCAATCCTTTGCACGTAGCTTGATTTGTTTCTGACCCTTAAGAATTCACTTATTTTGGTCCACGTTTAATATGAATTTGCATCTCAAATTGTTGCAGTCTTGAATTCTTCTAGTGATAGAGATGATACTTGCAAACTAGTGATAGAAAAGTAGAACAATTGTTTTTCGATGTTCGTGGTAGATTTGTAGGATACTAGTTATAAGATTTAGATACATATACGTTCTTCTGCATCCATTATGTGAAATATCCATTTTATATATGACTCGTATCTGTATCCGATATTCGTTGGTATTCACTTCAGAATTTCTCATATTTGAATATAAATTTTTGTTTTTTGTTCGAACCCTTATTTGTATCTGTATTCGTATCTGTCTTTGAAATGTGGATACGAATGTATTTGTATCTGATCCGTATCCTCAGATCAGACAACAAGATTTGCCCTTACCCTCTGCCTCTCTTATCCTGATCCAGCAGAGTTAAAAAAAGAAAAGATAAAAAAATCAGAATCAGAGACTGAATCCTTTCTGTATCTTAAGTCTTCTTCCTCCCAAATTCTCACCATTAAAATCATGGCAATCACCATTTCTCTCCTTCTTCCTTCTTTCCTTTTGTTGACTCAATTCCACACATAGAAAAACAACCCATTAAACCCCCATCTTTCTATTCCAGGAAATCTCCATAAAGGAGCCACCTTTCTCCCCTTTCCAAAAAAAAATAAAAAATGTCTCACCCCAACAAACCCCAGCTCACAAACCCAGGAAAACCCCCCATCAAAATCCAATCTTTCCTTCGAATTTAGCTTCATTTGGATCTTCTTCCCAAAACCCAGATCCAGTTTTGAGTAACTTTGACCCAAGATGAAGAAAGCCCCATCGCCGCAACCTCCACCTTCCTCATCTAGACCGACCTCTGTTCTCCCCCACAAAACCCCGAATCTCAGGGACCATTACAGGATTGGGAAGAAGCTTGGGCAAGGTCAGTTTGGTACAACTTATCTCTGTATTGATAAATCTGATGGGAAGGAGTATGCTTGTAAGTCGATCCCGAAGAGGAAGCTGATTTGCAGGGAGGACTATGAGGATGTGTGGCGTGAGATCCAGATCATGCACCATCTTTCAGAGCACGCGAATGTGGTGAGGATTAAGGGGACGTATGAGGATGCATTGTTTGTGCATTTGGTGATGGAGCTTTGCGCGGGCGGGGAGTTGTTTGATAGGATTATACAGAAGGGGCATTACACGGAGAGGAAGGCGGTGCAGTTGATTAAGACTATTGTTGGGGTGGTGGAGGCTTGCCATTCGCTTGGGGTGATGCATAGGGATTTGAAGCCGGAGAATTTCTTGTTTGCGAGCCCGGAGGAGGATGCCGCGCTTAAGGCCACGGATTTTGGGTTGTCGGTTTTTTACAAGCCTGGTGAGTGTTTCATTCTTCTACTTTTTTTTAGGAAGGTTAGTTTGATTAGAGGAAAAATAAAAGTATAAAATTAGTAGGAGAAATGGTTCATTGGTTAGCATTCTAATTTTCAGTGATTATTGTATGCATGTTATGACTGATATGTTAAAGATTTTAATATGGTATTGATATATCTTGAGGGAGTTTGGGGTTTTATTATTAACTAGATTAGTGTTAATGTGTGGTTGTTGTTCATGATGGGTCATTTCATTATTCTTGGGGAACACGTTATTTATGTTCTTTAGTATGCATATTGTGGTTAAAGGATAACCAACTGCATGTTCATATAATGGAGGATAAAGATGGGGTGTATCTCTTGTAAGGCATTTTTCCTGTTTGGTGTATAATTTGTAGCTTTTGATATTTGTTATCTTAAATTAAATAGGAAAAGAATTCCTAGGCATTGTTTTATAATTGCTTGGGTGTGATAACCTTTATGTTTGAAGTTGCTACGAAAATAGGTGAAAGGAGAAGAATATGAAAACATAAAGCCCTTGGCTATATTTGGGGCAGTTCAGCATTGTGATTATTATATTTCATTCTGTGGAGGATGAAGGGACTTCTTTTCCTCAATTTCTATCGCTTTCTTTTTTATGTCAGATATGGTTGTTTTCTTCAGCAGTCATTTGATTAATATACTTAAATTGTAGCAATTAAGATATATTGTGAAACATGCATACAAATTGTGTTCTCTCTTTTTGTGTGAGTTATAGTAGCTAGAATTCACGGAGATGGATGGATGGATGGTATGGTGGATGCCACAAAATCTGATGCATGACAAATTTTCTAAAAGTAGTCTGTAAAGAGTAAAGACACAATCACATGAAATTTTTCTGCATGTAGTACAACAACCAAAAATTCATAATGGCACTCCATGTTTTAATGTAGGTAGAAAGAAAATAGATAGACTCTAGGTGATTATAATTTACATGGTTAGATCAGGTTGTTAAATCAAATAAAAAATTCAAAAACCTTCTCTGCAATCAATAGTAAGGCCATGATAACCTTTAATTGTCTTTTGTTTAGATCATGCAACAACTTGATCCCAGTGAAACAAATTATCATGTTTTATGTTTATTTCCTAGCAAGAGGTGTGTCATTTTATAAACATAAACTCATGCGTCAGAATCATATCGGCTTATAGAAGTTGTAAAATTTTGTGTCAGCCTATATATGTCATAGTGTCGGTGTGTGACACATTAGACGATGACAAGACTCGTTTCGAGTATTTGGGATACTCATAACCCTATGTTCGTGTTCTCTTGCCTGTATTAACTTTGAGCTATAATTTTTTCTTCATTCTCATGTCGAGGTTGATATACTAGCAGAATTTCATTCAAGGGGATTCTCCTCCATAAGGTTGTTTTGGGTTCCAGCTTGATCACGTATTGACCAAAAGTGGAGGATCCAACAATCAAGCGCCCAAGATGTACTGCTTATAGTGATCATCACTCGAGAGCAAAAAAGCTTTGATTTGTGAATGAGATGCTATACCTATATGAATATAATTTTTGAGTTGGGTTTGTCACACACAGACCAATATTCAACTTGAACAAACTCATTACAAATTCATTATGTTTGATATATGTAGCAGTGGTCACACACACCACAAACACACATCTCAGTTAATGTTGTCAATATCTCAACAGAAAGTGATGTGTCTCTTATTATACAATATGATGTATAGAGAATGTATTGAGTCGATTTCTGTTTATCTTATGATATTGAAAAGACATGAACTTTATTTGTATAAAACGGTTTGTATTTTAAAGTACATATCCAACATTTAACTAATGTTTATAAGCTGTGGAAAGAACTCATATGATGGAAGAATTCTAATTTTAGTGGCATCCATTTAATTTTTCAGTCGTGATGTTACACATAGATTGCAAGTTCACAACTAGAAATAGTCTGTTACCTCCATGTGCCACATATATATCTCTAGTCTGTGTTGAGCTTTTATTAATGTCTCCATTGTTCAGTTGAAGAATCTCTTTTTCTAATGCATGTGGGGAGTTTTTTTGTTTTTTGTTTGAGGGAAGCATGTGGGGAATCTTGAATTAAAGACATCCCACTTAATGTGGAATTGTCGGGGAGTGTCGTCACTGCCAGTTGAGGTCGGTAAATGTGGGGTGTTGATAGTATTGATTATTATGCCATCACTTGAATTTCTGCATATTTTAAATTGAGGGATGTGTCATCTGATGGATATTGACTTTCTTCCATATGCTCTTATCAATTTTAATCTTTTGTTGCATATATGTTGTAATGTAGAGATTTTTAACCTGTTAGATTCATAAATATATCAGTCTAGATAACTTTACTGGTTGGATGTGATGAAAGTTTTTCATTCTGACTTTACTGCCTATCATGGCTGATCCTTAAATTTTTTCAGGAGAAATGTTCTCTGATGTAGTCGGAAGTCCCTATTATGTTGCACCAGAGGTATTGCGTAAATATTATGGCCCAGAGTCGGATGTATGGAGCGCTGGGGTCATCTTGTATATTTTGCTAAGCGGCGTTCCTCCGTTTTGGGCAGGTATATCTTTATTGCTATGCTTTTATGTTTCAGTTTCTGTCTTGTTCTGTTATGCATCTAATGTTCTGTTACAATATTTTCCTCTCATGTCACCCTCAGAATCTGAAGCAGGTATCTTCAGACAGATTTTGCAAGGGCCCCTGGATTTTGAATCCGAACCATGGCCTTCAATTTCTGATAGTGCTAAAGACCTGATCCGCAATATGTTAAATCGTGATCCCAAGAAAAGATTTACAGCTCATCAAGTACTCTGTGAGTGTTTCTTTTGTTCATTTTTTGATGGAACTGTTCAGCATTTTAGGTGAATCTAATTGCCAAAAGTTTGTTAAGTGTACAAGCCAAATAGATGGTTTAAGGTTCCCAACTGGAATCTAAACATGTGTCTTTTTGTAAATTAAGTTGATTATGGCTTTACACCAGGTCATCCGTGGATTGTTGATGCTGGAGTGGCTCCTGATAAACCCTTGGATTCTGCCGTTTTATCGCGTCTAAAGCAGTTCTCAGCAATGAATAAGCTAAAGAAGATGGCTTTACGGGTAAGCATTTTTTATCTCCATCTTTTCTTTTCAGATTATCTGCAAGTCGTCAGGTTCTCTTTACCCTACACAGTCCACATGCTTGAAAATATTATTCATTTGCAGTAAAATTGGTAAATGCACACTGTGTTGTTTTGAGCCTCTTTTCATTGCCCGTTGACTATAGTATACTTGACCTGGTGCTGAGTGTATATTACATAGGGCTTTTATATGCATAATTTCTTCACATTACAGTTTTGTGCAATTTTTTGATTTTTTGTGTTTTGGATCAAGGTCGAGTTACTACTGTAATATCTTCACGTGATGGTATTGATGTTGATTCAGTTAAATAATAATTGATGAATTATTCCTAGATATATCAGTTACTGAATTTGTTAATTCATTCATTAGTATGGAGGATTTTAAATTTCAGATTTTGGTCTTGTGCTGACTTAAAAATTTTCATGTTAGTGTAGGATTTCAAATTTTTTTTACTGGTTATTTGATAATATCTGAGTGCCACGCCAGTAAAATTTCTCCCAAATGTGATCTAGACTATACATACAGTATGTATCATAATATCACACAAATATACGATCATCAGCCGGTGGGACATCACAGAGGAAGAATGAAAGGTGCAATATAATACTTACTTCAGGGCTGGCCCTGAACCCGTCCGACATGTGCGGTCGCACAAGGTCTACAAATCAGAAAGGCCCTCTTCGTTGTGTTGTCTATATATAGATATACATGATCTCGAAACCAAAATACAGTAAAATCAGTATTATAATATGTAAAGAAGGCTCAGCACAAGGCCCTATAAATCTCAGGAAATCATCTCAGCACTGCCCTGACTTACATGATAAAATATAAATATAAAATTATGTAAGAAGCATATTTATCAAAGAATAAGCAAAACTATATCACAACTCAAATGCGCAATTACAAACAAGTAATATTATATAAGTGAAACAAATTTATCATCCATCTAAAGTACATAATAAGTAGAACTGTAAAAGTAGAACTAAGGTTACCAGATACAAGATAGCTTTGGTACGTGGAACAAAAATGGGAACGATGGTTGCTACCTGTCCTAAACTGTGGTATAGAATGTTGTTTATGGGGTTGCAAAGGAGTTATGCTTATGATTTTAATATAATATATATGGAATGTGATGGTTTTATTTTATAAGATAAGATCAATGTGTGCCTCTTCTTGATAATTAATAAATTTTGACTGTGTAGTGAATTCCGTTTATAGTGATTTGCTATTAATGAAAAAATTCAAAATAAATGCATCTCAAGTCACAAACGTACATATAAATGGCTTTCAAAGAATTGTTTATACATTTAGAACGTTTAGTTAATCGTTCAAAATCGCTAATTTACCATGTTTTGGAACATATGTTCCATTTGGTAGATTGCATGGGATTTCGTGTTTTCGGTAAGATTGAGTAGAAATCACATTCTCACAAGACTCATAACCACAACTGTCAGTAGCAGTATAGGTAGCTATCTTGACCTTGTGATGTTGATGATCTATGCATACCAGCAGCAACCGATATATAAATTCCTAAAATCGAGTAAAGTTTAGATGCCAAAATTTCAGGTGGCGATTCCTCTTAAAACAACACAAAGGATATTTATTGTTGTTTTTGTCACCTAGCTTACAAATCGAAATTTTGGCAATATTGTCCGAAATTTAGAACAATGCTAATTTAGTTATGCATTTAAATTCATCCGTAATGCATGAGTACTGTAGGATGTGTCATATACTGGTATATTGTTGATTGTATTATGTGATACTATTTTTAGTAATTATCCCAATTTCCTAGAATTTGTATCTTATTTCTTCATAATGTTCTATGTTCCCTAATTTCCCCCTATCATTTTGTATATTTTAAATACTTCTAGTTTAATTAAATGCGTTGGCGCTTTTCACCGCTTTAGCCCTTGCTAAAGAAGCCCAAACCTTGCCATTCTTTGCTTTCTGCTTTTTAAAAACCGAGTCCCAGTATTCCTTCTAAGGTAGCATATCCTATTAATGAATAATTTGGTAGATATGATCATCAGCCTCTTTGAATAACCTAATATATACTGTATCCAAGTTTCATTATTATAGAACTTGATCATCCATAAAACACAACTCATGTATCAACAAGAAACAATCCACGGATGATCTTGGTAAATGATCACAAGTCTCTTTGAATAACCTAATATATATGGTATCCAAGTTTCATTATTATGTAACTTGATCATCCGACTGAGAGTATATATGGTTTATCAGCAGAGTCCATAAACTTTGGTAAATGATTAAGTTTCTTTGAATAACTTAATATATATGGTATCCAAGTATATATCTCTTTGATATGAACTCATATATACTCATCATAACGGAGAGTATCAACTCATCCATAAACCTTGTTAAATGATCACAAGTCTCTTTGAATAACCTAATATATATGGTATCCAAGTTTCATCATTATGTAAATTGATCATCGTATTGAGAGTATTTGGGGCACATTATCTTGTATACTTAGGTTATAGCAGAAACGCTATCAGAAGAAGAGATAGGTGGGCTAAAAAAGTTGTTCAAAATGATTGACACCGACAATAGTGGGACAATAACCTATGATGAACTAAAAGATGGATTAAGAAGAGTGGGCTCTGAACTGATGGAGTCTGAGATCCAGGCCCTTATGGAGGCGGTATGTAGATTTGAGCCAAATTTACTTATGTGCTGAAATACTTGTCTAACTATTTGTAAATTATGTTCACGAATCTTCCAACTGGTGACAGGCTGATATAGACAATAGCGGCACCATAGACTATGGTGAATTTCTCGCTGCAACCGTGCACATGAACAAATTGGAGAGAGAAGAAAATTTGATAAATGCTTTCTCCTTCTTCGACAAAGACGGAAGTGGTTACATTACCATTGATGAGCTTTCACAAGCATGTTCAGATTTTGGACTTGGTGATGTTCATCTAGATGATATGATCAGAGAAGTTGACCAAAACAATGTAAGCTTATGGTATGATGGATGCTGTATCATTTTGCATATTTAAAATGACTTGTGGTAAAACATCATCTTGTGATTGTAGGATGGGCAAATAGATTACAGTGAGTTCGCCGCAATGATGAGAAAGGGAACTGGAGGCAATGGACTAATAGGAAGAAGAACCATGCGAAATAGCATAAATGTCAACTTGGGCGATGTACTGAGAGCTGCAGAGCGCGGTAGCTAATCATCATCAATCAAATGACAAACCGCACAACCAGGACTTTCAGATGGGGTGGTGTTAGTACCTTAAGCAAATCCTACTGCTGAGTGTTTTGATCACAAGTTACTGAGTTGTTCGGTGTTTGTTCGTTTGGTTAGGCAAGTGTAACCATCATTGTAATATCAAATTTCAGTAGCTAGAGATAGTAACTGCTCTCATGAACTGTGATTGTTAATGCTACCTTATGCTACATTAGAGATAATTTATTGAAAATACTCTGCAACTAGGATATTATGTGTTTGCGTTTCGGAATGCATACAATATTCAGTATTCTTACTTGCGTTGTATTAATTGCCTGACTTATCCTTCTGCTGCATATACTTTCATCCATTCTTGTTTAAACTGCAGTACTGTGATACAGCGATAAGAACAACTTCTTTGTTTGTTGATAATTGCTAGAGTTGAAACTGATACTATAAAACATACAAATAATTGAAGAAATAAACTGACGAAACTAATGCATTAACAATATACGTAAAAGAAAAGAACCTCTTAAATCAATTACAAATGAAAACTGTAACTAACTACTAAATACCAATAAACCAAACTAAAAATTAAAATTCATCGACTCTGAACTAAACAACCTGAATATTTACTGACTCTTAACCAATCTGACCCAGACTGCATCGCTTGGCACCCCCAACCTCACCACAAACATCATGTAGTACCCGGGTGGCGCAATCTCCGGCGTCGGCGGGGCTGACACAGTTGCTTCGTAATTGAGGGGCCCCACCTGGTCCACTCTGTCCACAGTCAGCACCACCATCCTCTGGTTCATCCCTAGCGAGTGTGTCGCAAATGCCGGAGCCACCAGCACCACCTCCAAGTCATTCTTTTGGCCGGGACCCTTCTGCAGATCATCAACACCGCAAGAAAACCGCACCCGCATTGTGGACCCGTGCCCGACTGATGCATTGTCGTCGTCGTCAGTAATCTTGGGCTTCACTGAGTTAAGTCTGACTTCCAAGTAGGGAGGATAAAACGCCTCGATGCTCAGGTCGGCAGGGTATGTGGTGTTATAAAACTCGTACTTGAAATGTGGATTGCTGCCACCAACTACAACACGACCAAAGTTATCCAGGACAGCCGTGGAGTGATACATGCGCGGTGTCGACGTGCTCTTCAACACCACGAATCGCTCATCCAATTTCTTGGCGCTCGGCCTGTACAACACTGGCGCAGTCACCGGATCCTTCGCTGAATTCCAACCTGCACTACCGGAACTCGCTCCATTGACGATCAGAACATCCCCGGTGGGTAGAAGCACCATATCACCCATGACACGTGGCATCGGCATATTCTCCATCCTCCAAACCGGACGGCTGTCGGTCACCCTAATCCTTCCACAGTTGTTCGCCACGGGCAAAAACCTGCTTTGGTTCGCAGCCAGAAAGTTTCCATACGGAGCGCCACCACAGATTAACACCTCCGCAGGTGTGGTTGAAGCATGGTTCTTGCTTCTGGCGAGTTCAGGACGGAGGGGGAGCATGACAGAAGAGCCTGTGCTCGGGTAATTCCTAGGCACTCGGTCAGGAATACCGGGCAGCTCTCGGACCACCTTGTTGCTTGTCGGGTTGAGGATAACGGACCGTGTGTTGGCAAAGATGAAAAGATTGCCATCGGGCAACAGATGGACGAAAGGGTAGAGATTGTCCTCCTCGGCCACATCACTGGTCTCCTTCAAGAAGGGGAAGTCGAAAAGATTTTGAGCGGCCGGCTTGGGGTAATACTCGTAGTTGAACTGCCTCCGACCGCCAATAATTATGACGGACCCGTGAGGAAGGACCTGGGCCGTCGCGTACCAACGACGAGCTGATAGATAGTTGGGGTGTTCAACCCAATCGGTGGTGGTTTTGGAGGAGTCGAAGGTGCGCACAGTGCGGTCGCCAGCGGAGAAACCTCCCATCTGGATTAAGGTGGCGTCGGGCAGGAGGGCGCCGGAGGAGCACCACGTGTCGGTTTGGATGTTGAGAGGTCGGACAGAGGCGGACGTAGGATCAAAGAGGAGGGAGTGCGCGGTGCAGTCCTTCTTGATCGCTCCCCTCTCGGAGTAGCGGTCGTTATGGCAGGGGTGTCCGAGGGGGAGGGAGAGGTTGGAAGGGCCAGCATCCATGCGGTCGAAGATGAGGAGTTGGTTGGAGTTTGGAAGGAGTTGCATGTGCATTGCAGATACTCCGACGCTGGGGCTAAGGACGTGCCACTCCCCGATAAACTCTGTGGCAGAGCCGAGGGCGGCATTGGGGTTGATATGGATGGAGAAGGTGAGGATGAAGGTGAGGAAGAAAAAGAACGAGAATGCCATGATCACTACGAACAGTAACAATAATAATACGAGAATGGTTCATTGTACATAGGGTGGTGGTATATATTAGGAGTAGGGAGTATGATATTATGGATGTTAATCTTTTAAGATTATTTCTTTATTATTTCATTCTTTAGGAGTAGCAAAGCTCGGGATGCATACTAAATTTGAGTTTGTTTATGTTATTTCATTCTATTTTTAATTTTTTTTAACCAAAAGTAAATTGTTTGGTCAAAATAAGGGGCTCGTATAAATTTTCAAGAGACTAATGTTATGGTCACCCGCGGTGAGAACAAGAGACCAATATTCCGCCCCTGGAAGGCTCAAAATCCAGTTTTTAATTTTTTTTTGGCCACTGAGTGCCGCGGTGACAATCTATTAAAGACACGGGTCGGTGTTCGGACTCGAAGTAGAAATGTTCGGAATGGATTTGGCCCAATGTGGAGGCCCAATGTGTTTCTTTTGGGCCGATTGGGGTTAAACGATGGTGGACCGTGGGGCCTACTTTTAAAATGTAGAGAGAAATAAGTTCCTGACAATATACACTAATAGTTATAGTAATAAATAAAATTTTATAACATATACTAATAAACATGGTAACAAATAATAACCAGAATGTCACCCTTTTTATGTTATCTTCTCTCACAAACTTGTACGAACAAATATAAGAATAAATAAACCACTTAATAATATATGTGCATTAATAGTTATAGCAATAAATAAAATCTCATTAGCATATTACACATACAAATAAACATGGAAAATAATATTATGATATTCATGGGATGCGAATTTAGGATTAGTGATTTAATCTATTTGGATGAGTCGCTAATCATATGAAAAGTATTATTTATTTACTTTTAAAATTAACAGGAGTTAAATCTCGGCCCAAACTAGTGATATTCTCGGCTTACTACATTCATTATTTCACTTTATCGGAAATAATATCGGCCCGTAAAAATATTTTCGGCCCAAAAAGAGATATTTCTTATCTTGTTCTCACCGCGAGGGACCACATCGAAAGCCTGGTAATCTCGGCCCATTAGATCACGGCCCAAGCCCTTGAATCAATATAGCGCGCATCTCAAAGTTAGACAATCTGATAAGGAGGTATACGGCTGTCCACTCATAATAAATATTATGCAACAGGGCATTTTGGTCTTTTACTAATTTGGGAAATCGTAACCTCTTCAATGGTCGGTTGCTTTCGAAAGCCAAAAAAAATTAAATTGCCGGAAATTGGGCGGAGAGTGAGCAAAATACCCCTGGAGTTGTTTATAATAACAAGAATGCCATTGTAGAGTGTTTTCACTCACAAACCCATAGAAAAGATAGGGGTAAAATTAAAATCGTGCTCAAATCCAATAAAATGAAATAAAAACAGTAAACCCTCGTAATCAAACTAATTAAAACTCCTTTGTTACAAATTAAACTTACAATTCTTTTTGGGAAAAAATTATCCTTAATCAAAAACAAAAATTTTCAAACAAGTGAACATATCTAAATAAATATTCATATTCAAAATTTCAAATACGAGTACCTGAGCATTAAAAATTGTACATTAAAAAACGATTACATCTTAAGAGCATCCACAGTCATTTGCTTGTTTGACATTTTTTTTGTGTTTTTTAAGTACCGTAGCGCACATAGTTGTCAGTTATTTTACCATTTATTTGCCATTTTGCTACAATTGACAGATAAAAAAAGCACTCGAAATAGCAAAATATATATTATAGCTGACGAAACATTGGATTATTTAATTATATGTTTAATTAATCGGACGAAGTAAAAAAAAATTTAAAAAACAAAGAAAAAAAGAAAGCAAAGAACAAAAAATTTAAAAAAAGAAAGCAAAGAAACAGAATGGATGGGATGTTTCGTCCCATTCCATTCAAAAAAAACTAATTTTTAAAATTAATTTTGCAATTTTTTACATTGTTTTTACAAACATTTTTTGCAAAATATTTTTTAAAAAAAAATTTGCAATTTTTTTTTGCCAAAAAACCTCCATACAAGCCGGACACGAAACATTGTCCGGTCCGGTTATTTTGATTTTGATTTTTTTCTTTTTGGAACGAAACACCGTATTTTTTTAATTAATATTTTCTACGTGTCGGCATACATAAATTATTTTTAAATTACAGACGAAACATTTCTTTTTTAACAAATTTATTCATTTGACGACTGCAGCGTTTCATCAAAATGAATTGGCAAAATATGCATTTTGCCATTTTTTACATCAAACTACTGTGGATGCTCTAACTAAAGCTGTAGATTACTATAAATGTATTTTTGTCAACAAAAAATAGAGGGTAATCTAAAATTTTCTATTGACTTGTACATAATTATTAGGACAGACTGCAAATATGTGCAATCTTTACGTCAATCCATAAATTATCATTAATAAGAGTCTCATTACATGTGCATTGCAGGTACTCAGACACTGAGACAAGGACACCACTCCCCAATAAATTGTGGTGTTGAGGAGGGCAGGGCCGGGGGCGGCATTGGTACTAATACCAATAGCTACCAAATTACAACCACCAACAATACAGAAGACACAAGAGAATACCAATGCAATATAATCCTATACCTCTTCAGCTGAGTACAAGCAAGAACAAAGATAGCATTCAAGATAGATTTTCATTATTAGTGACTAAACACTACAAACATTTATTCGAGTATCTGTGTTCCACAGCTTATTATGCAACAAACCAAAAAAAATGCCGAATAAAATTGCACAGAAGTAAATTACTTTGGAAGACGAAGCGCAACCTACTGAAATGTTAACAAACACCGCCTAGCACAGAGTTTAAACTGAATTTAACAAAACAGTGCACCTACTGTAACTTATCTACATGGTTCACGATATACGCTAAAGTTCCTCTCATAACTTATCTCAAGCTTCACGCATACATTTTGGCAAGATCGTCTGAGAATGCCTTTCTGATGACTTCCCTCTTCAGCTTGAGGGCTGCAGTGACCAGACCGGATTCAGGAGTCCATGGTTCATCCATCAGCTTAATCTTTGTCGGGATCTCAAACTTTTCCAATCGAGCTTGTTTTGCAGCCTGTTTCAATCACAGGGGCAGTTGAATGAATTAGTATACTCTAACTAAATTCCAGGCTTTTATCTATGATTATAATAAGAATTTTAAAGGATTAAAAATGTGATTATTTTAAGATGCCACTTAAAAATGTTTTCTTAATCGTTCTGAGTGACTCGATGAATACATAATTTTTAAATGATTTTATCCCGAGTCATTTTTGCCTCAAGAGTTTATATAAAGTCTATATAACCTTCCTAGACTTTTTCTAATCTTTAAAATTTGGGGGAATAGTAAAATTAAACTTGTAAGACTCCCTTGGTATAGGCTGGAAATTTGGTACATAAATACAGAGAGTCGAATGTCAACTTCACAGTTGTACATAATCATTTTGATGGAAAAAGGCTTAAAATGATAATCCAAGTCAGGTCACAGGCCCAATGAACACCACCAAAACAAAGTTTATCAGGAACTAGGAATGCCTTGGTACGTGGAACAGGAATGGGAACATGGCATATTGCAGGTCTAGGCTTCTTCAGGGTACTCAACCGGAAGAACCAGAACAAAGTATATTTATCTTGAAAATAGAATAATTTTTGTTTAGTTGAAACAGAATTTAGCATTAAAACTACAATATAATGTACGTACAAAATGCTATAGTGAGCAATATATAAAAATGTGATGAATGCGTCTCACTGCTAATATAAACCTTTTACTATGTGTTAGTGTATTACACCATAGTTAATATAGTATTGATCACAAATGTACACAAGTTGCTTTCAGACACTGGTCAAAGTTCCACAGAGTTTACTTTATTGATCCAAATCACTAAAGTACTCGTAATGTGTATTAGAGGGTTTGGTCTTTTCCATAACACTGTCAAACTCAGAAAACTAAATACTGTGGTTGCATGAAGGTTACTAATGTAGTGGAAGAGCTCTTAAACCTAGATACATTAACTTCACTTGGAGGATATGAAGGGTAATGCAGTGAGTCACTTAACAATAATGGATACTGGACAGTGAACAGACTCAGCCATAATAGGATTGAGCAAGAATGAAAATTGCATTCATCTCTTCTTTTTTTTTCCTTCAAAGTCATTCATCTCCTATTGAGAGCCTTTCCAACACTGAATGCATTCAATATTATCATGCTAGAATTTGATTCCCGATTAGTGCTATGAATAATGCCTGTTGCGTGTTTCACCCTTCAACGAGGATGAAGTTGTGGAACACTTTGACTGGATGACCAAGGCCAACTATTCACCTGTGGAATGCGTTACGAGTGTAAACCCTTAAATGGAAACACTCAACCACAACATAGGTTGGCCTATGCAAATTTTACAAATGATCCTGTGCACTTCCAGGTCATCAACCCTTATTATTTCAACTAGAACAAAGATAGTTAACAGGTTTGGCAGATGGTATTTTATGCCACAAGAGAATGAGTTGCATGCCTATAACTTAGTTTTAGCCTAATTTCATACAAGAATCAATCAATTTCAGTAATAGGAATGAATATGCAGGGTAACAGGTAACAAATAAAAATATGCAAACCTTGACTAATGATCCCTGCACTTCTTTCACAGCTTCTTGTTTTTGGCATAATTCTGAAATATCCTTGTAAGTGATTCCTTGGGCACTAGCCCACTTCTCTAGTTCTTGAGTTGCCGGTACAATAAGAGCCACACAGTAACTGTTATAAGGATCGGCATACATCATAATGTTGTCTACATAAGGGCTTATACTAAGAGCAGCCTCTACCTGGAAAAAAAAATGAATTAATTATCTTGCAATAGCAAGTAGATTAAAAACACAAGTGGATTAAAAACAAACCTCACACATTTAAATTAAGCATACCTTCCCCAAAGAGACATATTCACCATGCTGAAGTTTCACTATATCTTTTTTACGGTCAATGATTTCAAGGCAACCATCAGCATGGAAACGGCCAATGTCCCCAGTGTAAAACCACCGCATTCCCCTTTCATCCACCTATGTATGAGATGTGGAGCAGAGAGATGAGTAAGCCATGAACAACCATAAACAGCAAGTTTCTTTGAGATGAGTAAGCCATGAACAACCATAAACAGCAAGTTTCTTTAGACTTGTACATGAAGTTTACCTTGTACACTTCTTTCGTTTTTTCTTCATTTTTGAAATACCCTGCCGTGACATTTGGACCCCCAATAACTATTTCTCCTCTAGGCATTGGTGTATCTGTAGTTAGATACCCACTTTCTGCCCAATCAATTAACTGATACATGATACGGCTTTTGTCAATATTTGCATGGAAGTTAAACCAAAGCGAGGAACAAAATAAATCAGAAGATTATTACATGTGTAACAGCATGCCAAAATTCAAAAGGAAACATAATTTGCAGTACGTATTACACTGAGAAAACAAAATTAAGCATACAAATGATTTTTTTTTCCAAGTGGAAACTTCAAATTTCATAAATCAGGAATGATAGGCTATAGTCTAAGAAGTGAAAAAGAAAAAGGCAATAGAAATATGAAACTTAGTTGCAGGTTATAGAGAAGCATCTGATTTAACTTTATGATGGCAATGAAAATAGCAAATGAAATTTATCAAGAAACATCAAATGCAATGCACGAAAGCCACAATAAGGTGTTGTCCAACATCCCCACATGGCCCACAAAACCTCGTCCCTCCAACTAGGGTGAAGGAAAAAAGCAATAAAATTGGTGTTAATTTGCTAATGTATATCCAGAAGAAATGGATATATAGACACATAAGATCACAGAGAAATAAACTTGTAATATTCTTTTGAGTAACAATCTATATAATAAAACACAAAGAAAGCTATCAAGTGGCTCTCCTTCAATCCTCCCCAAAATCAAAGGCCCAGATCTAACCCCACAAAACACATTTCCCCCCCCCCAAAAGTTTCCTCCCAAAACTCAAATTCAAATCCCCCCAAAACAACTCCTTTATTTATTTAATTCTCTCTCTCTCTCTCTCCCTCTATATATATACTAGGTTTGCCCGTTGACACGTGCCTACGGCACGTCTTCGGAACGGTGCACCTTATTTGATCATAAAAAATAGTTTTGGAGGTCCAGCAAATTAATTGAAGTAGCAAACACAGAGCAAAAAACATATTATATGTTTTTTTTTGATTTTTTTGAATTATTTTTAAAGTTTTTAAATTTTTAAATTTTTAAATTTTTTAATATTTTAAAAAAATTTGTTTTTTTAATTTTTTAATATTATATAGAAGAGGGAGGGAGAGAGAGAGAGAGAACAAAAAATTAAATAAATATAGAAGTTGTTTTGAGCGGGAGATTTGAATTTGAGTTTTGGGGAGGAACTTTTGGAGGGAAAATATGTTTTGTAAGATTAGATCTAGGCCTTTGATTTATGGGGGGATTGAAGGAGAGCCACTTGATAGCTTTCTTTGTGTTTTATTATATAGATATATACACACACACACTTATGGAAGCATGGACTTTTATTTACAACTAATTATTGTCATACTATTTAAACTTGAGCTACATCCCCAAAAGTTTCCCCCCAAAACTCAAATTCAAATCCCCCCAAAACAACTCCTTTATTTATTTATCTAATTATCTCTCTCTCTCTCTCTCTCTCTCTCTATATATATAGGGGAGCGATCATGTGAGAACTAGTTCTCACGATAAGCTTCGTGTGAACTTTTTATATAGCTATCACATAGATGATCTGAACCATTCACATTATTTAGAATGACAAAATTAGTCAAAATATGAAAAATCAAATTATTTGAAGTTACAATTTGTAACACTTAAATGTATAGACAAATAAATCTCAAATGACTTGATTTCTCATCCGCAGACTAATTTAGATGTGTAGATCAAAATGAACGGTTCGGATTTTTCAATTTATATCTCAAAAAAAAGTCCACACTTGGTTCTCACCGAAAGAGTTCTCACATGATCATATTCCTATATATACACTAATGGGAGCATGGACTTTTATTTACAACTAATTATTGTCATACTATTTAAACTTGAGCTACATAATTATTGATTTACTGTTTACAAAGCTTTTCATATGTTGTATCGTTCTGAAGACGTGCCGTAGGCACGTGCCCACGGGCAAATCTGGTTGTTATAAAATATCCATGGTACAAAGCTACAGCTTAATCTGTCCTGCTTCCCAAATAAATTTTATTTAATTACCTTTATAAATGAGCAAGGGAGCGGAGCACCAACACGACCAACAGTTGAGTCATCATGTTCAGAAAATGTTCCACCAGCACAGGTTTCAGTTAGCCCATATCCTTGTCCTATTGGAGCCCTGGAGATAACAATATACGTCAATTAATAATACAGGATAGACCATCACAGAAACAAAAAAATGCCAACAATAATTTTTTAAAAAGACTTTCAAAACCAACTTACACATAAAAAGCACCTTTCTTTTGAGTTAGCACTGAAAAGGTTAACTAATCAGAACAAACTCATCAAAACCTCATGTTTTTGCCACTGAGATCTACAATCTTCAGCATAAAATGGAAAATTTATTTTACTAATTTTGTATTGCAAGAGTGCTTCATGTACCATTTGTTTCCCTTCTTGAAAAGAAATAATCAAATTAATTAACTCAAACAAAATAGGTGCTCAGTTATCTAAGAGATTAAACACAGCTTAAGCTCCTAATTTATGTTTGAATTTCCATCGACAACCAAATGCCTATAAATTCTAGATCCTGGTACAGAACCAAAGTCAAAAGTCTTACTTAAAAGATCTCAAAGTTTGTGTACTAACCCAAGGCATATGTTAATGAATCTTTGTGTATCTCCTGACAGAGGAGCCCCTCCAGAAAGCAGAAAACGGATGTTTCCTCCTAAAACTGCTCGAACTTTTCTAAATACAAGAAAATCCCAAAGCATTTTCTCCAACCCCCATGCTCCAAACCAACTTCCATTAATTGCAGCCAACCTTCGATTATAAGCAATGTCAAACAGCGTTTTCGAGAGCCCTCCCTTTGCATCAACCTGAGATGTACAATAAACAAATGAACTACTGACAGATGGTATGAAAAATAATATGATGGGAGAAAATTACTAAATGATTATCTATCCACATAACAGAAGAGGCAAACCTTTTTCCTCACACCATCTCGGACACGATCAAGGATAGCAGGAACAGAAGCCATTAATGTGGGTCCCAACACTGAAGCATCACCTTTTGTTCCCTTCTTTATCTTGTTTGATGTATCAGTGAGAGTCAAAGCCGTGCCATATCCGATTGAACATCCTACACCGACCATTAAGCACTGCAATGGAAATACATGTATATTAATCGGATTCGTATAGAAAGATCAGTTAGGTAGAAGCAAGATGAGATATAACTTTCTACATGCCTCTGAACAACGTAATTTTGAAACCCTTACCTCAGCTGCTAACTCAAGAATATGAGCTAGTGGCAAATATGCCATATATACATCTTTACTACCAATCCCTGGAACAATGTGCATAACTGCAGAAACTGTAGCAAGGACATTGCCGTGTGTCATCATGACTCCCTACATGAATATTTTCCAACAGAATAATTAGGACGAGATATGCAGATACAACCTACTTTGGGTTTTCAAAATAAAATTGCTTTCACATTAAGATAGTACAGTCCCTGCTTATTAACCATTTTGTATGGTAAGGTCTATAAAGAACTCTTTGTTTTAGTAAAGAAGGGGAAGAAAATAGCATAAAAAGTAACTGAAAGAAAAAAGAAATGCAGCACAAAATTCTGGTAGTGAGATTGAGGATTACTCCTGAACTATAATTCCATATTAATTTGCTATGCTATACTCTTGGTACATAGGGTGCCACTTTATAACAATGGCAGATTGAGAATTCAGTGTCAGTTTTGGTTTTGAACAGTTCAAGTAACTTTTGGCAAATTTCTATGATGGTCCAAGGATTTTCTTTTAGGTTTCAGTTAATAATTTTAATAATGACTACAATTGTACATGCATGCATGTGTACAAACATATCTTGGTGAGTATAATAATAATAATAATAATATCTTGTTTGATGTAGCTTAAAAGAGCATTCGATCTATAGGGACAAGCTGGGAGTTCTAGTGATTAAAAGAAAACTGACAACGTCCACTTGCAAATCTTATGGACATTAAAGCTAATCAATAATTATAAATGAACAAGAAAAGAAAAAAAAATGCAACATTTAGACTGATGTGGGTTAATAATCCAGCTCAATCTGAGTCATCTGATCCCCCCAAGGATCCGCAAACTCCTACAGAATCACGCTTGTGTAGCCCCTATTGTTGTTTCTAGGCCTACAGATGATGGTCAACCCGGCCCATTAGGGTTAGGGTTCCCTCTCTCTGCCTATAAATACCAGGCCCCCTACCCTTTGTGCAGGTAATGCAACTTTCTCCACTGAAGCCCTAACTCCACATTTTTCCAATGACTGACTAGATCGTTGGAGGACCTGTTACCGGGATCTCTCCCGATGTTTCTAGGTATTCAGGGCAGCTAGCTACCAGCAGCACAACCTCTCATGCTCCTCACGAGATCCTCATCTAAGATCCAGATCTGTGGTTGAGATTTGTCTCAGAACTGTCTCTCTTTACAAATAACAAGAAGCCAAGAACTCACATATGTTGCTCCCATTACTAAATCAGTAGCATCAGATTGGCGCTGTTTGTGAGAAAAGAAAGACTTATTCGATTTCAGGCTCGGATCTCACCTTAAAGTCGTCCCCTTCCATGGCACCCAAAGCCAAGAGAGCACCCACGGCAGGACGTCATGCCGACCCTCATCCTTCTCGCAGTCACGTGAACACACAGGGATCTCGAAGACAGCAAGCCGAGGGTCCATCAAGACTTGATCCGAGCGCTTCATACTGGGTCGCCGTTGACCTTCGGTAAGTCATCAATAATCGGCAGCCAGTGGATAACCTCTGGCACAGCTCAGCCGATCAAGGGGCGCAGCTACCCCCTCCAACCAGGCTTTGACCCACATCATTCACCCATCTCAGGGTCAGGAGCAGAGGCGCAGCCGCTCCCGGAGAAATCATCCACCCCCGAACAGTCAAGACAAACAGGTCCCGATCATAAGTTTCGGGATTTCAGGAACGAGATTCTCCAGGCCCTCCGAGGTGGCCCCAGAGCCGAGCGTCAAAACGACAACCCTCGCCAGGAGGAAACCCAGGGCAGTGAGTCTTACGACTCGACTCAGCGGACAAGACGAGATGAGACCGTCCTTCAGCGCCTCCAAGAAATGGAGAATCGTCTCGCTCGGATTGGCGAGGCCGGATTGCCATCCAACCCGGGACATCAGCCTACCCAGCCTTCGTGCTCCGCTCGAATCCTCGATGCTGAGATTCTGAGAAATTTCTAATCGCCTCAGTTCGAGACGTACAATAAAGAGAGTGATCCTGCTAATCACATGGAAGGATTCAAAACCCTCATGATGATTCACAACGCCTCGAATCTCCTCTGTTGTGCTTACCCAGCCACTCTGCGTGGCCCGGCATGAAAATGGTTCTCAAACTCATCCCAACTCGACTTTTTTCATTCAACCAGCTCGAGGCAAGCTTCCTTACTCACTTCGTGACCAGCTGCAAAGTCGAGAAGACGAGCGCGTCCCTTCTGGACCTCAAACAGAAGAGAGGAGAGTCCCTTCAGGACTTCGTACAGAGGTTCACAACCGAGGTTAGAGCAGTCTCTTCCCTCGATGTTGTTGTCGCGTCCGCAGCCTTCTGACACAATGTTCACCACGGCCAGCTTAAAACCTTCTTGGCGAAGAAGCCGCCCATTGATTTTCCCGACCTCCTCAACAGGGTTGAAAAGTACATTCGAGCCGAGGAGGCTCTGCACCCTGAAGGCCCAAAAGAAACTCCAGCCAAGGGGAAGAGAAAGATCGACGATTTTGAGCCTGCAGAGAAGGCCTAGAAAGATGCATTCGGTCAGAGACGACCACCTCTTGTCCACCGCTTCGAGAGATTCACTCCACTGACGCAGTGTCAGCTATCCTCATGAAAATTGAGGATAAGGGGATGGTCTGCCATCCACCCCGATCCAGCAACAACAAGAAGATGAACCGGATATTCTACTGTCGGTTCCATCGGGACCACGAGCACGAGACGGATAATTGTCGGGCCCTCAAAGACGAGATTGAGACCCTCATCCAAAGGTGGTACCTGAGCTGAGGGAGTTCACCCGAACTAACCAGAGGGCTTTGCCCCCTCCCCTAACCGCCAGTGGACAGGTCATTCTTCACTGTGTCCACGGCAGACCCATGGGGGAGAATCAAACACCTCTCGCAAGACATTCGTGCGAGAGGTTAACTCAGTCCACAACTATCCGCTCCCCAGGGTTCAAGGACTGGCAGTCTCATTCTCCAGCAAAGATCTGGAAGGCATCCGACTACCTCATTGCGATGCCCTAGTAGTCAGCCTCGGCATGGTTAATCACACGGTCTGCCGCACCCTAGTTGACAATGAAAGTTCCGTCAATATCCTATTCATGGCCGCATTTGAAAAGCTCAAACTCTCTCGCAAGAGACTGAAGCTGGCCGGTTACACCCTTCGCGGGTTCTCGGACGTTCCTGTCCAAATTGAGAGAATCGTCACGCTTGATTAGGGGTAGCCGATCATACCGAAATAAGCCAACCGACCGGTTTTCCAACCGAACCAATCGATTCGGTACCGAAAAATTCAGTTACCAAAAGTATGGTATGGTACAACCGTACCGAGTTCTAAAATCCGGTTCGGTTTCGGTATGAATATGATTTAGTCTGTATTTTACCGTTCCGTACCGAAATTGCTCATGCTAATCATGGGGATGTGGGAGTCGAGCCGGAGAGTTCTGGTGGTAGTAGTAGTAGTAATGTTCCTAAAGAATCATACCAAAGCGAGATAGAAGAAGTGCGTGAAGTAGCTGTGGAGATATAACAAAATGTAAATTTCTCCATTGCTCTGGATCAGGTTTGATACCAGCATATGAGTGATGTGATATGCAATAATAATGTTCTTCCTATATATCTATGTAGTATTTACACAGCTTACATTGCAATCTAGTGGAGTTTGCGTTGAAACTAAAGGAAGTTCGTGAATAATTAGCCACATACAGTTTCCTAGTTCATTACTATTTGTGTTACCGAATGCAAAATAATAGTTATTATTGGTGTTTTGTGAATTTGTTATTGCCTATAGTCTTATTCTTCCTTTTCACAACATTACTTCAATTTCAAATATTTCCATCCTCCTTATTACTAGCTATAGAGTTGGATGTTTTCTGTCTCGATTTTGTCTTACTTTTTCAAAATTGATTACAACTTCTTGTTGCAAACATTAGGCGAAAAAAATACGTGCACTCTATGTGCCAGTCATATTTGGTATAACACCAATACCGAACCGTACCAACCGAAGTAGTCGGTATACTGAAATTTCGGTATACCGAACTTTTTGGTTGGTAACGGTTTGCATATTTTCAAACCGAACTAGTTTGCTATGGTAATGGAATAATGTCAAAAAATCCGGTACCGTACCGAGCCCACTCCTACGCTTGATGTAATAGCCGGAACGGCTCGACCATCCGGAAAGAAGCAATGGACTTCATTGTGGTCGACATCAAGGCCACCTATAATGCCATGCTTGGTAAACCTGGCATCTGCTCCCTCCAGGCGGTGCCCTCCACCTATCACCTGAAGTTGAAATTCCCTACCGACCACAGGGTCGACATTTGACCGAGGCAATTAAGAATTCGCTCGTTCATGCGATATAACTGCAGTGAGGGGGCAGAGTTTTCCCCCTTCACGTTGTGGAGCTTCCGTCTGACAGGATCCCGTCAAGAAGTTGGAGGTCCCCTTCTCCCGGGAGGACGAATCTAAATGGTTCCGAGTGAGCCAGTCTCTCGCTCCAGACCCAAAGCTAGCCATTATCGGTTGTATCTGTCGGAATGTCGATCTCTTCGCGTGGACGCCCTCGGATATGTCGGGGATTTCAGAGGACCTCAGCATGCACAAACTAAGCATCCACCCGGACTCGAAGTCAATCCAGCAGAAGCGCCGTAAGTTCGAACGCCTCCGACATGCAATATGCGATAAAGGAAGAAGTTGACAAACTTCTCTCGGCCCGGTTCATACAGGAGGTCAACTACCAAGGGTGGTTGGCAAACCTTGTGATGGTGAAGAAACCGAACGGAAAGTGGAGGATCTGTATAGACTTCACAGACCTCAACAAGTCATGTCCTAAAGATCTCTTCGCCCTCCTGAGCATCGACGCCCTAATAGATGCGATCTCGGGTCACGAGGTGCTAAGTTTCATGGACGTCTTTTCAGGCTACGACCAAATCAGAATGTTTCCTCTAGACATCCCCAAGACTGCCTTTCTGACCGACCAAGGCATCTATTGCTACCGAGTCATATCCTTCGGGCTGAAGAACGCTGATGCCACTTACCAAAGGCTCGTCAATCGGGTCATTAAAGAACAGATAGGCCGGAAAATGGAGGTATGTGACAACGATATGCTCGTCACAAGTTGCAGGGGGCAGGATCACGTCAGTGATCTTGAGGAGGCTTTCGGGGTCCTACGATCCCACAATATGAGACTCAACCCCTTTGCCTTCGGCATTACCTCGAAAAAGTTTCTCGGATTCGTGGTCAGTCAGCGAACCATTGAGGCGAACCCCGAAAAGATTCAGGCCACACTAGACATGGCCCCTCCAAAAAAATGTCAAAGAAGTCCAACGGCTCACGGGTCAAATAGCGGCCATCGACCATTTCCTCTCCAACTTCGGAGAAAAGTCGCTCCCGTTTTTCAAAATCCTTCGTGGCGCAAAAAGTTTCGAGTGGGGAGGTTCTCAACAGCAGGCTTTCGATCAGCCGAAGTCTTACCTGGCCAACCCCCGCTCCTCAACAAACCAGAGTCAGGCGAGTCCATCTTTCTCTATCTGGCCACTTCAGAACACGCGCTCAGCGCCGTACTAGTCAGGGAGAAAGACAAGGTCCAGAAGCCCGTCTATTATGTCAGCAAAGTCCTGCACGACTCTGAAACTCGATGCACCAGGATGGAAAAGGTCGCCTATGCATTGGTGATGGCCGCTCGAAAAATCCAACCATACTTTCAAGCCCACACCATCCAAGTCCTTACCAATCAGTCTCTAAAGATAGTCCTCAACAAACCGGAGAACTCCGACCGCTTGATCAAGTGGGTAATTGAGCTAAGCCAGCATGACATCAACTACCAACCTCGGACAACCATCAAAGGACAGGCCCTCGTAGAATTCATCATGAAATGTACCATTCCCGAAGCCTCTAAAATCCGAGAAGATGAGCCCATTTGGGAGATCTACGTCGATGAACCATTTGCGACGGCAGAAGTGGTGCTGGTATCATACTCAGAGGTCTCGACGACTTCGTCCTCCAATACTCCCGGCGTCTCGATTTTCAGGCCTCCAACAACGAGACGGAATATGAAGCGATGATCGTCGGGCTCATACTAGCCCACAAGGTAGGGGCAAGACGGGTAAGGGCCTTCAACGACTCAGCTTGTGGTCAATCAGATTTTCAGAGATTATAAAGTCCGTGATGCTCGGATGATCCAATACTTGGCACGCGTCATACAAAAAGTCTTCGAGGCTGCCGCTGTCAAGCGCATTTCGAGGGAACAAAATAGCCAGGTCGATGCCTTGTCCAAGCTCGCCTCATCGTCCTTTGAGGGCCTAGATCACACTGTCCTCGTCGAGATCCTCCTCAAGCCTAGCATCGAGAACCCCGAGGTCCTTTGCCTCAACACAGGCATACGAGCGAATACTTGGATGGATCCCATCCGGAAGTGCTTGACAAATGGCAAACTCCTACTAGACCCAGCCGAAGCTAGGAAGATAAGAATCCGATCAGAAAGATTCACATTGATCGACAATATACTCATCAAGTGCTCATACACTAAGGTGGACGGGAGACCTTATCTCCGATGTCTGTCTCAATGAAGCAAAGTATGCGCTGGAAGAGTTGCACGACAAAATTGAGGGGTGCCATATGGGCATCAGATCACTTTCAAGAAAAGTGCTCAACCATGGGTACTATTGACTGACTATACTACAAGATGCCCATGATCTTGTGAAAAAATGCGGCCCCTGCCAGAGATTCTCTTCGATCAGGCGCATGCCACAAGCTGAACTCAAGTCATTTGCCAGCCAGGCCCCTTTTGCCATGGGGGATGGATCTGGTCGGTCCCTTCCTGAAGGCTACGGGCCAGAGGCACTTCCTCATTAAAGCCACTGACTACTTCACTAAATGGGTCGAGGCAGAACCCATGGCTACAATCACTGAACATCAAGCCCAGCAAATTTTTGGAAACACATCATTTGTCGGTCCGGGATCCCGCGCATGCTCATCACCGATAACAGAACTCAATTCGCCAGTAAAAATTTCTGAAAGTTCTGCGGAGACATCAGGGTCCAGCAACGGTTCTCATTAATATCCCATCCCCAGTCGAACGGCCAAGCTAAAAATGTCAACCGCCAAATTCTTGAAGGTTTCAAAAAACGGTTGGACAAACCTCCTAAGGAACAATGGGTCGACGAATTGCCGACCGTCCTTTGGTCGTATCGAACAACCAAAAAGATCCCTACGGGGGAGTCCCCATTCAACCTGACATACGGGACAAAGGCTGTCATCCCCCTTTTACCAGTGACTGACTAGATTGGAAGTCCTGTCGTCATGATCTCTCCCGGTGTTTCTAAGCATTTTGCAGGTATTCAGGACGGCCAGCTACCAGTGACACAACCTCGCCAACCTCGCCTGCTTCTCACGAGATCCCCATCTCAGATCCAGATCAGTGGCTGAGATCTGTCTTAGAACTCTTTCCCTTTACAAATAACAAGAACTCACATTTGTTCCTCCCACCACAGAATTAGCAGCAACATATACTTTACTAAATTTTAGAAGAAATATGCCATTATAGTAGTAATCATCAAATGATGATTCCATATACCAATAAAGCAAGCAGATTACAATGTGATTTTAGTCTTATGTCTTTGGCTAAAAGATCAAAACAGTTAAATCAAGATCAGTATTCATGAGCAATTATATAACAGTATGACCTACAGAAAATTGTCAAAGCCTGCTAAGAACAAAGATTTAAAGACGGTTCAGATTATAAATTATAAATTCAACATTGGATGAAATGAAAAGTGACTATCAATGGCATTATGTTTCAAAACTAACCTACACCTAATTAAGTGAGGGATTAGAACAACCTTAGGTAAACCCGTGCTTCCGCTGGTATACATAATGACTGCAATATCGGCTGAAACAGGCATATCTGACGAAATGGTATTTTCCCGTCCCCTTTTCTCTACCTCTTCAAAAGAGGCAATTGTCCACCGTGTATTCTGTTCAGCTAGTGAGACATCCTTTGCAATCCCCTCACCTTTCATATAGATCACATGTTTCACAGTGTCGAGTTGTCCACTTATCCCAACAAGCTTTTTCAATTCTTTAGGTCCACAAACCACAGTTGAAACTTCTGTCTGTAGCACATATAAATATATAGTAATTAGAAAACACGCAAATTCTGAAATAGTTTAATAGTTAATAAAAAAGGAGGAGCATAAATCTCTATTAATTTAACTTATTAATAATGCACGGTAAAGCAGTGAAACTGCATATGAGCATCGTAATACTTGTCTGTTCCATTTTTTATTCCTTTATAACAAAATAATTGCTATGTTGGAAGATCATCCTTGCGATCTAATTACAATTTCCTAAGGTTTAGATGCATATATATTTGATTGATATATTTAAATGTAGCACAAATTCAAACCAAGCGGGCACCAACAGAAGTGTGTAAACATTTTTTTCAGATAAATATATAATTGATGTCCTATGAATGTATGTACAAGCAATAAATCGAATTCAGATATGAACATTCACAAGTTTCGGTACTGGATAATTTAAAGTAACTTCTCCATAGTGATAAAGGGAAAAGACCTTAATAGTCAAGCACTTCACACAAATCGGCACACAAGGTAAGTAACTTCAAATGAATTGTACAATAATTAGGCATAGAGGTCCAGTCATGAATTAGCACATTGATAAAAAAAGATTCCTCAGGAAAGCACACAGAACCAGTTCAAAGCTATGACTGGACACTTCTATTTGGTAGGCTTGTGTCGCATCGGACACATGAATCTGACACAATTTGCTATTTAGTGCATTTTTCAAAATTTTCCCATCTCAATATGTTGTCTCGCATTGTGTCCATGTGGGTGTGTCCATGCCCATGCTTCTTAGGTTCAAAGTCCAGTAAATTATATTTATCTAGTGAGTATACTAAATTTTTATAGCTTGAAATTGTAATTTAAAAAACACGCAATGCAAGCAAGTTAAGATTGAAATCAGCTAATGTAAATTGTTTTAGGAAACAATTGATCTGTCCATGTATGGAAGGAAAAAATATGAGAACTCAAAATAAACCATAAGAAAATTCCAGATAATCTATCTATGTGGCCAATAAAGTATTATAAGTTATAACAGAACAATATATAACCACAAAACATTCCAGGATAGTATGTTTAGAACCTGTAAGAAAAATAATAATAATAATAATAAATTAAAAGGGTAAATAATATAGCAAAAGAACCTCATTTAATGAGTGACAAAGAGCCTCTTCGCCCAGAGAAGCATATATAGTGACAACTGTAATATTTCTCCTGAAGCAACCCTGCAAAGGAAACAAAACAAGTTAGAAAAATTAGTTACTTAACTAGATATACTTCCATATTTCATGTCCTTGTGTCTGTAGAAAAGCCTAGAGACAGTTCTTTGCTTAGAAAAATAGTACGATGATTGAAGAAAGACCATGCAGCTAAAATATAGCAAATTTTGTAACTAACTATTAAACGGAAAAATAAATAAATAACTAAACCTTACACCTTACACCTTACACCTTACACCTTACACTTTACACTTTACACCTTTAACCTTTAACCTTTAACCTTTAACCTTTAACCTTTAACCTTTAACCTTTAACCTTTACCTTTACCCTTAAAACCTTAAAACCTTAAAACTTAAACCTTAAACTAAACTAAACTACTTTAACCTTTAACCATTAACCTTTAAACCTTTAAACCTTAAACCTTAAACTAAACTAAACTAAACTAATTTGGAGTAGATTTAAAATCACAATCTATCTCTCCAAATATTTAATACTGGGTTATGAAGGAAAAACATATTTAACTGGCACTAACGATTTTTGAAATCATCGTATTAAAGGAAATGAAATGAAGCAAAGTATTTTGTTCTTCCACGTACATTTCATGTATGTAGTATACTACAAAAGTCATTTTCTCTATACAAAAACATTTATCTTCCACAACAGGCAAAAAGAACATTTCAGAAGGTATGACTACACCTTGATATTCTCCCTATAAAAATATTTTGTAATGTAGTATCAATTACTAGATAAGAAGAACTACCTGCAAAGCGAGCTGCCACTCTGCTCGCGTATCAGCAAATATAGCAACACGTTCACCTTTTCCATGGCCGAGATGCACCAATCCTGAAGCAAAGCTACAAACAGTCTGAAACACTTGGGTATAATTCAACCACTCATAGTTTCCCAAGTGCAGTTTCTCAAAGGATCTTCCATCTGGCGCCACTTCATTTTCACTAGCAATAAGCTTCCGGGTACCAAGCAAGGCCTTCTCAGGATAACATTTGCATGCATGCTCAAAAAGCTCGGCAAGCGTTGTGACCCCTTCCCAGTGTGATTCGACAGGGGCAGCGAAATGCGCGTTACGAATTGTATAACCTGGCTCTCCACCAGCCTCCGCTCGCACACCTCGTTTCTTCATACTCTTTTTCCCAAGGATATACGAGAACAAAATAGGGAAACAGAGACCAACGAGATAAGGGTTCATTATCAGGCAACACAACTACATGGCAAAGAAGAAGCTGATCTCAAGGTCCGAATTATGAATATTAAAGTTAATTGCAAACCGCCCCTTTCAACTACACTCCTGATCACACTTACCCCTGAACTAAGAGCAAGGATTAAAAGTGCTACCCAGAGCATAACTGATGTTGCTTACTTGCAATTAACCCTAAATAAACAACACCCTCAACAAAGTACAACATGTAACCCTACACAAGCAATTGCCTCCCAAAGGTATAATTTTATTAACAAACTTATCGTCACAAGATCAACAACTTTTTTTGTCAATTTATTACCATTATTCTACACAATTCTACCCCAAAAAAACCATTTTAAACCTTAAAAATACTCATTTAAACCCAAAAACTAATTTTTAACATCAGCAATTTCACATCTTTATGAAATGTGAAGAAAACCCTACAAACTTTACCCAAATTAGCACAAAAAAAGTTTTCTAACTTTTCACCATTCAAACAACCACCGCATATAATACTACCAATCACCCTCAATTCAACAATCAAAATCACAACTTTCTTAATGCAACACTTCGGATCACAGCCCCAGCTCAAGAATCAGAGCAAAAAACCCACATGCATCCAACCAAACCCAACCAAATTCTAATAAATTTCTAAAAACTACCGTAAAATTCAAACAAAAAAACAACAGGGAAAATTGATCGTGCATTATACCTCGGATCAGATCTGGGAAGAGACTGATCGCAGAGATGGGCTGCTTGATGAAGGAGACTGGGGATTGGAATTAGGGTTTTTATTTATGAGGGATTTGGTGAAGGGGCGGAGTAACCGACGAGTTCAGGGGTTGGGATTTCAGAACAAGTCAACAGGTTTTTGTGTGACCAGCATTTGGAGATGGAGAAAAATACAGAACTGGGAGTTTTTTTTGCATGTAGGTACCTACGTTTACGAGTATTTGTGTTGTAGTTGAGATATGTTTACTTTGTGGATACCGTACTTTTTGCATAGTAGAGGACACCTTTTTTTTTTTTTTTTTTTTTTTTTTTTTTTTTTGGGGGGGGGGGGGGGGGGGGGGGGGGGGGGGGGGGGGGGGGGGGCGTGAAACGGATAGTCTTGCGACTCCAGCCAGCACAATCAATAATATTAAACGAAAACTGTACAAGAGATAGTTTTACAATGCGTAAAACCAGCAAGCAAACAGAAAAAACAACCGAAAAACAGAGTAAAACACAGAGAGACGAAACTATATCGAACTCAGGCAATAACTACAATAACACAACAGCTAGAATAAACTATGACTGAGGGCAGGCGAGCAGTCGGAGTGGCAAAGACGCGAGACTAAGGGAACCCTCTCTCCCCCGTCCGACCCCGCAACGGAGAGACCATCAACAGCATAGATCGCTCCCTGACGAGCCACCATACTTGATCCAGCCGGAAGGAAAAGAATAAGAACCAACAGCGGTCAAGCGATCGCAGAGAGACGGAGGCTAAAAAGTGCAATCCCACAGCCTCCAATCGTCGACACCTCACTGGCCAGAATGAACCGACGCCAAACAACCACAAAGCGCTGCAAGGGGACTTGGACGAAAAAGCTCACCGACGACAGGAACCAACTAAAAATTTCAAATGTATAACTAGGCGTGTGGATTTATGTTGCACACCTAAGTCGACTGTCTGAAATTGTATATAGAACGAGCTAGAGGTAGGGTTGTAAATCGGACCCGAGGGGACTGAACAGTTATATGTTCAGGCTCGAACCAAAATTCAACTTGGACGGGCTTATGTCCGGCTCAGTCCAGGTGGGACAAAAATTTTACAGTCCAAACTCGGTTCGTTATAAAAACATAAGGCTATATTTGTTCACACGGGTCGGGCTCGGTAAAGCATCAAACCTAATAATTTGTTCAAGTTTGGTTCGTATAACAGTTCGGGACGGACCACGGTCGGACCATTCTCGATTGGATGATTAAGTTATGGTCGATTGGATGATTAAGTTATGACCCTTTTTGTTTTGGTTAATTTTATCTTCGACCTTTTTTGTCGTTGCTTTCCTACTTCAATTTGTTTTAGTCAAATATATCAATATAATTTACAAATAGGTAAAACGAACAACTTATTTCAGTCTCATATAAAATAAATAAATATGTTGACATTATTGTGTCAACCTCAAAGTAGTGTGCAAAATCCTACCTTTTAGCACTCTGACAATCCTATTATAAGTGAAATATTGTTATATTATATTCTCGTATTGACACAAACTGTTCCCTTTTAAAGATCTTGCCCAAAATTTATTAAAGTTTACCATAAATATCATAAAGTGTATGACAAAATAGGAAAAATAGAAGGTGGAATATGCAAAATACGCTGCAGAAGAGCCACCTGCAAAATCAGTGGATTTTTTGGGAAAAGAATCTTGGTTGTTAACATGGAATTTTTTCGACATACTTTTGGAAAGAATTTTCCAAACTGACCCACTTTCAAAACTATTTATCAAACTGACCTGTTCGCTATCTGAGACACAGCGAGTCAAGTTCAAATGAACTCTATCTGAGATAGCGAGTATAGGTCTAAACATTCCAAGTAAAAATTACATGTTCAACCTTACTCTCATCATGCATCTGATTTCCTTTTGGGCTACAGCTGCTGCCTCAGGAGCGAGAGGGAGGATTGCACAGGTCTTCCAGGTGGAAGAATTTGACGATGAGGAGATAGAGTTCGGGCCGACTATGGATTGAGGAGTCTTGCATCTCAGTTGGGTCAGTGGCACTCTGTGTCTAGTCATGTTGTTTCATCTCTTTGTACTTTGGTTGTCTGTGGTTTTGATGTTGAAACCCACCCCCCAGGGTTCTGTTGGGGGTGTATGCTTTATTTCCTGTTGTTAGATGTTGAAACCCATCCCCCAGGGTTCTGTTGGGGGTTTATGTTTTATTTTCTGCACTGCACTTTTGTTCTCTCCCGGTTGTGCGGGGTTGTTTATTAATTTCTTATTAATGAAACAGGGTGGTGTTATTCCACCTTTCAACTCAAAAAAAAATAAAATTACATGTTCAAAATTTATCTAAAAAAATGAGTTCAACCACACTCATTATCTCAGAAAGCAAGTTTAGTTCAAATGAACTCGCTATCTTAGATAGCGAATGTAGTTATATACATTTTCAAATAGAAATTGCATGTTCAAAAATTATCTGAAAATCAAATACAACTAGACCTGCTATCTTCAAATTAACTCGCTATCTCAGGTAGCGAATGCAGTTATATACATTTTCTGGTAGTTTTTGCATGTTCAAAATTTCTCTGAAAAAATAAATATAACTAAACTTGCAATTTCATATAGCGAATCTAGTTCAAATTAACTGACTATCTAAAATAGCGAGTGTAGTTATATACATTTCAGATAGAAATTACATGTTGAAAATTTATCTAAAACATGAATATAACTACACTAGCGGGTCTAGTTCAAAAGAACTCGCTATCTCAGATAGCGAGTGTAACTATATACATTTCATATAGAAATTGCATATTCAAAATTAATTTGAAAAAATAAATACAACTACACTCGTTATGTTAGATAGTGAGTCTAGTTCAAATTAATTCGCTATCTAAAATAACAAGTGTAGTTATATACATTTAAGGTAGAAATTGCAAGTCCAAAATTTATCTGAAAATTGAATATAACTACATTCGCTATCTGAGATATCAAGTCTAGTTCAAATAAATTCGCTATCTCAGATAGCGAGTATGTCTTTAGAATTTTGTATCTTCGCGAGATTTCTCCAAATGTTGGAGAAGACCATAGAACCACACTCGTTATCTCAACCAGCGAGGGTATTTTTACCATTCTCGCAATATGAGATAGCAAGTAGGTCAGGTTGGTAAATACTTTCAAAAAGTATGTCAGTTTGGTAAATGCTTTCAAAAAGTGGTTAGTTTTGAAAAAAAATTCCCTAAAATGTAAAAGCAATAAACCTTTGACCCTTCTAAATGAGACTCATACAAAACATGCCAGCAGCATGTTTTAATGCATTAAATTGAGAAAATAGGATACACAGAGAAGAAGCTTCTAAGAATTTTTTCTAAAATAGGTCCTTTTTTTTAAAACTAATTTCCAAAATATACATATTTCGAAACTAATTCTCAAAATAGGTCTGATCTCGTAGGCATCAGCATCGAACTGCAGTCTTTTCGATAACGAGGCCGCAGATGTAAACTGCGACAACAGTACATACCATACAATGATAAACTCCGCTATTTGGGGGAAAAAATCAAAGTGTAAAAATGTGAAAAATATGAGTCCGCAATTGGTTACTGCGGCCTCGATATACCATAGGCCGCAATATCGAACTACGACCTCCTCGATTTCGAGACCACACTTCACAACTGCGGCCTAATTACATATCATAGTTAATATGTTCTGACACATAGGAAAAAAGTTTCCAAGTGTAAAATGTGAAAAATACGATATCGCAGTTAGGTATTGCGGCCTCAATATAACATATGCTGCAATTCACAACTGCGGCCTCAGTTATATGCTTCATAGGACCTCCGTTTTTAGCATATAACTGAGGTCGCGGATGTGGATTGCGGCCTATATTATATCGAGACCGCAGTACCCAACTGCGGCCTCATATTTTTCACATTTTTCACTTAATTTTTTTTTCTCCTCAAGTGTCAAAATTTAGCATTGCATAGCCTCGTTATCGAAAAGGCCACAGTTCGGTACTGCGGCCTATGAGAATAGACCTATCTTGAAAATTAGTTTTGAAACAGGCCTATTTTGAAAATTAGTTTCACAAAGACGTGTGTGGGGGGGGGGGGGGAATCAGCTTAAAAAATTATAATATATTCCATGTAGTGCACGTATTAAGGACCTGGTAACGGTAAGCAATTTTCTATATATGTTTTGAAATCGATGAAAAAGAAAGTCCGTGCGATGTGCTTGCAGATAAATATACTCTTAACACCAAACCGAACATATTGGGTATCGGTGTTATTCATTTGTTACTGCAAAGTCGGTGTTCGATTACTACTTTCTGTTTTATCTATTTTAGCTATTTCTTCCATTTCTACTGTGTGCGATAGCGATTTCCTTGGGAGGAACTTCCACTGGTTGATATATTGGATTCTATTGTTTTTGTACTGCTCTGGTAATACACGGGTTGGTATTGCCCTGGTTATCTTCCCTTTTCCCTGTAACTCAACTCTCCCTGAGCATCAGTTAACCCAACTTCTGTTGATTTAGTGATTCTTCTCTTTCCCAATTTTTTCTCCCATCCCTTCTCTCTCTAATTTGTGGGTGTTGTTGCAACACTTTGTACTGCTCTGTTTGTTTCTTTGGTTGTGGTGTGTTGGTGATTTTGGAACTATACTGGCGCTGGTACTATTGTCCATTGCCTTATACTTTGTTGGTGGTTGAATTAAGGTATTCTTGTGCTGTTTTCTGTCATGGATCTCTCCGACCCTGTCGTTAGTTCTAACAGTCTAGTGACGGCTCGGGTATCAAAGAGCGATTTAGCTTCTCCTCTCCTGGCGAATACCTATCATTCTCTGTGCTCGCCTAACTCCACCATTTCACCTAATCCTGGTAGGGCCGACCCTCTTCTGGCCTGTTTTAGGTGCCTTCTTCCAGGGCATTTTAAACGTAAGTGTGTGAATAAAATGAAGTGCCTCTTCTGTGATAAGTTCGGTCACTCTCGCAGTCGTTGCTTTTCCTTCCAAGCACTCCTTGGATTTCCCAGAGGCCTTCCAATTCCGGCCCAACTCCTCTCATTTCTTAACTACCCTCTCTTGAAGCGCAGGCTTCATGTTGGCGACGCTAAGAAGTTTAGCCTTCAGTCTGGTAAGGATTTAGACTCCTCGGTGATTGTTTCAAGTCCAGCTAGGCACCCCACTTCCCCTTCTACAGTGATTTGTGATTCGAGGGCAACTCTTCAGCCGCCTAATATTTCTAACCTCTTTAAGCATCGTAAGGTCTATACGAAACTTATCTCCTACCCTCGATTGGGTGTTCTCAAGGCTCGTCCACTTACTTCTTCAGTGGCATCTCCGTTAAGTTTGAATTTGAGTAAAGATGAAGGTTTGTTTCATTCCTTTGTCTCTTGCCACTCTTGGCTCCGCAGTGCGATGGGGCTCGCCCTGCATCGCAGCTCTTCGGTCCCTCAGGCGCCAACTGCCAATGCTATTGTTGATTGTAAGGCACCTTCTTTAGTGTATCATTTTCCGTGTTCTATGTTGATCTCATCGCCCAATCATCCTACGTTCTCCCTACAGTTACCGGGATGCATCTTTTCGATGTATCAAGTTTTAGGTTTTCAATCTTGGATACATCATCTCCTCATGGGGGTGAGGCATCTCCTGCACTCTTTTCCTCTCAGTTCTCTCTTTCCCTCTTCTTGCATCATCAAAGAGGAAGCTTACTTGCCTGAACCGGCTGCAATTTCGTCCCCTTTGGTGAAGGTAGTCCTTCTCCCCATTAAGCAGAAATACAACAAGAAAGTCTTCAATAATGTTAAGATACGCGTGAGTGCTCGTCTTCTTGCTAGGAATGCAGCTTCCATATCGTCTCTCCAGCTTGTGCACAGTTGAGTTTTCGTCCTCAACGCCTTCATCAGAGTAGGCAGTCAGGCTTATCCTTGTTGTGCTTCTTGAGTGCTCTTGGGTTGCCGAGCGGATTTGGGGCTCCGTTTTCCTAACCGTCAGCTACTTTGCAGAGTGTTTCGTTTTCTGGACGTTTTCCCCCTTTAGAAATCAGGTGGTGGTTGGGGCCTCCGCGTGGGTTTAGCTGGCCTTCCGTTACAGGGCTCGCCCTCATGGCTTTGACTCTCTATTTTCACCCAATTTATCGAGTTGTCAGAGCTTAGGGCTCTCCTTTCTTGCTGGTGTCTGTCTCCTGTTGCTATGCGATTGTGTCTCTTTGCAGAGACTTACTCTTCTCTTGGGTGAGGCAGGATGCTCCTTTTGCTGCTTTATTTCCGGACCTATGGCGCTGTCTCCCGATTCGGTGTAGTTCTTCTGGTGTATCACAGAATCTTCATTTGCGTTTTTTCTAGGCCATTTTTGTATTTCCTTGTTGTATTCTTCTTTCTGTTTTACAGCTTGTAAAACCTATTTAGCTTGTTTTGTAACTATATTGTTTTTATTGATTAATATATTTGTAGATGGCTGAAGCCTTTTGGCTCTATCCGATATATCAAAAAAACACCAAACCGAACATTGTAAATCTGTACCTTAATATTGCAATCATGCAGTGCCTACAATTGCTTGGCAACGGAGTTGCATAGGATCTATTAAATAAATACAACGCATTTAAAAATTAATTCATACGAATGCATTCTTCTTGGATCTTAAAGAATCCATTATAGCAGCATAAATCTATTATTTGGAACAAAATTTTAAATCCAGATCACGTGAACTATTCGCGAAATGCTGCATAGAATATTATCATTATAGAAGTTATATCACATTCAATACTTGTGTAAAGAATTGCATCATTAACGTAACAACACTAATACATCTCTGATAATTAATTAATTAATTATACTCATTTATTTACATGGGTTAATACACAACCTTCTGTCGAGAAACAAAACAAAGAAAATAGAGGTCAAGATTCCAACTCAAAGGGAAATGAAATCATTGCAGTAGTCCACTCTTTTTACCCCATCCAATGGCTAATATATATAGAACCACACAGCCTCCTAAGGTACTGAAGGTGGTTTCCCAGAACTTACGATGCGGAGCATTGTAAAGATCGATACCAATGTTCATGCCGAATATACCAGTAACCACCACGCCTGCAGTTAATACTAGGGTTAGAGTACTCAGCATTATGCCCATTTGCAGCAGTTGGTTCTGCTTCTCATCCAGCATTATGTTGATGTAGTCCTCTGTGTCATCCACGTATTCTCTTAGCTGTGGTTCATGCAAAAAAGACATGATAAATTGGTTAGTAGGTGCATCTGAAACTGATAATGGAGCAGAAGCTCAAACTTCGTGCTCAATTTTAAGCAATCTGGCAAGAGTTGAGTCAATCGACTGATACTGGCTGAGGCCTAATCCAAGTTCAAGTCGGTTAAGGTTTCTTTAAGGGTATCTTGTATAATGATTGACCATCCTCTTTTGTGTTTTGAAGGAGGGGATTACTCGAGAAATTTTATGGTTTGGATAAGAGCTATGTGTAGTTCCCCTCAAACGCACTTCAATAAAGCACATAGGAATCTGTGATCTCCTTGTTTTGAGAGAAACGGTGGGAAGACCCCCGGTGCTTCATTAATAAGTAGTTAATGAAAACAAAGACATAAAGCTGACTGCAGAAATACAGAAACTAAGAAACTACATGGTCGAAACATAGAGACCAAGCTGATAACCTAAAATCCTGGCATGAAACTCATCCCCACCAGAGGAGGATAACATGCAATCTGCAATCTAGCAGATGGCCAGGATGTAAATTTCTCAAAGCCAGTTTAATAGTTTCACACTGTAAGTTCTGTTTCTATGCTCATTGACAGTGTGTATAACAAAAGTATTGTGGATGTATTTCCTTTCGAATGTGTAGATTTGCTTAATGTAATAGAAGAGAGGGGGGGGGGGGGGGGGGGGGATATATTATGGATCTCAAAACAGTAGACATGCATATTACTTCATTTAAAGCGAGATTTTGATAAAACAAATTCCACAAATGAAAAGTCCAAAATCCAACTGTGAAATCACTACGTTCAAGTGACCAGAAGAGAAGTCGTGACTGAGGCATACTATGCCAAAATGATGAGGATGACAAGGTAATATTTGACACAGCACTAATACATCAGTCTACGAATATGAGAACAAGTATCTTAATGGAAAAAATGTGGGACTACATGTCAATAACACGTCAGTGTGTGTGTGTGTGTGTGTGTGTATATATAGCAAATAATAAGCAAATGTTTGACTTTCCCAAGAATCCTTGAAAAATTTCCTACCTGTCATAAACTCTACTAAAAGAATAAGAGAAAAGTAAAGATCAATTGAATTCTCATCAGTATTAAAGGAAGAACTCACAGTCGAAAGTTTATTTAAGGTGCCATCAATCTGCACAAAGTATGCCTCTAATAGCATCTCCAATTCCTCGATGCTAGGCTTAAAATCAACATAGCTTCCATGGCTACTCTGTGTGTCATTCTTTAAATCATTGTTTCTGAAGATACAAAAATGCAATAGACTGAATAGGACCAAACATAATCCAAAGATTCCAAACCCACAGGTTACCATAAATTTAAAGACTGTACACTAACAAATAACAATCAATATATGTAATAAATTTCCACGGCTGCTATGTTATTCAAGCTATTCCATTACTAACAGTTCAAAAAAGCTATGGCCCTCTCTGAGACTCAGGCTCTGGCCAACCAATTTGGCCGATGGCCCACAATTTTCTTAATTCCAAATAAAGCCACCCACAATTCTCTATTGCCATAAACACCACCAACAATGTGGGCCCCAAAAAATAAAAAAATAAATACAAGATTATGAATGATAGCAATGTGATCTTATTGGTGGTGTTTTGATCAATTCAGATTATTGAGTATGTCAACTTGAATTAAACTTTAAAAGACCCGTATAGGTGCTTTTTTGGAGCAGAATCTACATTGATAGTGGTGTTTATGGAAATAGAAATTTGTGTGTGGCTTATTTGGAATTGTCAAAATTGTGGGTGACCTCTATGGAAATAACCCATCAGTTTATTGTATTAATTATATATTTTAACCACATCTACAAAGATTCATATAGATAAACAACTACTGATAAATCTGCAGATCAATGAACCTGTTAAAGAATAAAGGCTGACGCTTCATTTTTGAAAAGGGGAGAAGGATAACAGTTCCTTTATTTGAAAACTTTAGGATATCTGCACTGAATGCATGAGTACTTTCCTAGACTAACCTCTGTTACTGATACCTAACTATCATGTGGAATTCATATCAGTCATAAAATAGTTCTCTTTTCAAATGGAAATTGGAGCAGAATCACATACACACACACACATAACCACTAAAAAATATTCAGATGATGACTTGTAGCATCTACATTTATAGCAGAAAATTACAGTAACCCAAGCAGTAGTTACCTTTCTTCATCCAGTTCAGAAGCATCATTGCCGAGATCCATTCTCAAAGAGGTATCACCAACAGGCTGAGAAGTAAGCTTTTCTGTTAGGTACATCTCAGCCATATCCATGTCATCATCCAAAAGATGTTCAAGCTCATCCCTCACCTGTCAAAGATGCAAAATAAAATTATACGAAATACAAAGAAAAAACCTAAAGAGGAAACAGAATTACTGTTATAGCTGCACTAGATTATAGAGTATAGGTGCAATTTGGTGCTCCCTTCCAATATTTGCACTTTCTCTCTCCTCCCTAAACATTAGTTAACTGTTGCACACTAAGAACATCATTGTATCACAGTTCTGTTGTAGATTATCCATAAAATACAAACAAGATCCAGATATTCAAATTTGTCACTTTATCTATCTTTTCCTTAATGATTTAAAAAATACTGCCATTTGCACCGTATCATGTAATTTTCCCATCTGAATAAAGATTACAACCACACTTCTGACCTTTTCGCTAAGCATCATGTAAATAAATCACCACTACTGAACTAGATAAGTTCAATGTGATTTTCATCAATAAACCAAAAATCTTGGGTTAAGGACTGATCAAGTAACTTTAGTTTTGTTTGCTTAAAGCGCGTGTATAGCTGAGTTACAAAGGACGCAGGGGCGGATCCAGGATTGAAAAATGAGGGGGGTTGGTATTTTTTTTTTATTTTTTACACAAGGTAATAAGATAAAAAAATTATACAAGGCAAAAAAAATCACACTTGAAATGAATGGAATAAAGTTGGGCTTGGGCCCAAAAAATTAAATAGAACGCTCAAATGTATATATAGGGTGGGCTTTAAAAAAAATTGGGTGGGGGGGGGTGGGGGCTGACGTATATAATACCCCTAATATTCCCCCCATTTTTTTGCCATAGTTGCTAAAATCTTTTTTTTTGGGGGGGGGGGGCGCAAATATTTGTACTTCTCAGTTGAAGGTGAAAATTCATCATTAACAGAAAACTCACAAAGTTAGTTTATTAGTCAGAGGTTTCCCAAAAAGTATACAGAGAATATTTAATGTTACTAGAATGTCATGCAAGCAATGAAAATACCAAAACCTGAAAGGTTGTAAATTATGATGAATCTGATACTTACCTTCTGCACACGCCCGGATATCGCGACTAACCGACTCTTTATTTGTCTAACACGCTCAAGGTTAAGGGTGCTGATTTTAGAGGTCAGTTCATCCAAAGCTGGATATGCTTCTTTCTCTAGCGTCAATGTCTGACAGGACATAAAATATAAATGAACAAGATATCTAAAATAGATAATGGACTGATGTGTATAATTTTTATATAAATATTTGTACTCATTTACCCATAAAAATTGCTTGTATTCGTCTATCATGTTAATAATTCATCTTACTTCCATAGATTTCAGTTAATTAATTATTTTTGATGGAATAATTTTTTTTTGATGCAAAATGTGAAGATTTTCAGTAAAAATTAACAAACAAAGCTAGGAGAATGATTGATTAATTTTTATTGATTTGTTGAATTTTGAATTTTACAATTTGGCCATGTGAAAAGCAAAATAGAAATATTATTATCAATTGAGGGTTAGAATAAAATTTTGTAATTAAAATAATAATAATAATAAAAAACAAGAAAGGAAAGAATGCACCGGTTTTTAATTAAATTATTAACTTAAGATTAATCTTTATCTTAAGTTTCTAATTAACTATTTAATAATAATTAACTAAACTTAATAAAACCTAACTCTATTTCTCTCTTTCCTATAAAAACACAGCGTGAATAGGTAAAGGGTGGTAGGTGGTGGCATGTGCTTTGGCAGCGCCATAAAAAAGAAGAAAAAAAAAAGAAGAAAAAAAAAAGAAGAGAAAGAAGACAGAAAGACGAGAGAAAGAAGGTGGACATCTATGTGACTGAGCAGTTCGAGTTTCAAGGCGTAAGAGAGGCGTGGGCTCTGCTTGCGGCGTGAATCCCGAGGCGCAGACATCAGCGCTGACGTGGAGACCCAGGGGCAGACACCAGTGCAGAAATCGAGGCAAGGAGTTTCGTTTTTTTTTAATACAAAACAAAGTTCTTTCTGTCTCTCTTTTCTTTTTCTAATTTTATTATGCAATCAAAGAACATGCATGTTAGTTGCAAATTTATTAAGAATTAATTTTATTTTTCTAGGACTTTGATGTAACCTAGTGATGTTGTTTGTTTTTGGGGTGTGAGTTCATGTAATTTGTGTAGGGGAAGAAGTGGTACTAGCGTCGATCCGATCCTACCCTGTAGGGTCGACTCGGGAGTAACAGGAGAGAGGTGGAGGCCGGGTGCTCGGCTCGGATTAAGTAGCTCGGCTCGGACTCTTGTGTACCTGCACACTGCCTAGAAACACCGGAAGAAGTCCCGGCAACAGGCCCTCCGACGATCTAGTCAGTCACTGAGAAGGCAACAGTAGTTCGAGTTCAGGTGGTCAAAAGTTTATTACCTTCTAGAGTGAGGAGGGGGTCTGGTATTTATAGGCAGGGGTAAATGGGTCGAAGACCCTAACGGACCGGGTCGGACCCGTTCGCCTGTGGGCCTGAATAGGCTGAAGCCCGTTTGACTCGTTTGACTTTGAAGATCATAGGGGAGTAAAGTCTGGGGAGATTTGGTGGTCCAGTTGGGGCCACGTCACTTACCCCATATCACATAGTTTTGATTACACAATTTTAATTCCATATTATTTTTCTATTTTTCCATGGTTGTGTGTTTGATTTTTATTCTTAATGCTTACAATTGTTTGGCCAACTTTTGTATGATTTATTAGATTATGGAGAGACCAAACTGGTAATTTGTGATTTTGAATTAATAAAATTAAACATCGTTACAAGAGCGAACCGCTGTTAATGTGACCATTAAGAAATCCATAGATCTTAATGAATTTTCAATTAGTAATTTGTGCATGAACTATGACAAATAATTTATTGAGAATAATTTTGATATTGTTTGAGAGAGAATATTGAATATGAGAATTTTGGTCTACAACTTGGAAAAATAATATTTTTATTCACATAGAGTTATAAATTGTGTGGGATTAACTAGGTGAAGTCAAAAGCCCTAGAATTAGTTTTGCAATTAATAAACAAAAAAAAATTCAGATTCTGCTCGTTTTAATTAATTTAGTTAATTCTTTAGAATAATTTAGTTGCTTTCTTTATTAATTTCGATTTTCCAAATAGTAGTTAATCTAGTAAATTTCGGTACTCGAAATAATAATTAGTATTTGTGGGTTCGACACTCTTTTCACTTAACTATACTACTGGTTGTGATTATGTACACTTGCAAATAATTCACAACATGGACATTAAATGTGGTGATTTCAAACAGTCAAAAGATTTACACATTTTAAAACTAGTTATTTAGGATATGCAATGCGCATGAGAAATATTCTTTTTATATTTAAATTTAAGTAGATAGTTTATATGGTTTGGATTTTACAATGTGTTCTTAAAATTTTAAATAGTTGGTTAAATTTAACTGGACCGTTGATAGAATCTGGAAAAACAGACGACCCCAACTCTCTCTAGTTATAATAGTAGAGATTAAAAGTAAAAAAAAAAAACTGGGAATGCTGATAAAGAATGCTGGAAACAAAAACAATATCCAAGGAGTAACAAGATTATGTCGCAACTTGCATATTGCTAAATAATATTAATATGTGGACTAGAGTGCTGCAAGAATTAAGTCTTTACATGTCAGGCATTGTCAAAACAAAATATGATTGTACCAAGAAACTTGAAAGTACCACGGCTGACAGTAAAACTAACAAGTTAAAATTTGCAATAAAGGCAGCACAGAATTTGACTTTCTGTCAGTAATATGTAATATTTGGTAAAACTAATTCCTCATCTTGGTACCATATTAAGTTACTAGAGCTTTGCTCAAAGTGTTACAGGCCCTACTCAGATAAGTACCCACTGGCAAAGGAAATCATCAAAAAAGGGAAATACTCATTACTAAATACCGGTCAACTCAAAGCAGGTCATAAACAGATCGTACAGCCATGCTTCCTAGTGCCTGGATATATTTGAAGTTAAGAGCTTCTATACACAAAAGAAATTGAAGTAATGTCTCCTTAACAAAGAAGCACAAAAATCTCTAATATTATAATGGGAGAAGACTTTTGTGTCATTTGTCATTTTGTCATTCTACCAACATGTGCAACGCACATACATAACTAATATAAAGGAGGTTTCCGGTTCAAATCCTCTTTACGTCAGAGTTTTCATATTTATTTTTTTAAATTATTAAAACGTGCATCGCACGTGTAAATTACTAGTTAGCTTAAAGGAAATGAGTACTTTTGAGTGCATTAATTAATTGTCTCTCAATCTCACTGGTAATTAAAATGATACCATATGAAAGCTCACTTTCAGTAGAAATAATAAAGCGACAGTTGTCTTACACACTTTAAGGACTATTTAACAAACCCAATCGGTTGCAGCTGATTACAGAAAGAAACTACTAATGCATGCATAAAGGTCTGATGAAGACGATTTTAATGGTTTAAAAACACAAAAAAACTAACCTCAGCCTCCAGGCATTTACATGCGGATTCAAGACACACTTCAAGAGCTCTGAATTCAAAAGGCAGCACCTTGGCTCCTCCACCTTTACCAACATCAAGTGGCAGTCCACGGATTTCTTCTGGCGATTTACGACTTAAGCTAACCCTTGCCTTGCCCTCTTTTTGCATATTTTCATACTCTGCTGTCTTCAAATTAAACAACCCTTAAATCAACTGAAACTAAGCTGACCAACTAGAAAAAAGTGTGAACAATCAAGACAATCTAAAGTGATTTACACACTCAACATATTAAACCATAGCAGATTGATACAAGTGTAGCTGATTCGAGCATACAGTATACACTTAATTAAGTGAAAACAGAATAAACAGTTTTATAAAACCAGAGCAGAAGCATTGTCATTCGTAATAATGTCAAAATCGTAGAAATAACAGTATAAATTCACCACATCTTCTTCTTCTTCTTCTATTTTTTGTTGTTGTCATTTTCGTGAATTCTGTTTTGACTTTATTTACAGATTCATTTCATGATTTTTTTTTATAGAATAAAGATGCATCGTCATCGCCTCATTAATGAAAGATTAACGAAACAAAGTAGAACATATTACATTGCAGCTAATCGAAACCCAAACACAATTCAAAACGACAAATACATACTAATACATCAATGACTGAAATGAAGATGCATGAAGATGCAGATAAAGCATTATCATCCATCCAAAGATTCACGCCCTCCTGTCCAGACATGACCTACTCCTCCTCCTCCTCCTCCATACGTGACATCTTCTTTGCTCTTGCCTGACTTGCCAAGCATGAATAGAAGCAAAAATTTTATGCATCATAACAATAAATCTATTATTAATATTACGGAAACAAAACTTGTTACGATCTAACCACTAGCCCCACATCGTGGCAGCAACAGAAATATCCCAAGCGACTCTATCTTCCTTCCTGACTATGCTTACTCTCGAGTTACCCCAAACCTCTATAATCGACCTAGGACACTCTAAGCTCCCAAACCCTAGACACACAACAACCCAAGCTAACATGGCCTTAGGGCATATAAATAAAATGTGGTTTGTGTCTTCGTCGCCGTCCGTACATCTAGAACATCTAACACAGCATACTGCGTTTTTGCAAGTTGATCATTGATAAGATAGCATCATTCACCACCAGCCAAAGGAACGCTTTCACCTTCATAGGCGCATTGGTACTCTAGATAATATTTTCCTCCTTATTTCTTATCCATCCATCGTTAAGCCACTTGTACATAGACGACGCTGAGAAAGTGGCATTAAGACCTAAATTCCAACTTCTCACATCCTCCATTTCGTTAGTATATTGTCCTTCTGTCCGAATGAAGTTATTAAGGTTCTGCAATTGATTAATGCTCTCTTGAAATTGTCGATCTCGAACCTCAATCCGAAGTCTATCATTTCGCCAAACGTCAGCTACTAACGTGTCGACGTTTACCGTATCTCTAGCTGCCTCCGAAAACAAACAAAGAAGAGTATTGTTTCCACACCATTTATCCTTCCAAAATTTGGTATCTTTCCTGTTCACAGTCCTACACTTTTTATTAGTATGAAACATCTCCCCCATTCTCGTCACCCCTTTCCAAAGATAGCATGCCTTACCATGCTCACTTCTTCCCCAAATCTAAATTTCTTCCTCTTCCGGTAAGCCGCAAAGGATTTACACCATCAATTGTTGCGTCTAATTGTTGCGTCTCCTACTCATTTTCCACCACCACTTACTCATCAATGCTTTATTCATATCTCTTAGATCTAGGATACCTAATCCCCCAAATTCTTTTCTCTTACACACCCTACCCCATTTGACCAGATGAAAGCCTTTATTGGATTCATTTGCTCCCTTCCACAAGAATCTTCTCATGCACTTATCAATTTTGCTGACAACCCATTTCGAAAGTTCGTAAATAGACATTAGGTACACTGGAAGACTGCTAAGGACTGAGTTCAGTAGCCTGGTTCTTCCCCCAAACGAAAGAAAGTGTCCTTTCCATCCTGCCAATCTCTTCTCCACCTTCTCTATTAAAGGTTGTCAATCTTCTCTTCGCATCGTCCCTGGCCTAATGGGCGTTCCTAGATATATGAGTGGGAACTATCTGAGGCTGGATCAATCGAGGATACACGATAGAAGGAATTATTCTATTTCCAAACTTTACCTTCACTAAGTGTATCTTCAATTTCAATTTCCATAATTTGGTTCTTTCTATTCCAAATCATGTCATTTTCTCATAAGACGTAAGTGAAGGCTAAAAAAACAAGAAAAAAGAATAAAATCACACCATCTCTATAATAGGTAAATGTCTTTTTCTCCTGAAGTTCTCGGAATTATTCGTAACAAAATATTGGCTATAATTGAAGAGGTCTTATCAATAAAATTTACATTCACCAGAGATCTAGGCATAATTAGCAATCCATTCTATAATTCTTTCATTATCCCCTCGGGGTCAGGGAAAATGATCCCACTCACAAAGGAATTGTACATACAGTACAAAATAACATAAAAACAGAAAAATGCTAAAAATATATGTACCTTCTGCTCGAATTGTGCCCTTTTTGGACAAAGAGAGATAAGAGACTTGTTTGATTTGAATCAGATTGAATTTTATATAAATTTCGTAGTATACAAATGAACGGAACTATTACTATTTCAATTTCAAAAAGTTGAATAACCAAGGACTTTTTTTTACTATGGATTCTTAGAACTTGAGTTTAATAACTTAAGAAATTTGAACTTGGTTAGGATCAAAAGAGGAAAGTGGATGGAATAATCATTATACAATTGAAATGAAATAGAAAAATCCATGGTACGATTCTTGATGGTCGCAATCAAAGTGGATAGGTTTTTGCCAAATGGTATAACACAGCTCTTGCTAAGATTCACTTTCAACCCAGCCCAGGTCTTAAAGCACTTTAGAACACTATTGACTGCAATAATTTTGTCTTTCTTCGCTACACCGAACATTAATGTGTCATCCGCATATTGAAGAATCGAAATCGCGTCAGGAATACTTTTAATTTCAATTCCTCGGATAATGTGCTCTTCTCTACCTCTCTTGATCATTTATGCAAAGCTTGTCAGCAATTAAAATAAATAGAAGGGAAAACAATGGATCCCCCTGTCCCAGTCCCTTACGACATCTATCTTCTTTTCCTAGATTCCCATTAAGTTGAATAAATGATTTCCCCCCTCTCAAACACGTCTTAATCCACATTCTTCACTTTAGTCCAACGCCTTTGAGCTCTAATGCTTCATCCACACAATCTCATTCTACTGAATCATACACCTTTTCAAAATCTAATTTTAGCAAGAATCCATCGTTTTTTCCTTGAATCTTTTAAACACAACCTTTTGTGTTGACGCAACGTTGTCCATAATATCCCTTCCTTTGATAAATTCACTATGAGATTCCCCCACCACATCGTTCAGATGAGAGGACGGCTTTTACGCCAACACCTTAGTAATAATCGTAAATTAGCCATTCAAGAGGCTAACCGATCTTATATCCTCTACCCTTAGCACCTTCGTTTTTTTTGGAATGAGTATGATGTTCGCGTAATTAAGTTTATCCATGTCCGCTAATTCGTGGTAAAATTCTTGGAAGATATCCATCAGGTTCTTCTTGATGATTTTCCAGTAAAGCTTGTAGAAGAAGAGAGGGAAGCCATCCGGTTCAGGTGCCTTGTCTTGACCTAGTCCTGTGATGGCCTGAAACACCTCTTCTTCCCCTCACTTTCATCTATCTTCGAAGTATTCCACATCTTTGGTATCAACCTACATCTACGCACTTTATTGTTTCTCAATAGCTACTTAAACTTTCCATTTATATGCCGTTTAATCACCCCCTCGTCCTCGCACCAATTTGCTCCCACAAACAGACCTAAAATGTGGTTGTCTCATTCTTCTATTGGCCACCTTATGAAAGAATTTTGTATTTGCGTCACCCTCTTTGAGCCATTTAACCCTTGATCGCTGCTTTCAATATTGCTCCTCCATCTCTCCTAAACGTTGGACCTCTTGTCTGCTACTTGCCAACTTTTCTTCCTTCACTAATTCTAATTCCTGAATTCTGTCTCCTAACTCCTCCATTCTTCTTTTCACCTATCCAAATTTTTGGTTGCCCAAACCTTCCAACCTTTACGAGGCCGAATCGTCTTAGCAATCCATTTACCAATAGCGCTGACCGCCTTAGTATCGGTATTCTAGGAATCATCTATAATCATACAGATGTTGCTTCACAGGGTCCAAGCTTTCTCACAGCGGAACGAGTGTCGATACATCCTCGATCCATCACCGCAATCAAGGGCTAATGGAATGTGATCAAAAGTGAACCTCGTTACAGACTTAACGGCCGCTAATGAGAAAGCGTATTCCCAATCAGTGGACACCAAAATTCTATCAAGCTTTAGCTAGAATATGATAGACTTGCATATTCGTCCAGGTAAATCTCCTATCTGTCAGCTTACGTTCCATGAGTTCAAATCATCGATGGTGGAATTGAGATTATTTCTATCTTGACTATTGGCCCCTCTCCCTTTGTGCTCGTTCTGAAATGCAGTAATATTAAAGTCACCACCCCTCCCACCCATGGCCCCACCCATCTACCTCTTATAGTTCTAAGTTCGTCCTAGAGTTGACCCCACAATCTAGATTCGTATGGACCGTATATTGACGTCACCATGTGCTCCCAATCGTCCCTCTTATGCCTAATTCTAACAGTAACCGAAAGCACCCCAATCAACTCATCAACAATCTCAAAAGTACTCGGATCAATGCCAATAGCGATACCCCTAGATAATCCAATAGCCGATTTGAACTGCCACTCAATCGCCCCAAAAGACCTAATACATTGAAAATCTTCAAGCTTAAGGCTCTCAATCCTAGTCTCCTGTAACGCACAAATACTAGGTTTTTTTTACTTAACGTATCGCTAATAAGTTTTCAGTTAGATCTTTGCCTCATCCCCTTAACGTTCCAAAAGATGTATAACATTGACGCAGAAAATACACCAAATGTATAAACCTTTACATAAACACCCTCAAGGTTATAGACCTATTCGATTTGCCTCCCCACTAAGCATATGAACTTGCTCAAACTGTTCAAAGCTAGTAAACTCATGGCTAGACCGTAAAGACTTGCGTAGTAGATAAAAGTATTATCATTTATAAAATTCAAAATTGACAGATTGCTTTTAGGAGTACCTCCACAAACTGATGCTGGCTCTTTGGCTTTTTATGCCGCCCTGATTAAGTCTTCTTCGCTTGGTCCATGTGTTTCTCATTTGTCCAATTGCCTTTTACTCTTTCTTTGATATTCCACCTGTTTCTTATTTATGCTTTCGCAACTCCTATCAATGTCACCTCCTCCTAACAACTCCCGCACCCGCCTTTCCCAAGCTTTAGTATCTGAATGTGAAACGTGATCGTCGTCTCAAACTCCATCTAGAGCTCCAATCATTTCATCATCTCGAAGTATTCCTTCTTGCTTGTGACGTATACCTTCATCCTCACCGCTGACTCCTCCAACCTCATATTCGCCTTCCCTATCCCAACCTGAGCTTCTTCATGTTTCTATTAATGTAGCTCATGTATTTGGATGCTTACTATAGTCTTCCTCCATTCCCATCTCCTCCTCAACCATCAGATTGTATTGTGATGCATTATTTTGTTGCCCTGAAAGCACATTTAGGCATGTTGAGGTGTTAATAATGGGCCCAATATCTATATTTTGCGATAGGCCCAATGCATTACTCTTCACCAAGGCTTGCACTGCCTCCCTAACAAATTCCTCGAATTCTGCACGTGATAGCGTCATAATGTCTATCCCGATATGACCCCCTGCCTCTCTCGTCTCGACAGCTGTCTTCCATTACCTTCCCACACCAGCTCAGTACGGATTCAGACACCTCAGTTATTTTTTAAAGTGGACGTTCCCAATTGATCTATCTCGCATCGGATGGTTGAACTGTCTCTATGTTCGGACCCATTGATGAGCGGCTCAAATCCTCCTTTGCTGAATTCAATGGTCTGTGTACATTGTCCACCTCTCGATTTCCTGACTATTCATCTTCTTTGTCAATCTCGCACGACATTGCCCATCGAAATGAGACACTCTTCTTTTTCTCAATAATCACCTTAACTTCATATACCTCCTGTTCGAACTCAACATGAATCATCGAGGGGATCACATCTTTGCTATCAATTTCGATCGAAGGCGAGCGAATTCTCGGCGAGATTGTAGCATAGTGCTCTTGTCAATGTCTATGACATAACCGAATCCCCTCACAAATTTCTAGAAACAGAATCACACCAAACAATGAAAAGGAAAATTGTAGACCCTAATCCACACTAAGACTCAGCCTTGAAAGCACCAACACTGCGCACTACTGCCTGAAAGTGATGTAGAACTTATTGCCCTCAAGCCCGCCAAGAGACAGGACCTATTTCACTCTCTCTTCATTTTGACAATGCATAAAAAAATCGTTTTGGTCTATTGTGCTTCCCATTTCCATGTCGAAGTCGCTATAGTATTTGCTGTCAAAATCTTAACTATCTCCTCGCTCGATGGATTTTTAGTGTGTGCCTTAATCATAACACAGTTCTTGAATTGCCTCTCGAACTCAGCCGTGATCGGAGTCAGAGTAGTCACCACCTTCGTCACTCTCCTTCCCCCGGTGATACTTTCTTAGGTGTTGCTTTTTTCAGAGTTGTTTGAAATTGCAGGTTTGGGAAGAAATTTGGTTGCCGACTTCGTCACTTCGTTGTTCCTTGTACACACCATTGAGATGTGGCATGAGCACTTACACGTGTAACAAAACCAGTCATTGGTGCAACCGTGGATTGAATGCCCTTTTCGTGCGCATTTGTGAAGCTGCAGCTTGGCCTCTGCCTTTGATGACTCTGGCCAACTCAAGCTTTGCCTCCTCTCTACTTTCCTATCTTCTTTCCTCATTTTCCTCAGGTGCACCAATATCCGCTCCCCCTCCTCTTCCTCTCTTTTTAATGTCCTCTCTGACCGGCTAATTTTTTCTCCGATGAACTCTCTGTTCAACATAATATCTTTTTTCATTCCACGTAACATCTGTGTAGGAACTCCTATGAGTCTCCGAAGGTCGGAAAGTGTCTTTCTCCGGCTCCGGTGAACACCTCCTCACTCTCTCCTCCTGTCTCCTTTCCTCTTGGAACCCTCTCATCTCTCTCGAGCGACCTCTATGCTCAGCTCGAGGCTCGTGCGTCCTTGATCGCTCCCTCCCTCTAAGGATGTCGTCGGGGACTTGCCTTTCCCCATACCTCTTGCTCGGGCGTTGCTCGGCTTCGTGGTCCCTCTCTCTTTTGGTCATGGCTGAAAGGTTGTGGTGGCTATCCTAGTGGAGTGACTGGAGATGTGGGAAGGTCTAGCGCTCATTTTTTAGCGACCAAAGGTTTTCACTATGTTTTCTAGTGAGTGAAACTGTTGTCATATCATGATTTCTTTTATTACATTGTCAACCATTCTTGAATCATGTCTCCACATGCAATATATCATATTTTATTGACATTTAAATATAAAGAGTGTTCAATAAGAATGTTTGTGATAATCCTGTATTCCTAGATATCATCTAATATCCACTATCTCATATGAAAAATGCCATCCGATGCAGACCCAGACCCATTATCGATATTTAAAACCTTGATTAAAGTTCTAAAATAAGTAGATAACTATCCATGTTCAGAGGAAGTAAGTGTTGTGATTCAGATCCGTTTTCCTAAGGTAAATAGGTAATTGAATCAATACAATCCTTTTGTTTTCCTATCCATTCCCTTTGGAAGTCACTAGTGCTAATTTTACTCACATTTCATATACTCACTATGTACTGAATATAGAAAGAGTAGAGTCCACAAGCAATTAATGCGTATGCGCATTCGAGCTCTACATTCTTGTGTCTCTGTCCATTCTGAGTCAAAGAAACTTGATACAAAAAGCATATCATTCTTTATAAATATTCAACAGTGGTACTCATCTTCACAATATAAAATTTTCTCTTAACTCACTCTTTCATGATACACCGATACACAAAAAAATCATTTGGAGCTTCTTCTTTTTACAGGATGAAATTCCTTACATTTTGGGATTGTGTCATTGTATCTTAAAACCATATTTCATCAATTTTTTTTATTAAACACACAAGCTATCATCTAATTTAATTCAAAATATAACTCGCAACACCAATCATCTAAACCAATTCCGAAAAAAGAACTCATCTTTACCTGCTGCGGCGCCAAAACCCTAGCTTGAAGCTCCTGCACAAACGGCCCAACCAACGGACTCGTCGCGTTCGGCACCAACACCTCCGTCGCCGTAACCACCGCCTTGATATGCTCCAAATTTATCACGATCGCCCTCTCCCTCCCCAGAATCGTTGACGGATACGACAGCATTGGATCAAGAACCCTCAAATCTCGCGCCGGCAATCCCGTCCTCCTCATAATCGACTGCTTCCCCACCTCCTCGATCTGCGGCCGCCCCGATTCCGAGATCACTAGCCACGCGCGGCTCGCCGTCCCCTTCCGGCGGCCGCCCGTTGCCGGAGGATGTGGGAGGTCGTTCGCCGGAGATCGCATTGAAAATGGTGGTGAGGGTTAGGGTTTGGGATTTTCTTGATTTTTGAGATGAAATCTAATGCCGGCGAGTGACTGGGGACTGTTTTTTTTTTTTTGTCGTTTTGTGAGAATGATGTTAACTTTCTTTGAACGGTTTAGTGAAAAGGTTCCCCGGAAAGTTGACGGTTAGGGTGACTGACACGCTACCACATCAAATCACGGCCATTGTTTTTTTGCATACAATTATCGCTCGTAGCTTTTTATTTTATTTTCATATCTCTGCTACTATAATGGAAGAAGGCCATAGTGCAATTTGTCTTTAATTCAACCCGTACAACGCACGTTCTGATAGTTTTTTTTGCCATTTTCATTTCTCCAATTTTCTCCACGTGCACAGTACGTGTATAATACTAGTATGAGAAATGACAAAATAAGAAATAGCAAATAGATAAATCGTCTATAATGGTTATTGGCTATAATTTATCAAAAATTGAAACAGACGTCTGATATCTGGATCGAAAGTATATATATATATATATATATATATATATATATATATGGGGTCGGTTCGGGTGAGAACCAACCCTGGGGTGAGAACCTAAGGGCCTATCCCAGCCATTCATCTATGTAATCTTAACGGTCAAGATTTTTTAAAATTAAACAATAAGATTAATTAATTTTTGCATTAAGATGTCAATCCCTTTAATTAAGGGATGGGGACCGCTATTAAAATGAATAATTATAAATTGCCTTTTTTTGTGTGCGACGGTTAAGGCAAATTTGGTCAAACTGGAGAGATAAATAATTTATTCCCGTAAAATATTGGAGAAGATTTTGTTTTCCAAATTAATAGCAACTGCAGAATCATTCACCATTTCGTTCCTTACAGTTACTGTTTATTACAGTTGCTATTTATAATTATTATAGTTGCTGTTTAAGTGGTCAGGTATTGTTGTATAATTATTTCAGTTGCTATATATAATTATTACAGTTGCTGTTTAAGCGATCAGGTATTGCTGTATAATTATTTCAGTTGCTATTTATAATTATTACAGTTGTTATTTATAATTATTACAGTTGCTATTTATAGTTATTACAGTTACTATTCGAGAAGATTTTGTATCCCAAATTAATGGCAACTGCAAAATCATCACGCGTAATAAACAGTAATTGTAATAAACAGTAAAGATATATCTCCGGGGTTTAACAAGTATTGTATATAGCTATCATCGACAGGTTTACCATCGAGTTGATCACACTTTTCTTGACCCAATCTGGTGTATACTTGACACAAGCCGGTCTGGTTGATCATAGCGCGAGGGTTGACAAGAAACAGAGAGTGGAGGTATTTGGAAATTACAAACCCATCTCCTTCAAGTTTAATGGCTGGTTCAACTAGGGTTTTCCATGGAAGCTTGCCACTTTTGAACTGGGTCCATGCCTTATGAAGACCTGCGAGTTCCCCAGGGATGCCGATGGAGAGACCCCCACTAACTTGCAACTGTTTAATAATATGTGATCTTTCATTCCTATTATTACGCGGTCCCAATCCCTTAATTAAAGGGATTGACATCTTAATGCAAAAATTAATTAATCTTAATGTTTAATCATAAAAAATCTTGACCGTTGAGATTGCACAGATGAATGGCTGGGATAGGCCCTTAGGTTCTCACCCCAGGACATGGTTCTCACCCGAACCTTCTCCTATATATATATATATATATATATATATTGAATGAGACGGGATATGACCCTCAACATTTATTTTAAAAAAATTGCATGGTTGTTCCGTTCCGCAAAATTGTTCTAAAAATTTTGGTGGGATGGTACAACATGTACCGTCCCAAGTGGGAAAAAAAAAATCAAAAATATGGGACGGGACATGTCGTCCCGTCCGATCACAAAATGTGAAAAAATCAAACATGTCCCATTTGATGGTAAGATAATATTTTTTTAAAAGTCAAACATGTCCCGTTAGAGTCCTCAGCAGTGCTCGGCGTTACATCCATCTGCAGGAGTTGCATCTACTTGTCTTTTTTGTTTACCATAAAAGATTGCCCTTGGCTCCGTAACTGCTTCTACTTGTCATCAGCATTATGTTGATGTAGTCCTTGGTGTCGTCCACATATACATAGAGATGGCATTATTGCCAGTTTGTGATTTCCTGATGAACCAAAATTAGCAAAGAGTTGCACGAGTACTGAGGACACAAGGATTTGCACAAATTAAAGAGTGAGTGATGGTTTGTAGATTACAAAATTACCTTTCAGATTCTTCTAGAAACAACTTTTATAATGAAAGCCCAACAAAAGAAACTTAATCTCGACAGATAAATGGTTCTGATAGGCAGAAAGATGTGACAGATGGCTAGCTACATGTCTTATGACCATATACTCACAATTGTATTCTATAATATTCAAGATATGTTAACTTACAATCTTTATTCGAGAAAACAATGCCAGAAGAAGAAGAAGAAAGCATGAAATCTTGATCAAGAAATAACAGTATATATATATATAAGATTATACATAGTTCATACTTGACTGAGGCCAGTCAAGGATAGTGGGAGCTAGAACAACAACTACCGCAGCAGTCCACTCTTTTTGCCCCATCCAATGGCTAATATATAGAGAACAGCACAGCCTCCAATGGTACGGAAGATGGTTTGCCAGAACATGTGATATTGGGCATTGAAGAAGTATGCTCTTATGTTCATGCCGAATAAACCAACAACAACGACGCCTGCAGTTAACACCATTGTTAGCGTGCTTAGCATTACTCCCATCTGCAGCAACTGGTTCTTCTGCTTGTCATCCAGCATTCTGTTGTGCACAAAACAGGGAGAAAGAATCAAATCATATGGCGATGGAAATTATGATTATCCTGATATTAATTACCTTGTAAAAACTAGTAACTGTCATGAATTGGATGATGAAATAATAACTTACAGTGGAGAGTTTGTGTAAGGTGCCATCTATCTGCACAAAGTAGGCCTCCAATAGCATCTCCAATTCCTGAATGCTAGGCTTGAAACTAATCGAGCTTCCATGGCTACCTTCTTTTGGTCTAAGGTGAACATAGTTTTCTTCTTAACACTATTTTGACACAAGCGTTGGAGTTTGATTATTGTGACATATACTTAGACCGTAGATGCTAACTGCGTCAACAAAAAAAAATAGGACGCAGTTGTGAACTGCGAATGGTCTATTTTAGAAATTAGTTTCAAAATTGATCTATTTTGAAAATTAGTTTGAAAAAAGTGGCATATTTTTGGAAAAACGTTCCTATAAACCCCTTTCTTGGGCAAGAGGGCTATATAATCTTCCTCCTCCAACTCTCTCCCTCTCCCTCTCTCTACTGCTATCTTCTCGTCGCAAAATACAGATCGAAGTTCAATGGGCGACAGCCAGTACTCCTTCTCTCTCACCACATTCAGGTTACATTTCTTTCCTTACATGTCATCGTCGTTTTTATTCTATTCCATCAAACCCTAACCCTCCCTCTTCTGCTTCTTCTTTTTATCGGATCCGATTCGCATCGGAAACAGCCCATCTGGAAAGCTTGTTCAGATCGAGCATGCCCTTACCGCCGTCGGATCCGGGCAAACCTCTCTCGGTATTAAAGGTACGCCAGCCTCTCAAATCGATGCAAATATAGATTGAAGTAGGACCCACTTACTATTTATGTTCTTTTTTCCTGTTAAAGGTAGAACCCTAACTTTTCCGATACTGGTAATTTGTTTTTGTTTTTTTTTTCAATTTTTAATTTTTAAGAAAAGAGTGTAAATTGCAGAAAATTAGTTTTCCTTGAAGAAATCACGACTTAATCGAACTTTATTTGCATGCTAGTTGTGCTTACTCACTTGTTGACCATAGTAATTTGTGAATATCGAAGGTAATTTAGTTAAGTTAGAACTGTTTAATATTCAGGATTTGTTAATTTAGAGGCGATTGATGCGGCATAATGGATAATGGTGCAAGCACATGCTTAAGTTGTATTATTCCCATGATAATGGGCCCGCTCGAAGAAAGAAGATTAATGACTAAACTTAGAAATTTCAACAAAGTGTAGTGTTTGTTTGCTACTGTCACTGATGATAGTCTAAGTTATTCGCTATGTATGAAAATCTGGTCATTGTGAACAGTGGCGGAGCGAGAAATTTCGTCCATTGGGAGCGAAATCATGAGGACAAGAAATTTATGAAAGTCATATACTTGTCTTTTTGTAGCTTAACTAAAATTCCTAAGAAAAGGATAACTAAATTTCCTGAGATAAATTCACTATGATGTACATGAACAACAACAATAGGATAACTAAATTTCATAAGATGAACAACATAAAAAAAGGTTTTTAGAATAATAAGAATGCAAGTTCCAAATAATGGATTGAAAACCGTGAGGAAACAAGGATTAAATTCCATATCTACTCTTTTGTTTAAATATCAAGCTTTAGAAAACAATGCATACTTGTAGGGTGAAGTAAACAAACCAGGGATTCTTCATGAAAGACAAATCTCACTCTGGTTGTCTGAAAAGCTATAAACAAATTCTACAGTCAGTCGATTACAAAATAAAACATCAATTTTAAAGAGTGAACGATATGTCTGCTGAGACGATACATAGTTCAAAGATATATGCTAGAAACAAAAAGGCCATGAAATTATCTATGTATCTAACATAAATGAATACATGATCATCCTCCAGGTTTCTGAACCACTGTCTATGGACAAATAAGAACTCTCAAAATAAAGTCACATCTAAATTATAGAACATTGCCATTAGAAAACAACGCACTAAAGGAACAAGGCTGGGAAAAGAGATAGATTTTGGAGAATTCAATTAATCCCATGGTTAAAAAATTTACCTGGAAGAGTAGAAGCAATTCAAGAAGACCAACTGTTGCAGCTGGCAAAAGATTATCTTGGTACGCAAATCCACCAGCTATGCCTTTATTCCATAGCAAGCGGCACAGAAATTCGTTAAAAATGTACAGAAATTTCAATATGCAATAAAGGAAAATTTTCTTACTATAGTTGTGTGGAGGATTGATGTCACAATCTATATAATAAAGCACAAAGAAAGCTATCAAGTGGGTCTCCTTCAATCCCCTCAAAATCAAAGGCCCCGCTGGATCTAACCTCACAAAACACATTCCCCCCGCCCTCCCCCCCAAAGTTTTCCCCCAAAACTTAAATTCAAATCTCCCCAAAACAACTGCTTTATTTATTTAATTATTTCTCTCTCTCTCTCTATATATATATATATATATACTTATGGAAACATGGACTTTTATTTACAACTAATTATTGTCATACTATTCAAACATGAACTACATAATTATTGATTTACTGTTTACAAGGCTTTTCATATATTGTATCGTTCTGAAGACGTGCCGTAGGATCGTGCCCACGGGCAAATCTAGTTTATCTAACTAAACTCAAATAATTAAATATTTGAATACCTAATTTTCTCAATATTACTATGCATGGCAAATGGTACAATTTAATTTCCAATATAATATAGAAACATGAGGGTTCGCATAACCACATCATAAGTTCCGAGGGGCCAACACACCAACACAAAATATCTGCAGCTTTTGGGCGAGCATAAACATAAAACAACAAGCTCACAAATAACAACACAAAACAACAAACTTAAGGAACTGAAAGGCAATTTGGCATCTTTACAGAACCAAGATATTCAATAAATTTCAGATATAGTAATAAATAGAGAACATCACACAACCACTTAATGATACATGTTTTATCAACACTCAATGCATATTTAAATTCTAAGGTATTCAGTATGGACAAGAAAGTAAGGATGGTGTAAAATAGAAAGTCTATGTAAATTGACTTGAATACTCACCAAGTAAGGCAATTGGAATTCTATAATCAGGTTCAGGAACAACAACTACTCGTTTCTTAGCCTTTCTGCCAAGCTGCCAACAAGACAACAAACTGACATAAATGAGAATTGCACTTCGTGATGACAGAATCAATAAATACTCATTTAACTTTCAGTGTAAAACTTTATCTAAATAATTCTAGAACTAATCTTTTAGTTGAAGCAAGCAAAGGTATACTAAACGCATAACACTTTTTAGAACTTTATAACTTCTTGATAGTCTATTTAGTATTTTGATTAAATATTGTAGGGAAAAGTGGAAATTTTAAACCTTTTTCTTTAAAAGATTTGAAGAAACTAGAACCTAATTCTCTGAAAGGAACCCGAGGATGAAATAAAAAAAATTCCAAGATGATGGATGTTGTCTTAAAACTTAAAACTACATAAATGAATTGTTTTTTTATATGAAAAAACATCAGTAGAAATGGAGAACAACAAAAGGACAACATTGAGGTGGCTAAACAAACTCTCAAATCAAACAAAATTGGATAACATAGAAAGAATGTTATCAAAATAATCACTCATTTAACAATGAAAGAGCAGTATTCTTGCAATATTTTCTTATATCTTCATCTTCCATTTATTTAGTTACTTATTCAACAACAAAATCCATCCTTTTCTTGTTGAAAATAAAGAAATGAAAGAGGCTAAAAAAAATGCAAGATACTACTTACTGTCAAGGTTTGTCATTGGCTTACTGCCAACGACGAGAAGAATGGTAGTGTGTGGATAGAGAGAAGAACACTAATTTGTGAATGGCCTTAGCGAGAGAAAGACATTAACAAATTTTGCAATATTTTCTTATATCTTCATCTTCCATTTATTTAGTTAGTTATTCAACAACAAAATCCATCCTTTTCTTGTTGAAAATGAAGAAATGAAAGAGGCTAAAAAAATGCAAGATACTACCCAAAAGTTTCACCAACAAAGAAAAATTCTATGCTGAATTTATTTAAATAATTTAACTACCCTAAAGTTTCCATTTTCCCGCTTTGGGTAGTTTATTTTTAGAGAATAAAAGGAAAAACAAAATCATAGGTAGTTAGAATTTTTAGAAAGAAAATTTAGGGTAGGTTTTTGCAATTTTAGCCAAATGGAAAAGGATGAGTATATAAGAAACACAGGTATTTCAAATCTATCAGTTGGCAAATTGTACATCTAAATTGATTAAAACCACGAACCATGATTTTATCATCAAGAGTTAAAGATGGTTAGACAGAAAGAATAGTAGACAAATGAAAAATGCATAACGAACTAAGGAATTGAATAATACTAAGTTAGGAGGCTGCAGCGAAAAGAGCCAGGGTTTCGATGGAGCCTTGGAGGCTGGAGCATGGAAAGAAAGGAAAAAAAGAAGAAAGGAGAGGGAGCTAGGGTTTCACCATTGTGTTGGAGGCTAGAGCTAAAAGAAAGAAAGAAAAGAAGAAAGAAGAGGAGCGGGACTGCGGGAGATCAGGTTTGGGGCTGAAGCGTGTGTGGGCCGAGGAGTTTGGGTGGGCTAAAAGAAGGGGAGCGGTTTGGGCCGAAAGAAGAGCAGAAGCCCAGTTGAGGGGGAGCATTGATTTTATGCACTTGGGCCTACTAAGGGGGTTGCCAAATTCCACGGGAAGCGGTTGCCCCCCCTCACCCTTTACTGCCTCCGCCGTTGATTGTGAATATTTTTTTGTTACTTCAAAACTCAACTATGGTGGCGAATGTATTCATGGACTACACGAAAGCCGAGAACATTTATTTAAGAATTATTAAATTTGTGGTACATCACTATTTAGCTTTTGGTTGATAGGAATCTTTTATCTGTTCTAGAATGTTTTCATTTCTACACATCTCATTGATAGGCTCAAGGAGCCGAGACAGAAATATTATATTTCTTTAAAAGATTCTCATGGCTCTCATCTTCATGAATCTCATCTGTAATTAGTCCTGTTACTTGAGAGGTTTGCCAAATGCATTTTAAGGGCATTGGGATAATTTTGAAATGGCCTTACCCATGTTTTTGCTGAACTATGGGCTATATCAGTGCCTCTTTAGTTCTGAACATCCTTTGTACTTGCTAGTCATTCTACGTCTTTATCTTGTTTCGATTAGTAAGAAAAGATTACAAGTACCGACCTGCGATCCTAGTAATTGTAACTTGCCAGGTCTTGGGCATGTTGGAGTTTTCTATTAGTTCAATCTAGTGAGTAGTAGATATTAGTGCTATTCAACCTTTCTTTTGGGTTGTCTGGTTCTTGTTTAGCTAGGGCTCGTACTTTTACTGTGCTGGAACTGAACTACCTCCAGGAGGGTACACCTTTAGTTTTCCAATAATAATAACAAATTAAATGTTCTTTTGGAGTTATTAAAAAAATTGTATGTAATTCCTACCTAATTACATGCTGATTATGATTAATATGTGAGCAAGGGAAGTCGTCTGCATGCTTTTTAATTCTCGATTTGGGATTATGGGATACTTTTTAGTATAACAATGTCTTTGTTACATAATCATCTAGTACGAGGGGGTTTTCTACAATTTTACCTAAGGGCCTGTTTGGTTGGAGAGGAATGGATGGGAGGGGAGGAATTTTTTAAAACTTTTCTTGTTTGGTTCATTTTTTAGGAGGGGGAGGGGAGGGGAATGGAGGGATGCAAAATCCCTTCTGAGCCAATTTTGGCTTCCCTCCAATATTGGGGGATTTGGAGGGAAGAGAAAGTAGGTTTAATTTTTTTAAGTGATTGGACTAAATTGCCCTTTTTAGATCTAAATCCTTAAATTAAAAAACAGATCCTCTCTCCCGACTGTCTCTTTCCCATTCGCGCTCTCATTCTCACCATCCTCGTCGCCTCCCCTCTCGTCTTCGTCCATCGTCCTGCCGTCCCGCAGTTGCCCTCGTCTCCGTCCATCGAATCGCCATCCCGCCGCCCCGCAGTCGCCAGCTATGAGGTAACCCATCGAATCTAATTATAATTCCAACATTGAAATTTTGATAGAAGAGAAAGTAGGTCTAGTCTAATTCATTCATCGATATTGATTTGTAAAATTTGATAGAAGATGACCAGATTGTAAGAAAGAGATGGGGATTAGGGAGTATACATTGATAAGTATGAAGTTTGTAGGAGTGGCCAGTTCTTACTGCATTGAATCGGTTGTGTATACATGATCATGATGGTTACTGGTGACATTCAGAAGGATATTGATCATGGAGTCAAATCAGGAAACCAAAAGCGAGTGTTATAGAATGCTATGCTATTAAAGAATACCCATTAAGATGAACAAAAGTAGTACATCACTGCACAAATAGCATTTTCTCTGTAATTAGCTTTGTTTTTGTTTTTTCTTTTATTGTCTTGAATTTGTTCAAAAATTTAAATTTAAATTTATATTAGAAAAACGAGGAGTCTTTGAAGGGAATTTCGAGGAAAATACTGTATTCCATTTTCATATTATCTTTTTGTTTATATCTAGTAACTATGCTGGCTATCAAGTATAGTCAATTCGAGCATTAGTTCTACTTGATTTTATCGACAATAATTGAATCAACTTATCAATCTGCCTTTTTCTTTTAGATTAGATATTGGTTTTCTTATCAATCTGCATTAGGCCTAATTTAATTTAATTAATCTGGTTTGCTACAAGTAAATTTAATAATTCCAACATTGAAATTTCCATTCATCTGGTTTTATACAATGTTTCATTCTAATTTAATTTTGTAAATGTTTCATTGTGTTAGATGGATCATCAGGATTGGGAAATAACACGCAATAGATGGTTCGATTTGCGCCGAAGAGCTGTAGCTCAGTTCACATGTGCTGTTGTTTATTACTATGTTAGGATGTCTTGTAAGAGAAAAATTAGTTATAGTATGAGTTCCGAGAGAGGGTATGTGAAGAAATAATGGGTCAAATTTGTAGCAGTGAAACTAGCAGAACTATATTAAGAATGGGTCCTCAAGCTTTCTTAACCTTGTGTGGTATGTTGGAAAATGAGGGCGGATTACGACCCACACGATGGTCAAGTGTGGAAGAACAAGTTGCAAAAACAATTTACATATTAACACACAATTTCCGACGAAGAAAACTGATACATAATGTACAAATGTACAGAGTAATAAAAAAAACTATATTTTTTAAAATGTACATAATGTACAGACTAATAAAAAAAACAAAATTTTTAATTTTTAATTTGTCTCATACAACACATTGATTCTTAACACTATGAATCTTACAACATTATACATCCATCACCGCTCATTCTATACATGCTAGAGTGTACCACCTTAGGACGAACAACGGGTACACGAGGGGTAGTGGGATACTCGATAATTTCCAATGCCTTATTCCATATATGAGTTTCCTCACCGCCACTCCAGCTTGGTTGCAACAGATGCAGTGTACATGCTGGTTCTTCTCCCTCAACAAAATCGACAAACAATTACTGATTGTCTAACTCTCTCTAGTTTCTACTCCACTCCAAGTTGTTATGGATAGCACTGCAACACGACAAGCAGTTTATTAAGGATAGACAAAAGTATTACAGCATTTGGAGTTTGATATGGTAAAAAAGTGTCACACCCCGCTTTCCAAAAGGAATACGGAATATGAGTACGTGACAATGCCCAACAAATAATTTTCATCATTCATAAGCTGTAGGATCGACTCAGCATCATAACAAGAGATATAGCAAAATATACTCATTACTCAACCACGCAGGCATGAATAATTTATTAATCAACAGAAAACATTTGAAACAAATATAAATATCCCAAATAAATTTAAGATCTGGATCAAATGTAAAAATACTTCGGGACTACAAGTCCTTTACAAGTTTTAAGTAGCAACAAGAATTAAATAATCTCAAATATAAAATAACTAAAGCAAGTTTTCCCAAGCGAAGCCTAAAATGTTTGCTCACTAATTCCAGCAATTGATCTCTAAAACATGTATATATATATCATGTAGAAGAAAAATAGAGAAACGAAGACACGCCCGTTAGTGCAAGTTACGGGCCGCAAGTAGTACAAGCAAGGAGTATGAAAAAAGTGCAAGAAAATATGAAACAAGATTTGGAATCAAGAGTATACAATATGATTTGACAAGGATGCAACAAGTAGTGAAGTTCAAAAGACTAACTAGCAAGTGAAACAAATCAAGTAACAGGATCGGGTAACAAATACAAGAGGCAGGAATAGGTAACAAGTGAGCATGTAATTTGTAACAAGCATCAAGTAACAAGTATCAAGTAGCAAGTATCAAGTAGTATGCGAGGCACGTGTCAAGTGTGTACAAGTAACAAGTTATTCTTAAGTCTATTGTTTAAATCTATCTAGGTAGCACTTCATGCGTCCCATTTATTTACCACATGGTTGTTACTTACAAACAGTTACGTTGAGGCCTAGTGGTGAATTTTATAGGACTGTGTACTCGGGTATCAAGTATCAAGCAAGTATGTTCATGAATCGGGTAGTCATATAACTAGTTCATGAGTCAAGTAATAACATGACAAACTCATGAATCAAATAATAATATACTAGTTCATGAATCAAGTAATAACAAGTCTATGAATCGAATAATAATATACTAGTTCATGAATCAATAGTAACTAGTTCATGAATCAATAATAACTAGTTCATGAATCAAATAATAATATAACTAGTTCTTGAAACAAGTGTTAATATAACAAGTCCATGAATCGAATGACCATATAACTAGTTCATGAAACAAGTATCAAGTGGGAAACATGGGCCTCTTTCTGAGTACACTTACCTATATTGTCCACTATTATGGTCTTTCCCTAAAATTCCGGTTTGTTATTTATTATTATTATCAAGACAAGCATGAAAGTGTGCGAAACAGGGCAAGTAAACATGATCAAGAACAGGGAACAAGTTTAAGCTAGGTAGAAAGTACATTCGAGGGTCAAAACAAATTAAAATTATCAAGAATGACGAGAATTCCAATTCTGGACAGCATGACGTTGCTGCACCAAAACTGAGATTCCCACCACCGCAGGAATGCAAATTTGAATCCGTCAGAAAATCTAGAAACTAGTCTCTCTGCCGAATCCAGCGCATATAAACAAGATACATGAAAGTTGTAGCAACTCAAAACAGCAAACTACATAGAATTCGTGTTCAGCTAGAATTTGTAAAATTGTGTTTATAAATATGAAACAGGTTTGAAACTTCATTAATTAATTCCAGGAAAATTAGGGACGGTCTGCTAGTGTGTCTAGTATTAGCATGCAAAATTTCAAGCCATTATCTTACAGGTAGCATAGTCAATTTAAATTGGAAAACAGAGTGACGTAGCAAATTTAAGAATCTGAAATTTCAGACAACATCACTAAAACAGTGATAATTTACAAACTATAATTCGGAATTCAATTCTGTCTAAAGGGTAGTAAACTAGATATCTGAGGCTACATTTCATGTTGAGAACTCAAATCCAGATTCTGATGTTATCAGGGTCGAAACAGCAAGTAAAGACAGGAGCAACGTAAGGGATTTCTTTTATATAAAAAGTGGCATGATTAATGACTATTATGAGTCTAAATTAGTGTGTGATACAAATCAGGGGTTCACAAACATCAAATGAGCGCCCATGGCTATTCTCAACTCAAAAGAGAGCAAAATCAACACATGCATCATACAAACATACATCTACAAATCAAGGTGATTCTTAAATTCATATGTTCAAATAATTAGATAATAATTAGATGTAACTAGTTGTGAAATGAATATATCAATGAATGATTGTGACTTTTATGATCATGGAATTGATAAGGACAACAATAAGTAAAATGAGATCATCAAATGATAAGCCAACGAATTGTACTTGTACTAGAACAACAAATGATAAGCCAAAGGGGAGTCACAACTACAATCTACTTGCGGTATTTTCAAATAAAAGCTTGTACTAGAACAACGAATTGTACAAGAAGATACTTGCCTTGATTGGATGAGGATGTTGATCGACGATCGAGATCGGATGGATCAGATCGGCGCGAATCTTGATGGCGATCAAGATCAAGAAAATCGACGATTGAGATCGCTCTGATGAAGATGATCATGATCGGATCAGACAGCAGAGATCAAGAGATCAAAGATCACAATCACGATGGGGATCGGACATCCCAGATTCACTTGATGATGATGGTCTGATGATGGCTCGGATCTTGATTAGATCGGAAGGCCACGATCGCGAGCACCCTGATGATGGAGATCTGATGGCGATCCGAATCGCGAGGGAGATCAGATGGCCCAAATCTGATCTGATATGAAGATGGCAATGATCGTGAGGAGGTCGAACGGTTGAAATTCAAACTCGCTCTCCCTCGATCAAACAGCGACGAGGCGCGGAAGAGCTTCGACTGACGGCTGTGGCGGCGTGTTGACGGCGAGGAGCCCCGGGGCTGCGGTGACTGGTGGCAGCGTCGAGGGGCGGCTGTAACACCCTAAATTTCTATTTATGTAGAGTTTGTGATTTTACGTGTTTTGCACGTATAATTTCTTATGTATATTTTTCCTTTATAAAAATATTTCTTTATAGCATGAACAAGTAATTGTTCTCTTTATTTTTCAAAAACACTATTTTTAAAAGCATAGTTGAATTGTAGGACTAATTGTTTCTTTTTAGCCCATCTTAATTAATAAATTAATTTAATTAGTAGAGCCCATGGTTAATTGGTCCATTAGTGAGCCCATCTAACTTAATTTCTTCTTTTTTTAATCCAACTTGTAGTGTAGACAAGTTTAGTGAACAATTAATTTATTTACATGAACAAACTTGTAAAAAGAGGGGGTACTAGTTGGCACGTGCATGCACTAGAGTGTGCAATGCACACCCTTTTACCCTAGACCGGATCATGCATAGGAGAGTGGGGGAGATGGGAGAGGTGGAGAGTTGGTTGCTTCATCATGGGTAGTTTCTATAACTCCCTAGTTCATCTAGACCCTTGATCCCTAACCATTTGATCTCATCCTAGCCCTTCATTCACCCTCAAAATTTGTATAAATACCCCCCCTACACTCTTCATTCACACACTTAAAAATTTTTGAAAAGAAAAGCATAGAAAGAAAGAAAGAAAGGCAAATTAGTGAAACAAAAGATAAATAGTTTGTGAGAGTGAGTGCTAGTGTGTTCTTCAACCTAGAGGTGGCCGGATTTTTCAAGGAGCAAAGGTGGATGCTCGGGTTGCATTGCATCTAGGAGGAGAAGTCAATTTGGTGGCTCGATCTAGGAGGAGAAGGCTCCACTTGTTCATTGTAGGAGATCCCTAGGAGTTTTGTTTGATTTTTTCTCCACTCCCTAGGAGTTTTGTTTGATTTTTTCTCCATTAGAGGTGGGTGATTTTCTTAAACTTCTAATTAGATATCATGCTAGGGTATGGTTAATAAAATTGAAAAGAAACTTTAGCTATTTTAGCCATGTGTTATGAAAATGAGACAAATTGCAATGGATTGATTGTATGTTAAAAGAATGTTAGTTAATTGCAAAATTGTGATTGTTAGTTTAGAATTAACCATGCTACCATGCTTTAATTGCTTGATTGTGCTAAACTAAGAAGACATGATTGTATGTTTAGTTAGTTGAAATGATCACCTTGCAAAAATGTGATTTCTACTAATTCATTGGTTAATGGCATGAAAAAGAGGTAGTTATTACCGAAATGTTTGGTTAATAAATATAAAAATAATAAAAGAAGCTATGGGAAGTTTGGGGTGCAAAATTATAAAGAAACTACATTTTTGTACATGCATTTTCGAAATTGTAAGACAAATTGTATTTAGAGAGAAAAATTACAACTTTTATGTCAAAAATTAAGTTTTAATTTACTGACTTATTAGAAATGCTTAAAAATTATGTTCTGGAATTTTAGAATGAAATTGGAGAAGAAAAGAGTTTGAAAATAGTTCTTTTATAAAAATTCGAAATGAACCAAAATTTGGATCAAAACCCCTAAAAACCCAAACCATATCAGGTTAGTCACTTGGACTTATTGGCTAATGGGTGCGTTCGGGTGCGCTCTACTGTAGCGTGGGTCTGGTCTTGGGTCTCGGGTTCGAAACTGGGCAGTAGCCTTGTTTTTATTTTTTGAAAAAAATTCCATAACTGAAAGGCGAGTTTTTAGAGATTTAAACCCTCTCCTTTGACGTGGTTGCACCCTGTCCTTTCTGGTTAGCGCGTGCGCCACAGTGCGCTGCACTGTAGCGTGGGCTTGGCTGTGGGTCGCTGGTTCGAATCCAGAGTTCGGCAATTAAAACAGTTTTTTTCATTTTTTTTTGGTTTAAATTGATTTTTTTGGACTTTTAAAATTCGGGAAAAATTATGATAATTATTATAAAAATACAGGGACTTTATGAAAAATATTTGCACACTGTTTTGACTTAAATTATAGAGTTGTGAAGTAATGAGTAGAACTCTATGAAAATTGATATTTGCATAAGGATAAAAATTGATTTAATCCATGAGGAGTTATACTAAATTTATAAAAGAGAATTTTGTATAAAAAGAACTTGAAGTATGTTCATTTGTGAATTTTATACCTTATTTTGGGTAATGTATGCATTGAAAGTTAAATGAAAAATATGATTTTGATTTTTGGAGAAAAAGAAATAATAGTGCGAGAATTAAATGAAATTATTGAGACTTATTTTCTTGAATGAGAATGTTATAAATCGAAATTTGACTTATGTAAGAAATTAACTTATAGAAAAGAAATGGAAAAACTATTTGAACTATGAAAAAGACTTTGAGTATGAAAACTCGATTTTGTGATTATGAAGTGAAATTGAGAACTAGAGTGTAGCTAAGCCTTATACCGGCACTGAAAAGAAATTGTTGAAATGAGATTTGAAATGAAAAGACCAAGATTTGGGTCGTATTATATAAATGGTTAAAACCGGTATAGTGGAAGGGCTAACTCTAGAGAATTGATTTTATTCATGATTCAAATAACTAAGGACTAGACACATAGTGAAGATGTGACGAAAGTAAGAGAAAAACATGAGTATGAGGACCTCGGAGCTACGACATGAGAATATTCACAGGCTGTTTTGCACGATGCGTCGTGTCATGACGTGGATATGTCTCCAAGAGTCCGTTCTGCAGGCGACGCTTGTGGGGTGTTTGGTGACTGTGGGTGGTGTCATGTTCCATGACGGAGGCTGAATTGTCCATAGGTTCTGCACGATGCGTCGTGTCATGATGTGGGATTCCCCTCCAGGTTGTCTGGACATGAGCTCGTAACTCATAGAACATCTAGGATACTTATCGTAGTTACTGTAGTAGTTTAAGTCATGATGAGGGATCGAACCCTACAAGATGAAGAATGGTTAAGGGCTTGCCCTCAGACCTATGTAGTATACGATGCATAGAATCTGAACAAGTGCGCATTAGTGTCATGTAACATACATAACTGCATTACGGACTGTGCACCGCACAACACGACATCAACAGGATAGTCCCTTGTAGTTTTGTTTGTGATCAAGTTGGTGGTTTGTTTAAGTATTTGAAAATCGTTATACTGTTCGGCATAGAGAGGATAGCCGTGTATAATATTTCGTCGGTTGTAAGCAACTGATGTGCCCACAGTTTCTATACAGGGTAAAGCGATTAACAAGACTAAAGTTTGCATGCTGCTTAAAGAATGATTCAAGTGTTGTACATTTTCTATTCATGTAATTTGTTGTAAATTGCTTCCGCTGTAAATATGTAATGTAAATGTAACTCTGATGTAACAAAAGTTTTTAATTTTTTGTAAAATTGTACGAAGAGAAGTGTCAAGATCCTGTGGAACTTCGAATTCAGTTTGTTTTGTAATTCGGGGTGTTACAGCGGCGAACGGAGCTCGAGTGGATGCTCTGTTTTCGGGGAGAACATAGGAGGGGACGATATGGGGTGTAGGTGACGGTGGCTTCGGGATGGTGGCGTGGCAATGGAGGATTACAGGGATGACGGGTTAGTGACGAGATGGGGGCAATCAGAGGTGCAAGGGTGGTGCAGTAATGGCGGGATGGGTTTCGGAGATGGAGGTGGCGGTTGCAGGGGAAAGAGCAACGGTGAGGAGAACAGGGGAAGACGATAAGTAGCGGTGATGGTGGGGCTAGGTCGAGGGCAAGGGACGAAGACGACGATGATGATCGGAAGTGAGGGAGACGATGGATGAACAGTGGGGAAAAGGGAGTTTGGCGGCTGTGAGATGAGTTTTAACAGTAGAGATTAGGGTAGGGGGTGATTAGGGTTAGGGTTAATTAGGTTAGGGTTTAAATAGTTAGGGTTATTGGGTTTAGGGTTATTGGATAGCGGGTTTGAGTAGGATCCAACAGGAGATTGAGTCAAAAATCACAATAATTAGGCAATATGAATTAGATGAGTTGAATCAGTCAATTTCCTAGGAAGAACAACAAATTAGAGCTGATAGGAACGATGCAAATAAAATAGATTGGGCACAAAATTGAGTCGAAACAAAAGAAATGACTTTTATTAGAACTGGAAACAAAATATAAGATCTTGAATTGATAAATAGAGTACAATGAAATGAAATACAGCAGAAAATACAAATACAGGAAACAGGGGTTACAAAAGTGAAGAGAGAAGAGAGAGATAATAATAAAGTAATGAGTTTTTTTGTTTTGGGGGGAAAACTTTTTGGAGGGAAAATATGTTTTGGGAAAGTGAATCTGAACCGTTGATTTTGTTTCAATTGAAGGTGAACCACTTGATAACTTTGTCTTGTGTTTTATTATATAGATATGCTATCACTAACTTTTTTGTTTAAATTTTGATTGTGGTTTTGTAAACTAAGCAATTTGTTGTTTTGAGTTGTACGGGTCTTGAATATTGTGCATATTTTTTGTCTTAAGATAGCTTCATGTCAACCACGTTGCTAAAATATTTAAGTTGATGCTTTCCACTAGTTCTGTGCTTGTTTTCTCTAGAAAGATTCATAATGACATGTATTCTTGTTTCTGTACTGACAACTTTGTTTTATTAATCACAGCTGCTAATGGTGTTGTTATAGCAACTGAGAAGAAATTGCCATCCATTTTGGTGGACGAGACATCTGTAAGAACACAAATCTGATGCTGTTGTTCATTTCATTGCAATTTATACTATTTAAAATCAGTTACAATTCCATATGTTATTTTATGTTTCTTATTTATCTTTCCTATAACCTTAAGCCTGTTCCTAATTTTGTAAGGGTGTCTACTGTTCATTATTTTGTAAGGGGGTACCATGATGATGGTTATAGATGATATACCTGCATTAAAAATATATTAATTCTACCATGAGGTGGTAGGCCTAGTTAGAATGCATACTGTATTGCCTGATTGCTGGAGTACTCTGTATTTGCTTCGCCTTTCCAAATCATCAATATGAATATTCTGTATTCTGTGTGGTCTAATTGTTCCTTTACCTTCTGTTGAATTTTACTCTTATCTTTTTAAATCATCAGTATTAATGCTTACTACTTTTAAATTGCTTCCATTAGACATGCTGTTGGCAAGTTAAATGTCTGTTTGATTAGACTTCCTTTTCCTTTTTATCGTTTTTTAAATCAATTTGCATTTTGCAGTGGCAATAAAACAATATTCTGTATTTTTTGTCAGCCTTCTGTCATTGTGATTAACTGATTTTGAGTCATCTAGTTGGTGGATAGCTTGTCCTAGATCAGATTATTACTATAATACAAAAAGAATGATAAATACGATTTTTGGTTGCAGGTGCAGAAAATCCAGCTTATGACAACAAATATTGGAGTTGTTTACAGGTACTTATTCATTAATTTGTAGTTTGCTTAGAAATTATTGTTGTTCTATGTTTTTTTCCCTCTTCAATGTTGGCTACAGAGTACAACACTACCTGGGAATAATCAGTGCTCTGCAATACTTGAATTATAGGAGTTGCTGCTCATTTGGGTGCCAAATCCCAAGTAAAGAAAACCAGTGAGGAGATGCCCTCGCCTTAAAACTTATTAAACCAGTTGGAGGGCTCACAATCCACTAATAACTCTTCCAAAATTTTGCTCGACTTTAAAACTCTACAGTTGAAGAAAGGGTGATGATGATAATTTTTTTGTATGTATGATATAAACCAAAGGGTCAAACAAAATGCATTTCCATTATTGCTGGATGACTAATCTAATGGATTTTTTTTTTGTGTGTGTGTGTGTGTGTGTGTGTGGCTTTACAGCCCTTTATAATGGGTTAGATATGTAAATGCGTGGATGGCAATATGGTATTTCCCATTCTACCAACATAGATAATTGTAGAAATTTTATCAGACTGCATTTCCGACAACGCACTATAGTTACTCAGATTTTATAGCATGATATAATAGTTTTAAGAATGCCTTAGTGATTTCGTGCTATGGTCTTTAAATTTGGAATGTTAGTTTTCTGATATTAGGCTTAGTTAGCATTTGTTTAGACCTCATTTTAGTTGTGAGTCTCACCTGTGTTCTTTCTAACATATATGTATGAACCTTTTGCAGCGGAATGGGTCCAGATTCCCGTGTTCTCGTGAGGAAAAGCAGAAAGCAAGCACAGCAATATTATAGATTATATAAAGTAACTTCACATTTCCTCCTTGTCCATTTCTTAGATTATGTTATTTATCCATTGTTAAAAATATTCGAAACCAAAGCTGTCATAATATTATTTTGGGCTTTTGCCACCAATTTGGTCCAGTTTCTGATCACAAGGATGCATGATAAGATGACAGTTTTATAACCTAATGTCAATCTGAAGTCAATCTTTTATTACAAAATTTTATCCAAGGAAAGTATGTAGAAAAGGACGTGTCATAGTCTTAAATCATGAGCTGGCATTTTCCTGCAGTACTAAAAGATGTGGATAGGAAGATGGTTTTGCTCTGTTTCTCCGGGGAATCACAGTGAACTCTGAAGCATTGGTAAAGCAGGATCTAGACAATATACATTGCCACCAAAGCTGAACTGGCATTCCCTTTTATTTGTTTTACCTCTTAATTTAGTAAGAGCCATCTATTTATTGTTCATGGACGGGATTGTAAACATGCATCTAGCCACATACCCTCCTTTTTCCCATAATTAAGGAATTGGTGCAAGATCCCCCATCTTTTGCTCACTAGCAAAGAGGCTCACCACTAGGCCCTAGTGGCACTCCCAAGTCTCCAATTCTCAAAAGTACAGAGAGGGATTTTGCAGCTTTAGTGACTTTCATTATGTGTTCCCTCTTTGAGATATTTTATCCTTTATTTCACCTGATTTCTATTGTTATTACATGAATGCAGGAGTCAATTCCTGTAACACAACTTGTACGAGAAACTGCAACTGTTATGCAGGAGTTTACTCAATCAGGGTATGCTTATCAGTCTTACAATAATTCATTTTTTTGTCCAATCTTAAAAATAACCCCTTTTACTTGACAGACTTCACATATGGTAATGCTATTTATAAAAATTTTTGGTAAGAAGTATCTTCACCATGTAAGACTTTCTCCATGAATGGGGTCAAGTGGTAGATGGTAAGAAAGATTTGATCAACACATTTCAAACTGGGCAATGCCATCAGCCATTTGTGTAATTGATGTCCAATTTGTAGGCGTGGTAACTATAAGACAGAGATGGCTATGCTAAAGAACCAAGTTATTAAGTATTGGTCCTGTTGGATGAATATTGAATTTTATGGCTTTATCTGACTTGATCCTATGTATGGCTGAAATTTAGTTTTTGATGATTTACCTCTAAATTGATCTAAATCATCAAAACAACTATGAAAAATGAAAAACTAACTTGGATACGAAAACCGAATCTTATTTGGGAAAAATTAGTCTTACACATGTTTTGATTTAGGGTGGGCAATGACTTTTTTGGGTTAGGCCTGGTCAATGTTATATGGTATTGGGTATCGGGTTAGGTAGTCAAATGAATCTGTAACTCTGACCCAAGTAACTCATTACTATCAGTTTACAATGAACACATGTAATCCATAAACATATACAATATGCATACATGTATTGTTTGTGTATATACTGTTCTAGTGAAACTAGAACTGTAAGTCTCGTAGTGTTTTTGATCACCTTCTTGAATTAAAAATTCGATCAAGTATGATTGCTTATGTAAAAACCTATTATGTTCTCTTTGATCTTTTGATCATTTTTTAAATATATTATGTACAATACACGCACACATATGCACAACGAAACAGTATCAATTTTGAAAACAAAATTTGAACAGAGCTTGTTACAACAACAAAAAATAATTGAAATCACGAATTCTTGGTGGCTCCAAATCAAAGACAAACCAAATTCTGAAATCTCTTCTTTTTGTGAAGAACAAGGTGGAATATAGCCACCCTATTCCATTAATGAACAATAAATTCTGAAATCTTGCATAGAACCTGGACGCAGGTTGGTGGCAATTAAACTGTTGCTATTTCGCTCGATGCACTTTAAGCCATGCATCCAAGGAGAAGTCCTCTGGTTTCCCCTACACCATGTAAAAATCTAAACAGAGTCATGAATTAATGATATGATTGATGAAATGTGCTAATGAGTAATTGCGTTAATATCTAAGGGTTTTGCTAACAGGTGCCCTAGTTAGTAATTAAATAAAGGGCATTCATTAGCAATTAAATAAAGGGTTTACTTTTCTTACTTTTTGTACTGCTACCGAGGCCTCAAGAACTATTAATATATTCCTTTTCTACCTCTATTAAATTGCGTCAGCCATCCTTTTCCTTTTCATTCTTGTGAATCCGAACCGGCTCTCTCTCATTTCTAAACCACTGCCAAACCCTTTTAACCCATATTAATAATTGGTAGTATGCCTGACACAAATAAAGTGCTCAACTCATATAGGTAAAAATTGAATATTTGAAGAACTAAGCAAGCTTTAGATTGTCAAGAGCATTAGGTAAGAATTTTTGTCCTTTCTCAAGTTATGCATGTTATGCGGAATTTTAATACATGTGTTTCCCCCCTTTTCTATTTTATTTAATTTATTTAATTATTCATAAAATTAGTAATGATTTTCTTTCTTTCATGATATATATAGATAATGGAATATGACAATAATCATGAAGATGGACATTTTCTCTTTCCTCATTATTTTGATTTGAGTCAAATTCCAAATGAAGATCTAAGTATGGTTGTTGAAAGAGGCACCTAATGCATTTGATAATGAAAATGATGCTATTGCAAGAGAAAATGCCATGGAAGTTGAATTTGAACAATTTATCTAAGAGTTTTGCTAACAAGTGTCCTAGTTAACAATTAAATCAAGGGTTTGCTTTTTTTTTTTTTTTTCCTACCGTCGAGGCCTCGAAGACTACTATTTCTATATTTCTTTTCTACCCTTATTGAATTGCATCAGGCATCCTTTTCTCGTCCTTTTCATTCTTCAGAATCCCAACCAGCTCTCTCTTTCTAACCATTAAATTGTTATCTCTTTAAATTATTCTGCATGAGCCATCCTTCGTTCCTTAAATTATTTTGTCTTCGTCCTATATTGTATGGCTCACTAAACCACTAACTCACCTACCATTTAAAACCTCGGTAGCAGTAAAACAGAGAACAAAGTAAGCCCTTTATTTAATTCTTGACGTTAGCAAAACCATAGTGATGTAAATTTAACCCTAAGTAGAGAATTTTCAAGAATATTAAAAGATTAAGTTTAGTAACATGTAATGTAGACTAAGTTAGAAATTAAACTATTAATTGGTTTGATGGATTTTCAAGATATGGAATAAGTTTAAGCAGCCCAATTAAAGATTCAGTCGTAACAATCAATAATTATACTTAAATCGTTCTTAGCATGTATGATATGCAATAAAGATTCGTACTTTAATTAGCAGGTAGAAGCATACTCAATATTTGTGGATGATAGATAAATCAAATAATATTCTAGAGACGATAGGAAAGAAATTACTGGGTTCGAAGAAAGTTGCGCTGGTGCTCAGGGGGCTGCAATGCCGAGGCAGCGAGGCGTCGCTGTTGGGCAGGAGGCGGCTGCCGATGATGGTAGAGGTGGCCGACGAGGAGCTGTCAGGAAGTCGGCGGGAAGAGGAGGGTAGCAACAACAAGGTGGGGAAGGTGGAATTTAGGGTTAGGGTTTCAAATGTGAGGAGAGAGGCGACGAGGGTGGTCGAAGAGGAGGGAGAGGGAGTAGTGGTGGTCGTGGAGTGTCGAAAAGTGAGGGTGACGGGAAGGGGCAGCGAAGGTTGAAGAGGAGTCAGGGTTGGGTTGCGGGATGAAGAAGGAAGAGGATGAAGGGGGTGCGAGGCCGTCAGGGTTTTGATGAAGGTTGCGGGGATGAGGATGGAGTTGGGTTGGGGTTGCTGACGACGGTGAAGGGGGTTTCGGGGTTTCGAGAAGAGGTTAAGGAGGAGAGGAAGAATGGCAGCAAAGGGGATGAAGAGATTAGGGTATTGAGTGGAGATTTGGGGATTAGGCTTTGAATAAAATTGGGTTTGGGGTGTAATTAGAGTTTCTCACAAACCCTAATATTTTCTTAGAATATCTCACAAATCCTAATAATTTCTTATGGAATCACAAAAAAAGAATGCAGAGCAATAACTCAACACAGTAATTTAAAAAAAAAATCAAGAATAACTTCCCTTTTCATTATTCCTAAGGCATATATATAGGCTCAAAACAAAATCTCAATACAAATTTCCAAAATATTCTAATGCAGAAAACAAAGGGGGTGCAAATTGCAAAACTAATATATATGGCTAAATTTCAAAATAAAACAAAACAGAACCAATGTCCTCATCACCTACGACACTCATTAGTAAATCCCTTAGATAAAATGGTTCAAATTTGTCTTCCATGATATTTTTCCTTGCAATAGCATCATTTTCTTTATCCAATACATTAGGAATGCCTATTTCAATAACCATGCTTAGATCTTCATTTGGAATTTGATTCAAATCAAAAGAATGAGAAAAGAGAAAAGTCTATCTTCATGAATATTGTCATATTCCAATTTCTTTACCTATCATGAAAGAAGAAAAAATTGTTACTATTTTTATGAATAATTAAATAAAATAGGAAAAGTGGATAATACATGTATTAAAATTGAGCATCATATGCATAATTGGAGAAAAGACAAAAATGCTTACCTAATGTTCTTGACAATCTCAAGCTTTGTTTAGTTACTAGTTTTTCATCTCTTCAATTCTTACCTATATGAGTTAAGCACTTTGTTTGTCTGGGTTAAGAGGCTTAAGAAGAGAGAAAGAGCCGGATGGGATTCTCAAGAGTGAAAAGAAAGAAAAAGGGAAGGCTGATGCAATTCAATAGGGTAGAAATGGAAGATGAATTTATAGCAGCCTTTGAGGCCTCGGTAGCAGCACAAAAAGTAACAAAAGTGAACACTTTTTTTCATTGCTAACGAGTGCAAAACCCAATATCTATTAGCTATGCACCAAATTATCATCCAGACTCAAGTAACAGGCTGACAATCAGTCATGAATTAAAACCAAACAGGCTCAAGGAAAAAGGGTCAAGCCCAGTAATAGGAGAAGTGTTAGATTTTCTGATTGCCTCTTGCTGCATCAAGCACAAATGTACACCATTTTTAACGAAGACAGCTGTCTAGTGAAAACTGTCATTTGTCTGTGTACTTGGTTTGTAAAGGAGAAGTTCCTAGGAGTCTACAGTCTAAATTTCATTATATAATTGCAAATTTGTCATTCTATTCCAACTTGTGTGTTTCGTTTTATGCTAAATTTACATGGTGCCTTTCTGTGGTTCGCCCTGTGAGAACTACAATTAAGTATCAACGATCATACTTGTAGTTATGGGTAAAAGGATTTGTTATTGTTATCAACAGTTATATTTACTAGTTCTTCTTACTCTTACTTTTGCATTCCTCCATTCATCAGTAGTAATCTCCACTCTCTTACTATGTACTAGATGATTAACACGTGCAACACGAAATCAATTTATCTAAGGGAATGTTTCATTGCTACAGAATAGGTAATCATTGAGAATGAGACACTTTTTTGAGAAGTTGCCAAGTTAGTTCAATGAAAATAGCATTAAAAGATAAGAGGCTCGACTAATGTTTTTAAGAAAATAGAATCTTTGGATTTAAATGGAAATGGTGTTGTTGTTTACTAAATTACAATCCATACAGTTACACAACCTCAACTCTCTAGTTATAGTATACAAGTGATTAGAGATATTTATGAATATCAGATTCTGCTGACTATGTGTAGAACTTTGAATCACCTGCATCTTACTCATACTCGAAAACCATCGTCACAGTTCGTAATTACTCGAATGAAAATTACGAGGTCTTGATTTCCTATTTTTAATAATTATTTAAAATTGAATTTGTCATTTCTAACTTAGAGTTAATCTCCTGTTGTAGGGGTGTGAGGCCTTTTGGAGTTTCTTTGCTGATTGCTGGGTATGATGATAATGGTCCGCAGTTGTTTCAGGTACATCATAATCTGCTTACAACCCCTTCATTTTTCCATCCTTTTTACTTTGGGAGGTGTCTTAAGCTTTTTTATTCATGTCTAATGCTACCATGCCATATTCTTGGACTTACATGCTAATGCTTTAATAGTGAATTAATAAGTGTACAAACTTCGATCGCTACAAATATTAAATTTATATGTCCATAAGGGGATTTGATAACCATTAGAGTATGCACTCTTCCCTTATCAGGGTTCCATGCTTAACATATAGGGAGGGCTTGATACTTCAAGATGTGTCTTCAATTCTAAATAATTCTTTTCACTAGGTTGATCCATCTGGTTCATATTTTTCATGGAAAGCATCTGCAATGGGGAAGAATGTGTCTAATGCAAAGACATTTCTGGAGAAAAGGTAATTATTAATTTGTGATATTTTAGTACAAATATTTCACTGAATTATGTAATTGTTTGAGGTCTTTAAGATACTTCTCACATGTCTTTGATTATGTTGCAATATTAATGATTTGTCAGTCTATTCTATTCCATCTTATGTATTGGAAAGTAGGGGTGGGCTTCGGTTAGTATCCGACCTAATATGGACCATCCACCACCGATCCAAAGAAAATCGGTTTTTTAGTTTTCTCATCTGCAACCAATCCGAGCCTTAATTGGATCGGTTTCCATTCAAGCCGATTAAGCTCGGTTTGGATTAAATTGGATGGTCAGTTTGGCGTGCTACTTTTCACCTCCAACATCATTCACAATTTCGTTAAAATTTAAAAGATCAACTTCAATCAAACTTAAGAAACAACCTGCTATTTGTTGTTTGTAAATGAATTTAAAATGAAGATTCATAAAATCACAAGTTACTAATGAATTTTACACTAATTGTTTGAGATGATGACGTTTAAATGGGTGAGATATATTGCTAATCTTAGTTTATTCTCATAAAAGAATCATCAATAACCATAGCTAATTGAATTTCAGGTACAATAAAAAAAAATTAGAAAATAATTTATGCTTGACTTGATTTAAGTAACTACTAAATGTTACATCAATTTTTCATTATTCTATTAAGCTGGCCACACTGTAAATCAAGCGTTTCCCAACAACATAACACATGATTATCGAGAATCAAAATATAGGTAGAACAACTGCTCGGTTTGTATTAAAGAAATTAAAAGAGATATTTGAATCTCCAAGAAAATGAGAAATGACTGTTTGTATATATTCAAGAAATTAAAGGAGAACTAGATTTCTTATGGACTAATGCATAGAGGTACGGTCAGTTCGGTTTCATTGGTTATTTGAAAGCTCCATCCAACAACCGATCTGGTCCAGTTGGTTATTGAAGATCAAGAACCGGACCAACCCAAACCCCCAATTGGTTCGGTTAAAAACCAGTCGGTTCGGTTCGGATTGGTTCGGATTGGTCGGTTCGGATAATAGTTGTCCACCCCTATTGGAAAGAACAATATTTTAGCATGCAAGTCCTTGTTAACTGAATTATGGCAACATACGAGTAAATGATACTACAAAAACTTTGTTGTCTTTGACACAGAAATGCAAGCAAACATGTCCAGGGAACATGTGGGGTGGCAACACATAAGTTTCTGATATGTGAAAATATAAATGTGAAGTTCGAGTTATCTCCCAAGTTATTTTCCAATTCTTCTATAACATGTTCATACCAAATAATCCTTATAACAGATCTTATTGCTACAACATTCTCGGTGCATCAATGTGGTCCTAAGCTGTGAACACTGGCCAGCCCTCTCAGTAAATCTCTTGCGTCTTTTCTGTTTAAAATATGAATCATGACTTGTAAAAGAATTAATTGATACACATGTAATGATGCTTGAGAAAAAATAAGAAGAAAGAAGAGGTGCAGATATAGGAGAAGAAAGACAAAGAAGAGGAAGAGGAGAGAGAAAAAAAGTGCTGTATTTCCTGCCAATCTTTCTCTTTTGATACCCTATTGAGTGGTTGAAGTAGAAGTTTATTTGATATTTTTGCGATGTTACTTGAAAATATACATCTTGCTTATGCATTACAGATATTAGTACTAACCTAATGAGAGAGGAGTTCAATACAAGTTCACATGTATATATTGCCATGTAGCTAGCAAATTAGGTTCTAGGATATCTGTCGATTGTACTGAGCATATACACTTCCTGGAATTTTCTCTCTTGTTGCTGACTGATTGGCTTATCTATTGTTATATGTACTGAAAATTAGATATGATCAGATTCTATTGAGTACCTTTTTGTATGATTTCACCTCTTCTCTTATTTCTTTTTTGTTGTTGAGATCCTTCTGAGAAATATTTATGAAATTCATACACATTTCTTTCTTCATAAGAAGTAAGTTATTTTTCTTCTCTTATAGGTATACTGATGATATGGAGCTTGACGATGCTGTCCATACTGCAATTTTGACTCTAAAAGAAGGGTACTTATATCTGTTTCCTTGTACCTTTGATATTCAGTGAACATGCAATCCATATCAATTATTATCTGATAAAATCTGTTACCTGTAGGTTTGAAGGGCAAATTTCAGCAAAGAACATTGAAATTGGAATTATTGATGCTGATCGGAAATTCAGGTATATTTTTGGTTGCTTTCCATTCTCTTACGAATTATGATGGATATTTTCAATGTTTAGAGTTTTAGATACTATTCCCTGGCTTAGTTGAGAAGATTATTAGTGATCATAGCTTTTCCTTCCAAGATGAGAATTTATCCAAGTGTAGGTAGTCCCAAGGAGTTTGAGAATTTTCGAAGTTGGGAGTTTATGGGATGTTTGCAAATACTCTACTTAATTTGCTAGTAGTGTAGAAAGATTATTTAGTGGGTGCTACTTGTACATACTAGATTGGATGTTGTCCAATACTCCGCTAAATACTTAACAGCAATAAGTACATCATGGTTTATGTCAGATAACTGTGCTAAATGGGCCCTGCATGATATTTCTTTAAAACCAAATTCAAATGTTCATTATACATACTAGATTTATCTTGCACATATTTGCACTTGGGAGTATATTTGTTGCATTTCCTGGAACATATTGCGATGATCTTTTTATGAAGCATATGTTCACCATATTTTCTTAGAAAAGATAAAAGATATACTTTCAGAAAGTTGTGCAACTTTTGCATGCAAAAAAACATTTTCCAAGGAGAAATCCAAGATATGGTACCCATAAACACGGATATTTCGTTGCAGACATTATTGAATGTCATGCTTAATTTTGTGTGCAATAGAATTGGTGATCTTTCCCACACACATATTGGGAATCAATGAAAGTTATATATCGTGCTTCTTGTGTGTCCATGAAATTAGTCCATAAGAGAAATAGATAAAAAAAAAGGTGCAGCAAGTGCAAAAGAATATACTTCTAATAAAGGATACTTATCCTTCCCTTTCCAAGGGTGTGAATGTGTGACATATTTGTGATTTGTGAACTCTTGAACCCAAAATATCTGTTGGAAGGCTTTGTTTTATTGTCTCATACAAGAGTAGGATCTTAATAAAATAAAAATCAAAGGGGTTTTATTTGCAATTTGAAGTTATTGCAAGTTCTAGCTCTCATAATCCCATCTGTTTTAGTTTCAAAGCTTGCTATTAGTTTGTTGTTGCTGTTATTTTGTATCGGGTAGGTCCGAGTACTTTGGTGTACACACCAGGTCTGTTCTGTTGTCTGTAACTTTATTTTCTGTTGTACTACTGAGTTTCGTTATCTCTTATTAATGAAACGGTGACAAGAGTCATCTTTTATCAAAAAAAAAAAAAAAAAAAAATCCCATCTGGTTTCATGTTGTAGGGTACTGACCCCTGCTGAGATCGATGATTATTTGGCTGAAGTCGAGTAGTGGCTGCACATCAGGGCGTGAAGCAAAATAGGAGAAGAAAAATTTGGGACTTCTATAAAATGTATAAACAAGTATTCATTTCCATTTTCGAACAGTCGCACAGTCGCCTAAGTTTATGTATGATTTAATTTTTATCTTTTCACACTTGAATTGCAGTTAACCTCCATGGGCTTGTGCTATTTATGAGATTTCACTACTTGCAGTTTTTCTGAATTATCACTTGCGGTATTATTTAAACAAATTGGTAACTTGTGTGAGTCAAGAAAGTAAAAGAAATGTAGTTTGATCGAGGGATTTCGATTATCCGAGGTTCTTCAATTTTTTAATACCAAAAATGACACTTTTGAAAGTATTTACCAAACTGACTCACTTTTGAAAGTATTTTGAAACTAATTATTAAAATGACCCATTGAATATTTCAGATAGGAGTTTGGTGAAAATACCATTGCTAACTGAGATAGCAAGTCTTAACTTTAAAAAAAACTCGAAAAATGCCTAATGCAAATTGATAAGAAAACCAATATCTAATCTAAAAGAAAAAGGTAGATTGATATGTTGATTCAATTATGGTCGATAAAATCAAGTAAAAGAAATGTAGTTTGATCTTATTTCTCTTTTCTTATGTAAGTCCATTCCACCATTTTGCTACCACTTCTATAATGGTCGCTTCTATAAATTTTCCAAATGTATTTTCAGAGAGGTCTTCCTAAATCTTACTATTAAAGATGATTTTAATCATTCTTCTATTGTTCTATCTACATTTTTTACACAGTCTAAATTTAGCTACTCTCCATTTCATGCTATTCTTTTTTCGTAATTTTCTGTTTGCTCATATTTTGGGGTTTCTTTTTCTTTTTCTTTTCCTAACTTACTCCTTGCTCTACTTTGTCATTTCTATGGTAAGTGATAAGGTCTTTTATCAGGTGGTGGTCTTAAGTATTCATACATATTAGTTGGATTTTCTATAGTTTTTGTTATGATATTGTCTTCTTCTCGATCCATTTTTATTTCTTCATTTGTTATGTCTAGATTCCTTAAAGTTTTTTCTACTTCCTTTGAATTAAGATTTGGCATTTTTGGCATTAATATTCTATTTCTAAAAAAATTATATTAAGTTTTGTTATAGTTTTTAACTCATTCATACATTCTTCTGTTAAGCCTAATTATTTCCTCTATGTCCTTTGTTATATACCTACTTAGTTCTTTTATGTTATTATTTATGATTTTTAGGTCTTTTTTTATATCTGCTATGAATTGTAGACCATTATAATATTCTTTTAATTCTTGTATGTTTATCATATATATTTACAATTCTATTTTTGAATTTAATTTATGTATTGATGTTTCTTCTTTGGATTATTATTCATCCCAACTTAGTTTAATATTTTGTGTGCTAATAGGTGTTGGTAATACCAACTTGCTTCTTCATCTCTATCTCAATCTCTACTATTATAATGGGAGAAGGGGTTAGTGTCATCTGTCATTGTTGTCATTTTGAAGCCAACACGTGCAGCGCACGTGTTGACAAAATGACCCACTTTGGTAAATATTTTTGAAAGTGGACCAGTTTGGTAAATATTTTCGGAAGTGGACCAGTTTGGAAATTATCTTCTTTTTATCCTTCTCATTAACCCTTCAATTTTTCCCACGTGCACGTGTGCACGTGTATGATACTAGTTATATTAATGGGAGAGTTGGGGTTCAAACAAACAAACAAATTTTTTTAATTTTTTGTCACCAAACAAACCCGTGCGTCACACGCACACCTCCATCTCAATTTATTAACACGTGTATTACACGTGCAAATCAAACTTTTTAAAGTTTTCAAATAAACAAATATTTTTAAATATTTTTTTTTTCACCATTCAAGCCCGTGCATCGCACGCACACCTCCATCTCAATTTATCTCTATTTATTAATACGTACATCTCACGTGCAAATCAAAATTTTCAAAAATTTCATTTAAATTTTTTGGGAATTACGTGTATTACCCATTTAACTCCAACATTTTCAAATAAAACATCGCTTTCTCATCAAACAAACCTGGGCACCACATGTACAACTCCAACTCTATTTATTGACACGTGCATCACGCGTGCAAATCAAAGTTTTTTCTTCAACATCCTTTAAAACTTAAGAGTATCGGCCGTTCAACTCCATTTTAAAAAAAATTAAGACATTCATTGTGCGTGCTAATTACTACTGACTTATGTATATCGTATGTTTAACTCCAAGTATTTATTAGATAATGCATCGCACGTGAAACTTACTGGTTTTTATAATCTAATACCTTGTTTGTTATTAGTTTTTGTATTTCTTTATGTAGCTTTTCAATTACTGTATTTGTTATTATTAAATATTCTAATAGTTTCTTATTAGTTATATGTTTTCAGTCTATTAGTCTGTTATCCACGTGTCTTATATTAAATCTTGAATGTTTTTAAATCTTAGTTTTTTTTTTTTCGAATTATCCAGTTTTTAAATATGGTAGTGAATTATGTAAATATTAGTTTTGAGGTTGTATAATTAATTTCAAAGGTAGGACCATTTTTATAAGATAATTACAAAGTGGCATATTTAAATTTTTTTATATAGTAAATAATAAGATGTATTCTGGGTCTTGAACCTAAGACTTCCCTTTACTTATCACTTACTCTTTACAAATTATCCATAGCGACACAAACTTTTATTTCATATAAGTGACACTTCTGTAAATAATTATGTCGTAAATAAATTTGAACTTTGAGGGTATTATGACAACTAAGAACAGTTGAGTGAATGAATGATTAATATAACTCTCACTTAAAATAAATGATTGAAATTATATGATTAAATGAATGTCTTCAAATTATCTACAAATGACAACTTCAACATTTTCATTATAATATTAGAGATAATTTGGGAAGTAGCCGGTTGTCGTAAATAGATTTCCGAGTAAATAGATAGAGAATGAGAGAGAGAGAGAAATAATTAAATAATTAAATAAATAAATGAGTTGTTTGGGAAAGGGGATTTGAATTTAAGTTTTGGGGAAAAACTTTTGGGTAGGGAAATGTCGTTTGGGACTTAGATCTGAACCATTGATTTCCTTATTATTGAATGAGAGCCACTTGATAACTTTTCTTTGTGTTTTATTATATAGATATTCAAGAAATGTTAACTTACATTCTTTATTCCAGAAAACAATGCCAAAAGAAGAAGAAGAGCGTAGGAAAATCCTGTTCTAAGTACATTCTCAAGAAAAACAGTATATCTGTATATGTGTAAGATTATATATAGTTCACACTTGACTCAGGGCAGTCAAGGATATATAGTAGGAGCAGGAACCACTACTGCAGTAGTCCACTCTTTTTGCCCCATCCAATAGCTAATATATAGAGAACAGCACAGCCTCCAATGGTACCGAATGTGGTTTGCCAGAACATGCTATATGGGGCATTGAAGAAGTCTGCTGTTATGTTCATTCCGAATAAACCAACAACGACGACGCCTGCAGTTAACACCATTGTTAGCGTGCTTAGCATTACTCCCATCTGCAGCAGCTGGTTCTGCTTGTCATCCAGCATTATGTTGATGTAGTCCTCCGTGTCGTCCACATATTCCCTTAGCTTTTGTTCATGTGCACAAAACAGGGAGAAAGAATCAAATCATATGACGATGGAAATTATGATTTTCCTGACATTAATTACCTTGTAAAAACTAGTAACTGTCATGAATTGGATGATGAAATAATAACTTACAGTGGAGAGTTTGTGTAAGGTGCCATCTATCTGCACAAAGTAAGCCTCCAATAGCATCTCCAATTCCTGAATGCTAGGCTTGAAACTAATAGAGCTTCCATGGCTACCTTCTATCTCATTCCTATAATCGTCATCTCAGAAAACATGCACAATATAGAATTTACAGACCAGACATAATAGCTAAAAAATTATGCAAGGATTTGAATTCTCGCTCCCTTTCTCAGAAGTATTCATACGATGATTTGTAGTATTTATATTTATTTGCGACAGATTACAACTGCAGTTGGCCAAGAAGTAGTTTACCTTTCTTCATCTGTTTCAGAAGCATCACTGTCAACATCCATTCTCGAAGGAGGCTCATCATTTGGCTGAGACATCAGCTTTTCAGTTAGATACATCTCGGCCATATCCATGTCATCATCCAATAAATTTTCAAGTTCATCCCTCACCTGTCAAAGATGCAAATATTACTGTAAGACATACCTAAGGTAACATAATTATTATGGTATCATAACCAGTTTTGGCCTTGCTTTTAGACATAGGTTCACTTGGTTCACTCCCTTTGAAATTTGAACTTACTTTCTGTACACGCCCCGATATTGCAACCAGCCGACTCTTTATTTGCCTAACACGCTCGAGGTTTAGCGTGCTGATTTTGGAGGTCAGTTCATCCAAAGCTGGATAGGCTTCTTTCTCAAGTGTCAATGTCTGATATATAGATAACAAATAATTACAAAGAGCAAAATTTACATATAAATCCAAATATATTTATGCCCACGAGCAGATCTAGTATATAACATAATATCTAACACAATTATATTTATACCTCAGCTTCAAGGCATTTACACGCCGATTCAAGACAGACTTCAAGAGCCTTGAACTCGAAAGGCAACACCTTGGCTCCTCCCTCTTGACCTCCATTCGATTTAACCTTTCCCGTGCCCTCCCTTTTCATATGATCATACTCTGTCCAAATTAATAACCAACACTCAGATATATCAGCTCAACATTAAAGAGACGACAGTAATAGATAAACATTCCGTTGTGCACTAGCCTCCGTGTGCACTCGGCCTTCGGGTCTTCGTATCGACGATTCGAACAGTTCACATTAATTTACACGTTTAAATTAGTCTAAATATGTAAAATCAAGTCATTTGAAATTTATTTACCCATCCATCATGTCATTATAAAAAAAAACGATATCCAGTCATACAATTTTGCAACACTTCAGTTGATAGGTAAATGAATTTCAAATTACTTGATTTTATATATTTATAATAAGTTAGACATGTAGATCAATGTGAACGGTTCGGATCGTCGATACGAAGGCCCGAAGGCCGAGTGCACAACAGAAGGAAACTCGACAGTAATATCATAACTATTATTATAACTAGAGCTGACTTGTACATGTTTGAAACTCTTAATAACTCTCAAAAAAACAAAAACATGATTGGGTACATATGCTAATCATCTAGTAATTTAACCAGACAGATTATGAGCTAGCAAACACAATTAATGTTTAGATTTTGCTTGCATCAGGTTATGGTATATATGTCTCCAACAAACAAAAGCTAGCCACAGATTATTTGCAGTGACTGATTTTACCTAGTGCTTGTGAGGAGCCAAAGCACCTATCCTGCAGCTCCTGGACGAGAGGACCAACCAAAGGACTGCTCGAATTGGGGACCAACACCTCGGTAGCCGTGATAACCGCCTTAATATGTTCCAGATTTATCACGACCGCCTTCTCTCTCCCAAATATCGTTGAAGGGTACGAAAGCATGGGATCAAGAACCCTCAGATCACGCGCAGGAAGTCCGGTGCGCTTCATGATCCAGTGCTTCCCAACTTCTTCGGTATGCGGCTGGCTCGAATCCGATACCACGAGCCATGCCCGTGTCGATGTTCCTTTGCGCCGGCCGCCACCGCTAGCCGCCGCAGCAGCCGGTGATTTCATGTACAGAATGTATGCTTCTTGTCAACTGTGTGGAAACGAGCTCACCTAAAGCCTTCCCCAGGTCCGTACTAGGTGGATGGAGCCGTTGGATTCCATCAAAATCCGTGCCTTGCATGATTGCTCGGAAATCGAGGGCGTATGTTTTGAGTGGACTGTCTGGAAAGTCGACCCGTTCTTTAATAATTGTAAGAATAAATTCATTTCGTGTGGCGACAAAAGTAGTTTAGTTTATTTGTGGCCTTGGTTTTAAATTGGGAATATTATGTTTGGATCCAATGTTTGAAGACCATTTTAAAGCAACTCCTTTGACTATCTCGATCATCAATTTATCATTCTTATTCTCTCTCACATTCTATCCTAACTAGTTTTTATTTAGAAAACTCTTTAAGACTTTAGAGCACAATATGCCATTTTAGTGAATATGAAAGGGCGGATCGATACAGGAGCTGAGAATTATTATATTATTTCTATATATTATGCTAATAGGAGAAAGAATGTATCGCATCTCTTTTTTCTCTATTTTAAAATAAGAAAAGGAGAGCAAAAATCAGAATTCACGCATATTTTAACAAGTGCATACACACAGTCATCACCTCAGCTCAATTTTCGACCGTCCGATCGTCCAGATGTGCTGTTGTCGCTGAAATCGGTGTGGGGGCAAACAGATAGATTTGTGGATTCGAGAGAAGTTGAATAGTCAAATCTGAACGACTTCACCGTAGTTTGACCCAGATTCACCCGCCGTTGACCTGCAAAAAGTGCAAGACACCGGGGTTGATTCCGGCGACGCACCCTCCGACGCTCTTGTTAGTAATCAGAAAGATTATGAAAGAGCTTTTGATTGGCAAAAGATTGATTACCTGGTAACAGTGGGGGATGGAAGGTATTTATAGCCGCCTTAGGAACCAGTTTCGGGATAAGATCAAATCCCTACTTCCCAGTGAATGGATAGAAGTGATTAGGACTGTTGATCAAGGACAATCTTAAACCCTAATTCTCCTATCCAGCTGGATTGGGTTTCTTGCGGGTTGGAACCCGCACCTAGTAAGATGGATCCGTTTATGGGTTATTGGGCTTTTGGAAAAAGACCCAGTTCCCACTTCAGACCCGTTTGTAGGTTGAAATTACCATTTTACCCCCGAGTTTTGAGATTCATGTCTGATTTGGACGGTTCCGATTTAACCCTATTTTTAGCAATATCACGAGCCCCCCACTCCTGAAAACTGAGTTTGATCAGTCTTTGAGGAGTAGTTTTACTGTTCTAATGGCTTGCGGAGTTGTATCGGAGTCCAAATGAGGGGTATCGAATCTTCATGTGAGGTATTATGGTGATTTTCGGAGTTGGTTGCGTGCTCAAGGTTGTTCTTGAGCTCTTCTAGACTTTCGGTGAATTTCTTTAATTTTTTATCTATTTTTTGGATCATTTATTTAATTTTGCAAAGCGGTAACTTATTGTTCGGGGGCATTAATGAATTATTCTAAGCAATAATTATTTACCCAGGAGGTCAAAAATATTTTTCCGAATTTATAATTATTTTTTAGAATTTTTAATTAATTTTCCCGAATTTTAATCATTTTTTTGCAATTTTTTAAATAAATAAATCGAATTTAATAAATAAAAATTAATTTTAATACCATTTATGACGTGGCGCAATCTGGACCGCTCATCAGCTAATAGCCCGAATATCTCAGCGATCGGACGGTCTGAGTAAGTCGGCAGCGCTTTTCTCCGTGTGTGAAGGTCGGTGCCCTGGTAGCTCGGTAGCTCGGCGCTTCATGAGCTGCTGAGCTACGTGGCTAAATCTCGAGCGTCCATCACGGCGCAAATCACGATGTGGGAGGCTCAGATCACGAGAAAATGTGATTTTGTTGTTTTGTGGGTGTGGCGTGATCTGAGCTGCTCATCATCTTTTAGCACGAATCTTGGAACAATCTGACGGTTTGAGTAGCTCGGCGGCATTTTTCTCCAAATGTGGAGGTTGGTGCCCTGGTAGCTCGGTAGCTCGGTGCCTTGTGAGCGGCCGAGCTACGTGGCCAAATTTGGAGCGCCCATCACGGTGCGAATCACGATGTAGGATGCTCAGATCACGAAAAAAAAGTGATTTTGTCGTTTTGTGGGCGTGGCGTGATCTGAGCCGCTCATCAACTTTGGACACAAATCTTGGGACAATCAGACGGCCCAAGGGGTTCGGCGTCATTTTTTTCAAAATGTGGAGGTCGGTGCCCCGGTAGCTTGGCAGAGTGCCTCGGTGGCTCGGCGCTTCGTGAGTTGCCGAGCTACGTTGCGACATCTGGAGCGTCCATCACGACGCGAATCATGATGTGGGAGGCTCAGATCACGAGAAAATGTTATTTTATCGTTTTGTGGGTGTTACCGCTAAATCTGGTGTGGGGGCAAATAGATAGTATTTGTGGATTCTTAGGGGAACCGAATAATCAAACCTTAACTTCTTCTGCCGGAGTTTGACCGCTGACTCCCGCCGTTCACCTGCAAAAAGTGCGAGACACCGGAGTTGATCCCGGCGACGCACCCTCCGACGCTCAAGTCAGTAATCAGGAAGATTATGAGAGCGTAAATTGGCAAAAGATTAATTACCTCTTAATGGTGGTGGATGAGGGTATTTATAGCTGCCTTTGGGATCAGATTAGGAATGTAATCCATAGGATTAGATTAGGAATGTAATCCCTAATTCCCAGTGAAAGGATAGATACGAATCAGGGCCGTTGATTAGGATTAATCAGAAACCCTTATTCTATCCCGCTGGACCGGGTTCGCTGCGGGTTGAAACCCGCACCTAGTTGAGATGGGCCCGTTCGCGGGCTATTGGATTTCCCCAAGAGAAGACCCAGTACCCGCTTCAGACCCATTTATAGGTAAAATTACCATTTTGCCCCCAGACTTTGAGATTCGCGCCCGATTTGGACGGTTCCGATTTAACCCTATTTTTAGCCATATCACGAGCCCCCCACTCCCGAAGACTGAGTTTGATCAGCCTTTGAGGAGTAGTTTTACTGTTTTGATGGCTTGCAGAGTTGTATCAGAGTCCAAATGGGAGATTTCGATTCTTTGTATGAGGCAGTATGGTGATTTTCCGAGTTAGTTGCGCGCTCTAAGTTGTTCTTGAGCCCCTTTGGTTTTCTGGCATTTTTCCTTAATTTTTATCTATTTTTTGGATCACTTGTTTAATTTCGCGAAATGTTGATTCGTCGTTCGGGGGTCTTAATCAGCCACTCTAGGCAATAATTATTTACTCAGGGGCTCAAAAATATTTCCCTGAATTTATAATTATTTTCTAGAAATTTTAATTAATTTTCCCGAATTTTTAATCATTTTTTCGTAATTTTTTAAATAAATAAAACGATTTTAATAAATAAAAATTAATTTTTAATACCGAATTACGTCGTGGCGCGATCTGGGCCCTCCATCAGAGTTGAGCGCTGTTTTCTGGAGGATCGGACGGCCTGGGTAGCTCGGCGAGTTTTTTCTTCGTATGCGAGGGTCGGCACCTCGGCTCGGATCCTCGGTAGCTTAGTGGATCGGTGTGTAGCGATCTGCCGAGCTACGTGGCACGATCTGGAGCGTCCATTATGGTGCAAATCCCAAAAAAAATGCTATCTTGTTGTTTTGTGGACATGGCATGATCTGAGTCGTCCATCGTGTTTTAGCATGTTTTTTGACAAGGTCCAACGGTTGAGGCAGGTCGGCTCCATTTTTCTTCAAATGTGAGGGTCGGTACCTCGTCACTTCGGCTCGGATCCTCGGTAGCTCGGTGGGTCGGCGGGTAGCGACCTGCCGAGCTACGTGGCACGATCTGGAGCGTCCATTATGGCACAAATCCCAAAAAAATGCTATCTTGTCGTTTTGTGGACGTGACATGATCTGAGCCGTCCATCGTGTTCTAGCACGTTTTTTGACAAGATCCAACGGCTGAGGCAGGTCGGCTCCATTTTTCTTCAAATGTGAGGGTCGGTACCTCGTCACCTCGGCTCGGTGACTCTGTAGCTCGTCCTCCGCCCCCGTCGCTCGGTGGCTCAGCTAAGCTGTTCGGTAGCTCGGTTAAGCACTCCGGTGGCTCGGCAGCTCGGCCTCTGCCCCCAGTAGTTCGGTTTATGCATCATGATTTTTATTTCTAAAATTCTGAACTCGTCACCTCGGCCTGGGAGGATGGTGGCTCGGCGATCTGAGCCGTCCATCATGTTTTGACGCGAATTTTGAGACAATCTGACGGTGAAACTGGCTCGACGGTATTTTTCCCCATATGTGGAGGTTGGTACTTTGTCACCTCAGTTCGGGAGGATGGTGGCTCGGTGGTTCGACCGAGGGCTCCGGTGAATCAGGAGCTCGGATCGAGTCTTCGAACCACGTGGTGAGATTCGAGACGTTCATCATGGTGCGTATCACGAAGTTGGAGGTTCAGATCACGAGAAAACGTTATCTTGTCGTTTTGTGGGCGTGGCGTGATCTGAGCCGTCCATCATGTTTTGACGCGAATTTTGAGCCAATCTGACGGTGAAACTGGCTCGACAGTATTTTTCCCCATATGTGGAGGTCGGTACCTCGTCACCTCGGTTCGGGAGGATGGTGGCTCAGTGGCTTGACCGAGCGCTCCGGTGAACCAGGAGCTCGGATCGAGTCTTCGATCCACGTGGTGAGATCCGAGGCGTTCATCATGGCGCGTATCACGAAGTTGGAGGTTCAGATCACGAGAAAACGTTATCTTGTCATTTTGTGGGCATGGCGTGATCTGAACCGTCCATCATATTTTGACTCGAATTTTGAGACAATCTGATGGTGAAACTGGCTCGGCGGTATTTTTTCCTATATGTGGAGGTCGGTACCTCGTCACCTCGTCAGATTGCCTCGTGGCACGACGAGCCACGGGTCGTCGAGTGGTGGTGTTAAGCGAACCGACGAGCCTTTCCCTTGGAACGTCGTAGCTTTCCCTGTTTTGTCGTTTTGCCTTCCCTTAGTGGGCCATAAAACGCTTCGAAAACCCAACAGTCGCTTTCTTGGCTATATGTTCTCACCCCCCCCCCCCCCCCCCCCCCTTCACCCTTTAGCTCATTTCTCACTTCGAAAGCCCAACAGTCGCTTTCTTGGCTATAAGTTCTCAATCCCCCCCCACCCCCCACTATTTAGCTCATTTCTCACTTTTACTTCCAAGTTTTTACTTTTGCTCTCGATTTGCTCTGCTAGCGGCGATTTGCCCTCCAAGGCGGTTGTACTAGCTGTCGCGTGTGCCAGGCAATTTTCGACAAACTATTTCCGACCGTGAACGTCACTTTAAAGCTACGTCACATCAAGGTCAGTCCTTTTTGCCTTAGATATTTATTCGAGATGTCAAGAGTGAGCTCGGGAAGTGAGGCATCGTCCTTGGGAGGCCGAAGCACCGAGGAGAGGGGGGAAGTAGTGAGCCGTAGAAAGGGGAAGGAGGTAGTAGGGTCGTCTGCGGCCGAGGAGAAGAAGAGAGTAGTGGCCCGGTCTTCGATAGTTTAAGAGATTGTGGAGACTGAGAGACGAGCCATCGAGTCGGGTCGGATGCCCGGCCCGCTGTCCGGTCATGCCGGGATAAGACAGTACAGCGGCGACCTCCTGAGTAAGGCGATCGTCGGTCGCTCAGCGACTTATGAGGAGAATGATCCGAGGGAGGTCACCGAGGTGGATGATCTCGCTTCGGTGCTATCCGAGCGGGATCTCTTCCGAATCAGGAAGGGGTTCGCCATCCCTCCGGAGTATAGGCTGATCCTCCCCGGCCCTGGGATGCGAGCGAACACCGTCCTGTCACAGGGCACTTGCGTCTTCGACTTCGACTCCTTGAACGCGGGTCTGCGCTTCCCTCTTCACCCCTTTGTGTTGAAGGTCCTTCGCTGGTACTGTCTGGCCCCCATGCAGTTCATGCCGAACACTTGGTGCCATGTGCTCGCCTTCTTGCTCCAATTAAAATTTATTTATTTATTTATTTTCTCCGACGGCACATGAAGTGCCGTCGCTTATTATTTTAGTATAAAAAGCTAAAAAATAGCTTTTGATGACTGCAGCAAAACTTCGATTGCTATTTCCATTTATGCATATATGCATATTTTATCCCTTCAACGACTACAGATGCTCTAAGAGATGTTGTTGGGGCGTCAGGGGGGATCATGGTAGGAGTCAATACCAGTAAATTTGATTTACTGGATGACTAAGTGGAAAATCATACGGTATCGGTTATGGTCAAAAGAAAGCAGGACGGGTGGTAGCAAACCATCACGGCAGTGTACGGTCCAAATAAAAGGTGCCACAGACAACAGTTTTGGGATGAATTATTACATATCAGGGGAAGGTGGAGCTTACCTTGGATCGTGGGAGGAGACTTCAACATTGTAAGGCACACGTATAAGAGGAGTGGTGGCCTAGGTAATGGCCACGATATGAGGAAATTCAATCGAATCATATCGACCATGAGGTTGATGGACATCCCGATTAATGACCGGAGATTTACGTGGTCCAACTAACGTAGGGAGCTGATCATGGCTAAGCTAGACAGGATCCTAGTTTCCACTGACTGGGAAACAAGATTCCTTTTGGGCGTGGCTAGGTCATGTATTCGAAATACTTCGGATCACGTTCCTGTCATGATTGGTACGGGTGAAGAGGGTACAAGAAGACAGAAAATCTTCCGCTTCGAGAAAATGTGGCTCTCCAACAAGGAATGTCATGCGTTGGTGAAGAACTGCTGGGAGGAGGGACATGGACAGGCTGAACCAGCTGCACGATTGAACAGTAAATTATCCACCCTAAGAAGAAGGCTAAGAAAATGGAACAGGGTAACGTTCGGGAATATCTATCACAGAAAAAAGGAGATCCTCAACGAAATTGAGGAACTTGAAAGACAGAAGGAAATGGGCCACCTGGATGATAACCAGTTCCAAAGGTTGACGGAGTGCAGACAAGATATTCAACAAACCTATATAGATGAGAAAATTATGTGGTGACAACGATCCAGGGTAAAGTGGCTGAAAGAAGGGGATACGAATACCAAATACTTCCACAAGGTTGCTAGCATGCGACGTAAAAAAAACTACATTCATTCATTGGATATCGATGGTATCTCGGTTTCAGACGAGCAATAGATAGTCAACCATGTTCATGTAACGTTCAAAGAGCTATTTGGGCAATACAGAGTGGGACAAAGCGAATCCAATGACAACCTTTGGGGGGATTTGCAAGGAGAAACACAACGTAGAGTGGATGCCCTGCAAGATCCATTCACAATGGATGAGGTGAAGGCAGCAGTGTGGGGAATGGGACAGGATAAGGCACCAGAACCAGATAGGTTTCCTATGCTCTTTTACAGACAGTATTGGGATTTTGTCAAAGTGGACATTATGGATATATGAGTGCGTTCTATGACGGGAGCTTGAATCTGGAGAGACTCAACTACGCTCGTGTATGCCTAATCTCGAAAAAACAGGTGGCGAGAGAGGTAAGTGATTTCAGGCCAATCAGCTTGATCAACTGCTCAGTCAAAATAATCCCGAAAGTTCTTGCTAATAGATTGGGAAGGATCGTCGGGGACATTATCGAGGATTATCAGACGGGTTTTATTGCTGGGAGGGATATCTTAGAAGGGGTGGCTTTTGTGCAGGAAGTCATACAAGATACGAAGAGACGTAAGAAAGCGGGGTTCATGCTGAAGCTAGATTTCGAGAAGGCATATGACAAGGTCGAATGGAAATGCTTATTGGAGAATCTGGAAAAAAGAGGGTTCGGGAACAGGTGGATCGGATGGATACAGAGTTGGTTAACTACGTCCAAGGTCAATATCCTAGTCAATAGGAAGCTGGAAAAGGAAATCAGATGCAGGTGGGGACTTAGACAGGGAGACCCACTATCACCACTGCTATTCACTTTGTTGGGAGATGGGCTTCATCGAGTGCTAAACGCCTACAGAGAAGCTGGATTGATTAATGGTCTGGGTATGAGAAGGGGTATCTCTGCTGTTATGAACGTACAGTATGCGAATGATACTTTAATTATCGGTGAATGTGATATTGCGTAGGCAACTTTCTTGAAGTGGGGGCTCTACTTATTCTAAGAGTGGTCGGGGCTTAAGGTCAATTTACACAAAAGCTCAATCACTTTTTTAGGAGACACAGGGGAAGGGGGGAATACAATTGCCAATATTCTTAACTGCCCAATCCAGAAATTACCAATTACGTACTTGGGCCTACCAATCGGTACCGGAAATATTAGGAGGGTAGATTGGAATGGCCTGATCGAGAAAATTGCAAGCAGATTAGAGGGGTGGAAAGGTAAAATGTTGTCCTTTGGGGAACGCCTAATCTTGCTCAACTCGGTGGTTAGCTCTATACCACTGTACTTTATGTCATTTTACGAAATACCGATCTGGGTATCCAAAAAAATTGACAGACTCAGAAGACAGTTTCTGTGGCATGGGGCTGGGGAAGGGAAAGGGTATGCTTTAATCAAGTGGGGCATTGTCTGCAGACGTAAAGAACTTGGTGGATTGAGGGTGGTCAATATTCGTCAGATGAACCAAGCCCTACTTTGCAAATGGTGGTGGAAACTTAAACTTAAGACTACGAAAAATGGGGTCTTCTGATAAAGGCGGTCTATCTAAAGAACGGTTGCATGCACCGGAAACAGAAAAACAAGGATTCAGCATCCAGATTCTGGCGAGGCGTCAATCACGCTAGGGATATTTTCATCTCAGGGGTTACATTCTTTATTGAAAATGGGGCTACCACATGCTTCTGGAAGGATAAATGGTGCGGGCCGATTAACTTAAAGAGAAGATTCTCAGAGGCTTACAAATTTGCTACGGATAAATATGACCGGGTAGCTAGAAACTAGAGAAATGAGGAGTGGAGACCGAGACTTACGGGAAGGTTAACCACCGAGGCCAGAAGACAAAAATAGGTGATTATTGAGTTCTTACAGGATTGGAAACCAACCGGTAATGATTATGAAGACAAAGTTAAATGGGAGGCAGAAAAAGGGGGAATCTTTTCGGTTAAATCTGCTTATAAAAGGCTTAACGATGGGGGAGTTAGAATCAACGACCCAATCTAGAAGGCAAAATCTCCACTCAAAGTGAGGACTTTTAATTGGTTGGCCTGTAGAAATGCGATTCTAACACGAGATAACTTGGCTAGGAGAAAGTGGCAAGGTCCGGGATGTTGTGTAATGTGTAATCAGGGTAACGAAACGGTGGACCATCTATTGGTGACGTGTACCTTTGCTAGGCCAATATGGGGGGATTTATAAACAGAATGGGTTGCCCAGGGGGGCAGGACCACAAACGTTACTAGACGCCTGTGGGGGGGGGGGGGGGGGGGGGGTGGGTGGAGGGAGGGACACATTCACAATAGCAATTTTCAAATTTGGGATATTGGGGTGACGGCTATATGCTGATGTATATGGTTAGAACGGAACAACAGAATTTTTAGAATAGCTCACAAACACAGCATGCATCAACAACTGCTTTTTAAGATCATTGCTAATATCATATTCTGGTCTAAAACGGCAGGTGAAGAACACACAAAGAAGATCAAGGATATGTACAAAGACGTTGCCACCAATCAAGAGGAGCCACAGGAAGGGGAAGGTACACCACACGAAGGATGAAGGACCAGTACGAGGGAGTTTGGAACTTGCACATGTGCTGATTTTTGATGTATTTTGGGATCGGGTGTTGTATTTAGGTGGTATGTGGGGCACATGTACAGTTTCGTGTTAGTATTTTGGTTGTAATCTCTGTGTATATTGGGTTCATGTATTTTGGGATTTCAAGTCAGTCACTACCATATACGGTAGGGAGACTCATTATGGGATTGGAGAATGAGTTTCATGGCCCGCATGTGGGTGGCATGAACATCATTGTCCGAGTTTGGATTATTGTTTTATTAAAAGTTTTTTAATGAAACAGAAGGGGCTTCGGCCAACCTATTATGATAAAAAAAAAAAAAAAAAGCACAAGATCTTGTACATATCTTAAATCCATCCATTGTTACTTGGTATGATGCCCCTTGTTGTACTCCTGATTCCTGAATACAAATGCATCCCCCATGGGAATTCTGCATAATCTAGTATGAGACTATTGAAACATAATTCATAATTGGAAAGCTAATACATAAAAATGGCTGGTTTTTAGCTCAAAACTATTAGGTCTCTGTTCAACCAAGTGATCAACATCTAACTTCTGATATTTGGGTAGTTACATATGCCAAATAAAGACTGATCTTCCATTCGATTACGGTCACTATGCTTTTATTTCTTTATCTTCAGACAACCTTCAAGTTACGAAGATGAATTTGATTTTCTTTCCTTCTACAGGTAATGTGTTCCTTAAACATGGTTCAGAATTGCGCCTCATACCTCGTGACAGAGTTGGAGCTTCAGATGCACCATTCTAGGTCTTGAATGCCTATGCACCTTAATTATCAGCTGGTGACTGATAGTATCTCCATACTTGAATAGCTGGGTAACAATAATATACTTGTTCAGTTACTCTCTGTTCAGTTAATCTCCTTTACAGTGGCCAACAGAGAATGGCCCATACAGTAACATTATCACCCAATAAAGTTATGTTAGTAAATCTGCTGAGGTTTTATAGCCTTGATCAGAAGGTTGTTTATTTTATTTTTCTTACTATCTCATCAGATGTTGTTTGAGTAATTTGTTCAGGCTGTTGTATATTAATAGTACTATATGAGAAAATATTCTAAAGAGAGGTTATATGATGCAATTATAGTCGGGTCATATCGCATCACAGACCGATAGTTTGATGTAAATACTTAAAGATGCAGAACTCCCTTATGCTCCCTGAATCTGTTCCCATGTAAGCAAATCTTATTAGTGTCACAGGGAGTTCACATGATGACTTGGATGACTAAGAGAGAAGAGGGTGGCATTCACAAATGAAATGAGAGATAATTAATACTCCATGGAGGAGTTGGATTACAATCTAGAGTTTAGTTGGCAACTATGTCTTGCAACACTCTCCAAATTGTCCAAGATCATGCATGAGATGATAAAGCACTCTTTGGAAAGAGAAAGAAACGATAATAAAACAAAGGCATTGAATCCATTTGGTTACTTTGTTTTTTGTATAATATTCACAGCTATTGTTGTTACTTTATTTTACTTTTTTCATGAAGCTGTAACTTGATACCACCAATTTGGCTTCAGTTCGTTGAGAACTTTGTGGTTTTGCAAGTGGATTTTGAAGGTTCCTCAGAAACTCTTATTTCATGTTCTTATAGGATCAGCCTCAATTCTGACTCATTGATGCCCGGAGTGTACAATGGAATATCAATATTCTTTTCTTTTCTTATTTAGCCAGTGTGCTTTTACTTTCTTTATTTAGTGGGTATTAAATATCGTTCACTGACACTAATATTTCATTTATTTTGTTTTTTTTTTTATAAAAGATGACCCTGTCATCGTTTCATTAATGCAATATTAAAGAAACAAAGTAATACTACTTACATAAAACCAAAATACATCGTCAATCGAGTAGACTAGACAAAAGAAAGTAACAACAACCAAACTACATCCAAGAAGAGTAAGATACAAGCTGCTCGCAAGCTAGAACAGCCATAATATAACATAAAAACGACGGTGCGCTGCTCCAGTTAATATCCAAAATGATGCCGTCGTAATGCCCAAAATGATCGCCATCGACTCCTACTCTTTCTCTTCCATCCGCAGACGTTTCATAGCTCCGTTGTTACCTGTCCATTCATGGGTTATAATCAGAATTTTGTGCATAAGACCCAAATAAGTGCGTTTGATATTACGAAAGCATAAATCATTCCGGCTCAACCATATGCTCCACATGGTTGCTGAAGCTACGATACCCCACTCCTCTCTCTTTTCTTACTAGCTAATTCTACTCAACAGCGGTCCCAGACCTCTGCACTGGACCTAGGACTTTGTATACTCCCAAATCGGAGACATATATTCTCCCATACTAGTTTAGCCTTAAAACAAACGAAAAAAAGGTGTTTAATATCTTCGTCATCGCATTCATTTAATTTTGTTACGTGGCTATATCTCTGCGAGTATTTTAATTTTAATTTTAATTTTTTTGATTGTCTTTTTTTTTATCGTAAAAGGTTGGCAATTGCTTCCGTGTTTCATTAAAAAAAATTTAACAAAACAAACAACAAAAAATAAGGTTTATGAAGTTCAGATCTCAACAGGCCGGGTTCTGAAATTCATACACCCCAACCAACAAACAAAAATACAACGAAATCTAGTCCTTTATAACGGTTGCATTTCTGGATAACACGAATATCACTAAATTCGCTTTCGGAAAACTGAATTGTGGAAGCTTGGGGGAGGTGGAGAGAGAGACATATTAGCAGAAACAATTTCACCATTTGGGATATGGGGGTTGCGGGTATATGCTGGGGTCTGTGGCTAGAACGTAATAATAGAATCTTTAGGATTACACATAGACACAACATGCATCAACAAATGATTCTCAAAATTAGTGCTAATATCATCTTCTGGTCTATTACGGCAGGGGAAGAACAGGCAAAAAAAATTAAGGACCTGTACACGGATCAGGCGGGCCAACAGGAAAGGGAAGGTACACCACAAGAAGGGTGATCGGACTGGAAAGAGGAGGGAGAATTTTGACTTGTTTTTCTTTTAGGAGCATGTCTATCGTTGTTTATATTTTGGGGTAGGTATTTTGGTATATTTTGGGTTTAGGTGTTTTGATGTTTGTACGGTTGGGGTATGTAGGTGGATCTGTACCCAGGGGAGGGGGATTCATTTTTTGGACAGAGAATGAGCATCATGGCCCGCATGTGGGTGACATGAACATCATTGTCTGCTACTTGATTTCTGTTTTATTAAATTTTTAATGAAACTAGGAGGGGCCTCCGCCAACCTTTTATGATAAAAAAAAAAAAAAAAAAAAACTGAATTGTGGATCACTGTAATGCCAAATTCTATTTTCAGTTTATCTGCCAAAGAGAAAGAAAAACCCCTGCTTTATTTGAAATTGTTGCTGATCATTATTAAAGTTTATTCTCTTGTCTGTCTGAAGGACAAAATTGTTTGGGACCATTGGTTTTTGGTCTGGTTGACTGCATGCTGTGATTATTATGGCCTAATTCATGCTTATCAAATGGGCCTAATGATGCCTCACTCCCTCAGTCCCTCTATTGGAGGTCCAATGCCAAAAGCATGGGGCAAAATGGGTCATGATGTATACTTAGTTTTTAACTTTCCCCTGTTACTGTAATAGTGTAATATGCCACATTTCTATTTCTATAAGCAGTTACTATGGCATGCTACCATTGCATAAAGCTCACTATGCATGTATCTAGTTTTATGATTATTATAGTAGGCATGTTAATAAATCAATGATCGACAACCTTATCTCAAGCATAAAGAAGAAAAGGTTCACCAATAAATTAGAGTAGAGCCCATCAACTCTGCTACCTCTTTCTCCTCAATACACAAATTTCAGAAATGCCTTCTTCCATTCAAAGGAGGAGATCAGCCTCTTCTCCAATGGCCGAAACAGCGAAGTCCAGAAAACCCATCACGAGAAACCAGAAGAGCAGGAAGCAACTCAATGATAAAGTAGAGAAGCAGCCTCTGATTGGAGGCCTGAGAAGCTTCTTCTCATGCAAGTATTACAGTACAGTGGTTGAAGGTGAGAAGAAGAAGAAGAAGAAGAAAAAGAAGGTGAAGAAAGTAGGGTGGTCTGGTTCTCTCTGTAATTTGAGAGAGAGCTCGAGAGTCATGCAGAAGCCAGAGCCATATGGTTGCAGTGCTTCAAATATTAACAGATTTTCAAAGTGTCCTAAAGATGAGACCAATGCAATATCTTCCTCTTCTTCTTCGTCGAATTTGATGGCTTTGAGAACTCCCTCTTCTTCTTCGTCATCCTCTCTTGCTGGGTCTTTTCGAGGCGTGAATCTGAAGAAGATTTCTGGGTGTTATGAGTGCAGTATGGTGATCGATCCTGCAGCTGGAGTCTCAAGGGTTCCTTCTCTTAGGAGGACCAACATCTTTCCATGTTCTCAATGTGGGGAAGTTTTTTCAAAATCTGAAAGTTTAGAATTCCACCAGGCTGTCAAACATGCCGGTAGAATCTATTCTTGTTCTTTATTTTTTAACTTTGTCTTTCTCTTTGTTCTTTACTTTATGCTGCTGGGTTTTGAATATTTTGAACATTATGACATCAACTTTATAGTTTCATAATTTGAGGCATTTAAAACTCAAAAAGAAAATTGAGCAATTTAAATTTTAATTCCTAACCTCCTAGAAAAAAGTCACAAGAAAAGGGCAACTAGTAAGACAAGGTTCTATTGATTAGCCTGTCTTTTTTTGTTTTATGTTGTGACATTTCACTGTCTTGATAGAACTATTTCAGACTTTGTTAGAGCATCTGTAGTCGTTGAACGTAAAAATATGGATATATGGATAAATAGAAATAGAAATCGTAGTTTTGCTGCAGTCGTTTAAAGCTATGTTTGTGGTTTGTGTAGTTTAAACAGTATATTTTTCTTCATTAATTCAAGCTTCTCATCTAGTTACCCCCCAAAATTCATGTTTCCAACGCAGTATCGGAGCTGGGATCGGAAGACAACAGCAGAAACATAGTCGAGATCATCTTCAAATCAAGCTGGCTCAAAACACCATACCCCGCGTGCAAGATAGACAGAGTCCTCAAGATCAACCACACCCCGAGAACGGTAACAAGATTCATAAACTACCGAGACTCAATCAAGATCAAAGCCAGCAGGCTCGCGAAGAAACACCCCAGATGTATTGCCGATGGAAATGAGCTTCTCAGGTTCCACTGCACATCCTTCACTTGCCCCCTTGGCCTCCATGGCACCACCAATCTCTGTCTCTCCTTACAGAGTTGCCATCTGTGTAGCATTATCAGAGACGGGTTTAAACTCGACGAGTTTGGTAGGATCCCGACTATGGCAACTAGCGGGCGGGCACACGACACTGCTCAGATTATGTTGGATGGCCATGGCCAAGAGAGAGCAATGCTGGTGTGTAGGGTGATTGCAGGGAGGGTGAAGATGGATTTGGAAGGTTCGGAGGAGTTTGATTCAGTAGATGGGAGTGAAGGAGTGAGGGGTAATTTGGAGGAGCTGTATGTGTTTGATACTAGAGCTGTACTTCCTTGCTTTGTGGTTATTTACACAAGTTTCTGAGTGTAACGATTCTCAGAGTGAATCACTTTGATTTTGTAATGTCACTTGAATAAGATTTGTTTTCTTTCGATAAAAGTAAAAAATATTTGCTTCATGGAAGAATTCTGGCAACAATTTCGTTGGTTTTCAGTTGCAATCGAAAGTAATCTTGCAACTACAACAATAGTTACTTGCTACAAACAAAACATTGGTAGACTATAAGCTATGAAAACAAAATATATGCAAATATATGCCCAAATGAACTTAGAGATTAGACTGAATCTATCAATAAAAATCTCTACTACCATATTAATGGGAGAGTTGGTTTAAACAAACAATTAATTTTTTATTATTCTTTTGTCACCAAACAAACCCGTGCGCACGCACACCTCAATCTTCATTTATTAACACGTATATCACACGTGCAAATCAAACTTTTCAAACAAACAAATATTTTTTAAATATTTTATTCACCAATCAAGCCCGTGCATCGCACGCGCACTCCCATATCCTATCTCTATTTATTAACACGTATATTGCACGTCCAAATCAAAATTCTAATGTTTTTCTTAATTTTTTTTGGAATTACGTGTATCACTTATTTAACTCCAACTTTTTCAAATAAAATACAATTTTCTCATCAAACAAATCTGGGTACCACATGAACAGCTTCAACTCCATTTATTAACAAGTGCATCACACGTGCAAATAATAGTTTTTTCTTCAATATCATTTAAAACTTAAAAGAATCGCCCGTTTAACTCCAATTTTTTATAAATAAATTAAGATATTCATTACGCTTGCTAATTACTACTGTAACTGTCTTTGTCGGAAGTTTTGTTTTCTTACTTGTATTGTCTGTTTGTAGTATCCATATGTCTAGCTGTACATTATCCTTCCTTTCTGTTTCCTTTGTTTTACCGCTGGTAAAACCCTACTTGTAAACTATTATTTATTTATTTGATCTGTTGGCTGGAGTCCCTGGACTCTATCCGTTACATCAAAAAAAATTACTACTGTAACTCAAAGTCTTTATTAAAATATGCATTGCATATAAAATTTATTGGTTATCATTAATTTGACTAATGAGATGACCTCAGTAAACTTATAACATTGTAGACAAATTGGCACCCCATAAATAAAAACCACTCCGCACAAGTCCACCCTCCTCCTTTCTCATCGCAAAAATGTCTCCTCCCGCTTCCACCACCCCCTCCCCCTCCTCATCCTCCTCCTCCACCACCACCACCCCAACCGCCGCCTCCTCAAACCCTAATCCTAACACTAATTCCAATTCTGCTTCAAACCCAAACCCCATCCAGTCATGGTGGGAATCCATCTCCAAAGCCCGCGCCTCCATCCTATCCCTCTCCTCCCTTCTCTCCCTCCCCTCCCTCTCCTCCCTCGCCGACTCCGACCGCCCCGCCTCCGCCCTTCTCTCCTCCCCCTCCGCCTTCTCCGCCCTCTCCTCCGCCCTCTCCTCCCCCACCTCCGGCTCCGGCCACGACCCCCTCTGCCAGTGGCTCTACGACACCTACCAGTCCTCCGACCCCGACCTCCGCCTCGTCGTCCTCTCCTTCATCCCCCTCCTCGCCGGCCTCTACCTCTCCCGCGTCATAATTATCAGTTCATCATCTAAAACCAATACCAATACCACTACATCTCTGGCCGGCTTCGAATCCGTGCTGCTCACCATATACGGATCCGAAGCCAGATCCAGATCTGGGAAGCCGATCCTCATGTCCATTCCTGATTTGAGCGTTCCGAGCCTGTACCATACGCCGCAGCAGCAGCAGCAGCGGCGGAGTAGTCGGAGTCAGAGTCAGAGCCAGAATCCGAAGGTGGGGGTGCTGAGCCCGGCGCTGGAGGCGATGGTGGGGGTGAAGTCGACGAAGAGGGCGGGGATTGTCGGGGTGGCGTTGGAGTGTTACTACAGGAAGGTGGGGGTGATGCCGGGGAGGTCCAAGGTGGATTTTTGCGAGTCTGTGGTGTGTTGGGCGGGGCAGGAGTGCCGGTGTAGGTATGAGTTTGATGGGGAGGAGGAGGAGGAGGAGAATGGTGAGGACTCGTCGGGGTCGTGTTTTGGGGAGGGGGATGGAGAGGTTGAGGTTCAAAGGTATGAAATGGTTTTTTAGCAGTTTGGGCTTTGAATGAAAGAAATTGGTAGGATAGTTACTCATATTTAGATACGACTCACCTTCGCCAAGAGCATCCACAGTCCTGTGCTGTTTATGCATAAAATGCATTTTATAGCGAACGACGAGCTGCATCGTTTGCTAAGCGGATTGCTATATATGGCACAAGATATATCAAAATGCATAATATACGAAACGAAACTTCATGCTGCGTCTGACGATTTTTTATTTTTATTTTTAATTCGTCAGTCGAAACTTGAAGTTGCGTCCGACGAAAAAAAAATTATTTTTTTAATTCGTCAGACGCAACTTGAAGTTGCGTCCGACGACTTAAAAAAAACATTTAATAAAACAAATTCAACAAGGCAACTCCTTGGACGCAACTTATGTTGCATCCAACAGAGGGGCCCACCTTTTAGAAAAAAACAACTTAATTCGTTGTTTTAATTAATAAAAAATTCATAAAAATTCTAAAAATTCGTCCGATGCAAAGTGAAGTCTCGTCTGATTTTTTTTTAATATTAAATTGGTAAAAAATACCAATCTACGACTGCAGCGAATTGGCCAAATGCAATATGCATTTATGCATATATGCATTTTTTAAACAATGACGACTGTGGATGCTCTAATCTCCGTGTCTATGCAAACAAAGGACCAAGTGTAGGAGGTTGCATTCCTATACCTTTGTTTTCGGCTTCAACAAGAATTTTGGTGGGATTGGGGCGTAGATATAACTTTAAGTTGAGGTAATTGGAGATAACTTCACTCCAAAATATGATCCAAACAAACATAGTCTAGATAATTGTAGGAATTCAATAGTCACCTTCACTAACCAAGAGGAATGCAACCCATAGGTTCTCCCTATGCCTCCATTTTTGGTTTCGAAAAAGAATAAATTTGGTGTGTTGGAATTTATATACTACAATTATCTTAACTTTGAGGTGCGATAGCGAGTGTTTTATATAAATATCGGCCATTATAACACATTGTACATGCCGACATTACCGATTACTGTTCTGTTATGACACAACCTTGTTGGTTTATTTTGGCTGTTATATCGGCCAAAATCCGGTATATCGTCCCCATGATTCACTATAGGTGTTATAAAAGATAAAATACCACAGACCTTGGGAACCCAAATCCAATTGGACCCTAAACCATTGTCTTAAAAGAGAGAAAGAGGTGAAGGTGAAAAACCTCATCTTCCATTATCCTTATATGCTTCCTCCACCAAAATTTTATCATGCCCTCATAGCACCTCTCGTTTTGGTACGTACTTCTTCTCACTGCTTTGAAGTTTAACTACGTCTTCTCTCTACCCTCGCCTAAAAAGCTTGGACATGGACAAGATGCGACACGACACACCAAAAAGGGGAAGATTTCCAAAAAACTACCCTTAAATATGAAGTGTTGTGTCTGTGTTTGACACGAGTATCCGACACATGCTAACTCGAAGGGACTACCAATTAGGAATGTCTATGCTTCATGGTGTCCATCAGTCATCTTCATCTCACGACTTCAACCATGGACTTTTTGTGTATGAATTTGATTTTGTTGTTGTTGTGGCCCTTCTTTATTATACTATGTTGATTACTTCTTTGGAGTGAATATACAAAGGTGACATAGTAAATACCTAATTAGCATTTCCTAAATAATAAATTCAAATATTATTTTAAAGCGACACGAGGTGTGTGCTTGTATGTATGTAAGCGTACCTTAGAATCGTTGTCATCAAATCTTTAATATGTAAATGTCGTTCCTTCATGTATTACACTGAAAATTTAAAATATCCCTGATATCAGGGACCTCATATGAAAATTTGTCTTCTGGTTCAATAGCAGTATTTGATATTTAAAACATTGGGATTCATAACCGAAGGAAGCCTAGCTCCAAAATACGATCAAAATGGGTCAAAGTGCAGAACTTTAGATAACTACAAGTATACAGTACAGGTCACCTCTACTTGCCTTACTTAAACCTTTGTTTCCAAACAGGGCCTCAAATTCTAGAGGGTGTAGGATACCTTTACCGTGGGAGTTGATGCAGCCAGTGTTGAAGATTTTGGGGCATTGTTTGCTGGGACCGAGCAATGGGGAGGAGGTGAGGGATGCGGCTTCAGCTGCGGTTAGGAGCGTTTATGCGCGTGCATTGCATGAGTTAGATTCACGGGTGATTTTGGCGTCAAGGAGTTTGATACAGTTGGATAACAGTGCAAGGAAGGCAGCAAGGAATGCATCTGGGATGGTGGTGGTAGGGGGAACGTCGGTGTCGAATCCGAGTACGCCAAGTAAGACTAAGAGGCCGGAGGTGCTTTTGGCATCTAAATGATTCTGATCTGGTATGTTTGTTACAGTAATTGTATCTGTGTGCGTAGTGTTATGGTAGATGAACAGAGGGTTTGAGTAGAGTATGAATGTATGAATATCTTATGTTATAGTGTAATTATGTTTATCTGCAGCTCTTTGGTTATTGTTGAAGTTACAGAACAGGGTGATGAAAAAACTTCTTTTTCAAACATAAATATTGTATTTTATGGTAATGTCTTAGTTTATACTACCGAATTTATTGGTTATCTTAGTTTTGTTGACATTATTTCACATTCACTCCATTGGCTTTCCAATTACGAGTTGGTTTTGTGCTTATCATCTTTTAAGTAGAATTTTTTTGGGTATGTGCTCTTTTATAGGTGAAGTTACATACTTTGTAAGTTCATCCTCTATTCCTCTTTAATTTTAACTTACCCTTCAACTTTCATCTATCGTATTTTCCCAACTAGCTTCTCATCACATGTGACCCCATATTTATATGTATTTGCTAGTCTAGAAATAGAGAAAAGGAGACATGAGTTCTGAAAAATCTGCAACCACATTAAGTAAATTTGGCGGCTGGGTTTATATAGTAAGGTGGACTTCTAGTAATTTATTTCCTCCTTATCCTAACCTCGTTCCATCAAAATGAGGGCTGACAATGGAGAATAACTTCGAATGAGAATATGACCGATCAGATCATATGATCAGCTGGATGAACCTGACCGAGCTTGATCTAAGAAAAGTGGAAGCTAGAGATAGGGATTTCCTCAAAACCTAGGAGCGAGTTATTTTGTAGGGAATCTAAACTTATTTACACATATGTCTTGCTTTCCTCCACCAAAAAGACTGATGAAAGAAATATTCCTAATTGAAGGTTAGAAGTGATCTTCCTTCATATTAATGAAGGAAACCAGTTAATATAAGTGCATATTACAACTTTGGTTACCTTGACTTCTCAGGTTGATAGCATAGTAGATCTGTATCTCTCGTGCTTTTGAAAAGGTGGAGCATAGCCACCATGTTTCATTAATAAGTGGTTAATAAAACAAACTCGGGATACAATGTGGAAATAAGTACATAGGAGGGTGCTTTTGAACTCTTCTCACTGCCTCTTTTTCGACATGTATTCTTCATAAACTGTACCTTTTGTCTCATTGCATTACATTTCATTGTGAGATTCTTTTCTCGAGTGTAGGTCATGTTATTTGCACTGCTATATTAAGTGAAGTGCTGGCATCAATTTTTTTAGCTGCGTGGATGCTAATTATTCTATTTCTTTGTTAGTTAGATTTTACCTTTTTTTTGGATAATAACTCGTCGCTTTGTTTGTTAGAATTACGCCATACAATAGTTAATCTGCAACTCTTCCATTCCTTCTTTAGCTTTGTCTGTTTCCTGTACGATTCTTGCTATCAAAATGAAACTGGATTCTCTTATAAAGGCTGTTGATTTGCAGGCAAATGTGGCATTGAGGTATTAGATAAAAATTACATCTGTATTCTTGAGAAAGTTCTTAATTATTAGACTGCTTGCAATCTGTGCGCGAGTTTGTCAAGTTTTTAGAAGGTGCTGTTTGCTTCTTATTATATGTTCCGTTTCCGTTTCCTTTTTGTCTTAGACGTTTTTATGTAAAACTTGTATTCGCATACATATCCTGTTCATATTATTGATGGATGTCGCTAAGTTTGCCCTGCGGTAATCCGTAATCTGGATATCATAGTCTAGAATATAGGTTTCTTGCCTGCTTAAGGGAAAAGAACAAAGAGAACTGCACTGTAAAAGTTCCTCCTCTTACTTATCGATGAGGTTTTACATTTGATGATATTGGTTTCCCTCAACAGCATGTATTATTTGTTCCGAAAGAACTGCAGCTGCAAAACCTGAATTCTTTGTATCTTACAGCGGTTGTTGCAGGCATAGTCACAAATCCGGCGTTTGGGAATAATTCGGCAAGATTCAATATTTGGAATTGGGCAAAAAATCGAAAAATTCGGGAAAAAATCGGCATAGGTTCGGAAAGAAAGAAATACAAAATTTAATTCATCTTAATAGTTAGTATTTGATGCTGTTTATTTCTGGGAGACGTGTGGATACACCAGGTGTGAGTTCGGACTCAATTTGTATTGAAGGAGAATGCCGCTCGTCTGCCGACCTTCGGTTGACCTTCTGGGACCTACGATGAGCTCGGAAAGATGTTGAAGGCTGGGCTCGGATCGGGAGGGTCGGATCCGAGGTCTTGTGTACCTGCAGACGGTCCTGAAACACCGGGGTTTGTCCCGGTGGCGGACCCTCCGACGCTCTAGTCAGTCTCTGTGAGAGAGTAGCAATAACTAGGTATATTTAAGTGGCAAAAGATTCATTACCTCAAAAGGTGGGTGTGGGTCTAGTATTTATAGAGAATCCCAACCGGGTTTGGTTCCACTTGGGGGCCGGGTCTGGATCCGAAAGCCCGTGGGCCTGACGTGGCAGAAGGCCCAGGGGGTTTAGGGCGGACGTGGCAATACCAGGAGTGGTATAGGGCTGACGTGGCGAAACCCTTGGCGGTATTTGGAGTTGACGTGGCTGATCGCGGGTCTCCTGTGCTTCAGGGGGGAATCGGAAGGCCTAGGCTGCGCCAGGTCATCCTTCTGCCCCGCCAGAGAGGGGGGACGGCCTGTGGGACTGTCCCGGATCGGACTCCGAGGGCTACTGAGGCTCGTCGGTACGAGGAGGCCAATACCGTGAGGGCAAACACGAGGTTCGGCGCCGACCCTGAAGTGGTTCGGAGCCGAACTAGGTTGCTACCTTTATCTTTCTGAGTGAGAATTGTATTGGGCCCTGGTTGGGCCTCAGGCCATTTTTACCCTATCACACAAGCCCCCCACTCCTGCGGGGGTGCGGGAGCAAGCCTTGGGGGAGTGTTCATGGTTGTGGAAAAAATGGGAGGACGACTCACAAGGCCTTCTTGGTGGGGTTGTCCTGAGGCTTTGATCGGACATCGAGCTTGTCGAGGGTTTATGGGTAGGTGAAGGCGATGGCGAACCGTTTGTATCTTCCGGAGGAGAGTACCCTGGTGCCTGCCAGAACCTCGAGAGGACGAGGGTTTATGCATCGACAAGGGTGATGGCGAGCCGTTGTTTCTTCCTGAGAAGAGTACCCGGGTGCCAGACCGGACCTCGAGCTGGCGAGGGATTATGGGCCGGTAAGGGTGAAGGCGAGCCGTTGTTTCTTCCTGAGAAGAGTACCCTGGTGCCAGACCGAACCTCGAGATGAGGGGGAATTATGGGCTGGTAAGGGTGATGGCCAGCCGGTGGATCTTCCGAAGAAGAGTACCCAGGTGCCAGACCGGACCTCGAGCTGGCGAGGGATTACGGGTCGGTGAGGGTGAAGGCGAGCCGTTGTTTCTTCCTGAGAAGAGTACCCTGGTGCCAGACCGAACCTCGAGATGAGGGGGAATTATGGGCTGGTAAGGGTGATGGCCAGCCAGTGGATCTTCCGAAGAAGAGTACCCAGGTGCCAGACCGGACCTCGAGCTGGCGAGGGATTACGGGTCGGTGAGGGTGAAGGCGAGCCGTTGTTTCTTCCTGAGAAGAGTACCCTGGTGCCAGACCGAACCTCGAGATGAGGGAGAATTATGGGCTGGTAAGGGTGATGGCCCGCCGGTGGATCTTCCGAAGAAGAGTACCCAGGTGCCAGACCGGACCTCGAGCTGGCGAGGGATTACGGGTCGGTGAGGGTGAAGGCGAGCCGTTGTTTCTTCCTGAGAAGAGTACCCTGGTGCCAGGCCGAACCTCGAGATGAGGGGGAATTATGGGCTGGTAAGGGTGATGGCCAGCCGGTGGATCCTCCGAAGAGGGGTGCCCTGGTGCCAGACCGGACCTCGAGCTGGCGAGGGGATTATAGGTCGGGCCGTTTGTGGGCGAACCGTTGTGCCTTGGGGCTGTTTGAGTAGGGTAGTCTGTTGTTTTCGCGGAGCATTTGGGGGCGCCCTGGGATCTGTGCAAGGTTCCCATTTCCTAGGTGCGTTAATGGCGCCGCCTAATAAATGTATGGCGCATGGTCTTCCGTCGTTTGGTTTTCCCCATGTCATAAAGGCCGGCCCCTGGGGGAGGCTATAAGTACCCCCCCCCCCTTCTTTCTCGTAGTGGTTCAGATCAAAGCAAGGGTAGTCTGTTTGGCCCTTAAAGGTGTCTGCTTCGGCGGACGCCTGTCTTTTGCTAATATTTTCGACCCCAGCAGCGTCGGAGAGGTGGTTACTCTGCCGCCCGGATCTTCTCTTGGATCTGATGGACCTTGATACGGCAGCCAGATCCAGGGGAGATCAGGGCGAGAGGGGTAACGGCCGAGATCCGTGCTGGTGGAAGAGGAGCCTCGGATTGGTGGTGGTTTTGCCGTCTGGATCCCTTTTCGGGTCAGACTACCCTGTCATGGATGTTTGGCCCGGGAGAGATCCGGACGAAAAGATGCACCAACCGTATTCCGGTCTTGGGGCTGAAGGGCCTCGGATGGGGGGACCACCTCCCATCGGGGGTCGGCCAGTCCGTCTTGATAGGGCTGCAGGCGATGGCGGTTTCTGTCCCACCCTCGAACTGTTCGGGGTTTCGGCTGCCGAAGCTGTAAGTCCCGGGCTGCTCGAGGGTGAGAGGGGAACTGGTCGAGCGCTGGAGCCCGGGGCGTCTGTCATATGACGGCGCCTTAAACCTTAAGTAAAAATGTTTTCTCCGTCGCGTATTCCATCCGAACCGACCCCAGAGTTGGGCTGTCAGTCTGGCGTCTGATGACGTCCTCCGCACAGGTTTCGAGGACGCGGCGCGATTTTCCAGGCGGCAGTTGTGCGTCAATCAGTGAATAGTAATCGCGGAAGTCGAGGAGCCGTTCTTCCTTTATATAAGTATTCCCCCATTTTCCCCTTTCGCCCACTTCAATCTCGCTGCTTTCTTCTTCAAAAAATCTCCCAACCCTTCAGCGATTGTTCTTGCAGTTTGCCGTACTCGGCTCGCCCTCCCGAAGCGGTCCCAGGTTAGTTTGGTAAGTTTGTTTTAGCTTTAGGCACAGATGGATAGGGCTCAGTCCGGTTCGTCGGCGTCGTCGTCCAGGGGGGAAGTAAAGCCTGACTCTCCGTCGACGTCGTGGGAAGAGCCCGTGTTCGAGGAGGAGTCGGTGCCCATTGTGGGCCCTACTGGCTTGGTTTCTTTGGAGGACTCAGTAGGTGAGGGGGAAGCGGTACACAAGACGAGGCTGTCGCGCTCCCGACGTCCCTTCGTGGTGGAGAGTAGCGGGTCGGAGGGAGCCGGCGACAGTTCGGACGGCATTCGCGTGCTGGAGTTGTCTTCCGATGAGGAGAGAGGCGAGGGTGATATAGCGAGGAGATCCACCGTTCAGGGTCGAGGACCGTCGGAGCGAGTCAAGAAGGAGAAGAGGGCCCCAAGAAAACCGGGGTCGAGGACCGGCGGTTCGAGCCAGGCGCCTGTTTTCCGTAATTTGATGACGGGTTCGCCCGTTCAGCCGAAGCATTTCCGTCAGTATCCCGACGACCTTTCTGACCGGGAGCTCTTCGGAGTGCAACCCTCTTCGCCGAGCCGGAGGAGGGTGATGATGGACGCGATCTCGACCGTTTTGGAGGACGGGGATTTGGAGGTTCTGCAGCTGGCGTATCATATAGGGCCTGGTTACGAACTGCTGCTGCCGAGCTCCACTCTGCGCCCCACCGATCCCTTTCAGCTTGGTACTGTGTCTTCCCAGTGGACGCTTTCATCTCTGGCCTGAGGTTGCCAATCCACCCGTTCGTTAGGGACGTGTTGAATTGGGCCTCCTTGGCGCCCATGCAGTACGGGCCGAACTCTTGGAAACAGATTATCTGCTTTGTGCTGATGTGCGAGGAACAGCAAGTACCCCTGCGGCTGAATGTGTTCCGCGCGATGTTGATGGTCAGCCCGTCGGCCGAGGGTGTATACTATATCTCTCCCCGGAGTGGGGGGAAGGTCGTTCGCAACCACCCGGATTCCATCAAGGGATGGAAGGAGAAATATTTGGTGATCCGGAGTGAAGAGCCATGGGACATTCCCACTTGATGGAACCACTCCAAGCCGAACTACCAACCGCCGAGGCAGGGGGATCTGTCGGCCGATGAATGGGGGTTTGTCGAGCGCCTCCGCCAGTCACCTAGTATTGATTGGACGGAGGTGATGGAGACCAATTTGGCGAGCGCTGGACTGAGCCCAGCCGTTATGTGTATGTAGTTGTTTCTTTTCTCTTGGTCCTTTCTTGCTTTCTTGCTCATTGCTCTTAATGGTTTTTCCCGCAGGTATGGACGAGGCGTCGATCAAGGCAAAGAGGCTCGCCATGAGGAAGGAGAAGGCTGAGAAGGAGGCGGCGAAGAGGCCGAGGGGGTCGTCCCTAATCATCTCGGAGGTCCAATTCGAGCCGAGGACCAAGAGGGGTCGCTCGGAGATGAGCAAGGGTGCGGCTGCTTCGAAGGGTCAGGGCCTAGCGGGGGCCCCTGTTCTCGACAAGGGGAAAGGTCCCTGGGTCGAGGCCGAGGAAGAGGATCCGGTGGTGGAGTTGTTGCGGCAGCGGTGGGCTCCGGACTGGTCGGTTCTGATGGGGGACCGCCTGACAGAGGAGGCCCAAGCCGTTGAAGTGGTGGAAAAGCTGGCGACCCCTCGCGATCGCAAGGCGATGGAGGGTGAGCCCGTGGAGGTGGCGTTCGCACGCCTGGCGCAAGCCACTGTGCAGGTAAGTCTGTCGACCCTGTCCCTCTTTGTTGATTTTCGTGCGGAGGCCTGATCTTTATCTGCCGTTGGCTGTAGGCTTGCATACAGGGGACCAACATAAAGAACCTGTACGAGGCGTCCCTGGCCCAAGAGCGAGCTCGAGCGGAAAAAAGCGAGCTGGAGATGAAGGAGATGCGGATCGAACTCGAGGGTTCGCATAAGAGGGAGCAGCAGCTGGAGCTCCAGCTCAAGGCCAAGGATGTGGAGTGGGAGAAGAAGATGGCCTCCCTGAAGACGAAGTTCACCAAGGAGGCGAAGGAGGTGCTGACTACGGGCCAGCTGATGGTGATCGCGGCCCAGGACAAAAGCTATGCGAAGGCCCTCAGCCACGTGAGGCACTTCTTCCCGGCCCTCGATTTGTCCAAGTTTGAGTATGATATGGAGATCGAGGGGACGTCGAAGACTCCTGGCGAAGAAGGGCCTGCCGTCGACCCACCGGCCGACGCACCCGTGGATCCGTCCGTCGACGCGGAGGTGGGTCAATGAGTTGTGTAATTTTTGTCCTTCTTTTTCTCTCCCTCGATTGTGTTTGCCTCCCGCGGACTGGCCACCGCATTTTTTGTAAGAAGCACCTGGATTTATAGTGGCAAGAAAAGTTTTTTGACCGGCCGGTTGTTTTGACCTCGGACATTTCTGAATCTTCTTCAGAATGTGTGTTGAGTTGGCTGGTTATCTTGTAGGTCGCGGCTCTCCTCCCTGAGGTGGACTCCCGTAGTTTCTATGTGGCGTGGCTCCGGAGTGAGGTTAAGGTCCTGGAGGCCGCGCTGGCTCGTCATCGAAGGGGGGCTCGGGACACCGATACGGCTTGTAACTTTTATCGGAATAAGTTCGCAGTCTTAAGTGCGGAGGCGCGCCGGTTGAGAAGGGCGATGTGGGATCGGGAGCTCGGCGGTGCGGACCTTAGACAGGCCGGGCTTAGTACCTTGGTGCCGAGGTCCTCTCCCAGGGGGTTACCTCGCGACGTCTTTGTGGAGAAGGAGATGGAGATGCCTCGTTACAAGGCGGTGTTGGGTGCCTCGTTCTCTTCCTCCGCGGGTCGACAGGCGGAGGGGGTTCCCTCTGCGCTGCTGCTGTTGCAGCGGACGCGACCGGATGACGCCCAGAGTTCTGTGGCTGGAGTGTCGATTGTGGCTGAGGCTAAGGAATACCACAACGAGGAGAGGGGCCCCTAGTTGCTTGGTCGGAGTACTCTTCGTCCCTCGTTGGGCCCGAGGGGCCCTGATCTTCCTGATTTGAGATGAGTGGAGCGGTCTTGTAACGGTCTTTGTTTTTCTTTCGTTTTATTTTTTCTCTTTGGAACGAAAATAAAGGGGTATGAACAAAGAATCCTTTTCCTTCCTCGCTCCGGCCAGTAGTGTAGCGCGCAATGTCGGAGGCAAGGTCTGGCTCCACCGCTCCGCGAGGGATCGAAGTGGGGCCTTAGGAAGAACCCTCGGTCCGGACTCGTACTGAGACTATCGAGACATTTGGGTTCGGACAAAAAGGGGTATTTTTAGTATAAGGTAGGGAGGGCCGCTAAGGCAGCCCTTTATACATGAGGGTTTACACAAAAACGGATTTACATTTAGCCGGGCCATAATCTATGCTCGTTCGGCGTCGAGGGGGAACACACCTCCCCCGACGGTGGTCATGTAGCATGATCGCGCTGCTTCTTGGCTGCCTCGGACGATGCCGACTCCTTGCGGGGTGGGGAACTTGAGCTTCAGATGGTAAGCCGAAGGCACCGCTTGTAGGGAGCACAGTCCAGGCCGGCCGAGTATGGCGTTGTAAGCCGCCTTGACGTTGACCACCATGAAGTCCATGGATTCGGTCCTCTTGACAGGAGTCGACCCGGCGGTAACGTCGAGGGTAACAATCCCTTCTATCACGACAGGGACGCCGGAGAACCCGTGCAAGGTGTACCCGGCCGGCTTGAGTTTGCCTCTGGGTAACCTGAGATTTTCGAAGGCTTCGAGGAAAAGAATATTCACCGAGCTACCGTTGTCGACGAGGATCCTGCGGACTTCACAATTAGCCATGTGGAGGTTAATGACGAGGGCATCGCAGTGGGGCAAGCGAACACCTTCAAGGTCTTCCCCTGAGAAGGAGACCGGCCTTGACTGCAGTTTGGGCAAGGGGTTGTCTCTGACAGCGTTCACCTCCCGGATGAAGGCTTTTCGGGAAGTATTTGATTCACCTCCCATCGGCCCTCCGTGGACACAGTGCAAGATGAAAGGGATATCTGCGGCTCCCTCGGAATCGGGGTCCCGACCCTGGGTCTGGTTTGGAGGAGGGTTCGGAGGCGATTGCCTCCGGTTCCTAGCGTCTCGCCGATCCCGTGGGCCTTCTCGGGTAAACTCTCGGAGGTACCCTCTGGAAATGAGTTCTTCAATTTCGTCTTTTAGGGCTCGGCATTGGTCGGTTTCGTGCCCGTGATCTCTGTGGAAGCGGCAGTAAAAGCGCTGATCTCGATTCTTGTTGTTATTAGATCGGGGTGGTAGTCGGACAATGCCCTTGTCTTCGATTTCCAAGAGGATGGCGGATATATTATGCGTCAGGGGAGTGTACCTTTCGAAGCGGGGGACTGGCGGGACCTTCTTCATGGCCCCCGGGTCCCTTGGAGCTTTCTTTGGTGGTTCGACTTCCTCGGTCTTCCGCTTTCCCTTCCCGGTGGCATCCCTGGCATCTTCGGGATTAAGGGCCTCTTCTGCCCTAATGTATTTCTCGACCCTATTAAGGAGGTCGGGAAAGTCGACGGGGGGTCTCTTTGCCAAAGAAGCCTTCAGCTGTCCGTGACGGACGTTGTGTCGGAATGCCACTGAAGCGACGCCTGGGTCGAGGGAGGAGACCGACCTTGCCTCAGCGGTGAATCTCCGGACGAACACTCTGAGTGATTCCCCCTCTATCTGCTTGAGCCCAAGTAATGAGGCGCTGGTCCTTTCGGCCTTCCGGCTAGTGACAAAATGGGCAAGAAAATTGCCCTCGAGTTGGTCGAAGGAGTAAATGGAGCCGGGGGCGAGCTTCGAGAACCACTCGCGAGCTGGACCCCGAAGGGTGGCAGGGAAGGCTCGGCAGAGCAGGGGATCCGAGGCGCTGTGAATCATCATGAGGGTTTTGAAACCCTCCATGTGATCAGCAGGATCTCCCTCGCCATCGTAGGTCTCGAATTGAGGGGGTCGGAAATTTCGGGGTATTTCCGCTTGGAGGATGGGGGCGGAGAAGGGAGGACGGACAGGTCTGTACCCCTGAGCCGCTCTTTGGCCGCCGTCCCCTATGTGATCGAGGCGATCCTCCATTTCTTGCAGGCGTCTTAGGAGTACGTCATCGTCCTCCGGCTGGATCGTTGAAGGGCGGGACGCGCTGGCTTCGGCGTTCGACCCTGTTTGGGAATGGAGGGTTTCTTCCCTGGGGGCCCGTCGGAGGGCTCCCAGAATTTCTCTTCGGAAGTCTTGGAATTCCTTATGAGTGACGGGGGCTCCCTCGACCCGGTTTAGTTGGTCCGAGGGTTGTCTTCCGACTCGGCTGAGCGCGGGTCTTCGCACCTCGGGCGGCGGTCTCGGATGGTTCGGGGCCGGGTTGGAAGCGGCCCTTCCCCTGCTGCGGGTAATCTTGCGGTTGAGGATTATTCCCCGGAGGTCGGGCTTGGCTGGCCGGCCGACGCTCCTTTGGGACTCCCGAGGGAGAGCCTTGTGTTTCGACGTGCGTGGCCTGGCTTTATCAGTGGGTGGGGGCGAGTCCCGTTGGTTGACGGAGGAAGCAGCCCCCTTGCCTTTGGAGGCCATGAGGGTTCGGCTGTCGAGGTCTTTTGAGGGTCTGGATCGGATCGGCTTCTGGAGCAGCTGTTCCCACAGACGTCGCCAACCTGATGCTGTTTATTTCTGGGAGACGTGTGGATGCACCAGGTGTAAGTTCGGACTCAATTTGTATTGAAGGAGAATGCCGCTCGTCTGCCGACCTTCGGTTGACCTTCTGGGACCTACGATGAGCTCGGAAAGATGTTGAAGGCTGGGCTCGGATCGGGAGGGTCGGATCCGAGGTCTTGTGTACCTGCAGACGGTCCTGAAACACCGGGGTTTGTCCCGGTGGCGGACCCTCCGACGCTCTAGTCAGTCTCTGTGAGAGAGTAGCAATAACTAGGTATATTTAAGTGGCAAAAGATTCATTACCTCAAAAGGTGGGTGTGGGTCTAGTATTTATAGAGAATCCCAACCGGGTTTGGTTCCACTTGGGGGCCGGGTCTGGATCCGAAAGCCCGTGGGCCTGACGTGGCAGAAGGCCCAGGGGGTTTAGGGCGGACGTGGCAATACCAGGAGTGGTATAGGGCTGACGTGGCGAAACCCTTGGCGGTATTTGGAGTTGACGTGGCTGATCGCGGGTCTCCTGTGCTTCGGGGGGGAATCGGAAGGCCTAGGCTGCGCCAGGTCATCCTTCTGCCCCGCCAGAGAGGGGGGACGGCCTGTGGGACTGTCCCGAATCGGACTCCGAGGGCTACTGAGGCTCGTCGGTACGAGGAGGCCAGTACCGTGAGGGCAAACACGAGGTTCGGCGCCGACCCTGAAGTGGTTCGGAGCCGAACTAGGTTGCTACCTTTATCTTTCTGAGTGAGAATTGTATTGGGCCCTGGTTGGGCCTCAGGCCATTTTTACCCTATCACAGTATTCATCACCAAAGCAAAAAAATATTTATTAGTAGTTTGTAAATGTAGTCACTGTATATTGCATAAGATAAGAATCAATAAGCTTTACGGTCAATTACTTGCTTTGATCATCGGTTTTATATAACATCACACTTTATGCGGTTTGTTTTTGGGGTGTGGTTGCAACAGGTGTGAGTTCTTGTAGTTTGTATAGTGGAAGTTGCGGTACTGGCCCTGATTCGACCCTCAGCTGGGGGACCGGCTTGGGAGTAGCTGGGGTGAGGTAGGAACTGGGTGCTCGGCTCTGATCCCGAAACTCGGCTCGGATCTGCGGGCTCGGCTCGGTTCTGGATACCTGCACACTGCCTAGAAACACCGGAAGAAGTCCCGACGACAGGTCTTCTGACGATCTAGTCAGTCACTGTAAAAGCAACAGTAGCTAGGGTTCAGGGGGAGAAAGTTTTATTACCTTCACAGTGAGGAGGAGGTCTGGTATTTATAGGCAGGGGAAACGGGTCTGAGACCCTGCTGGGCCGGGTCGGACCCGTTTGCTCGTGGCCCTAACGTGGCAGAAGCCCATCTGGCTTTAGGTTTGATGATCATAGAAGTGCGGTTTTTTAGGGGATCCGGTGGTCCAGGAGGGGCCACGTCATCCAACCCATATCAGGAACATTGCATGCTACAAATTACACATATACCATAATTAGCTCCGAAACACTGATATAGCATCACCTAGTTCTCAGTCTTGTTTTGTTTGTTAGCTACTTAACCTATGCACCAAACAACCAATTACAAGTGTTTCATAAGAGAATATTTTAGACTATTACAAATTAGAGACATCAATTACAAAATAATTTTAAACGCAAGTTTCCAGGTTCATGCCATACTTCAATTCTCACTCCCCTTGGTTCCATATCCTCTTAAAAATTGGATAGCAGCAAGTTCACACAACAAATGGTTCATTTTATTGATCAACAATTACAATGAACATGGACATAGATGAAAATGATAGGAGATTGAGAATCATACCTTCTAGTGATTGAGCGAACGAAATTCTTTTGATTGCAATAGGAAAAGAGGAATCGTCGCTCATTCTGATTTGGGGAAAAAAAAATCTGCACGGTTGGAAAGAGAAAATACAAGGAAAGATGAAAGCAAGACGCTACAAGGAAATAAGGTTGAATACTTGAGTTGGGTTATTGGGTATTATTCGCGAATAATTCGGGAGCGACGTATAATTCGCGAACTAGTTCGGCTGAAAAAATATTCGCGAATAAATTGCGAATTTGCCGAATTAAACCCGAACTTTGTGACTATGGTTGCAGGGAGCAAGCATATTTTTTTCTTAGCGAACAACAGTACTACCTTTTCTTTGAAGCATGCGACATCTAAGAAACTAGTGTTCGGTCCTCTTTATCTTCAACGCAAAACATGAGGTTACATATGGAAGACTTCCAAGTTCGAACTGACTCGCGAGACAATTGTAAGGAAATCGGATTGCATAAAGGAGAAAATATACGAATAAGATTTATATGATGGTTCATGTAATCATGTTCACTTTTGCGACTAGGGTCCCTTTGGCGACATGAAATTCATCAAAAGCTTTGGCAACCTCAAAAGTCTCGAGTTCCGTATGGTTGCATGAAACATCTCCAAACTCTTATTTTGACCTTAATAACTACGACATGTTAAACCTCTCAAACTATAAGTAACATGTAAACTTTTGGGCATATAAAAAAAGTTTAGAATGAGTTCCACTATAAAAAATTTGAGTTTGAGTTCTACCTTTTTAAAAGCACATGCAACACGTGTGCAAAAACCATCTAGACTGGAGTTGGTATTGGGTCCTATCGGGTCAGATTCTTCACTATCCGGATCCGGTACCTCACAGGTCTAAAATTGGACCTGAACCCAGACTTGCAATAACCGGGTCTGAGTTCTAGTTAAAAAAATCTACCTGTCGGATCTGGTAACGGGGAATGACTATTTGCACTTAAGTATTTTTGCACCCGATATTCTATGATTTCAACAATTTTTGTACTCAAATACATGAATAAACATTATATTTACACATCTATTTTCAACAATTACTTTTATATATATAACTCTATTATTCAAATTTCATATTTTTTTGGATATTTTTTAACGGGTCCGGGTTCGAGTCCTGATCCGGGCCCGGTCGGTTCTATTTTGAGCGGACCAAGAATCGAAAGTGTATCGAATCTTATTTTTAGAACCCGGACCCGAACCTGATCCCGTATAGATTGGGCCAATTTCGGTCCAATGTTAGGACCGGGTCGGGTCCGGTATCGGGTAAGTGTGACAGTGGACACTGTGGACTGCATTTCCTTGGTGCCCAAACAATCTTTTATTACATTTACTTGTTGCCCAAACAAAATATTTTATTACATACTACCTCAAAATTATAAATATTTATTACACATTCCACAGGGTTTAACATTTCATTTCCCCCTAATCCTCTATAAGCCCTAATAACTATGGCGAAAACCCCAGGAGCCGAAACCCTAAACCTCTTCCTATCCCTCGGATTGGACAAACGGACGGCCGAGAACGCCCTCGTCAACGCCAAGGTCACCGCCAATCTCACCGCCGTCATCCATGAGGTAACACGAACCAAATCGATCTCAATTCGATCAATCAATCGCCTATGTTCTCTTTTGTTTGATCGACTCCTGTGTGCTGTGGTGTAGGCTGACGTCACGAATGGGTGTAGCAAGACGGAGGGGAATCTTCTTTACACGGTGAGGAATCTTTTGTTGAGTGATTGGGAGAGATTTTGAGTGTTTGGTTTCTTGATTTGGGGTGGTGATTGATTGGTGACTGGTGTTGTAGGTTGCAACGAAGTATCCTGCAAATGCGCTGGTTCATCGGCCGTTTTTGGTTAAGTACATTGTGTCATCGCAGGTATGGATGGATCATTGGATTGTGCGTCGTTTAGAACACGATAATGGATAAAATACGGCTATCTAACAACCTGTAGGATTTATCAAAATTTTAGAAAAAATTAACTAGGTGTTACTTTTTCCATCAAATTTAGGTGTTCTTGGTTTCCCAAATTGAAGGTAGTTAATATTGTTGTCCAATATAATTTTTTATTTTCATTAATTTTCACTATCCAAAATTTCCAAAATTGATGGAAAAGGGAAAAGAGTGATGTTATAGTTCCTAGTGTGGATTGGGTTTTACTCCACTACCTTATGTGGCACGATCTCTACTATGATACATGGATCATTATAAGTACAAGGAGAGAGGAGTTGTAGTAAAAGTAGTTGACATATTAGGGTAGTTGAAATTTAAAAAAAAACCGAGTGTAGTTTTTTGCCTTTTGGTGGAACTTAGTCTAGTTTTTTTTAAATTTTATTTTAGCCAAAAAATAATTCCAAAGTTGAAGCATCGTACAAATTTGTTAGCTTAAACTGTACATAAGGGAAGGGGGGGGGGGGGGGGGACACATAGATGGAACCACAATTTACAATTTGAAACTTTAGTTCGGGGTAGAGCCATCAATTTATTCCCTTCAGTTTGCAACTTTCTTTCCTTAAAAAACACTAAAAATGGCTGTTAAAACTCGTGATTTTGCTGAATAAACCGTATGATGCATAAATTAGGAATTGTCTTGAGGACAAAGATAATTTTTTATTATTACGAGGCAGAATTTGTGGATGAAATTGGTAATTAATGTCTAGTTACAAATTCAAGAGGGCCTGAAAGTTTGCTTTTAAAACTTTGTAGATAAAAAGCACTGCACAGTTAGATGCAGCGTTTGTGTACCTCTCCGGTGTTGCGACTGGAAGTTTTGATGCAAATGACTTTGAAGCGGCCTGTGGAGTGGGTATGGCAACATCTTGCATTTTTTGTCTACATGATGCTTTATGGATCTTTGTATTTGGAGATTATATTTTAGGTTCATTTTAGTACTTGCCGTGCATGCATGGCTTAGTTTTATACTTAGTCAAGGCCGCCCCCCACCTTGAGGTAGGTGAGGCGGCCACCTTAGGCCCGGATTTTTTGCAATTTTAGGGGGTTCAAATTTGTATTCCCCTTGTAAATATAGGCACATATTTTGCCCGTAAAAAAGTTATATCGTAATTAGGGTCCCCAAAAATAATTATTTCGGCCTTTCGCCTTGGGCCCCCGGAAACTTGGGGCCGGCCCTGCGCTCTTAGTACAACTGCCCTTAGTACAACTGATCAACTTTGAACTCCTTTCTTTTGGAGGTAGCTTCTCATTTTGCTAGGTAAAGTGTGTCTTGAAAGTAGTTTGTTTTGTTGTTGAGATGGGTGTTCTCTTCCCATCATATTGTTAGTCACTGGTGACAGGGAGAGGAAACATGCATTAGTTGATCAACAATGTTAAGGTTCATTAACAAAAAGAAGAAAAATAAAAAGAGCTGAGGTCGTGTTTCCTTATGTTGCAGTATTAAGTACTTAGTGAAACATTAGCGAGATAAAGGCGTTCAGGCATATAGTGATCACAGTTGTTTAAAGAGTTTCCATAGACAATGAGTTTTAGCTCAAACAATCTAAAAACTCTAGAAATGGCTAGACACCACACAACATGGAATCAGTTCATACTGTCTCGTCTTTAGCCCTGACTCTGAGGTTGCTGAGTAGACAGATGTTCTTTGTAACCCTTATCAAAGAAAAATCTAAGCAAGCCAAAGGAGAATCCCAAGGAAGTTTTAGGTGGGTGAACATATCCACCAAAACGTATTGGATGATCCCCTTCTTCTTACCGGTACTCTCGTTTTTCTAACATATTACAGTGAATCTCCTGCTCACTGCAAAACAAATCCTTATGAACTCCTTACTTTGCATTAATACTGTGAACCTCCTTTGTTCCCAATTTTTTTTTTTTTTTTTGAAGCTTTGTTGTTATGATTAGGGCCTGTATAATGACTGAAGAATTTGTTAATTTGTTCTGAGATTTGAAATTTAGAAAATTTCATAGACAATTAATAGGAAATATGTTATATTGTTATACAACCATGGTTTCTGATTTCCTACACTGAGTGTTTTCTTTTTCTTCATCTCGAATGACTGTAGTCACTGTACACACTGACATATTCATAATTTCAACCTGACATTGTCAAATTCTAAATAATTGAACATAAAATGTTATGCAGTTCTATCTCTATTAGTACAGGTCCACCCTTGTAAATTACTTCCTCCTCCATCTATCATTTTCTTGGTTATGTTAAACTAATTGAAATTCTGTTGAGTATTGAAGTGGATATCCTCATATCCATTAGGGTTGTTAATTCTAGAGAGCGAGAACCATTCATAAATCATAAATACGCAATTCTTTGAAATAGAATGATATTGGAAAAATCTGATTTGTAGTTGCTTGCTATGGATTTATGATGCCTTTTTGTTGTCTATGGCCAATACTTTGTTTGCAATTTATCATCTTTTTGAAATTTGATAAGTTGTTCTTTAGAGCTTTCAGTTAACTTTATTTTGCTACACACTGTTGAGGATATTATTATTATACAACAGTGTTGGTTTAATTCTTATCTATTCAATCTAGTCTTATTTGTTACCTGACCTTAGTCTGTTATTTAGAACTGGTCACACTTCTACCTTGAACAATCTCTTGACTTCAATGTTTTCTTCCCTCTATTTTTTTTTGCCAGTAGTATTTTAACAGTCCACTTGTCTGGCATGCAGGGGTGGAAGTTTCTCTAGATGAAATTCAGTCTGCAGTGACTGCTGTTCTGGAAGAGAATAAGGCAGCTATAGTGGAGCAGCGCTACCATATCAATGGTCTGTATATATTTTTTTTGATCGTATGTTTATAAATGTTTTTTGATCATAATCAATGGTCAATATTTATCTTGCACAATTAAGACATGTTTGATATGGCTACTTATACATTAAGTTGTCATCATCATCATTAGCTTACTTATTATCTTTATTATCTTAGAAGATATCGTTACCAATATTATGAGTTTGTTGAGTTAGTTAATGTATAATTTTTTTTGTAAAACGGTTCTTAGCCTTTTAACATTTAATTTAGAAGTTCTGTCCGCACTTAACGTTGTTCGCTTCCCTTGCAGAATTTGTATTTACCAACTCTATAATAATATTGACTATGGTCTCCCTTTTATTTCTATATCTTTTTTGGATAATTTCTTTTATTTCAATATCTATTGTTATAGACTAGAACATCCTAACCGGAAAAAAATGGTTATGTTAATTTGTTTCACTTTATATTGTAGAAAAAGTTATTCTTTGGAATCAAGAGCTTGATATGCGTAATTTTGTGACATCTATAGTTGTTAAGTCATATGATTTATTGTTTATTTTATCCTTCTCTACCATAACATTGCATGTTTACATTTTGGTTGAGGTGGAACACAAAAGTATGCACCTTCATTTTGTTTCTTCTGGTTTTAGAACTTAAAACGCTGTTATAAATTTTCTTTTGGAAAATTTTGGTAGCTGTCATTATGGCAAAAAAGTAATTACTGGTTAATCTATGCGTGAGAGATAAAAAAAGTTCTATTCATTGTACATCTAGTGAAAAACTACTTTATATCACTTACTAGTAGAATGAAGTGGAGGCAACATGCATTAACGTTAAGCTCTTGTACTAGTAGTCTATGCTGGATCTTTATCTGTGAGCAAGTAGTCTACTTGTAGGGATTGTGAACATAAATAATAACCAATCTATATTGCATGCATGAAACGATGACCGCTAGTTAAAAGTACCCTCTAATATGTGTTAGAAGTTAGATATGAAAGACTATCTAGGTGACCATGTGTTGTTTGGTGGTAGCTTTTTGTTTCCATGTTTCACTTAACAAACCTGTGAATATGCTTCACCTACAAGTACCATTGAGAGTGATATTTTTGTAGGAAAATTGTTAACAGTCTCATGTCATCAACTCCCTTGTGTGAATTATGCATTATTTAATCAAAAGTTCTGTAATTTATGAGAGAGAGAGATCTAACAGTAGATTTTACTTCATCATATATAGTTATGCAGACATTATTTAGCTACAAATATTTTAAGTATAGGTTGAGATATTGGTTCATTTAGCTTCCTCTGTGCCTGACCTAGATTCTAATGAATCAACCTGATAAACAAAGCAAACAAGATTGTTCCTTTCCAATATTAATTTGATTATGTTATATATGCAGAATATTTTCTTCTGTACTATCGATTTTTTTTTAGTGAACTGGAGCTGAATCAAAACCTTAACCTTCAATTCAGCTCTTGTTTGGTTTCTGTAAGCAAGTTATTTAGGCTCTGCCCTTTTTAAGACTCTAAGCAATACTTTGTTAGAGATTTTGATCAGTCATGTTATTGATGAGGTATTGGTGAATAATAAGCTATATATTAGCCCTTTCATTGTTATTACTGATCATCATTTACTTCTATTTGGGTTCATTATTTGTTTCTTCTTGTGCTCTTCCGCACATTTCATTTGCACTATTTTTTCTTCTCCACATGTCACTTAGTATTCGCAAGATTTACCTGCAGATCATTGCAATAATTTTCACACTTTTTTTCTTCCAGTTGGAAACCTTTATGCTCAGGTCAGAAAGCTGCACCCTTGGGCTGATGCTAAACTCGTGAAGGTGATGAGATTGCATTTGTTGGTTGTATAAATTATCTGGAGCTGATTATATGAGATTCTAACTTATCCTGTTATTTTTTGAATAGGAAGTAATTGATGCCAATCTTGTTGGGATTCTTGGTGAGAGAACTGCAGAAGATGATAAAAAGCCTTTGAAAAAGAAGAAAGAAAAACCTGTGAAAGCTGAGGTGGTATGTATATGTGAGCACATTTATGAAGTAATTATTGGCGAATCTAATTGTGTTTAATTTTTTTATTTAAAATATATCACCAGGAACAGAAGAATATCGTTTCTCCTTCAGCCACACCACCAGTCGAGGAGTTAAATCCATTTTCCATATTTCCATCACCTGAAGAGAACTTCAAGGTACTGTAAAAACAGTATGACTGTCTATGGATGTCAGATGCTTACATTCATGATATGTCTTAAAGCAGTTCCTTTAAGCATAGAGCAACCCTTATAGTGACTGGAATTTTATCACTGGCTTACATTTTCATATGCTGGGACATTTAATATGCTATCTATTTCGTGTGGACATTAGGTTTGACCATTTGAGGTTATTGCAATATGCATTTAAATAAATATAACTCGTGCGACCTTAATAGTGACTGGAATTTAGTGCTGATCAGAGAACCAGTTGTTGGCACAAATATTATCACGAAGTTAATTACAGATTTCCATTATTCTCATACAGAAAAATGTAATTTGATAGTACTTGTTTGATATTTGGATTTGAGTTATTTTAGTATGCATCTAGATCCTAATGCTTGTGTGAGTGTATTGTCCGTAAATTCCGCACTAGCTCTTAAATGGCAAAAGTATAGTTTCACATACCATTGCTCTGTAATGAGTCACACGTACCCTTGCCTTACATAATTAATACATCTTGCGCGGGGAACTATAAATGCTAATTTGTTCATCACCATTTGCTAAGCTATTGATCATGGTTGAGCGTATATAACTAAAAGTAATGCCATTCTATCACTTCAATGACAGTTGTTCCGACAAATACATTTCCATTTTCATTTCAAAGTTTGTGAGACTATGGTCAATTTTAAATCCCTAAAATTATTGATAAATTTGTTTTAGTTGAAATTGAATCTTCTTTTTTACATAAGCCTTGCTTACTTTTGAATATAATACCTCTTAGTTTTGTTCTTTTTCTAGAAGGCTGAAGATGATTTGATCTTTGCAATATGCTTCAGGTACATACCGAGATCTTTTTTAGCAATGGGGATATATGGAGACCTCACAACACGAAGGAAAAGTTAGAGAAGCATCTAAAGGAAACTGGTGGCAAGGTTCTGACTCGCTTCCCTCCTGAGCCGAATGGATATCTTCACATAGGTCATGCCAAGGTAATTATATTTTGCAGTGAAGTATTAATTTGTATTTTCTGCACCAAGATATGGTTGGATTTCTTAACTTTTGTGTTGCCTCAGGCTATGTTTATTAATTTTGGCCTGGCAAAGGAGAGAGGCGGATCATGTTACCTGAGGTAAGCATACTTATTTAGTCATACTATTTGGATTAGTTATATTTTCTCAAAAGTAAGAGTTTATATTTCGTCAAATGCCTTCATATCTTACCTCTATAGTGGTACGTTCTGAAAATATCTGATCTCTACGGCATGGTTTATGAACTTACCTTTTCTGAATAACGACATATACATGTTTTTGATCAAGCGTTCTCTTGTGTGGACCAATGTGACACTAATGCCTTGATGAATAAATTTGGCTGAAACTTTTTTATGCATGCATTATTCTGCAAAGATCATCAACACAACTACTGCAAAGCCTTTACCTCAAATCTGTGAGGTCGATGAATCCATATTCTCCATTCATCTTTGACATTCTTTGTTAAGTGAACATATATCCCATCCTATTCTTAACTGCTTCAATTTAAGCCCGTTCAGGTTTACCTGTAGTTTTTGCTCCATTAACTATCATATTGCTCCATTAACTATGAATACGCTCCTCTTAAATGGTGCTGTTACTGTTTCCATTGCACATGCTCAGATTATTCCAACAAGTTCTTTCTTTTTTGATGTTATTATTTTCTTATCTTTACTTTTCATGTATTGCCTTTCATCCACCTAGACATCCTCATTCGACACTCTTTTTCTAGAGAAGTTGATTCTTAATTGCCTAGCATTTGGATTCACAGAGTATGACTAGTTGTATAGCTGTCTTATAAAATTTACTGTTTAGTTTCCTGGGTGTGCGCAATCTCAGGACTAGGGAATCACCTCTTAGCTTTAGCTATACCGCTTTGATTTTGTGGACCAAATCCTTTATTATTAACTGTTCTTTTGATGCTAGGTTTGATGATACTAATCCTGAGGCTGAGAAAAAAGAATACATTGACCATATTCAGGAAATTGTCCAGTGGATGGGTTGGCAGCCATTCAAGGTTTGCTATGTATTATTGTTTAATGTCAAATTGATGCTAGATTATCTGAACGCCATTACTCTTTATCAGGTTACTTATACGAGCGATTACTTCCAAGACCTATATGATCTAGCAGTTGAGCTAATAAAAAACGATAGAGCTTATGTTGATCATCAGGTTTGTCATGCGTGGTTTTGAAGTTAGTCTTAGGAGGAAAGCAGTTAATTATCTGGCATTAAGTCTTTTTGTTATTTATGCTTCTCTCTCATGTCAGACGCCGGAAGAAATCAAGGAGTATAGAGAGAAAATGAAGAACAGCCCATGGAGAGATAGACCTATTGAAGAATCATTAAAGCTGTTCGAAGATATGAGAAAAGGCTTGATTGATGAAGGCAAAGCAACACTTAGAATGAAACAAGATATGCAGAGTGATAACAAGAATATGGCTGATTTGATTGCATATCGTATTAAGGCAAGATTTTAACTTTTTCGGTTTTTTGGTTTATTCAGGTCGATTTCTTTCTTCTCTTTTAACATCTGCTTTCTTCATGTTGTACAGTTTACTCCCCATCCTCATGCGGGCGATAAGTGGTGTATATACCCAAGTTATGATTATGCTCATTGCATCGTGGACTCTCTTGAAAATATTACACATTCGGTAAATCTTTATCTGCAGCCTTTTGCGTGTTTCTTTTTGTATGTGTTAATTGACTTCCATTTGGCATATTGTTTATCCTGTCTGAAAGATTTCTATCTTGAAAAATGCATCCATTCGATTACTTAACTTAAATATACGATTCTATGCATAGCTTAGAGATTGTTGCTTGAGAAAGGTTCTCTAGTCTCTGATAGTATAGTTCTGTTTATGAGTGGGTGTCACTAATAAAACTAGTTATGTGGCAGTTGGCACACATTAAAAATGAAAAAATATTGATTGTATGATCTACTTATCATTTTAAAGGTATCAAAAGAGACATTTGGGGAAATAATGGAACTTAAAATAACATAAAAAGTATGAATAAATATTTAGAAAGTAGCGTTAAACGAATTGACAAAAGTTCAAATAGACAATTTATTTAAAAGGATTGGTCCACTCTTATTCAGTAGATAGAAATTAGAGTCTAGTATTGGTAGATAGATGTACATGTATATCATACCATTACACTAAATGTAATATTATCAAGTCTTTATATTACTGGATATCTGCATTGCTATTGTAATGTCCACTGTACTTAACACGAGTTGTGTCTGTAAAATTCAATCTATCCGATTTTTGCTATGCTGATCAATAATATTTCTGATGATGTAAAGCTATGCACTCTTGAATTTGAGATCCGCCGCGCTTCTTACTACTGGCTAGTAGAAGTACTTGGAATTTACCAGCCTTATGTTTGGGAGTATTCGAGGTTGAACATTTCAAATACAGTAATGTCGAAGCGTAAGGTATGCAGCACTTTTTAACCCTGAAGATACAGTTTTATTTGATGGTATTATTATCTGACTATTTTGACTATTTGGCATTTTAGTTGAATCGTTTAGTAACAGAGAAGTGGGTGGATGGCTGGGATGATCCCCGTCTAATGACACTAGCTGGATTAAGGCGTCGAGGAGTATCTTCAACTGCTATTAATGATTTCATTCGTGGAATTGGAATTACAAGAAGGTTTGTAACTGTATCTTATTTCACTATGGCATTTGATGGGCATCTGTTACAAGTGAATTAATGTAGGCATTGTCAAACATATATTGATTTTTATAACAGCTCATTAAAAATTTGGTTAAAGATATCTTTCGAAATCACTGTTTTCATTTTTGGGAGATTGTTCACTTGAGAATGTTTGGCTCAGCCACTCAGCAGTATATCTTGTTATGCAGCGATAATAGCATGATCCATGTTAGTCGTCTTGAATATCACATAAGAGATGAGCTCAACAAAACTGCACCACGAACGATGGTTGTTCTGCATCCTCTCAAGGTACATTAATCTTCTATTCTTTGATTATTTGTGTTTTTATCACTTTCTGTTAAATATTTAATATCTGATAACGTATTCTATGTGGCCATAGTATTTATTTGTGCAGAGTTGAATGTAATTCTCTTAACCAAATCAATCATCTTTCCCTTCATCTAGATGTTTTACAACAGTTGGATGTCAACTTGTATTCTTTGTGGGTATGATATTTATTTGTGCTTTAAGAGTTGAATGTAATTCTCTTAACCGAATCATTTATCTTTCCCTTTATCTAGATGTTTTACAACAGTTCACAAGAATTGGATGTCAACTTGGGAGTATGAAATGCCCTCTCTTATCAATAGTTATCTGGTGTTTGGCAATAGATTAGATAAAGTTGACATAAAGTTGATTCCAACTGTTTTCATGTCTGTTGTTGATCATTATGATTTACTGCTGATCCTTATTTGATCGAAAAAGATTTAGAAGATGTTGATAATGATGATGCTGAATTACTTAATCCATTTTCCAGGTTGTGATTACAAATTTTGATAGTGATACGACAATGGATCTTGATGCAAAGATGTGGCCTGATGCTCCAGCCGATGATACATCTTCGTTTTACAAGGTACTTAATCTTAGTGCCTAAATTGTGTTCTATATTTTAATAGATTTCAATATGATGTAGGTCTACTTTTTGTTTTCTGAAGTTTCACAGTTTAAGATTAGTAATTGAATCATGTCTGGTGATTGCTTGGATATTGTGATGCATTATATTACATACTTCATGGCATCTTAACAACCTCCAGCTCATTATAGTGAGATTTTTTCTGCATAAGTTATGGCCAGGTGTCATATTCTTTAGGTGGTAGCATATTTCTTAGGTGGTTAGTATGAATATTGGGCTAGTTGCTTTTTGGTGAATGTTTCTTCCTTTCTGTAGTAAAGCTTATGCTTGTTTTTGTGAAGATAGTCCTGGAACTGTTATAAAAATTTTCCTTCTCACAAGTTGTCTAGGGTAAAAGGCAAGAAACTCCCCCGACATGTTCTTTAAAAATTTGACCACTAAATCCAGTATCACCATTATTTTTTTTCCTAGTTACCTCTAGCATTATCAAATGCCAGTTCTACTCCAGGCCTAGGCAGTTAAAATTGGTTTTTGAAACTAATCGGTTTAGGAGCGATTAATGATTAATCGGTTAATCGGAAAATAATCGGGGATTAAATCGGAAAAATCGTGTGTGCGTGCGTATACATAATTAATAAAATGATCTATCGTCATTATGTAGCAACCCTAAACCATAAAATAAAACTATTATGAGATTATCAAATAGGAACATATAATTATAGAGAAAAAGAAGACTAATATTTCCGGCCACTTTCGTGAGAATTTAACCACTAATCGGCCGATTATAATATTTATGAAGACTATAAAATATTATAACCACTAATCGGCCGATTATACCCGATTAAATCGCTAATTATTGAAATATTGAATATTGCTAAAAAAATAATCGTTTAGCCTCCGATTAGCGATTAATCGGGGATTAATCGGATTTTAACTGCTTAGCCCCAGGCCAGTATTCACCTCGGAGATAGAACTATCTTTTCACAACTCAGAGATTGCAGGGCAAGCGTGGCTAATAGGTTCTAGGGAGTTTATGATTCACAATTAACTCAGTGGTTTCCTAATTTTAGGAAACATTAGGGGGGTCCCTCGTTTTTTAACCAATTTTATTTATGTTAATTATTTCTTATAGTTATTGTTCATGATAAATTCAGCCTCTAGTTTGGGAAACCTGCAAAGGAACCCTTTATGGCCCATTGGTTTTAACTCTTGAGGAACTTAGGAAAACTTATTCTATTCTCCTGAATGAGCCTTTAGGTTTGTTGAATACTGAGGTTCAACAATTTTCTTCTCTCTGAGAAATGCACTATTTTCCTTAAGATTCCATTCACTTGACATTCTAACTCTAGTTTCCAAATTGGTTAACTAATATTATTTGACTGTGAAGAGACCTTGCTTCTATCCCTCAACAAACCTTTATAAGCACTTGTGGATAAGTTTTGGTCTTCATAAGTTAGGTGATATTATCACGTCCCACAATATCAATGGTATAAATATATCAAGTCCTCTGGTAGTAGCATGTATACTGGGCAGGGTTTATGGCCTTTGACAATCTGTGAAAGTAATGTTTTCCCTCTCTTTTCTCCAGTTCATTGTACACTTGTGGGACTTTTTGTTGTTGTTGATTGTCATAGTTTCCTACTGTTAATGCAGTCATAGACGTTCATTAAATAACTGATAAACAATTTATTGAATAGTTCGTTTTAACCAAATAATTTAATTATAATCTTCTCTGTAGATTCCTTTCTCGAAAGTTTTGTACATTGAACGCACTGATTTTCGAGTAGAGGATTCCAAAGATTACTACGGGCTTGCTCCTGGCAAATCTGTTTTACTCAGGCAAGTAACACTTCCAACAATGTTCTCTATTTTATGCCTGAAGTTGTTATGACAGATTATTCATTAATGCAATCTTTTTAATCTTTTCCTTCAAAAAATGCAGGTATGCCTTCCCTATTAAATGCACAGAAGTTGTATATGGGAATGATGAAGATACTATTGTCGAGATCAGAGCTGAGTATGATCCTTCAAAAAATTCCAAACCTAAGGTTTTGATCCCTTTCTGCTATGGCCATTTAATAAAATCAAATTCACAAAATTGCAATTCTAAATCACATAATCTATGGTCATGGTGTCAAATGTAGGGTGTTCTTCACTGGGTTGCTCAATCTTCTCCTGGGGTTGATCCTCTTAAGGTGGAAGTGAGGTTATTTGAGAAATTATTTAAATCTGAGGTATAGGTGTTGCTCAACTTTTCTGATCTTAATTTATGAGAATAGTTTGTGCCGGTCGGTTTTTCTAATTGATATTACACAACAGGATCCTACTCTACTTGGAGATGATTGGCTTTCTGATCTTAATTCAACATCGAAGGAAGTGATATCAGATGCATTTGCTGTATCCACACTCAGGAGTGCCACAATTGGGGACAGATTCCAATTTGAAAGACTAGGTAAATTCTAATGCACTTTTCTTTTAATGCAAAAGGTTGTATTTATTTTCTTGTTATAAAAGGCCCTTCGGCATGGCTTCGATAACATCATTCACTTTTAGGCCCTGTTTGGAAATAAAGTTTGGATACTGATATGGCTAAAATTGGGGTTCAATCGGGACCGCCCAAATCAGGAACGAATCTTGACGCACGGGGGTAAGACGGTAATTCCACGTACAAATGGGTCTAAAGCGGGTACTGGGTCTCCTTCTCACAGAACCAAACGGATCCACCTCAACCGGGTACGGGTCCCGACCCGATACAAACCCGGTCTAACAAGAGGGAATCAATGCCACTGATTTGACCAAATCAAAGGGCTTGATTTACAATTACCCTCTCACCTGGGGATTAGGGATGAGTTTCCAAAACTAATTGGGAGGATTTTACTCCAAACAGTTAGGCAGGAAATCAGGCCCCTAATTTTACTCCTATGGCGACTATAAATACCTCCAACCCACCACTGTTACAGGTTAATCACTTTTTCTACACCTTAAGCTCTTTCTTTAATCACCACTGGTTACTGACTAGAGCGTCGGAGGGTGCGTCGCCGGAATCAACCCCGGTGTCTCGCACTTCCTTGCAGGTTGCGGCAGGAGCAAGAAGGCTTGGGTCAGCTGTTCAGGTTTTTCCGAACTCACAAATTCATCTGTTTACCCCCACACCGAAATCAGCGGTAACAGATTGGCGCCGTCTGTGGGAAAGACCACACGAACAGCCTCAGCTTCTTCCTTGTCGTCCTCTCCAACCATGCCTCCAAAGAAGGTCAGATCTAGAGGGTCCAACCGCGGGACCAATCCCGCCGACCCTACAGAGGAAGCCCCTGCCAATCCTATTCCACAGCCCGAGCTTCCTCCACCGGCCCAGCAGGGCCAACCCCCTCTTCCCAAACAGCAACCCGTCAATGGCCCTTCCGGCCATAACGGTCGGAAGCAGAAGCAGCCCCTTAACCTGGACCATGTTTCGGTCCATAATGAGTCCTCGGACTCAATGGCCTCTCATCACCCCGACCTCCGCAACACGATCCTGAACCGCCAAAAAGATGAGGACCTCCGCACCCACCTAGACGAGAGGCGGGCCCGAGAGGAAGCCTCCTGCCAGCATCGTGGTGAGCGGTCGCCTCACCGCCGAGAGGGCAGAAGGTCTCCGGACCGAAGGGGCCGAGCGGCATCACCCGAACGCCGCAGGAGGAGGCCGCATTCCCCCGCGGATCGGCATCCTCGGAGGAACAGTGACGCACCTATCACTCGTGCCGAGTTCCTTCAATTTCAAGACACCGTACTGCAGGCCCTCAACCTTCGGCAGAACAACCAAAATGCCCAGAGGGCTCCGACGCCCCCGAGGGTTCCCAGTCCTCGCCGCCGATCCCGAAGTCCTATCCCGGCTCCCAGTCGCTAGCAGCAGCAGTACAATCCTCGCCGATCCCAGGACTACCGGTGCCGCAGTCCCCGCTCTCCTTCCTATGAGGAAGAGTCCGGGGGATCGTATGATTACCAGCGGAGGGACGATGCCCTCAACCGCCGACTTCATGAGGTGGAGAGGCGCATTGGTCGCATGGACAGAGAGGAGGAGTCCCGAGCAGGAACCGTCCGGCCCAGCAGACCCCCTTTCTCTCGGTCGATCATGGAGGCCCACATACCGAGGGGTTTCAAACCTCCGCAGTTTGAAACGTACTCAGGGGAATCAGACCCAGTTGATCACGTCGAAAGCTTCAAGACCCTGATGCTGATCCATCAAGCTTCCGACGCCGTGCTCTGCAGGACCTTCCCCGCCACCCTCAGGGGGTCGGCTCGGGAATGGTACTCCAGGCTCGCTCCCTCTTCCATCTTCTCGTTCGAGCAGTTTGAAACACTGTTCATAACTCACTTCGTGAGTAGCAGGCGAGCTGAGAAGACAAGCCTCTCCCTACTGAACCTGTGGCAGGAAAGGGGAGAGAAGCTGCGGGACTATGTGAAGAGATTCACCGCAGAGGTCAGGTCTATCGCCTCCTTAGACCAGTCAGTGGCGACCGTGGCGTTCCAGTCGAACGTCCTCAACGCCAACCTCCGATCGTCCCTAGCCAAGAAGCTCCCGCATAACTTCGCCGACCTTCTCTTAAGGTGCGAGAAGTATATCCGGGCGGAGGAGGCCGAGTGCCTCCCGAACTTCGGAGGGTCGGCCTCCGGATCGAAGAGGAAGGCGACAGAGGAGGAGGGGTCGAAGAAGATGCAGAAGGACAGCAGCGGTCAGCGCCGACCTTCTCATAGGTTCGAGAAGTTCACTCCCCTCACCACCAATGTCTCCACCATTCTGATGGAGGTGGAGAAGGAAGGGGTCATCCCTCCAGCTCCGAGGATGAACACCCCAGCTAAGAGGAGGAATAAGGAGAAATTTTGCCGCTACCACAGGGACCACGGCCATGACACCAACGACTGCCGAGCGCTGAAGAATGAAATAGAGGCCCTCATCCAGAGGGGGCAACTGGCCAAATTTGTTAAGGCAAACGATCGGGCGGATCGCGGCACTCCTCCGCCTCGGGGGGCTAACAAGCGCTCCGAGCGACGCGAGGAGACACCCGAGTTCGAAGAAGAACGGGTTCTGCACCTGATCCACGGAAGTCCTATGGGAGGCTCCTCTAATTCCTCTCGGAAGGCCTTCGTCCGAGAGGTCAACTCGGTTCACAGCGCCCCTCCTCCCAAAGGTCTCGGAATCCCTGTGTCTTTCTCCGATGAAGACCTCGAAGGGGTCCGAACCCCCAATTGTGACGCCCTCGTCATCGACCTCCGCATGGCCAACTTCAAGGTGCAGAGGATCTTAGTAGACAATGGGAGTTCGGTCAATATCCTCTTCCTCTCGGCCTTCCGAGGCCTGCAGCTGTCCCGGGACCGTCTCAAGCCGGCCGGTTACACACTCCACGGGTTCACGGGGGTCCCAGTAACTGTCGAGGGGGTGGTAACCCTAGACGTAACTGCTGGAAGCACCCTTACTACCCGGACCGAGCCGATGGACTTCATGGTCGTCGACGTCCCGGCAGCGTATAATGTCATTCTGGGCCGACCCGGCCTAGCCGCCTTGGAAGCTGTCCCCTCGGCGTACCATCTTAAAATGAAGTTCCCCACTCGGTCGGGAGTAGGGGAAGTCAGGGGAAGCCAAGAGACGGCTCGGAAGTGCTACATGACTTCCACAGGGGGACCGGTGCTCTCCCTTGAGACACTAGAAATCCCCGAGCCGAAGGTCCGACCCACGTCCGAGCCGGCGGACGAGTTAGAAGAAGTGCTCTTCTCGGACGAGGACCCGAGCCGGAAGTTCCTCATCAGCAAGTCTTTACCGACTGTGCTGTGCTCAGACTTGGTCAAATGTATCCGGGATAACCGCGACCTGTTCGCTTGGTCGGCCGCGGATATGCCCGGCATCTCCGAGGAGTTGCTAGTCCACCGCCTGAGTGTCGAACCGGGGTGCAAACCGGTCCAGCAGAAGAGACGAAAATTCGCTCCCGAGCGACAGCAGGCCATCAAGGAGGAGGTAGATAAACTCTTGAAGGCTAAGTTCTTATAGGAGGTAAACTACCCCGAGTGGCTGTCGAATGTTGTAATGGTCAAGAAGTCCAATGGCTCTTGGAGGATATGCATTGACTTCACCGACCTGAATAAGGCGTGTCCGAAGGATCCATTCCCTCTCCCGAATATCGACGCCACCTCGGGCCATGAGCTCCTCAGTTTCATGGACGCCTTCTCGGGCTACAATCAGATCCGAATGTTCCCTCCGGACATTCCGAAGCCTTCCTTCGTCACCGACCAAGGCCTCTACTGCTACCGGGTCATGCCGTTCGGGTTGAAGAACGCGTGCGCCACCTATCAGCGCCTCGTCAACAAGGTCTTCCAGAGCCAGATAGGCCGGAACATGGAGGTGTACGTTGACAACATGCTCGTCAAGAGCATCTGAGGCACTGACCATGTAGCCGACCTCCAGGAGGCATTCGGCGTATTGAGAAGGCATAACATGCGACTGAACCCGAACAAGTGTGCGTTCGGGGTCTCTTCAGGGAAATTCCTCGGCTTCATGGTGAGCCAGCGAGGGATCGAAGCCAATCCCGAGAAGATCAAGGCCATACTGGACATGGCCCCGCCCCGAAACGTCAAGAAGGTGCAGAAGTTAACTGGTCGGCTCGCTGCTATCGGCCGGTTCCTCTCGAAGTCGGGGGAAAAGTGCCTCCCCTTCTTCAAAGCACTCAGGGGGGCTAAGGGATTTGAATGGGGCCAACCACAACAGGAATCGTTCGACCAACTGAAGGCCTACTTGGTGAACCCCCCTCTGCTCAGCAAACCGGTCCCGGGCGAGACTCTCTTCGTCTACTTGGCTGCTTCCGAGCAGACCCTAAGCGCAGTCTTGGTCAGAGAGGAGGACCGGGCCGAAAGGCCCATCTACTACGTGAGCAAGGTACTCCGAGATGCCGAGCTCCGCTATCCGAAGATAGAGAAAATTGCCTACGCCCTGGTCATGGCGGCGAGAAAGCTTTGGCCGTACTTCCAATCCCACTCGGTCGTTGTCCTCACCGACCAACCCCTAAAGCAGATCCTCCACAAACCTGAGACCTCGGGCCGGCTGATGAAGTGGTCCATAGAGCTGAGTCAGCATGACATCTCTTACCAGCCTCGGACGGCAATTAAAGCACAGGCCCTCGCCGACTTCATCGTAGAGTCCACTATTCCCGAAGTTAGTCACGTCCCGAATGGACCCCCCATTTGGACAGTCTTCGTGGACGGCTCCTCCTGTAACGAAGGAAGCGGCGCCAGAATCATCCTGAACGGCCCTGATAACTTCGTCATCCAGTACGCGATCCGTATGAGCTTCAAGGCCTCGAACAACGAGGCGGAGTACGAGGCACTCATTGCTGGTCTCGGACTTGCACGAAGTGCTGGGGCGCAGCGCCTCCGAATCCACAACGATTCCCAGCTTATCGTGAACCAAGTCTTGGGCGAGCACGAGGCCAGAGACGAGCGGATGGCGAAATACCTCGCTAAGGTCCGGGTCCTCATGAGCCGGTTCGAAAAGGCGCTCATTCAACGAGTTCCTCGTGAGGAGAATTCGCAGGCCGATGCCCTCTCCAAGTTGGCCTCATCCTCCCTACAAGGTCTTGAACAGACCGTTCTGATCGAATCGAGGTCCTCTCTAGGCCGAGCATAGAAGACGAGATATCCGACTCGGTGGAGTCATTGCCGGTCATGTTGCAAGATAATTGGATGAAGCCGTTGGTGGAGTTCTTGAGGGACGGGGTTCTGCTCGAGGATCCCAAGGAAGCTGCCGAGTCAGAACTCGGGCCGAGCGCTATGTCTTGATCGAGGGTATCTTATACAAACGCTCCTTCTCTCAAATAGACGGCCGACCATACCTAAGGTGCCTCTCTCCAAAGCAGGCCGAATATGCCCTACAAGAGCTCCACGAAGGCATCGGCGGGGCACATTCAGGGTCCAGGTCCTTGGCCCGAAAAGTTTTGAATTATGGATACTTCTGGCCGACCCTCCTTCAAGATGCCGAGCGACACGTTCGGCAGTGTAGCTCTTGTCAGAGACACTCCAGCATCCGTCGCCTTCCTCAAGCCAACCTCGCCTCCCTATCAAGTCCTATCCCCTTCGCCATGTGGGGGATGGACTTACTAGGGCATTTCCCTCCGGCTCCGGGTCAGTTCAAGTTTTTGGTCGTAGCCATCGACTACTTCTCGAAGTGGGTCGAGGCCGAGCTCCTCGCCACTATAACTGAGAACAAGGTGGTACAATTCTTCTGGAAGAACATCTGCAGATTCGGAGTCCCCCGTGTCCTTGTGACGGACAACGGGACTCAGTTCACTGGCGCAGCATTCCGAGCCCTGTGGTACGACCTTGCCATCCAGCAACGCTTCTCGTCCGTCTCCCACCCTTAGTCGAACGGACAGGCAGAAAACGCTAATCGGCAGATCCTCGCAGGCATCAAGAAAAGGCTGGACAAAAGTTCCAAAGGCTTATGGGTCGACCAACTCCCCAACGTCTTGTGGAACTATTGCACGAGCAAGCGGACCCCCACAGGCGAGTCCCCTTTCAACCTCACCTACGGGTCCGAAGCCGTGATACCTCTCGAGGTCGGAATAACTTCCCCTCGGCTCGCGGCCTACAACGAGGAGCAGAACGCCAGGGACCTCAGGACAGACTTAGATCTGATAGATGAGCTGAGGGAAAGAGCATCGATTCGGCAGCAGAGTTACCGAAGAAGGGTCGAGTTGGCATACAACAAAAAGGTCCGACCCACCAACCTTAAGCAAGGGGATTTGGTCCTGAGAAAACTGGCCATATCCCTTCCCAATCAGAAGAGCAAGCTGGCTCCGAACTGGGAAGGGCCGTACAGGATCACGAGGGTCGTCCGGCCCGGAGCCTATCGTCTTGAAGATCACTAAGGTCCTCGGAATCTCTCTGCCCTCGAGATCTTCAAGACGATAGGCTCTGGGCCGGACGACCCTCGTGATCCTGTACGGCCCTTCCCAGTTCGGAGCCAGCTTGCTCTTCTGATTGGGAAGGGATATGGCCAGTTTTCTCAGGACCAAATCCCCTTGCTTAAGGTTGGTGGGTCGGACCTTTTTGTTGTATGCCAACTCGACCCTTCTTCGGTAACTCTGCTGCCGAATCGACGCTCTTTTCCTCAGCTCATCTATCAGATCTAAGTCTGTCCTGAGGTCCCTGGCGTTCTGCTCGTTGTAGGCCGCGAGCCGAGGGGAAGTTATTCCGACCTCGAGAGGTATCACGGCTTCGGACCCGTAGGTGAGGTTGAAAGGGGACTCGCCTGTGGGGGTCCGCTTGCTCGTGCGATAGTTCCACAAGACGTTGGGGAGTTGGTCGACCCATAAGCCTTTGGAACTTTTGTCCAGCCTTTTCTTGATGCCTGCGAGGATCTGCCGATTAGCGTTTTCTGCCTGTCCGTTCGACTGAGGGTGGGAGACGGACGAGAAGCGTTGCTGGATGGCGAGGTCGTCCCACAGGGCTCGGAATGCTGCGCCAGTGAACTGAGCCCCGTTGTCCGTCACGAGGACACGGGGGACTCCGAATCTGCAGATGTTCTTCCAGAAGAATTGTACCACCTTGTTCTCGGTTATAGTGGCGAGGGGCTCGATCTCGACCCACTTCGAGAAGTAGTCGATGGCTACGACCAAAAACTTGAACTGACCCGGAGCCGGAGGGAAAGGCCCTAGTAAGTCCATCCCCCACATGGCGAAGGGGATAGGACTTGATAGGGAGGCGAGGTTGGCTTGAGGAAGGCAACGGATGCTGGAGTGTCTCTGACAAGAGCTACACTGCCGAACGTGTCGCTCGGCATCTTGAAGGAGGGTCGGCCAGAAGTATCCATAATTCAAAACTTTTCGGGCCAAGGACCTGGACCCTGAATGTGCCCCGCCGATGCCTTCGTGGAGCTCTTCTAGGGCATATTCGGCCTGCTTTGGAGAGAGGCACCTTAGGTATGGTCGGCCGTCTATTTGAGAGGAGCGTTTGTATAAGATACCCTCGATCAAGACATAGCGCTCGGCCCGAGTTCTGACTCGGCGAGCTTCCTTGGGATCCTCGGGCAGAACCCCGTCCCTCAAGAACTCCACCAACGGCTTCATCCAATTATCCTGCAACATGACCGGCAATGACTCCACCGAGTCGGATGTCTCGTCTTCTATGCTCGGCCTAGAGAGGACCTCGATTCGATCAGAACGGTCTGTTCAAGGCCTTGTAGGGAGGATGAGGCCAACTAGGAGAGGGCATCGGCCTGCGAATTCTCCTCACGAGGAACTCGTTGAATGAGCGCCTCTTCGAATCGGCTCATGAGGACCCGGACCTTAGCGAGGTATTTCGCCATCCGCTCGTCTCTGGCCTCGTACTCGCCCAAGACTTGGTTCACGATAAGCTGGGAATCGTTGTGGATTCGGAGGCGCTGCGCCCCAGCACTTCGTGCAAGTCCGAGACCAGCAATGAGTGTCTCGTACTCCGCCTTGTTGTTCGAGGCCTTGAAGCTCATACGGATCGCGTACTGGAGGACGAAGTTATCAGGGCCGTTCAGGATGATTCTGACGCCGCTTCCTTCGTTACAGGAGGAGCCATCCACGAAGACTGTCCAAATGGGGGGTCCATTCGGGACGTGACTAACTTCGGGGATAGTGGACTCTACGATGAAGTCGGCGAGGGCCTGTGCTTTAATTGCCGTCTGAGACTGGTAAGAGATGTCATGCTGACTCAGCTCTATGGACCACTTCATCAGCCGGCCCGAGGTCTCAGGCTTGTGGAGGATCTGCTTTAGGGGTTGGTCGGTGAGGACAACGACCGAGTGAGATTGGAAGTACGGCCGAAGCTTCCTCGCCGCCATGACCAGGGCGTAGGCAATTTTCTCTATCTTCGGATAGCGGAGCTCGGCATCCCGGAGTACCTTGCTCACGTAGTAGATGGGCCTTTGGGCCCGGTCCACCTCTCTGACCAAGACTGCGCTTAGGGTCTGCTCGGAAGCAGCCAAGTAGACGAAGAGAGTCTCGCCCGGGACCGGTTTGCTGAGCAGAGGGGGGTTCACCAAGTAGGCCTTCAGCTGGTCGAACGATTCCTGTTGTGGTTGGCCCCATTCAAATCCCTTAGCCCCCCTGAGTGCTTTGAAGAAGGGGAGGCACTTTTCCCCCGACTTCGAGAGGAACCGGCCGATAGCAGCGAGCCGACCAGTTAGCTTCTGCACCTTCTTGACGTTTCGGGGCGGGGCCATGTCCAGTATGGCCTTGATCTTCTCGGGATTGGCTTCGATCCCTCGCTGGCTCACCATGAAGCCGAGGAATTTTCCTGAAGAGACCCCGAACGCACACTTGTTCGGGTTCAGTCGCATGTTATGCCTTCTCAATACGCCGAATGCTTCCTGGAGGTCGGCTACATGGTCAGTGCCTCGGATGCTCTTGACGAGCATGTCGTCAACGTACACCTCCATGTTCCGGCCTATCTGGCTCTGGAAGACCTTGTTGACGAGGCAGTGATAGGTGGCGCACGCGTTCTTCAACCCGAACGGCATGACCCGGTAACAGTAGAGGCCTTGGTCGGTGACGAAGGAGGGTTTCGGAATGTCCGGAGGGAACATTCGGATCTGATTGTAGCCCGAGAAGGCGTCCATGAAACTGAGGAGCTCATGGCCCAAGGTGGCGTCGATATTCGGGAGAGGGAATGGATCCTTCGGACACGCCTTATTCAGGTCGGTGAAGTCAATGTATATCCTCCAAGAATTGGACTTCTTGACCACATTCGACAGCCACTCGGGGTAGTTTACCTCCTGTACGAACTTAGCCTTCAAGAGTTTATCTACCTCCTCCTTGATGGCCTGCTGTTGCTCGGGAGCGAATTTTCGTCTCTTCTGCTGGACCGGTTTGCACCCCGGTTCGACACTCAGGCGGTGGACTAGCAACTCCTCGGAGATGCCGGGCATATCCGCGGCCGACCAAGCGAACAGGTCGCGGTTATTCCGGATACATTTGACCAAGTCTGAGCACAGCACAGTCGGTAAAGACTTGCTGATGAGGAACTTCCGGCTCGGGTCCTCGTCCGAGAAGAGCACTTCTTCTAACTCGTCCGCCGGCTCGGACGTGGGTCGGACCTTCGGCTCGGGGATTTCTAGTGTCTCGAGGGAGAGCACCGGTCCCCCTGTGGAAGTCATGTAGCACTTCCCGAGCCGTCTCTTGGCTTTCCCTACTCCCGATCGAGTGGGGAACTTCATTTTAAGATGGTACGCCGAGGGGACAGCTTCCAAGGCGGCTAGGCCGGGTCGGCCCAGAATGACATTATACGCTGCCGGGACGTCGACGATCATGAAGTCCATCGGCTCGGTCCGGGTAGTAGGGGTGCTTCCAGCAGTTACGTCTAGGGTTACCACCCCCTCGACAGTTACTGGGACCCCCGTGAACCCGTGGAGTGTGTAACCGGCCGGCTTGAGACGGTCCCGGGACAGCTGCAGGCCTCGGAAGGCCGAGAGGAAGAGGATATTGACCGAACTCCCATTGTCTACTAAGATCCTCTGCACCTTGAAGTTGGCCATGCGGAGGTCGATGACGAGGGCGTCACAATGGGGGGTTCGGACCCCTTCGAGGTCTTCATCGGAGAAAGACACAGGGATTCCGAGACCTTTGGAAGGAAGGGCGCTGTGAACCGAGTTGACCTCTCGGACGAAGGCCTTCCGAGAGGAATTAGAGGAGCCTCCCATGGGACCTCCGTGGATCAGGTGCAGAACCCGTTCTTCTTCGAACTCGGGTGTCTCCTCGCGTCGCTCGGAGCGCTTGTTAGCCCCCCGAGGCGGAGGAGTGCTGCGATCCGCCCGATCGTTTGCCTTAACAAATTTGGCCAGTTGCCCCCTCTGGATGAGGGCCTCTATTTCATTCTTCAGCGCTCGGCACTCGTTGGTGTCATGGCCGTGGTCCCTGTGGTAGCGGCAAAATTTCTCCTTATTCCTCCTCTTAGCTGGGGTGTTCATCCTCGGAGCTGGAGGGATGACCCCTTCCTTCTCCACCTCCATCAGAATGGTGGAGACATTGGTGGTGAGGGGAGTGAACTTCTCGAACCTATGAGAAGGTCGGCGCTGACCGCTGCTGTCCTTCTGCATCTTCTTCGACCCCTCCTCCTCTGTCGCCTTCCTCTTCGATCCGGAGGCCGACCCTCCGAAGTTCGGGAGGCACTCGGCCTCCTCCGCCCGGATATACTTCTCGCACCTTAAGAGAAGGTCGGCGAAGTTATGCGGGGGATTCTTGGCTAGGGACGATCGGAGGTTGGCGTTGAGGACGTTCGACTGGAACGCCACGGTCGCCACTGACTGGTCTAAGGAGGCGATAGACCTGACCTCTGCGGTGAATCTCTTCACATAGTCCCGCAGCTTCTCTCCCCTTTCCTGCCGCAGGTTCAGTAGGGAGAGGCTTGTCTTCTCAGCTCGCCTGCTACTCACGAAGTGAGTTATGAACAGTGTTTCAAACTGCTCGAACGAGAAGATGGAAGAGGGAGCGAGCCTGGAGTACCATTCCCGAGCCGACCCCCTGAGGGTGGCGGGGAAGGTCCTGCAGAGCACGGCGTCGGAAGCTTGATGGATCAGCATCAGGGTCTTGAAGCTTTCGACGTGATCAACTGGGTCTGATTCCCCTGAGTACGTTTCAAACTGCGGAGGTTTGAAACCCCTCGGTATGTGGGCCTCCATGATCGACCGAGAGAAAGGGGGTCTGTTGGGCCGGACGGTTCCTGCTCGGGACTCCTCCTCTCTGTCCATGCGACCAATGCGCCTCTCCACCTCATGAAGTCGGCGGTTGAGGGCATCGTCCCTCCGCTGGTAATCATACGATCCCCCGGACTCTTCCTCATAGGAAGGGGAGCGGGGACTGCGGCGCCGGTAGTCCTGGGATCGGCGAGGACTGTACTGCTGCTGCTGGCGACTGGGAGCCGGGATAGGACTTCGGGATCGGCGGCGAGGACTGGGAACCCTCGGGGGCGTCGGAGCCCTCTGGGCATTTTGGTTGTTCTGCCGAAGGTTGAGGGCCTGCAGTACGGTGTCTTGAAATTGAAGGAACTCGGCACGAGTGATAGGTGCGTCACTGTTCCTCCGAGGATGCCGATCCGCGGGGGAATGCGGCCTCCTCCTGCGGCGTTCGGGTGATGCCGCTCGGCCCCTTCGGTCCGGAGACCTTCTGCCCTCTCGGCGGTGAGGCGACCGCTCACCACGATGCTGGCGGGAGGCTTCCTCTCGGGCCCGCCTCTCGTCTAGGTGGGTGCGGAGGTCCTCATCTTTTTGGCGGTTCAGGATCGTGTTGCGGAGGTCGGGGTGATGAGAGGCCATTGAGTCCGAGGACTCATTATGGACCGAAACATGGTCCAGGTTAAGGGGCTGCTTCTGCTTCCGACCGTTATGGCCGGAAGGGCCATTGACGGGTTGCTGTTTGGGAAGAGGGGGTTGGCCCTGCTGGGCCGGTGGAGGAAGCTCGGGCTGTGGAATAGGATTGGCAGGGGCTTCCTCTGTAGGGTCGGCGGGATTGGTCCCGCGGTTGGACCCTCTAGATCTGACCTTCTTTGGAGGCATGGTTGGAGAGGACGACAAGGAAGAAGCTGAGGCTGTTCGTGTGGTCTTTCCCACAGACGGCGCCAATCTGTTACCGCTGATTTCGGTGTGGGGGTAAACAGATGAATTTGTGAGTTCGGGAAAACCTGAACAGCTGACCCAAGCCTTCTTGCTCCTGCCGCAACCTGCAAGGAAGTGCGAGACACCGGAGTTGATTCCGGCGACGCACCCTCCGACGCTCTAGTCAGTAACCAGTGGTGATTAATGAAAGAGCTTAAGGTGTAGAAAAAGTGATTAACCTGTAACAGTGGTGGGTTGGAGGTATTTATAGTCGCCATAGGACTAAAATTAGGGGCCTGATTTCCTGCCTAACTGTTTGGAGTAAAATCCTCCCAATTAGTTTTGGAAACTCATCCCTAATCCCCAGGTGAGAGGGTAATTGTAAATCAAGCCCTTTGATTTGGTCAAATCAGTGGCCTTGATTCCCTCTTGTTAGACCGGGTTTGTATCGGGTCGGGACCCGTACCCGGTTGAGGTGGATCCGTTTGGTTCTGTGAGAAGGAGACTCAGTACCCGCTTCAGACCCATTTGTACGTGGAATTACCGTCTTACCCCCGTGCGTTTCCTGATTTGGGCGGTCCCGATTGAACCCCAATTTTAGCCATATCACATAAGTATGGCCAAAGTTAAAGATAAGTGTTAACTTTGTTCCAAACAGGGCCTTGGTTTATTTCTTTTAGATTATTACTATGCAGTTTAGCTTCATTACTGTCAGAGCCACAGGGTGCATATTAATTAATAATTTGCATAACAGCTTGATCGGTCTGATTTGGGTACTATACGAGTTATTTAGAATGCATTATAGTTGATGCCTGTAATTGGATCATGACATAGTTTAGTGATACTTGGATTCTGTACTACCTGTTTTCAGATACAATAAAATGCCAGTTAGAGAAAGATTAATGAATTTTAAAAGTATTTAAACTTTTTTTTTACCACAATATTACACAACATAAATTACATTTGAACATTAGGATTTGTTTCTCTGTGGTCTCCTGTGCTGTATACGTTCCATCTTCTGTTCATTGGTTCGGATTTGATTGAGAACCGTTATTGATCGATCCCTTTTTCCACTTCCAGGGTATTTTGCAGTGGATACTGAATCTTCGCCTGAGAAACTTGTGTTCAACAGAACCGTCACTCTTCGTGATTCTTATGTTAAAGGAGGAAAATGATATATTTAACATTTCACAACTGTATTGATACCACAGCTTTTACATGGAAGTCTCTTACTATGTACCACCCCGAAGTATTTCACATAGTTACTTGGAAATCTACAGTTAAAGTGAGATAGATACAAGTTTTATTTCGATTTACTATGCGATGCCACTTGTTTTCTCAACAATGACTGCTAACTCATTATCTCTCTGAGCTCTGCAAGCACGCTTCAACGATGTTTGGTACAATGTAAAAACTTGCTTTCATAACTTGCATTTTCCAACTGCAGCTTTCGCATAGACAGCTGCAAACCCCAATTGCGGTTACCCTAATTGTGAATTACGTCTTTGTTCATTTCGGAAATGTGACTTATGTGAGGTGGAGGTTTACCATGGAAATAATTTGGTGAGAGTTGCGCTGAGACATTATTTCTTAAGGAGGGTTATAATTAGTTGGGGAGAAAAATCTTCCTATATCTCGTAGCCTCTCTTTAAAGAAATTTTTCCAAAGAGCTTGTGCTTTCTGGACTAAGTAGCTTGTCTCAAAATTTTGAGACACAATCGCTATTCTCAACTGCGTCAATGATTTTCACTGGTGTCGCAGTGGCAATCTAAAGAAATTCAAAGAAGAAGCTGTAGTTGGGAAATGCAGCTATTCAATAGCGATGTTGATGCAGTAGCTGCAACTAGGGTGACAGAGAGTGACTCACCTAGGAAATTAGTTTGGCAGGTGACATAGTTTGGGAAATAGTTTCAAAAAGTGGCTTAATTTGGGGAAAGAAGAACGGAAAAAATTCTCCGTACAACAAAATTATTAATGTACAATGCATTTATAGTAATCGATAAGCGCGATGAGCCTTATATATGTTGCTTATGTGTTATTTTCTTCATCTTCTGTTAAAAATCATCTGGTATTGATTTTGTAAGAAAATCCCAAACGAGGAATATTCATCAGATTTCAGATTTTTCTAATCCTATCCTCTTATTTTTTTTCGTCCAGCCCAACATGTTACTTCTCGTACAGTGGGCCTCAATCATTTTAGTCGGAATCAAGTTCGGCCCATTAAAACTCGGCCCAATAGAGTGATATTCTCATGTCGATTCTGGTCACCGACCGTTACTTTACGTGAACGTCACCGCATCATTCGTCGCTTCAAAAAAAAAGAAATCCCATTTTTTAGCCTCTTTAGGGCGGAAAATTGTTATCTTGTTCTCACCTTGGGTGACCACAACTCTTTTATACTAATCTGCGAATTAATTCCGGCCCAAAAACGAAGTGCGGCCCAAAAGGGAGAAGTTATGAATTCGAGAGTGAGAACACCGATCGGTGAGTTTTTGTAATCGTGACCGCATCATTCAGTGGCTAAAAAAATTCGAAATCCCATTTTTTAGCCTCTCTAAAGCGGAACATCCATACCCTGATCTCACCGCGAGTGACCGCACCTCTTTGGCTTCCTCCCATACATAATTCCCTGCGCCATCTTCTTCAGACCTTTTTTTGCCGTTTTCTCTACAGCTTTTTCTTCTTATTCTATTTTTTTTTAAATTATTTTTCTTTTGAATTTTGTATGCTTTCCAAAAACATTTTCTAATGTTTCATCAGATGAAGGCAAATTCAGCTTAGTCATGCACTGTTATTGGCATTGCTGTAGGTAATGTTATTATATTATGCTACTAACTATTAAGGATAATTTTACAATATTATTTAACTATCACAATGTTTTTTTTTTTTTTTTTTTGATAATCAGATGACCGAAGCAATCGTTTCATTAATAGGATTAAGGAAACAAACAGTGTTACTATCACAATGTTACTGCACACAGTAAATCATAATTCATCCTTGTAGACTTCCCAACAAGTTCAGACAGTTCAAAAATCTAGTTTTCATGATTCAGTAACTAACTTTTTAAAACCGATTCTGTAAGTATCTGTTGCAACACATACACAACCAATTATGTAAATACCAGTAATCTGAGTGCGATGCACGTTTCATTTTTTTTTATAGTAGCATCGAACTTGAGACATCCGTTTACTCATCACATACTATTTACAAATTACCCATAGTAACACAAACTTTTATTTTATATGAGTATCATTTTTGTAAATAAATTTAAACTTTGAGAATATTATGGTAACTAACAACAATTGAGTAAATGAATTGTTAATATAACTCCCATCTAAAAATAAATGACCGAGATTAAATGGTTAAATGGTTGTCTACAAATAACAATACCCACTCTCAAATTATAATAATAGAGATTAGAGATTTGTTGCTACCCCGAGGACGCACATATGATCTCACTGTATTTGGAGGTATGAATAAAATTCGAACCAAATACAAGAACTTCATACCTCGCAAATGCAATCACATCAAACCAAATAGTAACTTTGACTATGATTAGGATAGGGTACGAACAAATGATGATTCTTCCATGTTCTAACTTTGACTATATATATATTTGAAACCTATCAATAATTCAAGGACCGTATGTGCTTTTGGATGTGCATATCAATTCATGATTGCTAAAGGAAATGATTATCTTTGAAGAAGCAACGTTGAAGACAAACTAATCCAGGTCTCACATTTATGGAAAGTACTATTCAACAATGGCAACTCATGCAACTTGCCAATATATTCATTCAAGAAATGCATTAAATCACACTAGTAATCTCTGCACTTGCAGTTCATTTTTTTTAAAATTTAAATATAGTAAATAATAAAACGTAATTTGGCTTCGAATCTGAGACTTCCATTTACTTATCACATACTCTTTACAAATTATCCATAATGGCACAAGCTTTTATTTTATATGACACTTTTGTAAATTATTATGTCGTAAATAAATTTGAACTTTAAGAGTTTTATGGTAACTAACAACACTGAAGTAAAATGAATGGTTAAGATTAGATGATTAAATATCTACAAATTACATGTTGTTTACAAATAACAATCCCAAACTCTCACATTATAATATTAGAGATTTTGTGTGGCAACTGAATGGATGGTGATTTCATGGCCACAAGAGGTAAGGTTTGAGAGCTTTTAGAACTCGGACTCTGATCCTTCTTTTCAGGAAAACCAAGGACAACATGGAATCCAATGAAATCTATAACTGCAACGAAGATGATATCTATACCTACAACGAATGAAGAGAAAAAAAAAACAATAAAGTTATGGATCCCCCAAGAGCTGTGACATCTTATCGATCCTTTTTGTATCTTGTAGATTCTTCCATGAAGTAGCTTTGATTTTTTCTGCAAAATATTTCATGTCTGTTAGTCAAGAAAGAAGATCAATACATTCTCAAGTTGTGATTTTTTTTTTTTTTTTAATATTATCAATAAGCTCATGCATTGAATTGTCACTAGTAGTAAGGTACACATAATATTAGTACTTTGTAATGCTTTATTTCCTTAATTCTCATTAATGAAACGATGGCTTCGGTCATCCTCTTATCAAAAAAAAAGGTACACATAATTAGTACTCAAATTACTTCAAATTATAGGGACATAAAAGTATAATATCCAACTATGATTCTCAAACTATTATAAAGTTAGAAACAACTTTAAAGCGGTCCGACCAAGAATAGGGGGACGGCTCTTATTTTGTGACTCTTGCATTTGTATTTCCTTTTGATTCATGTCTTCTAGACTGATAGGATGCAGAATTTTTTCCCAAATTGACCCTTTTTGTAAAAGTATTGCCACAAACGACCTCTTTTTTTTTTTATTTCCACAAACGCCCTACTCGCTTTTTGAGAAAGCGGGTTTGGTACAAACCCTCGCGCTTTTTCAAAAAGCGAGTCTTGGGTTTCAGAAAATTGGAAACTTGAGACTCGCTTTTGGAAAAAGCGGGATAGTTTGTACCAAACTCGCTTTTTCCAAAAGCGAGTCTTGGGCTTCTTTGCAGACCAACACTCGCTTTTTGAAAAAGCGGGGGTAATTATACCACACTCGCTTTTTCAAAAAGCGAGTGTCGATTGGGACTTAAACCCCCGCCCCCAAAACAGATCTCACTTCTTCTCTCTATTCTTTCTCTTCCTCTTCGTTCGCGAAACCCTAACCCATCTCTCATCTCAAATTCGTCAAAATACCCTCATATTTTGTTGAATTACCCACAAAATTGCTTTGGACAACTTAAACCCATCTTCCGTTAGAGGTTTAATTTGTTGGAATTTGGGTATACTTCAAAAGGGAAGCAACTTTATTGTGAAGGTATGTTGTTTATTTCCCCATTATTTTGTTAATTTAAATAGGTTTTCTTTATGGGTTGATAATAACTCGATTATTGGTATAAATTAACGTAGGTATGGATTTGGAGATTCCTATTTGGTTATATTTTGGTGGTGAAATAATTCGTGATCCAAAGATTGGTTGCTCTTATAGTCATTTAGAACCGGAAATAGTTTGGGTACCCCGTACCATTACATTTGAAGAACTAGTTGGGAAAATCTATGAAGTTACTAATTGGGATAGGAATGAATGGAATGTGAAAATTTTAGCTCGATACTCAGCAGGAAGAGGAGATGGTCAGTATTTTATGACAGTGCCCGTACCTACTGATAATGCGCTGAAGTCATTGATTGCTAGGACATTTGATCCCAGTTGTGCTTGGTCTGTTTTAGAGTTATATATTCAGCAAATTCGAGTTGTGAATGCTCAGCCACATGATATCCCCAGTGCAAGCTTCATACGGGTAGTACCTACACAGGAGTCGAGGCCTACCCCCGATCAATCATCACAACCAAATCCGATATCCTCACAAGAAAACACCTTCGCCCATGCTCCAATTCCGGATTCTGTAAATGTTGAGCCGCCACGCCAACCTAGCCCGGTTCCTGACTCTGTTCCAAATAACAGCATGTTTGAGCTCTTTGAAAATGCAGTCTGTAACAACAGCTTATTAGAAGATGATGAAGAAGATGAAGAAACAGACGATGAAGATGTTGATAGTGGTGACACTGATGACGTAGACGATGATGAAGATGTTGACAGTGGTGCAGATGTAAATCCCACGAACAACAGTTCTAGTGAAGCTAGAGGTACTTATAGCTACGGCAATGTTGACGGTCATGTTACTGAGGAAATGGCTGAAGGTGCTAGAGTAAACCTAGTTCCACAAGAGTCGTCTGGTTCGTCCAATGTAGACGAATTGTACGTTGGACAGGAGTTTATAAGTAAGAAGTCGATTCAACAGGCAGTGAAGTTGTATTCTATCAAAAAAATCGTGAATTTGTAACTTTGAAATCTACACCGTCACTGTACACTGTTAAATGCAAAATGGCACCTAGAAAACGTACCATTGAGGAGATCGTGCAAGGGCCCCCCGGAGTAAGTGATGTTGGCTGCCCTTGGAGATTACGAGCGATGGTTCCAAAAGGCGGGACGAATTTTGTGGTGAAGAAGATAGTTGGGCCACACACTTGTACGAATCCAACGCTCAATCAAGATCACCTTAAAATTGATTACAATATTGTTTGTAATCTGATTGTTGATGTGGTGAAAAAAGATACCGCTTTATCGCCGAGGTCAATTATTGAGATTGTTAAGATACAATATAATTACCAGATTTCCTATAAGAAAGCTTGGCGAGCAAAACAAAAAGCGATCGAGAGGTTGTATGGTACTTTCGAAGAAGCATACACAAAGCTGCCTGCTCTACTCACAGCAATTCAAGCTGCAAATACAGGAACCGTTGTTCACTGGGATAAGTATCCGTCTGGTCCTGACGAGGAAATATTCAAGGGTGTATTCTGGGCATTTGGTCCTTCAATTCAAGGTTTCAAGTCCTGCAGACCGGTGATCAGTGTTGACGGAACTCACTTGTACGGTAAGTACAAGGGTTGCTTGCTAATTGCTGTTTCCCCAGACGCGAATGATTGTTTATTTCCGTTTGCATTTGCATTGGTTGATGGAGAGAGTATAAATACGTGGACATGGTTCATGAGTTGCATCCGACATTATGTCACCGATCGCACTGAGTTGTGTGTTATTTCCGATCGTCACGCTGGTATAATGCATGCTATGGAGTTACAAAATGGAGCTTGGACATTATGCATGCTATGCTATGTCCCCAGTGCAAGCTTCAAAAAGCGAGTGTTGGTCTACAAAGAAGCCCAAGACTCGCTTTTGGAAAAAGCGAGTTTGGTACAAACTATCCCGCTTTTTCCAAAAGCGAGTCTCAGGTTTCCAATTTTCTGAAACCCAAGACTCGCTTTTTGAAAAAGCGCGAGGGTTTGTACCAAACCCGCTTTCTCAAAAAGCGAGTAGGGCGTTTGTGGAAATAAAAAAAAAAAGAGGTCGTTTGTGGCAATACTTTTGCAAAAAGGGTCAATTTGGGAAAAAATTCTAGGATGCAAGATGTTTGTATTTTATTTGCTTTGTATTATGTTCTACTTTGTTTCGTTAATCTATCATTAATGAAAACGATGACAAGGTCATCTTTATTCTCAAAAAAACACTAAATGGATGTGGTTCTCAATATGGAAGATTATGACTTGCAATACTCCTTTTAAGTAGTGGGAGCGATGCTACAACACCTAAACCACCCCAAACAAACCAACCATATTCAACCATTGCGAAACGCACTTGCAGCCATCAACTCTTCCCCACTTTCACATTGCTTATGCAAACGCCATATCATTATGATAATTAGGTTATCTTTTTTCTTCTTTAACTTCTTTAATAATTAGCTCGATCGATGTTAACTAAGAGTCAAACAAACCAATAGACTATAATCGTCAGGACCAAATTTCATTGAACATGATGCTTATGGCATTCACATTCTTATGCTTCCAGTTTAAGTATATATGGAAGGTTTCATTCCTTAGTCTAATCTTAATAAAAGACATATAGCAAGATATCTCCCTAGTCTAATCTACACAAACGAACGATAGCGAGATAAGAGCAGAGCAACAACCTAATAAATTTACTGTATGTTGTATAAGCGTAAGGGTTTTAAAGGTGGAAATTTTAGACTTAAGACCTTGAATGTGAATAATCCATCTAATACGTATTAAGTATTATGTGGTTATATGATCATTTCATCTGCTCGACTCAACCATCCTTTCTTAAGGAGTAAATTGAAATTATTTGGTCGTATCTACAAGAAGTCAGTGCATTTTTATAGCAAAATATGGTTACCAATATGTTCTACCTAGAGGATAATAATATAAGCTAGGAAGCACGGGTACTTCCGAATGGCCGACACCCGTGCCGGGTAAGTATAAGGTGCCAATACTCCTTGGGTACTCCTGTGCGTACCCAATTTTTTAATATACATTTGAGCAACTTTTGGGCACCATTATGTTTTGATAAATGCTTAGGGCCATAATGCAATTTTAAAAAAGTTGTTGTTTCAAGCTATGCTCAAACACAAAACTACTAAATCCAAGTTTTGATTGTTGAATTATCATTTTTTTCCCTCAAAAAATGCTCAAAATAATAATATATTCTTATAGTTCTATGAAATTGTTTAAATGTTTAAAATTTTAACAAGATAAATATATTTTTTTATTTATAGATATAATATAAAATATATAGCACTAAACGTACCCACCAACGCACCCATATTCTTTTTTTTTTGTAAAACCAAGTATCCGCGTATCCGTGTCGTGTCGTACCCGCAACCCGTACTCGTATCTATGCTACATAGAATATAAGCAAGCAAAATAAGTTTTAACAAAAATCATCTAAATTTGAACTGTAGTCGACCTATTCTTAACCCAACTCTTCTGAAAACATAAAAGCAGGCCAGGACTAAGGAAGGGCCATTTCATCTATCTTTTAAGAACATCTTTCTAGCTAGCGAGTACGAACATTACTTGAACACATGATCAGTATACATGAAATATTCTCTTTGGATTCGCAAAATATCCAAACATGTACAACTATCTGATGCATAAACCTAATTTAACCTAGCCAAAATATCAGTCCATGCCTTTTGCGGTGTAAACAGGTAATGTGCAGCCCCATTCTACTCAAAACTCATAATTCATGTAATTTAGGCACCGAAAGTAAAGGCAAAGCAAACCACAAACTACAAGAGGGTCTATCTCTACTAATATAAATCTCAGCTTGTGATCTATCTATTTAAATAAGTAGACTGATGGTCCTTAAACCAAACTCATGGTCCCAATTAAAAGTGGTAGTGTGGTACTAAGTCCATGGAATATCATAGGAAAGAAAAGTAGAGAAAAAAGAGGAAGAAAAGAAGGAAAAGTGTCACTTATGCAAAGTGTACAAGCAACCAAATAAATTATCTTACTGCACAACAAACCCAGATAATGATAGCATTCTTTGTCTAAGATTTATGGTCATTAGGGTTTGATCAAAAGTAGCATATAGTGGAACCATGGAACTAGATCTATAGAAAGTACAACTTTGCATTATTATCACTACTGCTTATTTACATATAAAACTTGAAGATTTGCCTTTTCTTTTTCCTTCTTTTTGACAATCAAGGCTATAACTACAATTTTATTCACGCATAACAAACTCTTGACATTCTGAATTAGTAAGAGAAACTCCAAAGAAGCCATGAGGATTCTCACATACCTTTCTGTTTTCTTCTCCACAAAGTTGACAGACATCACCTTCAGGAAACACAGTGCACCTCACAAATGAGCAGGCTGTCAATTGACAGATCTTGGTACATGGGATCCCTGAAGCATGACTAACTTGGTCAATAATTGTATTTTCATTATCCAGTAGTTAACGAAATCAAATTTATACAAAATAAACAATACTTCACTTAACTTTTATCGCTTAAGAATGTAGTTTTACTGAATTTATCAGTATTATAACCAAGGAAATACTCATGGGTTATCTGCTTCCATGCTTATTTGATCAACCAAGTAAATGGCGATAAGAGTGCAGTCCTAAACAGGAGAAGCAAGTGAATTAAGGTTTTACCTGTCTAGAGTGAGAACCAAAAACGGCCTCAGTAAAACAACATACAGCAAAAAGAGTGAAGAAAATTTTGGTGAATGCCAGAATGTCTTTTGATTCTGAGGATAGGTCCCTATCTATACACATGCTTGGAAAGTCAGGCTATTTTTGCTGATAAAGCAAAATATTATAGGCTTCTAGCTGTTTATGTTAACTAAGTACTGAGGTGGAAGCATGCCCATGTTGGTTCGTTGTGAAGTTTAATGGTACAAATTAGCAAAATCATATGCATCATCAAATGTGTATACCCTTCACAGGAACAGGGAATTGCTTATACATAATTTCGGTAATATGGCTATTCTATATGTGGCTACCATGTTTGACCTTAACACATTCGAAAACTAGCAAGACGCTAGCTAGATACATCATGCTAGCAGATAGATTGATCAATAGGTTCAACTCAGTAGCAAAGGTTCTGAAGTTTGATTTTAAAGAACTATGTAGTAATAGTAAGATTAAGGTACATAAATATAATAATGTAGGCACCATCAATCTTCATCCTACTTTAGAGAATAAGCTATTCTATCTTTATCCCTTACAAAAAAAGGAAGGTGAGATAGAGAGAGAACTACTATCACTTTCACTAACCACCCATACATGATACATAGTTCATAGGAATTTAAAACTCCGTAGCAAAGGTTCTGAAGTTTGATTTTAAAGAACTATGTAGTAATAGTAAGATTAAGGTACATAAATATGATAATGTAGGCACCATCAATCTTCATCCTACTTTAGAGAATAACCTATTCTATCTTTTTCCCTTACAAAAAAAAGAAGGTGAGATAGAGAGAGAACTACTCACTTTCACTAACCACCCATACATAGTTCATAGGAATTTAACCTCCACAAATTATAGCAATTACTCCTATATAAGAATTATACGAAATAAAGTACAAGTTTTGTACTTTATTAAAACATACAATCAATCTTGGATTCTCATAAAATCTATAACCTAAGAAGGTATGCCCCCTTATGGGGGCACCCTAATCATTACTAGTGCTCTTAAAATCACAGCACTAGAAGAATCCTTCAATCCCCAAGGAGCCATTGCCTAATATAATAGAGGCAGTCAGTTGCCAAATGGTGTGCCTTAATCATGTCAAGCACCATTCCCCCATATCCAGTGTCATCATTAAACCCATGTTAGTAGTTTTATCTTTCCGTAATGAAAATTAAGTAACTTAATTATTAGGAAATGATATTTAGCCCCATCTATGAACCCTCTTCCAGTGCCTCTACTGATTAGCCTCTGCTCCTCTGGTGGGTTCCAGATTTATTTGATTTGAGAAATGCAATTATTTATAGTCTGTTTAAACATATACTTACTAAGATGAAAATCCATAACTGTTTTCAGCCTCTTTTGTACCAATACAAATAGAATGAAAGCAAAAAAAAGGGAAGAAATATACCTATTATTTGTACAATATCCTAGAATATATTCAGCTTAATAATTAGGAGAACATTGCACCAAAGGCATATAGAATGCATGCAAAAAAATTCAAACTTATATTCTGCATCCAATTTGCTAGATTTAAGGGTTTTTGAAGCAACCAAATAAGCCCTTTGTGAACCTACAAAAGTATATCTTAGTGTCGAGCGGCTTGAGCCAAATTCTATAATCATCTCATCTTTAATATTGTAAGTTTGTAACTGGAGAAAGAAAATATAAGCTTAGTTATCTTCATGGCAGGAAACATATGTGCTAGAAAACCTTATCGTACTTATAACCAAAAGATAGCGAGGTAAGTACTCAATGCTAGATTTATGTTTGTAAGAAAAGAATTTACAATTAAGGATGTCAAGTTGCAATATATGCATAAGCAATCCATGTACATAATAAATAAATTATAATAGGAAATCCACAATTTCTCACATATGCATAATATCGACAACACTAGGAAAGAAGTGAAATAACATGTGCACTGCTCGTGCAATATAACCTAAGTATTTTCTAATGTCAATGCCACCTCTTAGTCATGGACCAGAACTCCTCTTGCTGGGCTTTTATTTTCTCACCTCCCCCCCCCCCCCCCCCCCCCCCCCACAAAAAAATAATAATAAATAAAGGCTCTAAGTAGACCAGCCCGCTCGTGTGCTGCTGGGTATCCTGGACCCAAGCTCCACTTCCTTGAGGAAAAAGGTGCAAGAGAAAAAGGGAAGCCAGTAGAAGAAGCTCCTTTATAATCACTGGAGATCTACTCTTGTAATCAACACAACATTCACCCATCAACAAGAGGAGAGAGAAAAGAAAAAAGAAGAGAAGAGTGAAAGAGATGGCATCAGAGAAAATGGAGACCATAGTCGCCGGAAACTATGTCGAAATGGAAAGAGAAGAAGAAGACACAAATAGCTCAAAGAGCAAGCTCTCAAAGTTTTTCTGGCATGGAGGCTCTGTCTATGATGCATGGTTCAGTTGTGCTTCCAACCAAGTAACCATTATATCTAACTTATATCATGCACTTATTCTTACAGTGTCATGTGCTTTGATCTATGTGCAATATTGTGCATATACAACTCTGCTACCCACTCCTTTAGTATCTAATATATCAAAACTAGCCATTTATCACACCAATGCCATGTATTGGGTTCATGAATTAAACTCAGACATAATGTTTGTTGTTACATGTAGGTGGCTCAAGTCCTGCTTACATTGCCATACTCTTTCTCTCAGCTTGGAATGGTTTCAGGCATTCTGTTTCAGCTGTTTTATGGTCTCATGGGGAGTTGGACTGCTTATCTCATAAGTGTGCTCTATGTGGAGTATAGGACTAGGAAAGAAAGGGAGAAAGTAGACTTCAGAAATCATGTTATTCAGGTATATATGCATGCATATAATTTTTCATATTTTTCTAAAGAATTTCGCAAGTAGAAAGGATTAGGGTGAGAGGTATGCAAGCATATCACATGAATAAAGGATAAAGGTCTTCTGTTTGTTTGATAGTTTGGAAAGGGTATAGGAAAGATTAGGGCCATTTAGGGTAGGAAAGGTGCAAGAGAAACAGAACACTTTATCACTGCACTTTATTATTGTTTTTCTATATATTATGAATGTATACTGTTTTGGATGTTTTGCAGTGGTTTGAAGTGTTAGATGGGCTGTTAGGGAAGCACTGGAGGAATGTGGGGCTTCTCTTCAATTGTACTTTCCTTCTCTTTGGATCAGTTATACAGCTGATTGCTTGTGCAAGGTATGAGAGGGACTACAAGAATCCTTCTAAAGTCGATTATTGGAGAGTTCATTACGCATGATCTATAACTATAAATGCATAGGATCTCCTAAAGATATGTGCCCTGTTATAACATATGTATAAATCCTCAATCCTTCCTACAACTCGGAGTTTTGGTGGTGGTAGCTAGGTCTTTTACTTGGTAACCCAGGTTTAAGTCCTACTAGGTACGCATATTAATTGCGGAATTAAAAAGATGATACGAAAAAGAAGAAAAAAAAACACTGCACACTCGTAGTCTTGATCCACAAAGATGAGGGCTCGACTTAGGTGAGTGTGTCAGACCATATATGTCAATACTCAACCCTTGCTGCAAGTTGAGAGTTTCTGGTCTAGTGGCGGAAGTTTTACAGCCCCCCTGCATAATTTCTCAGGTTTTTGGAAAGATCATGCAGGGGGAAGGAGATCCAGTGACTCCCTGCCTTTATGATATGATATGATATGATATGCCTAGCTGGAGATATGATTTTTTATCTATGTTTCATGGTTTCCATACTATACTACTTTCTATGGTGAGCCCACCATATGATTATAGTAAAGCCTTCAACCTCAAAAAGGAGAAAGTTAAACTAAAATCCAATCTTTATTTTTCTAATATGTCTACATAATATCTTTCTTATCCAGCAACATATACTACATAAATGACAACTTTGACAAGAGGACATGGACATACATATTTGGGGCATGTTGTGCCACCACAGTATTTATCCCCTCCTTCCACAATTACAGGATGTGGTCCTTCCTTGGCCTCATCATGACTACTTTCACGGCATGGTATCTCACCATTGCAGCACTGATCCATGGCCAGGTACTTATTCTCATGCATGTCTGCTATCATTATATTCTCCAACATTCCTCATTTTCACCCTAAAAAATTATTTTTAAAAAGTTGCTTAACATGAGAATTTTATATTATTTTCGAAGGTGGAAGGAGTAAAGCATTCAAGCCCAACCAAGATGGTACTCTACTTCACTGGAGCGACCAACATCCTTTACACATTTGGAGGCCATGCTGTCACTGTGTAAGAAAGGATTCTACTTCTATATACTAGATTACTAGTTAATCTGATATATACAATTAGGCATTTAAAAGAATACTATTATTACTGCATGTTCCTATACAGATAATCTTCAACTCTACAGGATAATTATTATAAACAAAAATTAAATTAAATCACATTTCATTGGATATATCAGAGAGAAAATTAACTCCCAAAAAACATTTCTTATGAAGAAGTATTAAAACCTTGTTTTAACTTATAAATGTAATAGAAATTGAATTGAATGACAATGTTTTTTTTTAATTTTTATGAAGAGAGATTATGCATGCAATGTGGAAGCCTCAGAAGTTCAAGATGATATACCTGATGGCAACCTTGTATGTGCTAACCCTCACACTGCCATCAGCCTCTGCAGTCTACTGGGCCTTTGGTGATTTGCTCCTCGACCACTCCAATGCCTTCGCCTTGCTTCCCAGAACCGGATTTAGAGACGTTGCTGTCATCCTCATGCTCATCCATCAGGTCTAAAATTTTCCCATTTCCCATGTCAATGCATCAGTGTCTAACATACCCTTCATTCCGAAAACTGTTTCATGTATATGCAGTTCATAACCTTTGGGTTTGCATGTACTCCACTGTACTTCGTGTGGGAGAAAGCAATAGGCATGCATGAGACCAAGAGCATGCTTAAGAGAGCACTGGCAAGGCTTCCTGTGGTCATCCCCATATGGTTTCTCGCGATCATGTTCCCCTTCTTCGGACCCATCAATTCAACAGTGGGGTCCCTACTCGTCAGCTTCACTGTGTATATAATCCCGGCATTGGCTCACATGGTTACATTTGCCCCTGCTTCCGCAAGAGAGGTATCAATTACTAAAGGATCTTTCTATATATATAGTTAACGTCTGTTATACGGATAAATTCTCCTTTAACTTGGGTGCCATTGTTTGCAGAATGCTATGGAGAGACCACCAAGGTTCATAGGTTGGGCTGGAATGTACTCAATGAACTGCTTTGTGGTGGTTTGGGTGTTGATAGTTGGCTTTGGATTTGGAGGGTGGGCAAGTATGCTTAATTTCATACACCAAGTAGACACATTTGGTCTCTTCACCAAGTGCTACCAATGCCCTCCTAGGCATTAGGGAATGTATTTCCCCTCTACTTATCAAATTTGGTTAAGTTAAAAAAAACATAAAAGGGGATTTTTAAAGTGTGTTGAAAGTAATGGTTATATGTGCTAGATTGTATGTATCTCCATTAATGAAAAGCAAGCCTTGTTATAAAAGAGAGGAAGTGATGTAATTTTACTACTTCGATTGGTAGGGCAACTCTAGATCAATTAAATTCTTGCATGGTTTGACATTTTAAGTGTAGTGGGAGAGGGGCCAAGAGCTACCTTTAGAGCTGAGTGGAGAAGTTGACATGGCAGGTTTAATAGATAGTTTCCAGCATGATTGGTCTATTTAAAACAGAAAAGGAGAGAATAATTAGTCATTTTGGATGTGAATTGTTAAAAGCACCAAGTATATCAGAGATGGATAATTCAGACATGGCTGTTACTTGATATATACAAAAAATATGTATGAAAGCTTGAGCAAGTTCCTGAACAGGCATACTAACTTTCCCAGAGTACAGAAATTAAATATTAGGATTTATTTTTGATAGAGACATATCTCTCAGACAGTAATATGCTAAAACGACTTATTTCCTTCATGTGACAGACCCTCCCACAACACCAAAATTTTGAAGTTGTAGTATTCTGACATTTGACAATTTATCCTAAATCAGAACAACGGAGGAAAGTTGTATCAGATAGCCAACAATCAGCATAAAAGTCGGTCAGATCTATATATGAAAATGAATCAACCACATAGATATCTCAAATATTATAATGGGAGAAGACCCCATTGTCATTTGTAAATCTACCAACACGTGCAACACACGTATATAACTATTATAAATGAGGTCTTAGATTCAAACTCGTACTACGTTGAATTTTTACTTTAAAAAACTACATTTATTAAGACGTGCATCGCACGTGTAAATTACTAGTTACTATAATGGTAAGAAGTAGATAATCCAGATGGACCATATCTATTCAGGTGCCATCCTAATCTCTTGCCAGGCCCTGCTCCTTTTTAATAACTGAAAATCAAAAATTGGGAAGAACTGGTAGTCGGGTACGTTACTTTATATGGCGAACAGGTTATTGGATTCAATAATTCATTGTGTGAAGGTTTTGTTTGGAATTATTCAGGATGGGTTTTTAACATGTATGTCCCTAACAAATATGTGAATATCACATATACCCCTCACAAATGTGTATTTTCACATTTACCCCTAACAATGTGTATCCAACCTCTTAGTTAACCATTAAGTTAAAACTATTTTAAAAACATAAAAATTTATGAAATATACAGCTATGTTTAATAGATTTTATGTAAAATAACTGAAATACTCTTCCGCTACTAGTTAAGCTTATTCTTCTTACTTTTTATAAACTAAATCGTCTGTAAACCAATTGAAACACATCAATCTTTTTCAATTTTTCTTCAATTTTTCTTCAATTTTCTTAATAAATGGACAAATTTACAGTACATCTTTATAATTTGATCTTCTTCATCATGTTTTCTAGCCAAATTCGCTACAAATCTTATAAGTTTCAATTACATGTAGTTTTAGACAACTTTTAGGGGTAAATAACAAATGAGCTCATATTGTTAGGGGCATATATGAAAATACACATTTTTGAAGGGCATGTATGATATTAGCATATTTGTTAGGGGTATACATGTTAAAAACCCATTCAGGATAATGAATCTATAAAAATTACAATAGAGGCACTTCGCCACATAATATCCCTGCATCCTACCTACTCATAAAGAAAAGAAGGGAGCCCACCCTTGAGCTTCACAAGCTTGCAACTAGGTGCCTATTCAATTACAGAACGTTAACTGTAGTGCTTGGGGTTACAACTTACATTTACATTTTTTTTTTCTTTTAAATTATTTGGATGCTACTTCAGCAATTATAGATTATCTAGGAAAGGCATGTCTAATGCTTAACTAATGCTTAACTAGTCAGCTTAAAATCCATTGATGCTCGCATACGTATCTTGTATTGAATGATGCCACATAAAGTCAAAAGTTAAATTCTTAAACCAAATTCTGCATCATGTTGAATGGAAAAAGTTAACAGTATTTCAATATAAACTCATCCAAACCGTTTAATTAAAGAAAACTTGGATAAAACCTGCAATCTATGTGTGTTCCAGACCTGTAAAAATTACTGTCGTAATTTCAGGTCGAAACAAATTAGTAAAACCCGCCTGATCTGACTTGTGAACACCCCTAGCCAAAGCTCTGATTACACCAGCCGACAGTTGCAGGCTTGCAGCTCCTGTAAATAATGGTAAAGCTATAATCAGTTTACAGGGACACAACCAGATATTTGCGTTCAGGTTTCATTTCATTAAGACCCAATGTGAAATTGGGGAAAGTGAATATCAATTAGTGCGCCATCTAAGGACAAGAAGATGATGGTGACTGGCTCAAGTCCAACACCAGAGCAAACACAAAGGGTTGTTGCCAAATGCTCAAACTGTTAAACCTGTCATGTGATGTAAAAGAAAGGTTAGATAGACCTTGGAAATGGGTTCTTAACTCTTATGTTTGTGGTCATTACTACTTTTCTTAGGGTATCTTTAAGAGGAAAGGGATAGATAGCCTTTTAGTCATACAGAGCACAAATCCAATAACAATCTCTCCATCTTTGTGAGGGAATGTCTTTTTACCTTTTCTCTCTCTTCTTCTGCGCACTACTATTGATTCTTTATCATTCAGTAAGGTTGATACATCCCAACCTTCAACCAAGGGGGAAATGAGACTAAATTTGCGGGTTCAGGGTTCGAAACCTTGATAAAGATATCAGATATATCGTGGCATCTATCAAAAGAAATCTTTCTGTCACGTCTTATCTACACTTTATGATTATGGATTTAGAAAAGATTATGAAAATTTCTTTGTGGCGAGATTTGCTTTATCAGAAATTCCTGCTTTCAATCATCAAACAAAATTTATTCCAGTCGCCACATTCTGTAGCAGAGAACCCTTTATGTTACATCCAATCTCGCTAAACTTTCTAATTATCCTCATTCTGGGCTAAGAAAAGCTTATGAAATATGACGGCACTTTCTTCTTTCTTCAAGATTTCTCTTTATCACCAATTCTTGCTTTCATCATCGAATAGAACTAATCTTGCACCGCCACATTCATATCAAATCAATCTACACTGTATCACAATTCCCTTCTCACTAGTTGTAGAAGTGGCAGAAACAAACCATAACCGTATTGTACATTACTACATTTGCATTAACCCACAACTTCATCTGTGCTACATCAGATCTGATATTCCAAAGTGTTATTTCGTGAACCTAAACTGGCTTATGGATACAACTACCTAACCATCATTTAGCAATTCCTAGTAACTCAAGTCCTAGTAACTCAAGTAGCATAAGAAAGTTGGCTGATGGTTACAAGCTTACTGCTGCAATAATTGGGTCTCTATCGTCTTGTTGGAGTTGATGGCCACATGATAGCTAGAACCAACCTATCTGCTTTTTTTTCTTTTCTTTTGCTCCCAACTGAGGCACATTCAGTCCTTGACTTCATCTACACGGATCTTAGCTCACTGTGGCCCCTCCTCTAGTGCAGTGCTAAGTTATTTCTGCTTGTTCTTTCCTCTCCTTTGAGCTGTCAATCTAATCTCTTGTTGATTCCACAGAATCTCACCCATTTCCTCCATTGATGAAAGGGCCCCAAAATAGGTCATACAGATTTACCAATCAAAAAATGTTATCTGAAAGCATTAAGCATTTCTAGCTCTATCATCTAACCCGATTAGTGTTAACTAAGATGCCTCAATTCAATTGGCAAGGAAAGATACTCAACAAAGTTGTGCAACAGAGAACAACAAATAACAAACAAGAACCCGAGTTTTGACATTCTTGAGTCTTGAGGTATGCATATTGATTGATTTGGCAGAAAGGCATGCAGAAAGATAAGAAATATTTTTCTTTTGGAAAGATGGGAGTCCCACCATTTCATACAAAATTAACTCGGAGCTTATAGGTGAATAGAGGTATATGCCAATATATCAAAAAGATAGGAAAAGCTGATAAATAGTTATGTTCTAAGTTGTAAAAAGTAGGTTAAGCATATTTCAAAAATAATAGTGTCATTCAAATTGGCACCTGATGCGGTTTGTTTCTGGGAGGCGTGTGGATGCACCAGGTGTGAGTTCTTACTCGATTTGTATTTGAAGGAGAAAGCTACTGATCAGACGACCCTCGGCTGGCCGAGCGATACCTGCGACAGGCTTGGAGTAAGGTGGATGCTGGGCTCGGATCAGAGGGCTCGGATCCGAGGTCTTGTGTACCTGCAGACGGTCTAGAAACACCGGGGTTGGTTCCGGTGGCAGACCCTCCGACGATCTAGTCAGTCACTTTAAGATAGAGTAATAGTAACTAGGGTTTTGGTGAGAAAAGATTGATTACCTGCAGACAGGGGGGAGGGTCTGGTATTTATAGGGGATTCCAATCGGGTCCAGACCCGTTTGGGGCTGGGCCGGACCCGGTTACCCGACTGGCTGAAGCGGTGGAAAGCCGGGCGGTATAGGGCTGACGTGGCAGACGCCGGAGTGGTTTCCGGGTTGACGTGGCAGAGCTCCGGGCGGTTTTCCGGTGCTGATGCGGCAGATCTGAAGGAACAGAAAGAGCGCGTATCCTGAGGGGATCCAGTGGCCCAGGATGAGCCATGTTTATTCCTGACCCATATCACAAGCCCCACACTCCCGCGGGGCTAGGTGATCCAGCCGTGCGGGGGTGACTCTTGGCCCCTAGGGGAAGAGCAGATGTTGGGGTAAGAAGTAGGATCTGTTGTTTCCCGAAGAGGGCCGGGGGTAGGAGGAAGGGACCCTTCATTGGATTTGTGCGGGAGGTTAAGTTTAGGGGAGGAGAGCTGGAAGGGCGTATGTCGAGCTCACGGGGTCGGCGGTCGAGCCCATGGGGTCGGCGGACGAGCCCATGGGGTCGGCGGACGATCGCTTCGCTAGTTGGAAGAGCGAGGGATCGTCCAGGCCATCCGTTGGAGCTTGTTTGCCGAGCGTTGGGGATCGGCGGCCGAGGTCAGGAGGTCGGCCTGTTGAGCGCTTTGGGATCGGCAGACGACCTTCTCGGGTCTGGAGACGATCTCCTCGCTAGTTGGAAGAGCGAGGAGAGTATTTGGTGTTTCGGGATGCGATCCGAGCGCCGAGCCTTACTGATGTCTAGGAGAGAGATCAGCGTACGGGATTCTGTCCGAGCGCCGAGCGCCAACTGAGAAAGGAGAAGGTGGCCTGGCTCGAGCTTCGATCCGAGCGTCGAGCCCCTACTGAGAAAGGAGAAGTGGTCTGGCTCGAGCTTCGATCCGAGCGTCAAGCCCCTACTGAGAAAGGAGAAGTGGCCTGGCTCGAGCTTCTATCCGAGCGTCGACCCCTCTGTAAGGAAGAGAAGGGGAATTGGTTCGAGCTTCGATCCGAGCGTCGAGTGTCAACTGAGAAAGGAGAAGGTGGCCTGGCTCGAGCTTCTATCCGAGCGTCGAGCCCCTACTGAGAAAGGAGAGGGTGGCCTGGCTCGAGCTTCAATCCGAGCGTCGAGCTCCTACTGAGAAAGGAGAGGGTGGTCTGGCTCGAACTTCGATCCGAGCGTCGAGCCCCTACTGAGAAAGCAGAAGTGGCCTGGCTCGAGCTTCTATCCGAGCGTCGAGCCCCTACTGAGAAAGGAGAGGGTGGTCTGGCTCGAGCTTCGATCCGAGCGTCGAGCCCCTACTGAGAAAGGAGAAGTGGCCTGGCTCGAGCTTCTATCCGAGCGTCGACCCTTCTGTAATGAAGAGAAGGGGAATTGGTTCGAGCTTCGATCCGAGCGTCGAGCGTCAACTGAGAAAGGAGAAGGTGGCCTGGCTCGAGCTTCTATCCGAGCGTCGAGCCCCTACTGAGAAAGGAGAGGGTGGCCTGGCTCGAGCTTCGATCCGAGCGTCGAGCCCCTACTGAGAAAAGAGAGGGTGGTCTGGCTCGAGCTTCGATCCGAGCGTCGAGCCCCTACTGAGAAAGGAGAAGTGGCCTGGCTCGAGCTTCTATCCGAGCGTCGACCCCTCTGTAAGGAAGAGAAGGGGAATTGGCTCGCGCTGCGATCCGAGCTCCGAGCGTCAACTGAGAATGGAGAAGGTGGCTTGGCTCGAGCTTCTATCCGAGCGTCGACCCTTCTGTAACGAGAAGGGGAATTAGCTCGCGCTGCGATCCGAGCTCCGAGCGTCAACTGAGAAAGGCGAAGGTGGCCTAGCTCGAGCTTCTATCCGAGTGTCGAGCCCCTACTGAGAAAGGAGAGGGCGGCCTGGCTCGAGCTTCGATCCGAGCGTCGAGCCCCTACTGAGAAAGGAGAAGTTGGCTTGGCTCGAGCTTCTATCCGAGCATCGACCCTTCTGTAATGAAGAGAAGGGGAATTGGCTCGCGCTGCGATCCGAGCCCCGAGCGTCAACTGAGAAAGGAGAAGGTGGCCTGGCTCGAGCTTCGATCCGAGCGTCGAGCCCCTACTGAGAAAGGAGAAGTGGCATGGCTCGAGCTTCTATCCGAGCGTCGACCCTCTGTAAGGAAGAGTAGGGGAGTTGGCTCGAGCTTCGATCCGAGCGTCGAGCGTCAACTGAGAAAGGAGAAGGTGGCCTGGCTCGAGCTTCTATCCGAGCGTCGACCCCTCTTGGTGAAATTTTTCCTGTCTAGAAAAGGGAAAGGGGTAGTGGGGTAATTTCACACTTTATTGCTGACGTCATGGCGCAAAGATCAAAGCTTGTTTAGATCTTGGTGGCCGTTAGATCTTGTCAGATAAGATCCAGCGGCTAGATCTTCATTTGCGAAAATCGATGAGTCGTTTTCCTCTTTAAAAACCCCTACCCCCCTCTCATTTCTTTATTTACGTTTTCATTACTCACTTTTCAATTTTCAACAAGAGCAGGAGTTTTAATCGCTGTCGGCGGATTTTCTCGTGAAAGTAACTTTCCACGCATCAGGTTAGTAATTTTCTTTTAGTCATGTCGCGAACTCAGTCGGATCCGAGGCTAGCTCGTCCGGTCGCTCTGGGCAGGAGTCGGAGTTGGAAACGTCCTCGTCCCTGGGTAAGTACAAGGTGAAAGAGGAGGTTCTTTCCGACCCTAGCTCAGAAGGTGGTGACATGTAGTCTTTGTGGTGCAACCGTTGAGGTCGAGGAGGCCGGGAAAGGAGCCCACGGAAGAGGGTGGTGATGAGGACGTGGGTAACAGCGAGGATGAGGACGAGGAGGAAACGGATCAGGAGGCGGGTGATGATGATGAAGAGGAGGGTGATGATGATGAAGAGGGTGGTGAAGACGAGCAGGTCGACGCGGAAGGCGAGGGAGGAGAGGATGTTGGTGAGCAGGGGGCCGGTCAGAGCCAGCCCGAGGGGACAGCCGGGGTCAGAGAAGATCTTCCTCCGCTGTCGCCTTTGTCGACGTCGTCCCCCGAGCGTAAGCCTCGACCACGTCGGAAGAAGAGAGCCATGACAATTCCCCAAAGTCCCTCTTCGCCTGACGAGGATGCGCCGAGATCAGGCCTCGATGTTCCCCCGGTCACCTTCCGGAATCCCGTGTCGATACGTATGTATCCTGACGACATCAAGGATATCCAACCGATCCCTTCTGTGCCGGGCGAGAATACACGGATGAAGATCCGCGCAGATAACACCCCGAGCATCCTGAGACCGGAGTATCTCAACATCATCAGGGCTGCTTACTACATTCCACGGGAGTATGAGCTCCTCCTTCCGAGCCCAGGTCTCCGCCCTACCACAGTTCTGGCCCCGGGCTACTGCATATTCCCAGAGGACGCCTTCCTCTCGGGACTGAGGCTGCCTCTGCACCCCTTTGTGAAGAGGGTCTTGAATTGGGCGGAACTGTGCCCCATGCAGTACGGCCCGAACTCTTGGAAGCATCTTGTTTGCTTCATTCTGAAATGCCAAGAGAAGGGGGTGAAGCCGAGACTGTCGTACTTCCGGGCCATCTTCGGAATCGGTTCGCTCGGAGACATCGAGGGGGTATTTTACTTCTCACCGAGCACAAGAAAGTGGTGCACGGCCACCCGGATTCGATAAAGAATTGGAGGGATAAGTACTTTGTCGTTAAGACCGAAGGGTCATGGGGGATTCCGACCCAGTGGAACTTTGTAAAGCCGAAGCGCAAGCCTCCGAAGAGGAGCGAATTCTCTGCCAAGGAGTGGGGGAAGGTTGAGGAGATAGTTGGGGGTCACAGCATTGCATGGCCCCGTGTGACCGAAGTTCACCTAGCGAGGGCCGGACTGAGTCCCGCCGACCCTAGTATGTTTCTTTCCTTATTTTTTCATCTTTCTGCCTTCGCGTTAACGTTTAGCCTTTCTTTTCTTATCTTGTTGTAGGGATGTCGGCACAACAGGCGCAAACCAAGAAGATTCTGCTCGCCGCGGCCGAGAAGACGAGACAGGAGAAGAAAAAGAAAGAGGAGCAGGATCGTCTTGCTGCCGAGAAGAGGAAGCTTTCCGCCCAGGTCCCGCAAGCCGGAGGGACCTCACAAGCGCCTCCCCAGCGTCCGAGGGGCAGTCGCCGGCGAAGAAGCAAAAGAAGCATCATCAGCACCACTCCCATGCGTCGAGATCGGTTCGAGACGCAGCGGGTGGCTCGGGGAAGACCGTGGAAGCCCCGTCGCAACAGCTTCCCCCTGTACGCCCGGGCGCTGCAGAGTTGGTTGGGAGGATGGCTACGATGCCTTTCGTCCCCGATTGGTCGATTCTGAAGGGGGACACTATCCTTGACGGACCCGTCTCGATGGAGTTCGTCTCGAAGGCCATCACCGATCGTGATGGAATGGCCCTGGCGGCGCAAACGGCCAACCAGGCCTATATGCGATGGGCCCAAGCCAATCTCTCGGTAAGTCGGTCGAGATTTGTTTGTTGACTTGGCTTGTAATTACCACTAATCTTGATTTCTTTGAAACAGGCGATGCTCCACGGCCAGCACGTCCACAAGTGCCTGGAGAAGGAAATTCTCTACGAGCGGAAGCAGGCGGAGAAGTACCTTCGGGAGCTGAATAAGACAGCGGATGACCTGAAGGAGGCCCGGGAACGAGTGCTCGTTCACGAGGCTCAGTTAGATTCTCTTGATAAGATTCATAAGCAGGACCGAGAGGATCTGTTGAAGAAGGTCGCGGCCGAGGCGGCTGAGAAGGACAAAGCGAAGAAGGCCGTGGCGGATTTGGAAGGGGTTTTAGGGGAGACCTTGGTGGCAGCGCAGGACGAGGCGTATGAGCAGGCCAAGTCCCACTTTAAGTACATCTACCCCGAGTGCAACGTCGACCACCTCTGCTTCGGATGGAAGCCGAACTTGCCTCCGACCCCTGGCGGCGATGGCGCCGGGGAAGGCCAAGGTGATGAAGAGGTGCCACTCGACCCCCAAGAATAGATGTTTTTGTATTTGTTCTTTTTTGATGTAAATGCCTTCGGCGGACTGGCCACCGCAACTTTTTGTACCAAACTTTTGGGATGAAATGAAATAGACTTTTTGTTCCGACCCTTCAACACTTGCGTTTTTGTGATATTTGTTTTTCTTTTGGTAGACGTTGGCTCGTCAACGAAAGTTGGCTCGGGACCGAGATGCCGCCAAGAATTATTTTCTGAACAAGTCAAGGGAGCTCGGCCTGGAGGTGGCTCGTTTGAGAAAAATCGTTGCCGACCGGGACTGGTGGGTCATCGAGACGGACTGGTCGGTCTCGGACACCTCTAGTGGGCGCTCGGCTTCGGAGTCTTTTCTTCGTGAGGCCGTCATGGAGAAAGAATTGGAGGTTCGACGGCTGAAGCTCATATTGGGTGCGGGCCTAGTTGAAGAGGCGAGCAACTCCACCCCGGGGCGGTCGCTGCCGTTCTCGCTGGTTGAGGCCTAGCCAGATGATGCGGGGAGCTCGGTGGCGGGACCGTCTTCCCTGGTCGGCCCAACCGAGCGTAATAGGAGCCCTGAGTTTGAGTTCCCTGGCGAGTGCGAGTGAGTTGTGAGCCTTCTTTTTTCATTGTATTTGTATTGACGTTCATCGAGTTGTAAGCAATGAGTAATCAATAAGAACATTTGTTTCTCGGAACCTTGATTGCCTCGGATGTCGTGGGTGTCCTGTGTGAAATCTATGAAGGGTCGCAACTGACGCGACTGCGTCATTAATTGCGACGTTTCGCATTCCCATGAACATTTATGGCGACGTTTCGCCTTCTGCCGTTTCACATTCCCAGGCGTAATAAATGAGGGCCTCAGTGGGCTATATAATCCCCACTCCCCTTGTCAGTTGTCATGCAGTGAGTCATCTGACTCGGGTGCCTGCCAAAGGCGGGCGCCCAGAGAATATAATATTTCCGAGCATCCCGGATCGGAGGCACACCGATCACCCTCGAACTATTCGGGGTTCAGGTCGTCATGGCCGTGAGACCCCGGGTTGTTCGTTGGTGAGCGGTGGGCCGACCGATCGTTTGGGGGGTTCGGGAGAGCCGAAGCTTGGTGGCTCTTCTGCCGTCCGGGAACAATTTGAGGTTTTGGGCTCGTAAAAGCCGTAAACCCCGAGTTGTTCTTGGGCGAGAGGAGGGTCGGCTGACCAGCTCGAATGCTCGGGGCGCTTGTTCCGGAACGGAGAGAGCAGCGGGTCGATGGCCCCCTGCCATCCTCGAACAGTTCGGGGTTTAGGTTTGTAAAAGCCGTAAACCCCGAGTTGTTCGCGGGTGAGAGGGTGGTCAATACCTCGACTCGAGGCTCGGGGCGTCTGCCTGAGGCGGACGCTCTAAACCTTAATAAAAAATTTGTCAACACATGGTGAGGGAACCAGTTGCGAGAGCGTTGAGGTCGCCATCGAGCGTTGAGGTCGCGGTGCCCTCGGAGAGGGCACCCGCCTTGCTCGGGGTCGACGCCGAGCTCCTCCACATGTTCTCGGGGAGAGACGGTGCGGGCGTGACTGGCGAATGTCGCCTCGCGCATAGGTTGATGGGCTCTGAGGAGCCCAAACCGAGCGAAGGACGGATGCCGAGCCTCCATACCGGTGAGAAAGGCAATTGCAGGTGTAGCAGAGGGTCGCCGCCGAGTGTCAAGGTCGCGGTGCCTTGGAGAAGGCACCCGCCTTGCTTGGGGTCGACGCCGAGCTCCTGCACATGTTCTCGGGGAGAGACGGTGCGAGCGTGGCTAGCGGATGTCGCCTCGTGCATAGGTTGATGGGCTCTAAGGAGCCCAAACCGAGTGAGGGACGGATGCCGAGCCCCCATACCGGTGAGAAAGGCAATTGCAGGCATAGCAGAGGGTCGCCGCCGAGTGTCAAGGTCGTGGTGCCTTGGAGAAGGCACCCGCCTTGCTCGGGGTCGACGCCGAGCTCCTGCACATGTTCTCGGAAAGAGACGGTGCGGGCGTGGCTGGCGGATGTCGCCTCGCGCATAGGTTGATGGGCTCTGAGGAGCCCAAACCGAGCGAGGGACGGATGCCGAGCCCCCATACCGGTGAGAAAGGCAATTGCAGGCGTAGCAGAGGGTCGCCGCCGAGTGTCAAGATCGTGGTGCCTTGGAGAAGGCACCCGCCTTGCTCGGGGTCGACGCCGAGCTCCTGGACATGTTCTCGGAAAGAGACGGTGCGGGCGTGGCTGGCGAATGTCGCCTCGCGCATAGGTTGATGGGCTCTGAGGAGCCCAAACCGAGCGAGGGACGGATGCCGAGCCCCCATACCGGTGAGAAAGGCAATTGCAGGCATAGCAAAGGGTCGCCACCGAGTGTCAAGGTCGTGGTGCCTTGGAGAAGGCACCCACCTTGCTCAGGGTCGGCGCCGAGCTCCTGCACATGTTCTCGGGGAGAGACGGTGCGGGCGTGGTTGGCGGATGTCGCCTCGTGCATAGGTTGATGGGCTCTGAGGAGCCCAAACTGAGCGAGGGACGGATGCCGAGCCCCCATACCGGTGAGAAAGGCAATTGCAGGCGTAGCAGAGGGTCGCCGCCGAGTGTCAAGGTCGCGGTGCCTTGGAGAAGGTACCCGCCTTGCTCGGGTCGACGCCGAGCTCCTGCACATGTTCTCGGGGAGAGACGGTGCGGGCGTGGCTGGCGGATGTCGCCTCGCGCATAGGTTGATGGGCTCTGAGGAGCCCAAACCGAGCGAGGGACGGATGCCGAGCCCTCATACCGGTGAGAAAGGCGATTGCAGGCGTAGCAGAGGGTCGCCGCCGAGTGTCAAGGTCGCGGTGCCTTGGAGAAGGCACCCGCCTTGCTCGGGGTCGACACCGAGCTCCTGCACATGTTCTCGGGGAGAGACGGTGCGGGCATGTCTGATTGGATGCTCGTTGTCAGAGGACCAATCAAGCCGAGCCGTCCGAACCCTAAGCTTGTAAGGGAAGCGTTTTGGGCTCGCACTGTTATCCGAACGCCGAACCCTAAGCTTGTAAGATAAGCCTGTTGGGCTCGCACTTTTATCCGAGCGCCGAGTCCTAAGCTTGTAAGATAAGCCTGTTGGGCTCGCACTTTTATCCGAGCGCCGAGTCCTAGTCTTGTAAGATAAGCCTGTTGGGCTCGTACTTTTATCCGAGCGCCGAGTCCTAAGCTTGTAAGATAAGCCTGTTGGGTTCGCACTTTTATCCGAGTGCCGAGTCCTAAGCTTGTAAGATAAGCCTGTTGGGCTCGCACTTTTATCCGTGCGCCGAGTCCTAGTCTTGTAAGATAAGCCTGTTGGGCTCGCACTTTTATCCGAGCGCCGAGTCCTAAGCTTGTAAGATAAGCCTGTTGGGCTCGCACTTTTATCCGAGTGCCGAGTCCTAAGCTTGTAAGATAAGCCTGTTGGGCTCGCACTTTTATCCGTGCGCCGAGTCCTAGTCTTGTAAGATAAGCCTGTTGGGCTCGCACCTTTGTCCGAGCGCCGAGTCCTATGCTTATAAGATAAGCCTGTTGGGCTCGCACTTTTATCCGAGCGCCGAGTCCGTGATGTGTTTATTTGCTTACAAGATTTGGAGTCATGAGCTTGTTTTTAGAAAGCCGGCATGTTTACAATATATGGGCTTTACAAAGAAGTCTACGCACGGCGGGCCGTTTACAGGATTTTACAAAACACTAGGCACGACGTGCCGATTACAATCATTACATTTTATATGGAAGTTACTCTCCTAAGAACTTAACCAAGTGCTCCGCATTCCAGGGCCTCTTGATGGGCTTGCCGTCGGCGTCGATCAGGCGATAGGTGCCCGGTCGTACGACCTCTGATACCTTGTAAGGGCCCTCCCAGTTTGGTGCCAACTTTCTTTTCTGGCCGGGGTTGGATACCGCCAGCTTCCGGAGGACAAGATCTCCGAGTTTAATGTCGGTTGGGCGCACCTTCTTGTTGTAGAACCTCTCGATCCTTTGCTGGTAGATGTTCCTTCTAATGGCCGACTTCTCCCTGACCTCGTCAATGAGGTCCAAGTCGGTTCGTAGCTGTAAAGAGTTACTTGCCTCATTGAAGGCCATGATCCGGGGAGAGGGGATCCCTATCTCCAGGGGAATGACGGCCTCTGCACCGTACGTCAGATTGAAGGGCGACTCCCCTGTCGGGATCCTCTTCGTCGTTCGGTGGGCCCAGAGAACACTTGGTAGCTCGTCGACCCATAATCCCTTGGAGGAATTATCGAGTCGCTTCTTGAGTCCGTCGAGGATCTGACGGTTTGCGTTCTCTGCCTGCCCGTTGGACTGGGGATGACATACCGAGGAGAAGCGCTGCTGGATACCGAGATCTTCGCAGAACTTGCGGAAATGCTTGCCCACGAATTGGGTCCCGTTATCTGTGACGAGCACTTGAGGGATCCCGAATCGACAAATGATGTGCTTCCAGAAGAATTGCTGCGTCTGTTGCTCGGTGATCGTTGCTAATGGCTCTGCCTCGATCCATTGGTAAAGTAGTCGATTGCTACTATAAGAAATTTTCGCTGCCCTGTTGCCTTTGGAAAGGGGCCTACCAGATCCATTCCCCACATGGCAAAGGGGGTCAGACTGGCCATCGAGCGGAGGTTTGCTTGCGGGGCCCTTTTGATGGGCGAGAATCTTTGACAGGGGCCACATTTCTTGACAAGGGTTAGAGCGTCCTGCAACATGGTAGGCCAGTAGTACCCGTGGTTCAAAGCCTTCCACGCGAGCGAGCGACTTCCCATGTGGCATCCGCCGATCCCCTCGTGTAATTCCTTGAGAGCATATTTGGCTTCATTGGGAGTGAGGCAGCAGAGATAGGGTCGACCATCCGAGGTAGTGTAGGACCTTTTGAAGAGTGTCGAGTCGATTATTGTGAATCTTTCCGCTCGGGCCCTGACCCTTCTTGCTTCGGCTCGGTCTTCGGGGAGCTCTCCCTTGACGAGAAATCGCCTAATAAGAGTGGTCCAGTCTTCGGGGGGAGCTCCGCCTTCAATGCACAGGACCTCTGGGACGTCGATGCTTGGTTTTAACATGACTTCGATCAGGACCGTACGGTCGAGACCTTCGAAGGAAGAGGAAGCCAGCTTTGACAAGGCGTCAGCCTGGACATTCTGTTTCCGGGGGATCCTCAAAACAGCCGACTCGTCGAAGGACGTTAGTAGGCGTTGAACTACAGCTCGGTACCGGACCATGCGATCGTCACGGGCCTCGTACTCCCCGGTGATCTGGTTGACCACGAGCTGGGAGTCGCTAAAAGCCCTGATCTGTTTGGCTCCGGCTTGATGAGCCAGGGTGAGCCCGGCGATCATGGCCTCGTACTCGGCCTCGTTGTTGGAGGCCGGGAAGTTGAGGCTGAGGCAGTATTGTAGAAGAAAACCGTCGGGGCCTCGCAGGATGATGCTAGCTCCGCTGCCCGCCTCGCAGGACGACCCGTCGACGTAAACTTCCCACGTCTGGTCGCCTTCCTTGCTTGCAGGGTGCTCGGAGATGGTGCACTCCGTAATGAATTCCGCGAGTGCCTGCCCCTTGATGGCTGTTCTGGGTTGATAGCCAATGTCATACTGGCTGAGCTCGATCGACCATTTGACAAGTCGTCCCGAGCTCTCCGGCTTGTAGAGGACGGCCTTCAAGGGTTGGTCCGTCAGTACCTGGACCGAATGGGCTTGAAAATATGGGCGGAGTTTTCGCGAGACCATGACCAGGGCGTACGCTACTTTCTCCATCCGAGAGTATCTGGTCTCGGCGTCGAGCAGGACCTTGCTGACATAGTACAGAGGCTTCTGTGATCCCTCTTCCTCCCGAACGAGAACGGCGCTGAGCACCTTCTCCGAAGCTGAGAGATAGAGCCAGAGTGGCTCTCCTGGTTCGGGCTTGCTGAGGAGGGGAGGGTTTGCGAGGTACTCCTTCGATTGGGCGAAGGCCTCTTGCTGTTGGGTACCCCACTCGAATCCTCCGGTGCCGCGCAGGGCTTTGAAGAACGGAAGAGACTTCTCTCCAGACTTGGAGAGGAAACGGCCGATGGCCGCCAGTCTCCCTGTCAGCCGCTGGACCTCTTTGATGTTCCGGGGAGGAGCCATGTCCAAAATGGCCTGGATCTTCTCGGGGTTCGCCTCGATGCCTCGCTGGCTGACAATAAAGCCCAGGAACTTTCCTGCGGAAATGCCGAAGGCGCATTTGGTTGGATTGAGTCTCATATTATGGGTCCGAAGTACCCCAAAGGCCTCCTCCAGATCGGCGACGTGATCCTCCCCCCGTTGGCTCTTGACGAGCATGTCATCCACATATACCTCCATATTGCGCCCGATCTGCTCCTTGAAGACCCGGTTGACGAGTCTCTGATAGGTGGCGCCCGCGTTCTTCAGCCCGAAGGGCATGACCCTGTAACAGTACAGCCCCTGGTCTGTAACGAAGGACGTCTTGGCGATATCGGGGGGGAACATGCGGATCTGGTTGTAGCCTGAAAACGCATCCATGAAGGACAGGAGCTCGTGACCCGATGTTGCATCGATAAGAGCATCGATTCTGGGGAGGGGGAATGGATCCTTCGGGCACGCCTTGTTGAGGTCCGTGAAATCTATGCAGATCCTCCAGCTCCCGCTCGCCTTCTTGACCATGACGACGTTCGCCAGCCACTCGGGGTAGCTGACTTCTTGGATGAAGCGTGCGGCCAGGAGCTTGTCGACTTCCGCATTAACCCCCTGTTGTCGCTCCGGAGCGAACTTACGTCGCTTTTGGACAACCGGCTTCGACCCGGGGATCACGCTGAGTTTGTGCATGATGAGATCCTCGGAGATACCGGGCATGTCAGATGGCTTCCAGGCGAAGAGGTCGACATTGCGGCGAATGCAGGTGATGAGGTCGGACTTAAGGTGGGGTGTGATGGAGCGACTTACTCGAAATTGCTTCGACGGATCCCCTGTCTCGAACGAGACATCTTCCAGCTCGTCTGCCGACTCTGGCTCTGGCTGGGTCCTCTGGGGCTGCATCTCCACGGCGTCGAGGGGAAACACGCCGCTTCCGATTGCTGTCATATAGCATGAGCGAGCAGCTTCCTGGTTCCCCCGGACCACCCCTACCCCGGTACTGGTAGGGAACTTCATCTTCTGGTGATAGGCCGAGGGGACAGCCTGGAGAGAGCAGAGGCCCGGACGTCCGAGTATTGCATTGTAGGCTGCCTTGACGTTGACAACCATGAAGTCCATGGACTCGGTTCTCCGGTTTGGGGCCGTACCTGCCGTGACGTCCAGTGTGACGATCCCCCCGATCGTCACCAGGACTCCAGAAAATCCGTGCAAGGTGTACCCTGCCGGCTTGAGCTTGCTACGGGGCAGCTTTAGGTTCTCGAAAGCTTCGAGGAACAGGATGTTGACCGAACTCCCGTTATCTACAAGGATCCGTCGAGCATCGAAATTTGCCATGCTGAGATTGATAACGAGGGCGTCGCAATGCGGGAGCCGCACCCCCTCCAGGTCTTCCCCTGAGAAGGAGACAGGGAGTTGTTGAATCTGAGGGGGCAGAGGACCTTGGACGGCATTGACATCCCGGATGAACGCCTTGCGGAAAGTGTTGGAATCCCCTCCCATGGGTCCCCCGTGGACGCAATGTAATATGGCTTGGCCGTCAGGCTCATCGAGCTCATGCTCCCGTTCGAGGAGCTGCAAGGGAGCTCGAGGAGGAGGTGGGGTTCTCCTGTTCCTCGTGTCCCTCTGCCCCCGAGCTTTGTCTCGCTTGTACTCCCGAAGGTACCCTCGTTGAATGAGGGCCTCGATCTCGTCTTTCAGGGCACGGCAGTGATCCGTGTCGTGCCCGTTGTCCCGGTGGAAGTGGCAGTAGAACCGCTGATCCCTTTTCTTGCTGGTATTGTTGGACGGACGAGGGGGGTACTGAACGAGGTCCCTGTCCTCGATTGCCAGGAGTATGGAGGACACATTTTGGGTTAGTGGGGTGTACCTCTCGAAGCGAGGGACCGGCGGGACTTTCTTCATGGCACCCGCGTCCCTTGAAGCCTTTTTAGATGGCTCGACTTCTTCGGCCTTCCGCTTTCCCTTTCCGGTGGCCTCCCTGGGATCTTCGGGGTTCAGGGCCTCTTCGGCCCTAATGTACTTCTCGACCCTGTTGAGGAGGTCGGGAAAATCTATGGGTGGTTTCTTCGCCAGAGAGGCCTTCAGCTGTCCATGACGGACGTTGTGCCGAAATGCCGCGGAGGCGACGCCAGGATCCAGGGAGGAAACCGACCTCGCCTCTGCGGTGAATCTTCGGACGAACACTCTGAGTGACTCCCCCTCCATCTGCCTGAGCCCGAGTAAAGATGCATTCGTCCTCTCGGCCTTCCGGCTAGTGACAATGTGGGCAAGGAAGTTGCCCTCAAGTTGGTCGAAGGAGTAAATGGAGCCAGGAGCCAGTTTAGAGAACCATTCACGCGTCGGACCCCGGAGTGTGGCAGGGAAGGCTCGGCACAGCAGGGGATCCGAAGCGCTGTGAATCATCATCAGGGTTTTGAAGCCCTCCATGTGATCAGCAGGATCCCCCTCGCCGTCATAGGTCTCGAATTGAGGTGGTCGGAAATTCCGAGGTATTTCCGCTTGGAGGATGAGGGCAGAGAAAGGGGGTCGGACAGGTCTGTACCCCTGAGCGGCTCTGAGGCTGCCATCGCCTATGTGATCGAGGCGATCCTCCATTTCTTGGAGGCGCCTTAGGAGTTCGCCATCATCCTCTGCCGGGATTGTTGAAGGGCGGGACACGCTTGCCTCGGCGTCCGACCTGGTCCGGGAATGGCGGACTTCTTCCCTGGGGGTCCGTCGGAGAGCCCCAAGAATTTCTCTTCCGAAGTCCTGGAACTCCTGGTGTGTGACTGGGGCTCCCTCGACTCGGGCTGGTTGGACCGGAGGTTGCCTTCCGACGCGGCTGAGCGCTGGTCTCCGTCCTTCGGGCGGTGGTAGTGGATGGTTCGGGGCCGAGTTGGAAGCGGCCCTTCCCCCGCTGCGACTAACCTTCCGGTTGATGATTACCCTTCGTAGGTCGGGCTGGACTGGACGGGTGGCGCTCTTCTGGGGTCCCTGGCGGGGAGCCCCTTGCTTAGATGCACGTGGCTCGACGATGGCAAACGGCGGGGGCAAGTCCCGCTGGGGAGCGGAGGTAGCGGCATTCTTGGCTTTGGGGGCCATGAGAGCTCGGCTGCTGAGGTACCTTGGCGGTCGGGCTCGGGTCGGCTTCTGAAGTAGCGTTCCCACAGACGGCGCCAACCTGATGCGGTTTGTTTCTGGGAGGCGTGTGGATGCACCATGTGTGAGTTCTTACTCGATTTGTATTTGAAGGAGAAAGCTACTGATCAGACGACCATCGGCTGGCCGAGCGGTACCTGCGACAGGCTTGGAGTGAGGTGGATGCTGGGCTCGGATCCGAGGTCTTGTGTACCTGCAGACGGTCTAGAAACACCGGGGTTGGTTCCGGTGGCAGACCCTCCGACGATCTAGTCAGTCACTTTAAGATAGAGTAACAGTAACTAGGGTTTTTGTGAGAAAAGATTGATTACCTGCAGACAGGGGGGAGGGTCTGGTATTTATAGGGGATTCCCATCGGGTCCAGACCCGTTTGGGGCTGGGCCGGACCCGGTTACCCGACTGGCTGAAGCGGTGGAGAGCCGGGCGGTATAGGGCTGACGTGGCAGACGCCGGAGTGGTTTCCGAACTGACGTGGCAGAGCTCCGGGCGGTTTTCCGGTGCTGATGCGGCAGATCTGAAGGATCAGAAAGAGCGCGTATCCTGAGGGGATCCAGTGGCCCAGGATGAGCCACGTTTATTCCTGACCCATATCAGCACCTATTGCAACAAAACAAAATCCACAAACAACGGTAGGAAATATGCAAAAGGCAAGGTGAAATAAACAATTTGTAAGAAACATAGGATATATGCTAAAATCCATATAATAATTCACAAGGAGACATTTCCAATGCAATTTCTCAGGAAATGTGTTGGCACAAATCTTAAAGCTAATCCAGTGCGCTTGAGGAAGGAGACCACACATGAAAAAGCTAAAATTGGGTCAAAGCAGAGTGTCTTTGGAGTATTCTATGGTTGTTATAGGAAGATTCTTCTGAGGGCTGTCAGGGATTAGTACTCTCTTATAGCTGAGTATTCAAGGTGTCAATATAAATCACATCTCTTTAGGAGAAGAGAAGAGAGATATACATCCAACCAACAATATGATAAAGGACCAGGGATTGCCAAACACTTAATCAGCTACAACAAAAACAACAAAGCATTACCCGAAATCATTAAGGGCCCCTACATAAATCCTTTATCTCCAGTAAGCCCGTAGACAGTCTATCTCCTTAGTCATATTGAAAGCCATGAATCAACATACCGTTAATTGTCTCAGCCTAGGTCTCACCCTAGTCTTCTTTTCTCCATTGATTACAATCATGTCATTCTCCCATCCTAAATCCGTTGTTTTCATTGATTTACATTGCACATGCCCAAAATCATCTCAACCAAGTGTTACTCATTCATCAATTTCTTATTTAAAAAAATTATCATCCACCTCAACATCATTTTTTCACCTTCACTCATTTCAGGACACATTTCCTTAGCTCCGTAAACTGTCTATTTCCTTAGTCATATTGACAACTATGATTCAACACATTGTTAATTGTTTCAGCCTAGGTCTCACCCTAGTCTTCTTTTCTCCATTGATTACAATCATGTCATTCTCCCAGCCTAACTCCGTTTCTTTGACTGATTGACATTGCACATGCCCAAAATCATCTCAACCAAGTGTTACTCATTTACTGTCAATTTCTTATTAAAAAAAATTTATCATCCACCTCAACATCATTTTTCACCTTCACTCATTTCAGGACATAGTTCCTTAGCATGGTTGTACATTTTTTCTTTCGATTTTCAGTATTTTCCTGCAAATAAGCAGTACTCCAAAAGCATTTCTCCGCTTTCAGGTATATTTTGTGGACAACATCCTCCTGCATCTTCCTCCTAATATGAACTTTTCCCCTCAATTTCCCCATCAATGAATAATTTGCCCTAGATAGCAAAATTAATCCATTCTATATGCCTAGTAAGTTCACCCATTTATAATGCAAAGATATAGATTTAATATCAAGTTGATTTTCCCATACAAATAAATGTTTTAATCATTGATTGATTACTCTCTTCTAAAAGTGTTTCTCCCAATGAACTTTTCCCCTCAATTTCCCCATCAATGAATAGTTTGCCCTAGATAGCAAAATTAATCCGTTCTATATGCCTAGTAAGTTCACCCATTTATAATGCGAAGATATAGATTTAATGTCAAGTTGATTTTCCCATACAAATAAATGTTTAATCATTGATTGATTACTCTCTTCTAAAAGTTTTTCATGTCTGATAATCAATGAAAACTTTATACAGCTTCAGATATGGAAATTACAAGAACTATCTCTTAGTGGCTTAACACATTGTATGAATAAATATATAAAACCTCTCAAACCTCACCACTGTTGGGTTTATGTCTTGTATACAATGGTTCGATGTGAAGAGAAAACAATGAAGCATCGCAGGTAGAAGAAGACCAGCAGCAGCAAGCAGCGAGAAGCAGTAGTAATGCAGTCGACTGCCACTTAGGGCAGTCGACCGACGGCGGCTGTAGCTGCAAACGGGCCGGGTCTGGGTGATATGTTTTGAGCTCATCTTCCTCTACAGGTTAGGTTAGATCGTACGGTTCCTATCATGTAGCTTTCTCTTTAGGGTATATCGGACGGTTATTGTATCATGACTACAACCTAGGATTTCTCTAGACCTCTGTATATGATTGTAACAACCTCCTTTGAGAGGTAAAAGCGTGTAAAGAGCAAAAGAGAGAAAAGTACTTTATTGAGAGTTTTCCATTGTAAACTGCAGATTATCTTCTAGTGAAACTTGAGAGATAGAAAGGTTCTTGGTAAGAGTGTTTGTAACTCTTGTATCATCTCTAGTTGAATAATATCTTGGTTATTTCTTCCCCGGATTAGGGTTCGCCCAAACCGGGTCAAAATTGTGTGCTTTGTGTGTTTGGTTTGATCTACTATTGCTTGGTGGTTTGTTCGTAGTGATCAGTTGTCACAAACTCAGCAGTGAAATTCCTAACAACCACTTCTTCCGAATTTGGTGTAATTACGAGTTTTGGTGTAGTGGCAGTCATTTTGCCTGGAATCAAAATAACTCAGATTCGATTTTTAACATGTATTAAAATGTAAATTGAAAATAAAAACATTGTTCCAGACAACCCCGCTCTCAGCCAAGAAAGAGAGTGCTCGACTTGTACAAATCCCTCAACCTTCACAACTACTTCAGAGTTTTGATGTAGTGACATGGCATATAATGCAAATCAACCATAACTAACCCAGTAATTTCCTATGGCTACCTTTCTAAGTTGAAGAAAAGATAAATCTTTGTGTCTGCATATCACAAAACCAACCAATAAACATATCTAATTTAGAGTTTACGAACCAAAATTGAAAATTTTGCCGTACTGACCCACTTTTTGAAAATATTTGGCCCTCTGACCCACTTCCGAAAACAATTAGCGATCTGACCCAGTCTTGGACACGTCAGCATAAACCGTTATTGGAAATAACGGCATAGGACGTGCCGTTATTTCCAATAACGGCATCTATATTTAAAAAAAGTGTCATGCCGTTATTTGGAGTAACGGCATAGGTTATTTTGTTTTTCGACAACTTGTAGTCTCCATTTAAAGAAAAAATTGCAAGTGTGAAAACCTTATAACATATGCCGTTATTTCAAATAACGGCATTCTCAATACTGATGCCGTTATTTGAAATAACGGCATCAGTTATAAATTTTTTTAAAATAAAAAAGTAACTTTTTATTCATCTTCTTTGACGAATAAGTTAATTTTTTTTTTTTAATTAACTTATTATTCATTCTCTCTGTTTCCAAACAATGGCAAGAGTTCATTTATATATAACTGATGTCGTTATCTCCAATAACGGCATCAGTCATTCGAATGCCGTTATTGGGGATAACGGCATTATTTATAAGTTTTTTTCACTCTTAGAATTTTTTAAAGTTAGAAGATTCACTTGTAAGAGAAATATACTGATGCCGTTATTTCAAATAACGGCATGAAAAAAAAATGTAAAATAGATGCCGTTATTGGAAATAACGGCATGTAAATAACCTATGCCGTTATTTCCACTAACGGTTTATGCTGACGTGTCCAAAACTGGGTCGGATCGCTAATTGTTTTCGGAAGTGGGTCAGGGCGCCAAATATTTCAAAAAGTGGGTCAGTACGGCAAAATTTTCACCAAATTTTTACTATGCCTTCATTAATCAGATATTCATGAATTTTAGTTGCTAAACTAAATTACTTTCCATTTCGTTGTATGTTAAACTTACATCATTGACCATTTCTGTGAAAGATGCCTGGTATGGCTAAGACCACCTGTTCCGGGTAACTTGTTTGAAGAAACACCAAGCAAAAAATATTAAAAGGATTAACATCATCTGTGAAACTTTAATTGACAATGGGTAAGGCAGTATACTTTAATTGAAACTTTAATTGACAATGGGTTAAGGCAGTAGACTAAAAAATAAAATTTTTGAACTTTTTGAAATTAAATCATATTATTGCTGTGAGTGTGAAAGAAGACGATTTAGTGAGATAATTAAACAAACATTACCTGAAAGCTATGCTGAACAGCATTTTAGATCATCTAAAGGCAAAGGTGTTTTAGAACATGCTTCCTTGGTGTATAACAATGGAAAACAGAGTTCTCCTGTTACAGAAAGGCGTAACAAGTTACAAGATGTTTAGAAGAAATAACAGCCAAAGCATAGTAAAGTAACAATTGACTTGATATATCAAGCATTTGGTCTCAAAATAACAAGAAGAAAGAATAAAGAAGAAAGAAGGTTTAAAATTAGAACCAAATTAGATCAAGCTTGAAATTGATAACGGTTAAAATACGCTTCTCTAGAAGAACTGAAAATTAAAAAACAAAACAGAACATAGTCGGTCCCAGTGATTGAGAATACTCATAAATGACATTACTTCCATTATAACGGCACATCCACTGTGCTCACAGATCTATTTGCTACATTTATATTTCACATAATTCTCTAGTAAAGCATTAGGTAACTAGTGATGAAATACAACAAAGTTAGATTTAGCAATTGAAATGAACTTTTTACCCCAAAAGATTTTGGACAAAGGTGTTGTAGTTGTTGCATAGTACTCTAAATCTCTAATATATAGAAAGAACTTAAAATCAATGTAGAGCTTATATTAATGCCTTGAACTATGGTACCTTATCTTTTGCTACTTAAACATAACTACACATCAACTTTATCTATAGGCAACCATATCCTGCAATGAGTTTAGTCCAAAAATCAGTTTATCATATCTTTCTACTTGTGTTTCTGCCTGATCAACCAATTTGCACATTTCAATGGTGCCTAAACAATTGAAAACGAATCCTAGTTAGTGTAGGGCGACGGTTGTCAAGCAAGTTAATAGTTTGGGCTCAACTTTGACCTATTCATGTCAGGGGACTTGGCGGAGGCATTTGTGTTACCATTGGGGGCGACGATCGTTACGGTTGGCGACGACATGTTGCGATTGTGGGTAACAGTAGACGGTGGACAAGCTAGGTAGTGAGAAATTGGCCTAATATTGACCTAGTCATGTCATATTAGAGGGATGCATGTGGTTTCTCATGTATCTATAGGCTTGAGGTGGCGTTTGTGGAACCGTCGGGGGCAACGATAGCTCTCGTTGCGATGTGGTGGTAATAGTCAACGGTGGTTAAGCTAGGGGATGAGAATGAGGCCTCAATCTGGACATGGGTATGTCAGATTGGGAGGTGTTTGCAGTGTCTCTCGTATGGTGCTTGAAGTTTATGTTTGTGTCATTGCTAGGGGTGACAGCGGTTGTGGTTGCGAGTGACGACGAGGACAAACGGTGTACAAGCAAAGGAATGAGAGAGAATGAGCTCAAATTAACATGAGAAACTTGTTGTAGCGAGGTCGGCCGATCAATAGGATTAGATTTTATTGTATTATTTGTTTGTTGGTTGGGGAGTAGGAGTTACATGACCCAGCTTGTTGGGTTTCATGAACTTCATAATCCTTATTTTTTGTTGTATGTTTTGTTAAATTCTTTTTAATGAAACGTGGGGGGCCTTCAACCCACCGTTAACGATAAAAAAATATATTAGTGCAAAACAATTGGTATTGGTAGTTGGTTGCATGCACTACAAATGAAGTAATCAAGCATTACCAATCAATTTATCCACCTTACCTTCAAGACTGATCAAGTATTTTATTTTCTTATACTCAAACTACTTTTCTAGAGGATCTTCCTTCCAGTATTGTAACCACAGTGAAGCTCAACCACGGAGTGATGAGGAACTCTTTTAAATCCAAAATAAATGTCATGTTTGACTCTTTTAATTGGGATTGCATTTATCATTTGTAGTGCAAATGCCAGTAAGTTTCTAGAACTCATTTAGGGTAAACTAAGACTCACATTAGAATTAATGCAAGAATGACTGTCTCTGTTATGATGGCAATGGTAGTCCCTTTTCCTATTAACAGTTGAGATGTAGAACAAGAAGTTGAAATTAATTTATCTACCAGTGGAAGAATGTTATCCTCCAGTGAAGTTTTTTTAATGAATTTGGCGTATCATGCATATTGGATTTGAAGTCCGATTGCCGTGGATCTCCAAGGTCCCAACTATTTTTCGGCTGTTACATCTCTAATCCTTCCTTTTTCTACTATATTGAAATTTTACTCAGAACCAATTCCCATCATCCCCCATGCAACCAAACCATCTTTACAACATAAGCCAACCTACTTCTAGTTCTATCCAATATAACCCTTTTTAACTGCTGTTTTTACTCCAACCAGCCACTAGTCTGAACCATACCCTTTTATACCGCCAAATATTAACAATATTTTCATTTGTAAGGTTGTCCTATGGCACCGAGTTTGAGATAGATTGGTATGGTAATGTATAACACTGCTATTATTTATTTAAAAATTCAAGATATAGAAATAGCTGGTATTGTTATGTATGCCAAGTCAATATTGCTTTCAAAAATCTTAGACACAAAAATAGCTCTTAGAACTCTTAAATGTCAGAAAAAGGTCATAAGTACATAGTCAACCTTGTTATGAAATATCAAGTCGTTAGATATGGACATATTAGGCTTAAACCCTCTCGCTCGAACATTTACCATCATGATATGCTTCCTTATTAAGCCAACAAGCTGGAGGTTTGCATAATAGTACATCCCCAGCTTGTGCAGTACTAGATATATAATCATTCCTTATGGTTTATCATGTCTGCAAGCCCAGAGTCTGCGTTAAGAAATCAAGATTGCTCACTTATGAATACGTTCTTATCTAGGCAGTTCAAATCGGTTTTTGGAACTAATCGGTCTAGGAGCGATTAGTGATTAATCGGTTAATCGAAAATTAATCGGGGATTAAATCGGAAAAATCGTTATATATATATTTACCACCTAAGTAGAGAACTAGTGGCCTCTTATAGTAAGAACATATATGGAAATGTGTGTTGTTGAAATGTGGATTTTGAGGTAGATGAGTGAAGAACACAGAATCATAAGACAAGAAAATGCTTGTATCCATAAAGAATTAGAAGTTGCTGCAGTTGAACATAAATAAGGGAGAACTGAATTTTTTTACTATCGACCATTCCTTCACATGTCAGTTGATCAAGTTTCAAAATTTGTTATCATTTTCGCCATTTGCATTGGAAGCATTGAGCAAGTAAGAAGAAACAGTAGTCAATACTAGATTAAGCACCGGCTATGACTATCATGCCACAGTCATCCATTAGGACCATTACCATAGTCTCAGTGAAATTCAAGGGAAGCTCATCAAATATTTGGAAGATGAGGTTACACTTCAAATACAATGAGAAGATTGAAAAATAGATTGCAGAAATTTTGTTAAATGAGCAAATGCAAAAAGCCTAATAATGCCCATAATATTCGAGGCAAATTCTAATATGATATTTCAGAAACACCAACAGATGAGTAGTCCATCCTAGGGAGCTTAAACACATCTAAAACAACAGTCCTACATAAATAAAAATCATAATATAGAGATGCATGGTAAGGAAAAATCTTCCATTTTCAGATTAATTAGGAATTGACGTACCATGATCATATATACCCTTCCAATTCATTGATCTTTGATGTAGTGAACGTTTATTTATCATTTCTGATGCTGCTGATTTTGGGGTGGGAGCAACATGTGTGCGTTCTTGTAATTTGTAGTGGAAGAGACAAGTTCTGAGACAGATCTCAGCCGCATATCTGGATCAGAGATGAGGAGTTTGTGGGGGGCAATAGAGAAGGTGAAGCTCGTGGCTGGCCTTCCTGAGCACCTGCAAAATGCCTAAAAACGTCGGGAGAGATCCCGGCGACTGGCCCTCCGACGATCTAGCCAGTCGCTGAAAAGAAGGGGAAACTATGGTACAACTGGAGAAGTCTTCATTACCTGCAGAAGGAGGGAGGGGTTCTGGTATTTATAGGCAGAGAGGAAAACCCTAACCCTAATGGGCCGGGTGACCCTCTTCTGTAGGCCTATTTCTGTAGGAGTTTGCGGATCTTAAGGGGATCAGACGGTTCAGATTGAGCCGGATTATTTTCCCATATCATAGGCCCCCCACTCCTGGAGGGTTGTATATATCAGCCGTCGAGAAGTAGTACGTTCTTGTGAGAAGATCGGTAGATGGTGTTCATGAGGATAGGATGGAAGATCCCCGACGAGAGTGATATGGGCTCGACACCGAGCTCCGACCTCCGAGCGTCGAGCGTTGTGTGTACCCCGATAGCTGGTTCGAGGTTGATACCGTGCGTCGAGCCCCATGCTTTGTGAGAAGGTCGATGTCGAGTGTTCAGCCCTATTTACTTTGTGAGAAAGTTAGTTTCTTGCTCGAGGTTGATGCCGAGCGCCGAGCCTCATGCATTGTGAGAAAGCTAGGCTCTTGCTCGAGGTTGATGCCCAGCGCCGGACGTCGAGCTTTGTGAGAAAGCTAGGGTCTTGCTCGACGTTGATACCGAGCGTCGAGCCCCGTGTTTTGTGAGAAAACAAAGCCCTTGCTCGAGGTTGATGTCGAGCGTCTAGCCTCATACTTTGTGAGAAAGTTAGGGACATGCTCGAGGTTGGTGCCGAGCGTCGGGCCCCATGCTTTGTGAGAAAGCTAGGCCCTGGTTCGAGGTTGATGCCGAGCATCGAGCCCTATGTACTTTGCGAGAAAGCTAGTTGTTTGCTCGAGGTTGATGCCGAGCGTCGAGCCTCATGCTTTGTGAGAAAGCTAGGCACTTGCTCGACGTTGATGCCGAGCGCCAAGCTTCGTGAGAAAGCTAGGCCCTTGCTCGAGGTTGATGCTGAGCGTTGAGCTTCATGCTTTGTGAGAAAGCTAGGCCCTTGCTCGAGGTTAGTACCGAGCGTCGAGCTCCATGCTTTGTGAGAAAGTTAGGCCCTTGTTCGAGGTTGATGCCGAGTGTCGAACCCCATGCTTTGTGATAAAGCTAAGCCCTGACTCGAGGTTGATGCCGAGCATCGAGCCCTATGTACTTTGTGAGAAAGCTAGGTGCTTGCTCGAGGTTGGTGACGAGCGTCGAGCCCCGTTCTTTGTGAGAAAGCTAGGCACTTGCTCGAGATTGATGTCGAGCACCTAGCTTCGTGAGAAAGCTAGGCCCTTGATCGAGGTTGATGCCGAGCGTTGAGCCTCATGCTTTGTAAGAAAGCTAGGCCCTTGCTCGAGGTTGGTGCCAAGCATCGAGCCCCATGCTTTGTGAGAAAGCTAGGCCCTTGCTCGAGATTGATGCCGAGCATCAAGCCCTATGTACTTTGTAAGAAACCTAGATGCTTGCTTGAGGTTGATGGCGAGTGTCGAGCCCCGTGCTTTGTGAGAAACCTAAACCCTTGCTCGAGGTTGATATCGAGCGCCGAGCACCGAGCTTCGAGCTTCGTGAGAAAGCTAGGCCCTTACTCGGGGTTGATGCCGAGCGTCGAGCCTCATGCTTTGTGAGAAAGCTAGGCCCTTGCTCGATGTTGATGCAGAGCGTCGAACCCCATGCTTTGTGAGAAGATCGGTGTCGAGCATTGAGCCATATGTACTTTGTGAGAAAGCTAGATGCTTGCTCGAGGTTGATGCCGAGCGTCGAGCCCTTGTGAGAAAGCTAGGTACTTGCTCGAGGTTGGTGCCGAGCATCGAGCCCCATGCTTTGTGAGAAAGCTAGGCACTTGCTCGACGTTGATGCCGAGCGTCGAGCCACGTGCTTTGTAAGAAAGCTAGGCCCTTGCTCTAGGTCCATGTCGAGCTCCAAGTGTGGTGAACTTTGTGAGAAAGCTAGCAGCTGGCTAGAAGTCCATGCTGAGCTCCGAGCGTGGTGGACGTTGTGAGAAAGGGAGTAGCACGCTTGCTATGGTTGCAATGACACGTGTGTTACACGTGTGATGCTGACGTCACGATTGTGTAAATCGAGGCGTCAAAATCCTGCTAACCGTTGGATCTGATGGGCAATTGAGATCTGTATGTAGATTTCGAGGCATCGCAGAGCTACCTATATATCCCCCACTCCCCCTCTTATTTTTCACCATGTGTTCTCTCTCTAAGTGATGCCCAGTAACCAACGATCAATTTTTCGACGAACTTTTCGTCTAAGGCAATAAGGTTAGTATTTTTTATTATGTCAAGGGTTCAGTCTGGTTCTTCCGCCTCCATATCTGGTCATGGCAGTGAGGGTCATCTCTCCGACTCCTCATCCTGGGAGACGAAGGAGCAGGTCTACGACGTCCAGTCGCTTCGCAGTCGAAAGCCCTTCGTAGTAGAATCGAGCGACTCAGAGAAAGAGGAGGAAGTGGCCGAGGTAATTGACACAAAAAATGAAGAAGCGGTGGAGGACTTTGATAGAGTGGTGCATGAGGGAGAGGATGATGAAGTGGAGGTTGATCCGTCGATGGATGCCCCCAAATTGAAGTCGTTGGCGACGCCGTCCCCCCGAAGGCCATCGCATCCGAAGGAGGAGGATGAGGTGGACCCTCCTAGACAGTCCAGTACAGTGGGATGAGTTTCTTCCTGAACATGGGTTTGACGTCCCTTACCTTCCACAACCGAGCTCAATTAGGATGTACCCGGACGATGTTGCGGAGTTGGTTAAATATGGTGTGCAACCTTCTTCGCCGAGTCAACAAAAGATCCGGATGGACAAGACGCCGTGTCTTGACGGCCGACAGCCTGCCACTAATTCAAGCCAACTACTTCATAGGGTTGGAGTATGAGTTGCTGATTCCGAACCCAGGTCTCCGTCCCACAGATAACCTAGCGTCCTGGTTTTGCATGTTCCCAGTGGATGCCTTCAGTTCGGAGTTGCGGCTGCCTCTACATCCGTTTATCAAGGAGGAGTTGAACTGGGGGGACTGTGCCTAATGCAGTACGGTCCGAACTCTTGGAAGCAACTCGTGTGCTTCATGTTACTTTGCGAGGAGAAAGAAGTACCTCTGAAACTGAAGTACTTCCGAGCTGTGCTGGGGGGTCAGTTCTTCGAGCGAGTATGAGGGAATTTACTACATTTTGCCTCGTCCCAATAGGAAGGCAGTCCATGGACATCCGGACTCCATAAAAGGATGGAAGGCAAAATATTTTATTGTCCGAAATCAGGTGCCTTGGGAGATTCCCGCAACCTGTAATTTTAAGGGGGTGAGGTCGGAAGGAGAAAATTTTTGGTCAAGTCACACAAACGTGTCGAACGGCGAGCTTGTGTGACTTGTACGGAAACTGGCTCAAGGTCCGCGCCGAAGGGCGAGGACTGGTGCAGCTTGTAGGAAAGTTGGCTCGAGGTCTAAGCCAAAGGACGTGGACTTAGGCAGCTTGTAGAAAAGTTGGCTCGAGGTCCAAGTCGAAGGGCGAGGACCTGTACAGCTTGTAGAGAAGCTGGCTCGAGGTTTAAGCCGAATGGCGAAGACCTGTGCAGCTTGTAGAGAAGCTGGCTCGAGATCCAAGCCAAAGGACGAGGACTTGTGCAGCTTGTAGAGAAGCTGTCTTGAGATCCAAGCTGAAGGGCGAGGACCTGTGCAAGAGGTCCAAGCCGAAAGGCAAGGCCTTGTGCAGCTTGTAGGGAAGCTGGCTCGTGTTCCAAGCCGAAGGGCAAGGACCTGTGCAGCTTGTAGAGAAGCTGACTCGAGATCCAAGGTGAAGGGCAAGGACCTGTGCAGCTTGTAGAGAAGCTGGCTCAAGATCCAAGCCGAAGGGCGAGGACCTGTGCAGCTTGTAGAGAAGCTATCTCGAGATCCAAGCTAAAGGGCGAGGACCTGTGCAGGAGGTCCAAGCCAAAGGGCGAGGACTTGTGCAGCTTGTAGGGAAGCTGGCTCGTGCTCCAAGCCAGAGGGCGAGGACCTGTGCAGCTGACTCGTTAGTGTAGAAGTCCAGGCCGAGCGGCGAGGATGTAAGAAATTGAGGAATCTCTCGTTAGTGTTGAAGTCCGTGCCGAGCGGCGAGGACGTGCTAGTTTGCTAGTAGCTTGCTCGAGGTTAGTGTCGAGCTTAGGAAAAAGTCGAGACATTTTGGATTGTTTTAAAGAGAAATTGCCTTGCTTTTATTCAATACAAAAGAAGAGGCATTGCACCTATTAAAATCACGAATTTCCCACGTGGAACTTAATAAGATGCTCGGCGTTGCAAAGTCTTTTGACTGTCTTGCCCCCCAAGTCTTCGAGTTAGTACGTACCCGGACGCACCACGTGGGAGACCTTCCACGGGCCCTACCAGTTCGGAGATAGTTTACCCTTCTTTGTAGGTTCGAAGATAGCCAGCTTCCTGAGCACGATGCCGCCCTCCTTAATGCCGGTCGGACGGACTTTCTTGTTATAAAACTTTTCGACGCGCTGCTGATACATGTTTCTTCTGATGGTGGACTTTTCGAGGACATGCGTTGTCAACCAGCCGAATATGTTGGTGAGGTGAACCAGCCGAATAAGCGTCGTTTCGCCTTTCGAGGATGAGTCGTCATAAAATGGAGACGTTTTGCCTTCCGCGGGCATTTATTGAGCCATCATTAGTGCGCCTTGGAGGCATATCGTCGCCTCCCTGGGGCCGTTGGATGTGAGTGAACGGCTGGGATTTGGCCATGCCAGCATCGCGTTCATCGAGGCCCCCGACTCCCATGGGATTCGCCGCCCTGGGCTGGCTTCCTAGTAAGGGCTGTCGTGTTGGCGCTCGGTCATGGAGTCACCCCGGAGGACCTCGTTCCGAAAATCCCGAAACTCGGCCCTCATTACGGGGACCTGTTCGCCTTGACCGCCCAGGGATGGACAATCTCTTGGGGAGTGGCTGCGTCTTCGTTCCCGACCCTAGGATGGGTGAAGGCCATGAATCGAAGCCTGGTCAGAGGGGGCGACCCTGCCTCTTAATCGACTGAGCTGGCATCAGAGGTCCCCCACCTGCTGCCGACCATTGATGACGTGCCGAAGGTCGGCGGAGACCGAGCGTGAAGCGCTCGGACCTAGTCTTGATGGGCCCTCAACAGGCTGTCTTGCTGACCCTTGCGTGTTCACGTGACTTCGAGAGGGATGAGGGTCGGCCTGATGTCCCGCCGTGGGTGCTTTCTTGGCTTCAGGTGCCACGGAATAGGGTAGCCTTGGGATCGGATCCGAGCCTGAGATTGAATCAGTCTGTTAGTGTTTCCATAGACGGCGCCAACCTGATGCTGCTAATTTTGGGGTGGGAGCAACATGTGTGAGTTCTTGTAATTTGTAGTAAAGAGATAGGTTCTGAGACAGATATCAGTCGTAGATTTGGATCTGAGATAAGGAATTTATGGGGGGCAGTAGAGAAGGTGAAGCGCGTGGCTGACCTCCCTGAGCACCTGAAAAATGCCTAAAAACACAGGGAGAGATCCCGGCGACAAGTCCACCGACGATCTAGTCAGTCACTAAAAAGAAGGAAAAACTAGGGTACAGGTGGAGAAGTCTTCATTACCTGCAGAAGGAGGGAGGGGGCCGGTATTTATAGGCAAAGAGGGAAGCCCTAACCCTAATGGGCCGAGTGACCCTCTTCTGTGGGTCTGAAGCAGCAGAAGGCCCATAGGAGCTGTTGGCCTGTTTCTGTAGGAGTTTGCGGATCTTGAGGGGATCAGACGGTTCAGATTGAGCCGGATTATTTCCCCATATCAATTTCCAACAACATCAAAGCTGCAAGCAATACCATGATGGAAGTAATTACCAAAAAGGATATGGTGTAAAGTACGAGATTTCTATCAAATTATAACTTGGCACCATTATCATCATTCTAGATTTTTCTCAATAAAATGGGATCGCTATGTACATCTCTAGATTACAAATTTTTCTGGAAATAAAAGAAAAAAAATTGATGGTTCAAGTTATATGAAACTATTTAAATTGGTGGTCAAAATCCTCTTCCAAGCAAGTATAATTGAGGGACAGCCTTCTCAATGAAACTAAAATGTCACTAAACCTACCTTTTATCGCTTAGAAACTATTAAGTTAATTTCTACTACTATAAATAAAGAGGAGATTCTGAATCCATCGTATATGAGTGTGAAACACCTTCACGCCTTCATACCTTCATCAGTGTGACTATTACACCATTCACATACGTGGTGCTCTTCTGAACTCTTAGCTTCAGACTAAAGGAAATAAAAGTTGACCCTAAACATGCATTAGTACATGTTCTCTTAATAAATTGGTGTTTTAAATAATCCTTCGAAGTAAACTTATATATTTGAAGTTCATAATTATGTTTTCAACTATGCATGCATTGCACACGCCAAATAATCGAGTCAATTGAAACCCTTCTTTGGGATTCTACCTTGACCAACAACTGCCCCAAAGCAGTGCGTAAATACGAAGTTGTTCTAGAAAACACCTACTATTAATTATTTCTTAGATCAACTTAAATGTCACTATTTCCAGATGCTTTTAAATCGTTTGACACTCTCAGAGAATTTCACTAAGAAACAGCAAACAGGGGGAAAATATAAGTAACAAACTATGCTACAAGTTGCAAATCTCAAATTATCATGAACAACAATATCTCCACTTACAATGTGGAAAAATCTAAATCTTCATGACAAAGTTCTTTTATCAGTTTCATACCTGAGCATGAAGAGGACAGTAATGAACGGCATTGACTTCAACATCTGCAACAGAAAACCACCCTACGCTTTCAATGCTAGTCTTCCATGACATGGATCACATTTATATCACCGAATAACACTAAATAAATAAATACATATAAAAAAATATTTTAAAAAAAAATCATTGCCACAAAATACATTGATCTGTATGGAAAAAGGAAGAGTGTTCATGCTTGTTCGCAGGCAGTGATAGGAGTTTGTGTATCATACCCATACCGTGGCTTCAAAAATTGAGAAAATCAGACAGAACCTTATCCTATAAAGCTGTAAAGCTATTTATTAAAAGACAATTAGTGGTCCTGTCTACGAAAACCTTATAAAATAGATCTCATAACTGATGTAAACATCAGACTAGATAAGAAAACCATTTGAAAGAAACAGTAATGATAACCATGATCGTAAGGAAGCATAATTTTAAATACAATAACTTCTGTATTTTTTTCATTGATGTTCCAAAGAACCAAGTAACCATCTATGAAGATCCTCTAATAGAAGCACAAGCGCCTTCCTATAATATCAGTAGTCCACACCATGTGGATGTTTAAAAACACATGTTTCATTCATCTCATCCACAAATTTTCATAAAGTAAGCAAGAACTTAGAAATCAGGATAATAAGTTCACATCTAGTGGATATAGAACAGAGTAAACCACATCTCGTCTACAAAATTTCATAAAGTAATAATCAAGAGCTTAAGAACCAGGATATTAAGACATTATTTAACGAAGTGGCAAAATATAGTTTGCAATTAGTGTTACTCAATAGATCCTCCCATTCTACCTATCCAGTCTTTTTATGTTTAAATTTTTATAACCAATCAATTGACAATATTATAAAAAACCAATGAAACTAGAGGCAAATTCATGTGCAATTTAGATAGAAAGGTCACGACCAGAAACCGTACAGTATTGTGAAAATAAAAGGAGTTGACAATATATCTTGATTCTATATGATAAAAGCTAAATACTCTAACCACTTTTGCAATAAATGAAGTATCTTTAATTCTCTACTCAAAATGAAAAACAATAAGGAATCTAGAGAGTGAACCATGCATGATTTGAACAAGGTGACGAACACCTCAATAAGTAACCCAGCAGTATAATAAGAAAAACAGGTGGGAGCTGAAAAATTAAAAATCCTCTTTTCCAATATTCCAAGACATGGTTTACCATTGATGTTCCTAGGCATCCCGAAACGATTGCATGTTGCCAGGGCTGGCCCTGAGTTCCCTAGGGGACGAGGCGAAAGGCCTAAAAAATTATTTTTGGGAACCGCTAATAACAATATAACTTTTTTACGCGCAAAATACGTGCCTATATTTACAAGGGAAATACAAATTTTGGGTCCCTAAAATAACAAAAAATCTGGGGCCTGAGGCGGCCGCTTCACCGGCCTCAAGGTGGGGGCTGGCCCTGTAAATTGCAAAATGAAAATGAACAATTTTTTTGTATATTCATCAACAGCCAATTTTAAAAGTATAGGCACACTGCACACATACATATACGCAAGCACGCACCCACACATGCAAACTTCTACGCTACATTTGTATTATGAGAATATAAGGTTTAAAAAAAACAAATATTATAATGTTAATATTACAATGGGTATTTGACACATGTTAATATTTATAAAAAAATTAATATAACTGGAATACTATTTTTGATGTCGGCTAAACCAAATTACATAAGAAGAATACTTAAAACATTAATAAAGTCATCACTAACCATAAATGCATGATGATTATCACTGATTTCACTATTCCTTTAACTAGTAGTCTAGTACGACATACACCGATTTTACTAAACGGAAGACTTCAATATGCGTGTCTGAGCCTGTAGAGGCCCAACCAAACACGCTCTTCTCCCATTATCAAGTAGTGCAATTGTCTAAATATGATCAAGAGTGAAATACGAAATTCCAAGAAATTGGCTGAATAGTGGACTATAGCCCAAAAAACTTGGCCAGAAGATTGAAATACGAAATTGGCCGAAAACTGTAGACTATAACTCAAAAAAGGTGGCCAAAAGAGTGAAATAAGAAATTTCACGAAATTGACAAATAACTGTGGATATATTAGCGCAAAAATGTGGCCAAAAAAGTGAAATAAGAAATTTCACGAAATTGACAAATAACTGTGGAGCTATAGTGCACGAAATGTGGCTAAAGAAGTTTTATGAAATTGAACACAAACAGTGAACTATGTAGCCCAGAAAATGTGGCCAAAAGAGAGAAATACAAAATCTCAAAAAGTGACAAAAAGGGCAAGTACGAAATTTAACGAAATTGGCCAAAAAATTAAGACCACAGCCCACAAAATGTGGCCAAAATAGTGAAATATGAAATACGAAATTTTACGAAATTGAACCGAAACGGTGGACTATATAATCTACAAAATGTGCCCAAAAGAGTGAAATACAAAATTTCACGAAATTGCAACAAAAAAAAGTGCACTATAGCTCACAAAATATGGCAAAAAGGTTAGCCGAATATTGAGAACTATAGCTCATAAAATGTAATCAAAAGAGTGAAATACGAAATTTCACGAAACTGAACCAAAACGATGGACTATATCACACAAAATGTGGCCAGTAGAGTGAAATACGAAATTGGCCGAACAATGTGGACTATAGCCTACAAAATATCAAAATGTGGCCAAAAGAGTGAAATACAAAATATCACGAAATTGGCCAAATGTTGAGGACTAACTCATAATGTGGCCAATAAAGTGAAATACGAAATCTCACGAAATTGGCCGAAAACTGTAGACTATAATTCACAAAATGTAACCAAACGAGTGAAATGTGAAATTTTACGAAATTGGCCGAAAACTGGAGACTACAAGCGACAAAATGTACCCAAGAGAGTGAAATATAAAATTTCACTAAATTTGCCAAAAATTGAAGACTATAGCTCAAAAAATGCAGCCAAAAGAGTTACACACAAAATTTGTCGAAACTGTACTAAAATGGTGGACTATATCCCATAAAATGTGGCCAAAATAGTGAAATACAAAATTTCACCAAATTGGTCGGACACTGTGAACTAGCCCACAAAATATGGCCAAAAGAGTGAAATATAAAACTTCACAAAATTGAACCAAAAATGTGTACTGTAGCCCACAAAATGGGCCCAAAATGGTGAAATACGAAATTTCACAAAATTGCCCAAAAACTGTGGACTACACAAAATGTGGACAACATAGTGAAATAGGGACATTTCACGAAATCGACCGAAAAATATGCCTACAAAATGTGACAAAAAAGTGAAATACAAAATCTCATAAAATTGGCCTAAAACTGAGCACTATAGCCCACAAAAATGTGGCCAAAAGAGTGAAATACAAAATTTCACAAAATTAAACCAAAACGGTGGACTATAACCCAAAAAACATGTCGAAAAAAGTGAAATACAAAATTTCACGAAATTGGCCGAAACTCTAGACTAAGCTCACAAAATGTGGCCAAAAGAGTGAAATACAAAATTTCACAAAATTTTCCGAATTTTGTGAATAATACAGATCACAAAATGTGGCTAAAAGAGTGAAATTTCACGAAATTGAACCAAAACGGTGGACTATATCCAACAAAATATGGACGAAATTGTGAAATACGCACAAAACTGGCCGAAACTGTGGACTATAACTCAGAAAAATATACCTAGAATAGTGAAATACAAAATTTCATGAAATTGGGCTCACAAAATGTGGCCAAAATAGTGAAATATGAAATTCCACGAATTTGCCAAAAATTGTGGACAATAGCCACAAAATGTGGCCAAAAGAGTGAAATACAAAATTTCATGAAATTGACCGAAAACTGTGGACTATATATAACCCATTCACGAAATTGACCGAAAAATGTGGACTATAGCTGACAAAATGTGACAAAGAGTGATATATGAAATTTCACAACATTGGACGATAATTGTGCATTATATAGCACGCAAAATGTAGCCAAATGAGTGAAGTAAAAATCTCACGAAATTTTCCAAAAACTAAGGACTATAGCTCACAAAATATGGCCAAAATTATAAAATACAAAATTTTACGAAATTGGCGAAAACTATGGACTATAGCTCAAAAATATAGCAAAAAAGTAAAATACAAAATTTTATAAAATTGAACCAAAATGGTGGACTATATCTCACATTATGTGACTAAAAGAATGAAATACTAAATTTGACGAAATTGGTCGAACACTGTGGACTATAGCCCATAAAATGTGGTCAAAAGAGTGAAATACAAAACTTCGTAAAATTGAACCAAAACGGTGCACTATAGCCCACAAAATGTAGACAAAATAGTGAATTACGAAATTTTACGAAAATGACCGAAAACTGTTGATTATATAGCCCACAAAATGTGACCAAATAAGTGAAGTACAAAATTTCATGAAATTTGCCAAAAACGAAGGACTATAACCAACAAAATGTGGCAAAAAGAGTTAAATACGATATTTCACGAAACTGAACCAAAACGGTGAACTATTGCCCAAAAAATGTGGCCAAAAGAGTGAAATACCAAATTTCACGAAATTGAACCAAAATGGTAAACTATATATCCCACAAAATCTTGCCAGTATAGTGAAATACGAAATTTCACGAAATTAACCGAACACTGAGGACTATATAGCCCAAAAAATATGGCCAAAATAGTGAAATACGAAACTTCACAAAATTGAACCAAAACTATGGACTATAGCCCAAAAAATGTTGACAAAATAATGAAATACGAAATTTCACAAAATTGACTGAAATTTGTGTATTATATAGCTCAAAAAATGTGACCAAAAGAGTTAAATACGAAACCTCACAAAACTGGCTAAAAACTCTGTACTTTAGCTTAGAAAATGTGACCAAAAGAGTGAAATACGAAATCTCACGAAACTGGCCAAAAACTGTGGATTATAGCTCAGAAAATGTGACCAAAAACTTGGGACTACAAAATATGGCCAACATAATGACATACGAAATTTCATGAAATTGACCGAAAACTGAAGACTAGCTCAGAAAATGTGGACAAAATAGTGAAATACAAAATTTCACGAAATTGAACCAAAATGATGGACTATATCTCACAAAATGTGCTCAAAAGGGTGAAATACGAAATTTAACAAAATTGACCCCAAAATGTGGACTATATAGCCCACAAAATGTGACAAAAGAGTGAAATACAAAATTTCACACTATATCTCACAAAATGTGTTCAAAAGAGTGAAACACAAAATTTAACTAAATTAACCAAAAACTGTGGACTATAGCCCACAAAATATGACCAAAAGAGTAAAATGTGAAATTGCATGAAATTGGCCGAAAAGTCAAAAACTGTGGACTATAGGTCACAAAATGTGGCCAAAAGAGTTAAGTACGAAATTTCATGAAAGTGGTCGTAAACTGTAAATTGTGGAATATAGTTGTAAACTTTTTTAAGCAAATATTAATGCTAGTCATTATAAACCAAGTAACCAACAAATATTTTATCTTCATAATGCTACTCATTGTAAGCCTCGTTCATTTCCCTCGATACATTATGATTTTCACCAATTTTCACCATCCATATATCCAAACAAATTTACACGTTCAATAAACGAATCGATTTACACATTCAATAAACGAATCGAGCCCAAAGAAGCCAACCAAACACACTCTTCTCCTCGTAACTACATGCATATATGTACTAATGATTCTAAAATTATATAGGGTGAAAACCAAAGTACCCCCCTAACGTTTGGCCTGAGTACAAAATGCTCATACAACGTTTGAAAAAATACAGTATATCCATTCATTCGTAAACTTAACCCATTCCATTAACTTTGAATTATTAAATTACATTTCTACCCTTACCTTTTCATATCTCAATATCTTTTTCCTTTCTCCCTTTTCTTCATTCTCAAACATTAAACAAAACCAAATCTCAATCTCATTGCCAAGATGATGAGATTAACACATTATCTATTGACATTTAAACTGAATAATTCATGATGATGATTTTCCAGTTAGCAATTACTTCTGGTTTAGAGAAAGTTGTAAATACCATACTATTTAACTTATTAATGTGAATCAGCAAAAGACACAGAGATATCCTCTTCACATTAAGAAGAAAAAAAACTTTTTCTTAACACTGTCTTACCTTCAATAACTTTAGATTTTTCCTATTTTTGATTGTTAGGAATATGTCTTTTCTTTGTTTGTGTGTCAGGTTATCAATTATCAAATTTAGCCACCCATGTAGGAACGAGGTTCAAATCTGTGAGTCTGTTAGATGTCTTAAACAATAAAGTTGTAGGTTCGGCTCTACAACTCAATTTAACACAGAAAGTTGCATCAAATCTTTCACAAATTCACTCACTTATTGGTTGAAATTTTCTCCTCTTCATTTTTAATGGTTCAACTGTGATATTTGGAGAACAATTTTTTAACCAAGATGCGATTGATGCTTCCATTATTACCATGCTTGCTGATCAGAAGGAGGTAAAATGGATATTAGGCGAGAGAGGGACAAATAGTAATCTCATCATCTTGCCAATGAGATTGAGATTTGGTTTTGTTTATCAATGAGATTCAGATTTGTGAGAATGAAGAAAATGGAGAAAAGGAAAAGAGATTGAGATATGAAAGGGTAAGGGTAGAAATGTAATTTAATAATTCAAAGTTAACGGAATAAGTTAAGTTAACAGATGAATGGGTATAATGTATTTTTTTAAATGTTGTATACTTGTATGGGCATTTTGTACCAAATGTTGGGGCTACTTTGGTTTTTGCCCAATTATATATATTAACAAGCACAAATGAAAGTAAAATATAAAGAACATGCCAACAAAATCTCAGCTCAAATCACCTCAGAACAGTAACACCCTACAGGTCCTCCATAATTACCAAATCGCCCCCCTTCCTCCTCCACAATTACGAAATCGCCACGCTCGACGTAGAATTCGACGAGGTCGTCGCCGCCACCGTTGGGGGACGATGAATCCGAATCCGTTGCGAATGCTGAACCACTTCACCGTGCCGGAATCTCGATCGTCGAGTTTTTGCGGCATGGGGTAAATTGGGGGTTTTGAAGGTTCGGAACCCTAACCCTAGGTTTCTATAAGATGGGGGGAAAGAGAGGAGAAGAGGAGAAATTGAGAAAAAATAAATTGAATTTGAAGGGGGGTCACTTTTTTTTGTTTCGAGTGTGGGGCCCATCACTAAAAGTCCGAAATGGGGTTTCGTAGTTAACTGCTTTAACGGCCTATCTCGAGCTTCCTCTTTTCTTTTTCGTTTTTTTTTCGTTTTTTTTTCGCGCTTTTTTTTTTGCGAGGGGGGGGGGGGGGCTTCTAAATCGATTGCATGGGGGTTAAGAGTTGTTCTTAGAACTTGTTTTTTTTTATTTTCTATTTGTATTAGATATTTGATCCATCGAATTGTTACTCGTATTTTAAGGATTGAAAATTAAGGTATGCTAAAGCCTCACATCTCTTATACACATTGGTACATTATATGACCAATTTAGCTAAACATTTTTTTCTAAATCGATTGCATAACACGAGACTGCAAAAGACGGAAACCCATAGCTCAAATACTACCAATGATAGGGCATGGCGAGCATTACCACCATCCTTCATATTGTAATAGATTTGAATTTCGATACTAGGCACATGTAGTTAGTTCAACGAATATTTTTTTAGCGCTTAAAATATATATATATATATATATATATATATATATATATATATATATATATATATATATATATATATATATATATATATATATATCAAGATTAAGCATCTTCAGTTCGTGGAAATACGAAACATTTAAACAGATTATGGATTCTAATGAAGGTATAAACATATTACTAGCGTAATATGAATGTCTGTAAAGCAGTGGAGTCGAGGTATATAAATGCGACGGTAACGAAACAGACATTTTTCAAATTAACCACTTTTTTAAACTAATTTCTAAAATAGACCACCTTCAAAACTAATTCTCAAAATAGACCACTCACAGTTGAGAACTGCGGCCTGTGCGATTGTGAGGCCGCAGTTCCCTACTATGGCCTCTTCAAAATGGATTTTTTTTCCATGTTGCAGTTCCCAACTGCGGCCTTGGTTCATTTCATATCTAGCATAAGTGACCTCGAGAGTTAGACAAATTTTTCCAAGTAAAAATATGTTAAATAAAGTTCGCAGTTCCCAACTGCGGCCTAAAAATAACAAAGGCAGCAGTTGGGAACAGCAGCCTTAGTTCATTTCATATTTGGCCTAAAGTGACTTTCAGACTTAGACAATTTTTTTCAAGTAAAAATGTGTTGAATAGAGGACGCAGTTCCAAATTGCGGCCTAAAAATAACTGCGGCATGAGTTTATTTCATATTTGGTCTAAAGTGACTTTGAGACTTAAACAAAATTTTCCAAGTAAAGATATGTTATATATAGGCCGCAGTTTCTAGCTGCGGCCTAAAAAAAACAGAGGCCGCAGTTGGGAACTGCTGCCTTAGTTCATTTCATATTTGGCCTAAAGTGACTTTGAGACTTAGACAAATTTTTCCAAGTAAAGATGTGTTTAATAAAGGCTGCAGATGGGAACTGCGGCCTGAAAACAACAGAGGCCGCAGTTGGAAATTGCGGCCTTAATTCATTTTATATTTGGCCTAAAGTGACTTTGAGACATAAACAAAATTTTCAAAGTAAAAATTGTTAAATAGATGCCGCAGTTCCCAACTGCTGCCTAAAAATAACATAGGCCACAGTTCCCAACTGCTGCCTTAGTTCATTTCATATTTGACCTAAACTGACTTTGAGACTTAAGACACATTTTTTCAAGTAAAAATGTGTTGTATAGAGACCGCAGTTCCCAACTGCGGCCTAAAAATAACAGCAGCCGCAGTTTAAAACTGCGAGTGGTCTATTTTCAAAATTAGTTTCAAATTTGGTCTATTTTGAAAATTAGTTTCAAAAAGTGGTCTATTTCAGGAAAAAATCAACGAAACATTGGTACATTACTGCAATTCAGTCCCATTTAATAAGAGAGGGACAATGAGAAAACTTGGTTGGGTACATTCATATACACCAATGCATACAGACAGGGCAACACAAGAAAGACCGATGTGTTTCCTGTTGTTCTCTTTACGATCACTGGATCGATATAAGCAGTTAGATCATAACCTTTAAACTAACAGACAAAAGTCCTAAAGCACACACAGGTAGTAGAAGCATCTGCAGCTGCAATGCCAACTTTGCAATACTGCAGATGGAAATATTCGGAAAAAATAGTACCGATAAAGCCACAAACTGAACAAATACTGAATATCCATATTGACAGTTCAAAAGGCTCTATCATTTTATCATTTTAGAAGTTCAACTCATCTGTAACAATATCATTCTAATTTTGCCCATCCCAAAACAGGGATGAAAAACGAAAAAAGACAAAAAAGAATTCAAACCCAAGCATACCAACTAAATTCCGAGATGAAAAGCCCACAAAATGTAGACAAAATAGTGAATTACGAAATTTTACGAAAATGACCGAAAACTGTTGATTATATAGCCCACAAAATGTGACCAAATAAGTGAAGTACAAAATTTCATGAAATTTGCCAAAAACGAAGGACTATAACCAACAAAATGTGGCAAAAAGAGTTAAATACGATATTTCACGAAACTGAACCAAAACGGTGAACTATTGCCCAAAAAATGTGGCCAAAAGAGTGAAATACCAAATTTCACGAAATTGAACCAAAATGGTAAACTATATATCCCACAAAATCTTGCCAGTATAGTGAAATACGAAATTTCACGAAATTAACCGAACACTGAGGACTATATAGCCCAAAAAATATGGCCAAAATAGTGAAATACGAAACTTCACAAAATTGAACCAAAACTATGGACTATAGCCCAAAAAATGTTGACAAAATAATGAAATACGAAATTTCACAAAATTGACTGAAATTTGTGTATTATATAGCTCAAAAAATGTGACCAAAAGAGTTAAATACGAAACCTCACAAAACTGGCTAAAAACTCTGTACTTTAGCTTAGAAAATGTGACCAAAAGAGTGAAATACGAAATCTCACGAAACTGGCCAAAAACTGTGGATTATAGCTCAGAAAATGTGACCAAAAACTTGGGACTACAAAATATGGCCAACATAATGACATACGAAATTTCATGAAATTGACCGAAAACTGAAGACTAGCTCAGAAAATGTGGACAAAATAGTGAAATACAAAATTTCACGAAATTGAACCAAAATGATGGACTATATCTCACAAAATGTGCTCAAAAGGGTGAAATACGAAATTTAACAAAATTGACCCCAAAATGTGGACTATATAGCCCACAAAATGTGACAAAAGAGTGAAATACAAAATTTCACACTATATCTCACAAAATGTGTTCAAAAGAGTGAAACACAAAATTTAACTAAATTAACCAAAAACTGTGGACTATAGCCCACAAAATATGACCAAAAGAGTAAAATGTGAAATTGCATGAAATTGGCCGAAAAGTCAAAAACTGTGGACTATAGGTCACAAAATGTGGCCAAAAGAGTTAAGTACGAAATTTCATGAAAGTGGTCGTAAACTGTAAATTGTGGAATATAGTTGTAAACTTTTTTAAGCAAATATTAATGCTAGTCATTATAAACCAAGTAACCAACAAATATTTTATCTTCATAATTCTACTCATTGTAAGCCTCGTTCATTTCCCTCGATACATTATGATTTTCACCAATTTTCACCATCCATATATCCAAACAAATTTACACGTTCAATAAACGAATCGATTTACACATTCAATAAACGAATCGAGCCCAAAGAAGCCAACCAAACACACTCTTCTCCTCGTAACTACATGCATATATGTACTAATGATTCTAAAATTATATAGGGTGAAAACCAAAGTACCCCCCTAACGTTTGGCCTGAGTACAAAATGCTCATACAACGTTTGAAAAAATACAGTATATCCATTCATTCGTAAACTTAACCCATTCCATTAACTTTGAATTATTAAATTACATTTCTACCCTTACCTTTTCATATCTCAATATCTTTTTCCTTTCTCCCTTTTCTTCATTCTCAAACATTAAACAAAACCAAATCTCAATCTCATTGCCAAGATGATGAGATTAACACATTATCTATTGACATTTAAACTGAATAATTCATGATGATGATTTTCCAGTTAGCAATTACTTCTGGTATAGAGAAAGTTGTAAATACCATACTATTTAACTTATTAATGTGAATCAGCAAAAGACACAGAGATATCCTCTTCACATTAAGAAGAAAAAAAACTTTTTCTTAACACTGTCTTACCTTCAATAACTTTAGATTTTTCCTATTTTTGATTGTTAGGAATATGTCTTTTCTTTGTTTGTGTGTCAGGTTATCAATTATCAAATTTAGCCGCCCATGTAGGAACGAGGTTCAAATCTGTGAGTCTGTTAGATGTCTTAAACAATAAAGTTGTAGGTTCGGCTCTACAACTCAATTTAACACAGAAAGTTGCATCAAATCTTTCACAAATTCACTCACTTATTGGTTGAAATTTACTCATCTTCATTTTTAATGGTTCAGCTGTGATATTTGGAGAACATTTTTTTAACCAAGATGCGATTGATGCTTCCATTATTACCATGCTTGCTGATCAGAAGGAGGTAAAATGGATATTAGGCGAGAGAGGGACAAATAGTAATCTCATCATCTTGCCAATGAGATTGAGATTTGGTTTTGTTTATCAATGAGATTCAGATTTGTGAGAATGAAGAAAATGGAGAAAAGGAAAAGAGATTGAGATATGAAAGGATAAGGGTAGAAATGTAATTTAATAATTCAAAGTTAACGGAATAAGTTAAGTTAACAGATGAATAGGTATAATGTATTTTTTTAAATGTTGTATACTTGTATGGGCATTTTGTACCAAATGTTGGGGCTACTTTGGTTTTTGCCCAATTATATATATTAACAAGCACAAATGAAAGTAAAATATAAAGAATATGCCAACAAAATCTCAGCTCAAATCACCTCGGAACAGTAACACCCTGCAGGTCCTCCATAATTACCAAATCGCCCCCTTCCTCCTCCACAATTACGAAATCGCCACGCTCGACGTAGAATTCGACGAGGTCGTCGCCGCCGCCGTCGGGGGACGATGAATCCGAATCCGTTGCGAATGCTGAACCACTTCACCGTGCCGGAATCTCGATCGTCGAGTTTTTGCGGCATGGGGTAAATTGGGGGTTTTGAAGATTCGGAACCCTAACCCTAGGTTTCTATAAGATGGGGGGAAAGAGAGGAGAAGAGGGGGAAATGGGAAAAAATAAACTGAATTTGAAGGAGGGTCACTTTTTTTGTTTCGAGTGTGGGGCCCATCACTAAAAGTCCGAAATGGGGTTTCGTAGTTAACTGCTTTAACGACCTATCGGGCGGGGGGGGGGGGGGGGGGGGGGGGGGGGGGGTAGTTTTACCGTATTAGGCCACTTTTTGATAGTATTTGCGTTTTTAGGCCAGGTCCTAAATTATTAGCGTTCGTGGACTAACCACTGCCACGTCAGCAGCGGCCGCTATTGGGAATAGCAGCCTCTTCATATTCACCAAATTTGTACTCCCACACTTGGTAGAGTACGGAGGGATTGGACTGAGTATGTGTAAATGAGGTCGCTAATGCCACTAGCGATCTCCTCCAACTGAGGTCGCTACTCCCAATCGCGGCCACAGTGGTAGGCTATTATGAGTCTTGGATGTTTATACTAAGGTCGCGATTACCAATCGCGACCACAGGTATGATATGTCGCGATTGACATTAGCGATTATGCTGTTTGCCAAATCAGCTTTTCCTCTGTGATGTTTATACTAAGGTCGTGATTACCAATCGCGACCACAGGTATGATAGGTCGCGATTGACATTAGCGATTATGTTGTTTGTCAAATCAACTTATCCTCTGTGAATATGACTCATAATAGCCTACCACTGTGGTCGCTATTGGGAATAGTGACCTTAGTTGGAGGAGGTTGCTAGTGGCATTAGCGACCTCCTTTACACATACTCAGCCCAATCCATCCCGTACTCTACCAGGTGTGGGAGTACAAATTTGGTGGATATGAAGAGGCCGCTATTCCCAATAGCGGCCGCTGCTGACGTGGCAGTAGCTAGCCCACGAACGCTAATAGTTTGGGACCTGGCCTAAAAACGCAAATACTATCAAAAAGTGGCCTAGTACGGCAAAAAATTTTGTGGTGGTGGGGGGGGGGGGGTTTGGTTTAATAGTTGTATGACCAATTTAGCTCAACAGTTCTTGTGAATCGATTGCATGGGGGTTAAGAGTTGTTCTTAGTTTGTTTTATTTTATTTTCTATTTGTATTAGATATTCGATCCATCGAATTGTTACTCGTATTTTAAGGATTGAAAATTAAGGTATGCTAAAGCCTCACATCTCTTATACACATTGGCACATTATATGACCAATTTAGCTAAACATTTTTTTCTAAATCGATTGCATAACACGAGACTGGAAAAGACGGAAATCCATAGCTTAAATACTACCAATGATAGGGCATGGCGAGCATTACCGCCATCCTTCATATTGCAATAGATTTGAATTTCGATACTAGGCACATGTAGTTAGTTCAACCAACATTTTTTTAGCAACCAAAAAAAAAATCAACAGTAAGCATCTTCGGTTCGTGGAAATAGGAGACATTTAAACAGATTGTGGATTCTAATGAAGGTATAAACATATTACCGGTGTAATATGAATGTCTGTAAAGCAGTGGAGTCTAGGTATATAAATGCGACGGTAACGAAACACATTTTCAAATAGATCACATTTTGAAACTAATTCCCAAAATAGTCTACTTTCAAAACTAATTCTCAAAATAGACCACTCGCAGTTGGAAAATGTGGCCTGTTCGATTGTGAGGCTGCAGTTCCTTACTGCGGCCTCTTCAAAATGGATTTTTTCCATGCTGCAATTCCCAACTGCGGCCTTGATTCATTTCATATTTGGCATAAGTGACCTCGAGAGTTAGACAAATTTTTTCAAGTAAAAATATGTTAAATAAAGGTCACAGTTCCCAACTACGGCCTAAAAATAACAGAGGCCGCAGTTGGGAAGAGGCTGCAGGTTGGGAACTGCGCCTTAGTTCATTTCATATTTAGCCTAAAGTGACTTTCAGACTTGGACAACTTTTTTCAAGTAAAAATGTGTTGAATAGAGGACGCAGTTCCAAATAGCGGCCTAAAAATAACTGCTGCATTAGTTTATTTCATATTTGGTCTAAAGTGACTTTGAGACTTAAACAAAATTTTCCAAGTAAAGATATGTTAAATATTGGCCACAGTTCCTAGCTACAGCCTAAAAATAACAGAGGCTGCAGTTGGGAACTGTTGCCTTAGTTCATTTCATATTTGACCTCAAGTGACTTTGAGACTTAGACAAATTTTTCCAAGTAAAAATGTGTTGAATAGAGACTGCAGTTGGGAACTGCGGCCTAAAAACAACAGTTAATTCATTTTATATTTGGCCTAAAGTGACTTTGAGACAAACAAAATTTTCAAAGTAAAAATTGTTAAATAGAGGCTGTAATTTCCAACTGCTGCCTAAAAATAACATAAGCCACAGTTCCCAAATGTTGCCTTAGTTCATTTCATATTTGGCCTAAACTGACTTTGAGACTTAAGACACATTTTTTCAAGTAAAAATGTGTTGTATAGAGACCGCAGTTCCCAACTGCGGCCTAAAAATAACAGCAGCCACAGTTGGAAACTGTGAGTGATCTATTTTCGAAATTAGTTTTAAAATTAATCTATTTTGGAAATTAGTTTCAAAAGTGGTCTATTTCAAGGAAAAAAAATCAACGAAACATTGGTACATTTACTGCAATTCACTCCCATTTAATAAGAGAGGGACAATGAGAAAACTTGGTTGGGTACATTCATATACACCAATGCATACAGACAGGGCAACACAAGAAAGACCGATGTGTTTCCTGTTGTTCTCTTTACGATCACTGGATCGATATAAGCAGTTAGATCATAACCTTCAAACTAACAGACAAAAGTCCTAAAGCACACACAGGTAGTAGAAGCATCTGCAGCTGCAATGCCAACTTTGCAATACTGCAGATTGATGGAAATATTCGGAAAAAATAGTACCGATAAAGCCACAAACTGAACAAATACTGAATATCCATATTGACAGTTCAAAAGGCTCCATCATTTTATCATTTTAGAAGTTCAACTCATCTGTAACAATATCATTCTAATTTTGCCCATCCCAAAACAGGGATGAAAAACGAAAAAAGACAAAAGAATTCAAACCCAAGCATACCAACTAAATTCCAAGATGAAAAGCTATTCCTTCAAACTTGGAGATGCCAGCTCATCGACCTAAAACTTGAAGCAGGACACACAAAACAATGAGCATCATAGATCTCTCTGTTCTGAGGCCTAGCAAGAACATCTTGTGTTCAGGACTGCAAAAGCAAACTGCGTCAGAGCTTCAGCCTCTAATATCAACCATCATTAAAGTAAAAAGATATCCAAACCAGACCAGCAACTGCAATGAAATAGAGCTTGCTGAAGACTGATTTCACCACAATTTTAGCAGCAGCAACAGGGAGATCTGATATTGGTCTTCGGTCACTAATAGGTCTTCTCAAAAGCTAGGAATCTCTCCTTCCTCCAAGTCCTCATCATCAAATATTCCATTGAAGTTATTGTCCAAGCACAAAAAGTCATCAGGATTTATGTCTTCAACAAGATCTGAATAAACATCTCTGAGCTCTTGCTGAAAGTCGAACTTATCATCCTGTGAAGGCATCACTGGATCACTGAAGTACATACTACAGTCAAACTCATCATCCTGGGGCTTTTGACAAACAACAGGTTTCGAACCTTCAGCAACTGTCCGATGTATCTTCATAGGATTTAAACCAACACCGCAATTTATATTGACTTCCTGCAGTACTGAAGGTTGATGTCCATTACCAACAGGCATCAACATCTGCATATCTGATGCATCACCTGCATATGGATCCATGATTCCTGCAAGATCTGTGATAAGAGTATCGGCGGAGACCTCACCCTCTTCTATCTCCTCCTCCACGAAAAAGTTTCCTTTTGGGCTGAGCTTCCCATCAAAGGAAGGTGGAGGCTCTACTTTCACAAGTGATGTTGGCCTTGCAACCTTTTCTACTTCAAAATCGTAGCTATGACAAGGGAGAAAAACAAAGATGACAGGATACTCCAGAATCACAACATCAAGCAACTGTTTGCCTATAGGGGCATTTACATCCAACTCACGAAATGGAGAGTTAAGCCCCTGCAAAAATTTTAGAAAAAACATATAAGAACATGTACAGTTTACTGTTAGAATTTTGGAATAGATGGCATCTGAAAGAACACATTTTACCTTTGGCGTTTTCCTAAGGAAGAACTTCAAATCATCTATTTGTACTTTACGGTACACGCTCAGCTTATTTCTTAATGGGCCTGGTGCTAGATGTTTCTCGATTACAGAGTGCAAGTTGGCATGTTCATCTACACTGTAATACAGAAAATGTTGAATCTATTTTTAGTTCTCAAGCTAATATGTACCGTTAAAATTTAGCATAAAAGACTTTCGATGGATGGATTGTTCTAACTCACCTATGGTCAATAAGCACAACATCTGTTGCATTAAATCTCCACTCAATTGTCCAAAAAATGGATTTCTTCCTGGAAAATACCCACAGAAAAAGCTAGCTTTAGTAGAAATCCGAGAACAGTGTTTTTACTTACAATAATAACAGACGGAAAACAACATGCAGACAAACACCACATAAAACAAGAGTACAGTTCTCTCCAAGTTCACCATTTTTTTATCATGCAATAAGAATCAGCAATGCAAAGTATGAGAGTAGTTTTGAATAGCAGTAATTTCATGAGAGCATTACCCCATCTACAGTATTATATAATTAAAAAACCAGTGTCACTGGATTCTACAAAGAATATGACAACTGAGCAAAGGAAAACTCAGGACAGAGATTAAAGTCGAACCAAAAGATTATAACACAAAGGATAACCTCCACAGTTCCGATATTTAGGCTCGATTATACAAAGAGATGGAAAGATTTGTGAATATGTTATACATAGGATCCAGGAATGGTGGCTTAAGTAGAGAAGCGCTAGTGGTATTTTGTGTGACAAACGTATACATTTGAAGTTGAAGAAAAAAAAATTATGGAACAGTTATTAGATCAGCAATGATGTATAGAGCAAAGTATTGGGTAACAAAAAAACAACATGTCTAAAAAATGTACATCGGAGACAAGGATGCTAAGATGGATGTGTGGTAAAACCAACAAGGATAAAATTAAAAACAAACATATACGAGACATGGTAAAGGTAGCTCATATCCAAGATAAGTAGTCATTTGATAAGTACTGAATTTGAAGGTAGAGTTAGGGGAAGGGGAAGACTTAAGTTTACTTAGGTGGAAACAGTAAGAAAATATATGATGGCTTACGGTCTTGCATAAGATATTGTGCTAAACCAATCAAAATGGAAAACCATGATTCATCTGACCCCAACTAGTGGGGAAAAAAGGCTTTGTTGTTGTGGTTATGCAACTAACTAGATGCTTCATAGTCAATTTGATATTTTATGGAAATGTATAACTTGGACCTATTGCACCTAGAATAATTTTTAGTACTGACCCACCTTTTGAAATTATTTACCGAACTGATCCACTTTCGAAACTATTTACCAAACTGACTCACTTTTGAACACGTCAGCATAACACGCTGTCGGGAACAACAACTTCTTCGAAAATGAAGTTGTTCTCAACAGCGGATTCTTCAATAGTTTTTTTTTTGTCAAAATCGTTATTAGGGATAGTGGCTTCAGTTCATTTCACATCTGAGTGAGAGCTTCAAGACTTGGGGAAAAAATTATACTTAGAAAAAATTTGATATAACTGAAGCCGTTATCCCAACAACGGCTACAGTTATATCAATGACGTTATTGGGAATAACAGCTTCAATTTAAACCAATTTTATATTTAGAATTTTTTTTCTAAGTCTTGAAGCTCTCACTCATATGTGAAATGAACTGAGGCCGTTATCCTCAATAGGGGCTTCGACAAATTAACTATTGAAGAATTCGTTGAGAACAACGGCTTCATTTTCGAAGAAGGGGTTGTTCCCGACAATGGTTATGCTGACGTGTCCAAAAGTGAGTCAATTTGGTAAATAGTTTCAAAAGTGGGTTAGTTTGGTAAATTATTTCATAAGGTATGGAAAAACATCTTGCACCTAAAGGGCTCAAATTGGCGGACCTAACACGAAATACCAAGAATTGGGAGACCTAATAGCACCTATATGTATATAAAAGGGGGTTATATGCACAAAGAAAATAATAATAATTGAAGACAAAACGGACGCAACAATTTACAATAAAAGTAGCCTTCATTCCGAGCTTCCGACAATCTTTTCGATTCAATAGCATTGATCTTATAACTCTCTTCAGATTCATAAATGCCGCTATCAAAGTTCTGCCGCACCTAACTATTTCTCCCTCATTCATAAACCATTTCAACCTATCTTCGACTTTTTCCTTGGTGAAGCCATCTCTAACCTCTCACGGATGTGATCAATGCATCTTCCTTAATCACATTCTCAGCCCAATGGAAAAAAATTTATATTCACTACGGGATAGCAAGGTGCATACATATTTGTATCCTCAATTATCATGAACTCTAAATGAGCAATTCACCACATTAACCGTCTTGTCATGATTTTGTGGGAAACATACAATTAGATGATCATAATTTCTTTTTGCACATGTGTCTTGTAAGTTCATTCACATCTGAATGACAGCTTCAAGACATGGAAAAAAATTATACTTATGAAAAATTGATATAACGGAAGTCATTATTCCCAACAACAACTACAATTATATCAATGACGTTGTTGGGAATAGCAGCTTCAGTTTAAACCAATTTTACATTTAGAAATCTTCTTCTAAGTCTTGAAACTCTCATATGTGAAATGAACTGAAGGTAGTTATCCCCAACACGAGCTTAGACAAATTAACTACTGAAGAAGTCATTGTTGAGAACAGCGGCTTCATTTTCGAAGAAGTTGTTGTTCCCGACAACACGTTATGCTGACGTGTCCAAAAGTGAGTCAGTTTGGTAAATAGTTTCAAAAGTGGGTTAGTTTGGTAAGTTATTTCAAGGGTCAGTAAGGAAAAATTCTTGCACCCAAAGGGCTTAGGGGGGTGTATTGTATTAGGATTTAAGACTTTTTTGGCTTTAAAAAGTCTCGTGGATTTTAAAAGACTGTGTAGGAATGTAATGACTTATAATATTTTTTTTTAAGATTGTTATAATCCAGATTGTCTTGTTGGGATTTTAAAAGATTTGTATCATAAGAATTTATAGGATTTGAAAGGAATTAAGGATTATATGGATTTATAAGATTTGAAAAAATACATGGATTTTTAGCAAACATTCAATTATCAATTTTCAATATAATCAAAATTACACCAAAGTATAATCAAAACATTAGCATTTCCCCATAGTATAATCAAAATTAAACCAAAGTATATAAAACACTAAAAAATTAACCCAATACAAAATTTTCCATCTTTTAATAGCCAGTTTGGTATAGCTTCATGTCCTCCTAAGTAGCATTTCTCCACATATCTAAAGCTATGCTAGCCGTCCATGCATTAGCATCTTCTCGTTCCTGCTCTTGGGTTTGAGCAATAGGTTCAAAACTATTGTCTTCATTAACTACTAACGATAAAGATGGAGATTCGTCTATTGGTTCAATTGGAAATTCATCATAACGACATTCTTTGCGAAGAAAGTTATGTAGTGCTTGCTGCACATGCTAACACAAGTTCTGCTTGTGTCTTAAATAGAAAAGGAGGTGCTGACTTAAAAATTGTGAATCGCGATTTAAAAATACCAAATATCCTCTCAATCACGTTCCTCAAGGATGCATGGCAAAGATTGAACACTCCTAAAACAAGATACGTACACAAATTTCAAAATTACAAACAACCATTATAACCAACTGAATTACTGCGTGTAGTTGAAATAATTAAGCATGTTATGGCGACGTGGGCACCTTCTTGCGCCTTCTTCCCGTGGCACCGATTCGTCATCTGCTTCTTTAGCTTAGTATGACTTCTTTCACGCTTTTGAAAATTGTTTTGTTATGCGAGTTTTTCAATCTTCTTCCTTCTATTCTATGCTGAGAGTAAGTGGAAATGACCGCTACCCATCAAGAACAATCACCAAAAGTAATCACAACTCATCGCATAAAAGCGAAAGAATAAAAGAGATTACTTCCAACAATATAACGTCAATTAGAAACTTTGTAATTAACATATAGTAGTAACCAATTCAATTCGAAAACCCAACAACCATTCTTTTTTTATTATTACTGTACATCACCAATCTCCCAATTCTAAACTCATCCCTCTCGTCCTCTTCCTCCCAAATCCCTTTCGGCACAGTCACAACCAATCTCCCATCCACGTACTCCGCACATGCCAATCTTGGCCTCGTCGAATTCGGTAACCTAAACCTCCGCCGATCCAACTCCATCTCCTCTTCAAAATTCTCGCCTCCGTCCCTGATCACCACCTTCAACACCCCGGGTAAATCTCGACCGCGCGCGCCGCCACATCGGCATCAAAATTGTTGGTGGGGACCACGAAGCGGAAGGCGGTGGGGCCCTCCTGGACCGCCACGTAGACGTCGGAGAGGAAGGGGAGTTCGAGGACTTTGCTGAAGATGTGGGGGAGGTGGCGGAGCTTCATGATGGCAGCAACGGTGATCGGGTGGATCCACATGGTGGCACGGATTTTAAAGTAAGAAGAAAACCCTAACCCTAACCCTAACCCTAACCCTAAAAATGGTTTGAGAGAATGAAGTTTCTAAGCTGAAATGAAAGAGTAGGGAATAGTCTCTTGGGTTTGGATGGTATTTTGAGATTGATTTGGTATTTATACAACACACAAAAAGGTCTCACAGAATTCACTCTACAAAACAATCCATGGAAATTAGTGACTTTTGAATATCAGAAGACTTTTTTTAAGTTATAAAAAGTCTTGATTGAATACCACTAGATTTGGACACATGCTTTAAAAATTCATGATAGTCTTGATTGAATACCAAAAGACTTTTTAGATTATTTTAAAATCTTGATTGAATAGCACAAGACTTTTTTATCACAAAAAAGTTATTTAAAATCTCATGAAATCCTTATCCAATACACCCCCCTTAAATTGGCAGACCTAACAAGAAATACCAAGAGTTGGTAGACCGAACAGCACCTATATGTATATAAAAGGGCGCTATATGCACAGAGAAAATAATAATAACTGAAGACAAAACGGAAGCAACAATTTACAATAAAAGTAGCCTTCATTCCGAGTTTCCGACAATCTTTTCGATTCAGTAGCATTGATCTTATAACTCTCTTCAGATTCATAAATGCCTCTATCAAAGTTCTGTCGCACCTAACTATTTTTCCTTCATTCATAAACCATTTCAACCTATCTTCGACTTTTCCCTTGGTGAAGCCATCTCTAACCTCTCACGGATGCGATCAATGCATCTTCCTTGATCACATTCACAGCCCTATGGAAATTTTTTAACAGGTTTTATATTCACTACGGGATAGCAAGGTGCATACATATTAAGATGCAGAATTCAGTGTGTATCCTTAATTATCATGAACTCTAAATGAGCAATTCACCACATTAACCGTCTTGTCATGATTTTGTGGGAAACATACAATTAGATGATCATAAAGTCTTTTTTGCATGTCTCATAAGTTCATCCATGACTAAGGGAGGTAAGGGTTTAAGTCAACAGTTCGACACCAATATGCTTCAGAAATGTCTTTCGATTGAAAGACTACTGTTTGCAAATTAGATCTCGATATCAAAATCCCTCAACCAAACTAGGGTGACAACAGATATGCACACATGAACATAAACATATAAGGGATAAGTTATATCAGCAACATACCATACCCGACACAAAAACTGATAAGAAATTCTGATACATCATTGATAGGATATGACAGAAAATGATGTCGAACTGGACAAGCATTGCAAGCAGGACAATATTTCCCCTGCTTAATTAGTGTCACTGACCCATAGCAGACCACATTCTATTTCAAAGATTACTTTACAATCCTAACTAATCATCCATTCCTAATAGTGATCCTGTATATACCATTATCCTAATTCATATGCTGGTAAAATGCTTTAAATGGGTGACAAATTACAGTGGCAACAAACAGGATATCAGAAGTTGCATCCAATTCTCATTTCATGCCATTACACTATGCCCCTTAAATAAATCAATGAACAAACGATTAGCATGTCCATCTAATAGTATCAAGAAGTGAATTAAGAAAGGAAATGCCAATTTGATCAATACAGTCAAGCATTTCATGAAAGAAGAACCTACAATACCCAGTGTTTTAAATATCTATCGTTACAACCGTTTTACTCTTCGTTATATCGTTTTGGACAAGCTAAGGTTACTGAAACCAATGTTTGAAACGTTATTCGTCCGTTATATCAATTGATGTCTTCAATGTATTTACCTGATTTAATATCTAATATCGGGTGTTATAAAAGAAAAAATGTCATAGACCTTCGAGTTAGGGTTCAAATCCAAATCCGATTAGACCCTAACTCATCGTATGAAAGGAGAGAAAGAGGTGAAAAAAATCAGCTAAAATACCTAATCATCTTTCATTCTTATCGCTTCCTCTCCCAAAAGTTTACCACATCATCACTCCTCTTTTTGTTATTTACTGTGTAACGCGCAGAGGAGATGTGGTCCTAGGGTATTCAGTTATTAAACATGTGAATAAGAGATTCACTCGTAATCTCCAATAATAATGGACAATATTGGGGATTTGTAATTATATTATAGATTATAAAGAGATGAGAGAAACTAAAACTGAATGTGATGGAGATATGACAAAGAAAACATCATATTCATCCAAATCTCATTGGCTCTTCCTCTTCAAAATTACAAATTTGATTTTATTTTCGCTATATCCTTTTTTAATTAAGTTAATTGCTTCTATGAGTGTATATACAAAAAGAATAATAAATTAGCATCTCCAAGGTTAATAAACTATAAATTAAAATATTACTGTAAAGCAGCATGAGTAGATTGCTATATGGAGTGAACAGAGAGACCTTTTAACTTGTCTTCAAGTTTTCTTTTGAAAAATTGATTTCCTTGTATTCAAATCTTTAATATGTAGATATCTTTCTTTTATGTATTACACTTCATGTAGGGAATTATACATTTTGTAACTATTATTACTTGCATTAGGTTGCTTGTATTTGTAATATAGAATGTGCAAAGTTCATTTAAATCACAATTATGAAACATAATTTCTTCCAATATGTTAACGAGATATTGTTTAAATATCGCTGATATAATGCCGATATCCGGCATCCGATATGAAAGTTTGTCTTCTGATATGGTACCGATATCCGATATTTAAAACATTGACAATACCCCCTACTAATTTGGAACGAGAAAATAATGAAGGATTGGTTTAATCATCAATTCTTGAAGAAGCATAGAAAGATTGTCTATAATAATGTGGATTGTTCAAATCAACTATCACAAACAAGGCATATTAAAAATGTATTGGATAGCCTAAGATCGGTCCTAACCCAATAAGTATTATGTCATTAAAAATTCCTTAAAAGTACAAAAATATATTTATAAATTTAGAAAAAAACTTTATCAAATTGCCGATAAAATTGCTCATCCCTCTAATCTTCATCATGAAATAACCATTTAGGTAATTTGAAATGTGGAATGTTTCATTCTCCATATTGTGATTGCTCTACTAACTAAGAACACATTTAACAATCTAAAGATTGAACTCAATAAATCCTCTAACCCAATTGTCCTCGACATCAAATTAATAACAGTACATAAAGATATTCATAAAATTGGATAAGAACCTTTATCAAATTGCCGATAAAATTACCCATCTTTCTTATATTCCCCATGAAGTATTTACTTAAGTAATTTGAAATGTCGAATATTTCACTCTCCATATTGTGATTGCACTAATAACTAGGAGTGCATATAACAACTCCGACGACCGAACTCAATAAATCCTCCAACCCATTTGTCCTCAACATCAATTCAAAGACAATACACATCAAGAATCAAGAACGATAACCCGAAACAAACCTCTGATCATACCGAGACCGATTGGCCTCCCGCTTCTCCATCCCCGGCGGCAACAGCAACAGCTTAGTCCCTTTCCTATTTGCCGCATTCCTCAGCATCATAAGCCCCCGCGGCAACCTAAACCCAATATACCCCCTAAAACCACTCCCCGCCATCCTCTTCGCCGACTCTGCCACCCTCTTCGTCTCCTCCAACAAGTTATAATCTAAACCACAAAAAGAACCAATCAAGATTACAGCTTTTTTTTACCGGAAATTTAAAATAACCAAACTTTATCAGCTCAAATCGATAATTGACAAAATGGGTGTAAAAAATTATTCAACTTTTTTACCGGAGATGAGGAGGGCGTCGTCGAATTGGGACAAGGGGACGAACTGGGTGCGGTTGCGCTTGCCGGTGCAGCCGGTGAGGGTTTTGTGGGATTGAACGCAGGGGAGGGAGCAGGATTTGAGGGAGCATGAAGGGCAGCGGTACTTCCATGGGGTTAATTGGCACGAATCGCAAAGCGAATTGGAAGTCGACATTTGAGAAGGGAATTTCAAGAAATTGGAGGTTTGGGGAATTGGGGGAAGAAGCTGAAGGGGTTTAACGGTTAGGGTTTGGAAGGGGGGCTCTTAAATTAGTTTTGGGGGGGAAATCTGGGCCGTTGGATTGAAATATATGTTGGAAAGTCGGGAGTTTTTTGCCGTACTAGGCCACTTTTTGATAGTATTTGCGTTTTTAGGCCAGTTCCCAAACTATTAGCGTTCGTGGGCTAGCCACTGCCACGTCAGCAGCGGCCGCTATTGGGAATAGCGGCATCTTCATATCCACCAAATTTGCACTCCCACACTTGGTAGAGTACGGGGGGGATTGGGTTGAGTATGTGTAAAGGAGGTCGCTAATGCCACTAGCGACCTCCTCCAACTGAGGTCGCTAATCCCAATAGCGACCACAGTGGTAGGCTATTATGAGTCATATTCACAGAGGATAAGCTGATTTGGCAAACAGCATAATCGCTAATGTCAATCGCGACCTATCATACCTGTGGTCGCAATTGGTAATCGCGACCTTAGTATAAACATCACAGAGGATAAGCTGATTTGGCAAACAGCATAATCGCTAATGTCAATCGCGACCTATCATACCTGTGGTCGCGATTACCAATCGTGACCTTAGTATAAACATCCAAGACTCATAATAGCCTACCACTGTGGCCGCGATTGGGAGTAGCGACCTCAGTTGGAGGAGGCCGCTAGTGGCATTAGCGACCTCCTTTACACATACTCAGCCCAATCCCCCCTGTACTCTATCAAGTGTGGGAGTAGCGACCTCAGTTGGAGGAGGCCGCTAGTGGCATTAGCGACCTCCTTTACACATACTCAGCCCAATCCCCCCTGTACTCTATCAAGTGTGGGAGTACAAATTTGGTGGATATGAAGAGGCCGCTATTCCCAATAGTGGCCGCTGCTGACGTGGCAGTGGCTAGCCCACGAACGCAAATAGTTTGGGACCTGGCCTAAAAACGCAAATACTATCAAAAAGTGGCCTAGTACGGCAAAAAATTCGGAAAGTCGGATGGAGTGATTTTTAGGGCCTTTTTCCAAAGTCACCCACAACAAATCGTTATTTCCGTATACATCACTGATAGTGTTGAACTGACCTTAAAAAAAATTGCTCGACCCTATAGTGGATGATTAAACAAATAATGTTGTAAAGTTGAAATTGCTACCATGAACTTAAGGCTGGCAATTGACCCGAATCCGACCCGAACCCGATCAAGTCCGACCTGTTTTTAGTAGGACTCAGGCTTTTTTTATCATCTTTTTGGACCCGGGCTCAAAAAATAATCCCGTTAAAATTTTCGGGCCTGATTCGGGTGCATATGGGTCTGTCCCGAACCCGACTCAATTTATATGTATAGTAATATAGTATATACCCTAAGACCTAAGTCCCTAACTTCTAAAATCTGATCGACTCTTTGAGTTCGACTGCGTCCCTTCATCTCCCTCCAATCTTTGAGCGCTTCGTCTTCAGAGAACGCCAGCCCCCACTCCTAGGCTCCTTCTCTCTCCCTAGTCCCTAATCCCTATATTCTCTCATTCATGTCAGCGTTTGCCCATTTATATGTAGTTTTTTCAACAACAAAAAATTCATCATCAACCCCAACCCTAGCTCCCAATTCAATCTCATATCTCTGTAATCTGAATAGGGGATCTCGAATTCATCATCTGCCAAGTTCCAATTTCAAGTAAATTTGTTGATTCATTGATTTCACATTGTTTTTGTTAATTTTGTGAGGAATTGTAGGAATTTGTTGATTCATTGAATCCTTCATATATATGTTCTCGATATCTTTATTGTTGATTTTTTTCTTTTGCTTAAAAAATTAATTTGGGTGCAAAGAGGGATTTTGGGTTAGATTTCTGATTTTGGCAAAAGATTTAAGAGGAACAATATAGTGGGAATTTAGGCAACACATGCTTTTCCTTAAAAGAATTAGTTAGCCTCTAGCAATCATTGCATTATTTAGAGTTGACAATAAGGGTTTGTGCATGAACAGTCGTTATGGTTTAGAATTAAACAATTTGGTCATTTACCAGAATATTTATCATCCAGCATTTCAAATGTATCTGTATGACTTGATGGGGTTCAAATATATCAATAACTTTTGTGTTGCTGAGTTCGAATTGATCCAATTATGCCTTTCATTCTTTTTTTTTTCATAATTGCTCCAGCAATGTATGAAATGTGTATGTATGAATTGATTGGAAATTTTGGGCACAACCATACGGATATGTATGAAAAGTCATCATCCAGATTCAATTTCTGCATGTGCAAACTCATGTTCTTTTATTAGAAAAAAAAGTACTCACACGGCCACACTATGTCTACACTGCCCAATAAGTGAAAATCACAAAGAACTTGAAATTCTATGACCTGACATCCAGCCATTTTGCTATGAAAGGATGCTGATCTAGTTTTTATATTGTTGTGCAATGTTGCTAAAACCTTGTTCCCCTCGACAAATATATATATATATATAAAGTATGCATACTACATATTTCAATTGATCAGATCAAAATTGCCTTGCCAAGAGCTTCACCGTAGGCAAAAGATTACAAATGTGAATCCTGTGTACATACAACTTATATCTTCTGATGGATATGTTTCTGTTCTGTAAGATATAACTTATAACTTCTTCATTGCTCTACGTGTGGCCGGCTATTGATGCTTAGAAAGTCAAACCTGTTGTTTACAAGTCATTTCCTTTGTCCGAAGCAGCTCAAACTCACGAATTGATGGATAGCAGTGAACATATTGGAAAGATATTGCTTATTCCATGATCGGCAAATAGAACTCGTTGTATGAATAAGTAAAATGTATGCATGTATGTTTTTTTTTTCTAGTTGTTTGTAAGATTCTTGTTGTATGAGAAGCCTCGGTACATTAATGAAAGGAATTGTATGGAACAATTTTAAAGACTACGATAACAATTGTAATAGATTATAATTTGATCATCGAATGTCATTTGAAGAGGGATTACGAGGCATTTTAATCATTATCAATAAATCATCGTTTGTGTATACACACGTCTCTTCATTTGCCTTAGAACTAAGGAGCAACGACTCTGGATTTGGAATCGGGCTGATCTCGGACTTTTTTGATTTATTCGGACCCGAGTTTGGGCTTGAGTTTTGGAGCCCGACACAAAATCGGGCCGGGCTTGGACCCTACAAAAAATTTCGGGCTCGAACTTGGGCTTGTATCAGTCCGGCCCAAACCCGGCCCGTTGCCAACCCTATATGAAACGGCAAGTGTGCCCCAGTTTTTGCTTCTCGTTAAGTATGTGGTGCTATGTATGCGCGAACCGATAATGAGGAAGCAAAACTATATTAGTTTCAAAAAAATTTGCTTATCATTTTCTTTTTTATAATTTTAGTTGTTATCACAATGGACGATAACTACAGTAGTTCTAGTTGTGTCTCCAAAAAATAGGCATATACTACATATTTATACAATATCTATACTATACTATTATTAAGCAAAGTCCCATTTTAGGGGCTTTTTACTATCATGCCCTCAAAAACATAAAAGGCCAAAAAAAAAATATAGGGTTAATATCGGAGGTCAGAAATGTAATTTGCATGTATTGGGAAAACAATTAACATGCATAGATTTGCATGCCTGTCTGCATAGATTTGGGAAAAATAATTAATAGTATAGATTTGCATGTACTTGCATGCACAATTTATTCATACGAAAGTTTCCTTCTATCAAAGCCAGAAGGTGTAACACATGCATGCAAATATCAAAATGTATAAATTGTGGATGCCTGTCTGCATGCGTGCATGCAACCTCTTCGGTGACATGCCCCTTCCTCAAAATCCTACACACCTTTATAGACGTGCATCGCACGTGCATTATACTAGTATTATGTTAAGGCAACTTTTAATTCAATAATTATTATTTGTTTCGCGTGCGATGTACATGTACATGTTAAGACATATTCTAGTATTTTTCACGTGCGATGTACGTTTTGATAAGAGTTAGAGGATTTTCACGTGCGATATACGTGTTAAGAAATAACTTTGGAGCTGGACGTGCGTTGCACATAATTAAAATAGACATATTCTAGTATTTTTCACGTGCGATGTACGTTTTGATAAGAGTTAGAGGATTTTCACGTGCGATATACGTGTTAAGAAATAATTTTGGAGCTGGACGTGCGTTGCACATAACTGGGAAAAATATTTTGAAGAAAAAATACAATTTGTACGTGCAATGCAGTTTTTATAAGTAAAATTTGAGTTGTACGTGTAACATATGTGTATGTTTAGTGTTAAAAACATATTTAAAATTGTTTTGCACGTGCGTTGCACGTTTTAAATAGGTGATTTTTTTTTATTTGTTTGTTTTTGTTGTAATTAATGGAAGAGTTGGAGTTGTACGTGCAATGCACAAGTTTGTATGTTGACAAATGACCATCCCTAACTCTCCCATTATAATATTAGAGATTTTTTTTTATTTTTTAAAAACAAATTTATAAGGCAATCTCCAACTATTTCTCAGACAAATTTAAACTGCAATCATATCTCTCATCCAAACATTTTAAAAACCGTGCAACATTATTGGTGTTAGAGCATCCACAGTCGTTTGCTATAAATGCCAATTTGCCATTTTTAGCAAACGAACGTCTGCAACGGTTTCTCATTTTGCCATTTTATAGCAAAGTTGCTATTCTTGTTTCTCAAATATGAGAAACGAAATACCATTTCTCAAATTATAAAGGACGGGATAACATATCCCGTTGCTCTGATTTTATCATTAATTATTTAATCGAGTGAGACGGAAGAACATATACGGTCTAAATAATTTTAATTAATTTTTTTTAAAGGGTCGGACGGAGAAACATACCCCGTCCGGGATATGATACCCCGTCTCCCCACTTAAATTTTTTTTTTTTTTTTTTTTATGATTCCCTCAGACGGGGAAACATACCCCGGTCGGGGTATGAATCCCCGTCTCTCCATTTTTTTTAATTTGTTTTTTTTTTAATAAATGAACGGCCAGGATTGGATGATTAGAAAAAAAAATAATAAAATAAAATTCACCAGGCGGTACATGATGTACCGTCCGTGAATAGTGGGATGAGTGGAGAATTAATGCTGATTGGGTAGATTTAGGAGTAGTAATTAGGTTTAGGTAGTTAATTAATTATGTTTAGTTATTATTATATTATTTAATTTAGTTAATTAATATAGTTTAATAGTTAATAAGTAATTAACTTTTTTAATTTATTTTAAACGATGAGACGGTATATCATATACTGTCGCTCGCTTATTTCCAAAAAATGAGAAACATATAGCAAACGACCACTGCACGATCGTTCCCCAATTGCTATTACTGTAGCTGCCATTTTATAGCATATGAGAAAAACAATTGTGGACGCTCTTACCTGAATAATTTTCCAAAAAAAAAAAATTGCCGCTTTTTTTTTTTTTACAAAAAAAGGTGCAATATTGCACAAGGTGAATCGCAGTGTTAACTTATAAGGACACGCAATCACATCAGAGTTTGAATCAGAATGACTACTGATCAAGGAACATTTTGTTTGAAATGAGGACGAGATGTTGAATTTTATACGTGTCAGTTAACTTTAGGAGAAAAACTTACTTTTGAAGTTTACATAATAGGGGATAAACACGTGTAGAGTTCAACAAAAGTGCTTTGATAAAAAATTGTTAGAAGAGGTGCTTATATGTGAAGTTTCTAAACAGTTGATGGTGGATTTCTACAAATAAACTGCAAGTGCGGATAATCAAATGATAATTTTCGTCGTCTTCTTCTCCTTCCTCTTCTCTCACCTCAATCCAATTTTGCATACAAATCCCTTCCCATTCCCGTCTCTTTCGTTAAATCCGTTTCCTCCCATAAAAGGGTTGGATCGCACGGGTGAGAGCTTTGAGTGATTTTGGTTGAAATCAAACAAAATTCTTTTAGTTTTGTAATTTTTGGTTGGTTGTAGTTATGTGATCGTTGTTGGATGTGTTTATTTTTTTGCATATTTTTAATATGTTTTAAAGATTTTTGTTTGCTTTAATTTCAACTATTTTCAAGTAAGATGTATAAAACATGACATTTGATTTAACTATGTATAACTGGCTATGTGCACTAGTATAATAGAGTTATAGGGATATATATATATATAGGTAAATAGCAATTGTTGAAGATAGATCTGTAATTATAATATTATTTACGTACTTAAGTGTAAAACCGTCGTGCTATTGGATCCGGGGATAAGATTGTTTTAAGCTGAAACCGGTTCCGAACCCGGATCCGGATCGGGACATGGTTCTCACGGATCGGATTCGAATCCGGGTCCTGTTAGTGGAGGATTCGAACCGAAAGGATCCGATACCAGTACTACTTAAAATGCAAGGATATAAATTTTCTGCTTTAAAATTCTCAAAAACAATTCGGGTAAAAAGTTATTAACTGCCGTGCCCTCTTCTTCGCTGCTAAGAAAAACCCTCGAAACCCACATCAAATTCCAAGCTCTCCCCAAAATTGCCCCAAAAAGTTTTAATCTTGGAAGCCGTAATCGTCTAAAGGTACTCGCTTTTTGGTTATTTTTGATAGGAATGATATGGGTTTCTCAATTCTTGTTGGAATTTGGATAATGGTTGTCAATTTCGATGTGGGTTTTTGATTCATTGATTGCTAGAGATTTTAGCAGAGTTATTTTGTTGTTTGATTATCAACTGTAAGGATGTTGTTGATAATGATGCAGTGGGTTATAGTAATCCAACATTATTGGTTAAGAAAAAGTGGGATATTGGGTTAGGCACTTAGGCTTCGATGATGCTGTGAGGTATAAAATGAGGGGTTTTGGGTGGACATCCTTATATTAATAGCCTCGAGTTTTTGGGTAAGGATGAGTTCATTTTGGAAGAGAAATTTCATGTCAAAATTTAGTTATCTTAGTCCCTTGTTGTTGTTGGCGCATAATTGGTCATTGTTTTATGGTATGGAGGATCATATTTGGATGGTTTGTCAATGGATCTAATTTTTGTTTGATGTATACAAAAACTCGATTGCGTTGTCGTACTTCGTTCCTTGCAGGTGCAAATTGCAGTTGCAGTTGCAGTTGCAAGTGAAAATTTAAAGTTTCCTCTAAAACTCTTGGACTCTAATACCAAAATAGCCAATATAGTTTGGAGGGAAATGATGATTGTAGTATATAAAATAGAGGTTATCTTGAAAGTAGGGGATCTTTCAGTGGTTGAGTCAGAAATTATGGGAAGGATATTTTTTTTTCACGTGCAACTACAGCTGCAATTTGCAGTTACAAGCTATCAAAGCCCCCCTTAATTGGCGTCTTAGCGAGTTAGATCATAGTACTGTTATTTTATTTGATTAGTCACTATTGTAACTTGTGGAGTTAAATGGGATACATGTACATGGTGTGGCTTGAAGTGGATTGTGGTTCCTGACATAATTGTCATTGTCATGACTGCTATTTGTTTTTGTTTAGGTTAATGCGATAAATTTATCTCCTGCCCAGAGTTGTGTTAGAAAATTTAGCAAGTCATAAATCATAGATAGTTGTTAGTTTCCAAAAGCTATAGTGATGATCCTATGTCGTTATAGGCCCTTGAGATTTAATCATTCTAGGAAAACTGGGACCTACTTGATTGGATTAGTAAGTGAGAACTCATGGACACAATGCTGTGTTGTTTGCTGTGCACTGTGTCTGTACTCTATAGTCATGAAGAGAGTTGCATGAGTTTTAATGTAAGCGTACGGTTATTGTAGAATGTATCATAAATTGATTACTATTGGTCTTTGTAACCGGGGCCCTTCGATGATAAATTTGATTGATATGGTTCACTTGTTGAGTGTTAGATATCTCAGCAAAGAGGTATAGTTTGGTGGTAGGAATATTGAATTTATATTTAATAGAGAAACATGACTTGGCTATGTAATTTGTTTGAGCAGAAAGTGCATATATCATCCTAGGTCAGGCAGAATATGATTCTTCCTTAATGTAAATTGAAGCAAAGATGTGTGAATTGCGAGGATTTTGAGTATCGTGGTTGTCGTTATTTCATTTGAAGAGTTTTTTTTAATAAATATTTAATGCAGGTAGCTTTGAAATTTGCAATTGTTTGCAGTTTCGGCCCTCACATTCATCAGGTTGATATATTCTTGTAGTTGTGGGGTGTGGTTGTGTGTGGTTTAACTTTTAAATGCCAGCAGACATGTCATCCTCAAAGGTAGCAGACACCAATATTGAAAATAAATAGCCTATTCATCTTTATGTCAAAGTAAATTGATATATCTCATCAACCCAACATGCATTTGGACGAGTGGAACCTGACATTGCCTCCTCTGACATTTTGACACAAAAATATCAACCAAAATGTATTTAAATCAGGTGCATACTTTATTACTTTTGGTGTTTTGGGTGGAGTGCCAATGCCTAACTAACTTATCTTTTAATATCCATAGTTACTAAAATAATAGTCATACATAACATTATATAAGTGTTATTTAGAGCATGTTTAGGACTTATATTTTAATACAACATGACACTAGCATTTACTAAATGTACACACTTATCTGATTTATTTCTGACATCTGCCATCCGACATGTACATTATTTAACCAGACACGGCACTGATTTTCGTCATCTAGAACCTCTGATTTGGTTGCAAATTGCTGGCCTATGAGAATCATATTCTGCTGAAGCAGTTTGCCAGAAGAAGCAGTTCTTTTTTAGGAATAATTACTTACTGAAGCCATTTAAACTTGTAGAACTAAGGAGCAAGAGCAAACCTTTAGAAGTTTCCTAGACTGAGAGTTGAGAGTTTAGAGGTAGTTCATTTATTTGTGGAGAGAGTCGTATTCAATTATAAGGGACATAGAAAGCCAAATGTCAAATAGGACTCCAAAGGCACATGTAATTCGTGTTATAGTTTGATGCATTTTGAACATAAGTAGAATGCTGGATTGTTTTATTTCCTCACTAGGAACTCAATGCTAACACACTCCAAAATCTAAATGCTAGAGTTCCATATTTATTGCGAATGATAGATTCTGATTCCTTAGTCCAGCCGTGTTTTAATCTGAAATTCGTCACAACTGCCTGTGCTGAATCCTTACCAAAGCTATTCTTAAGCATGGGTCCTAATACGTGGATTAAGATTTCGTTGAATCATGGTTTTGTATGATAATGAATCAAAGTTTTTAGGCTTGAGATGGCCTCAAATTCATGAAGAGTCCTTTATGGGACTAATATGTGCTTGTATCCATGACTAAACTCCCACTGGCATAGTGCCTCCCTCTTTGAGGCGTAAAAACTTCTATAATCCTTCATGTGAAATTTATTTATTAGCCCCTACAATCTGAAGCTCTACATAGAGATTTGTATACATTGCAGATTTAAGAGCAATGGTGGATCATGATCTTGGATTTCTAAATCTATTCAGGGGGGAATTTAAGAGGTTGACATTTTGGTAATTTGCATTTTTATTCTACTTTGCTTCTTGATAATCAGAGATAGTTGAAATGCTTTATGGTCTGCAATATGTTTGTATGAGAGGGAACCTAAAGGGGAGTAATCGGTATGCTTTGCAGCCACATGGTCGTTTCCAGTTTACTCGTTCTTTTACTAGTATTCTTATTTGATGTAATTTTATACAGCTATAGTGTATTATTAAACTTGCTAGTGTTTTGTGGATTTATAGAAACCATGAACTTTTTAACATGTTGTTAGGAAATATACAACAACAACAACAACAAAGCCTTTTTCCTAGTTGGGGATTGTTAGGAAATATATTGTCCAGAAATACTGTACTTATCCATATTTGTTAGCTTTAACGTTTTATGGGAGCTGGCTGTGTGAATTTGCAAGAACAGCTCTAACAAATTATCAGTTAACTCTTTATGTGTTTTTGTTAGATTTTAGGCTAAATATAAAAAAAGGACACAAAGTTTTGGGCCAGTTTAAAAAAAGGACACTAAGGTTTTTTGTTTAAAAAAAGGACACAAAGTTTCAAAAAACTCCACTGGGTTAGTTAGGGTTAGGTTTAGGGTTGGGTTAGGGTAGGGTTTAAAAAAACCACTTTCATTTTTTAGTTGTGTTTAAAAAAACCACATTCATCTTTTATTTGTGTTTAAAAAAACATCACTTAACTAATCAGATGTTTAAATAAACCCACCCGAACTAACCCTAACCCTAACTAACCCAGTGGAGTTTTTTGAAACTTTGTGTCCTTTTTTAAACAAAAAAACCTTAGTGTCCTTTTTTTAAACTGGCCCAAAACTTTGTGTCCTTTTTTTTATATTTAGCCTAGATTTTATTGTTGCAAGTGCTTGCCCATTGTCCAACAATGTCATTTTGCTGATCAGCTTGTCCATTGTGTACTTTTTGTATTGCTGGTTAGTATAAATTGTTTATATATACAATCTTAATTATCTTACAAATTGTTTTTGACTTAGTTGAAGACATTGTGTCAACAATAAATGTCTTATAGGGACTGATTTAGGCTAGATTTACTAAAAGAGTCCTCATGGAAGATATTTAGAATTATGTCCTCCATAAGCTATTTCCGGGATGAATGTTGGCATTGTCTTCTTACCATCCAGTTTGGAATGGAGATGGGAGTCTTATTGAATCTGATCCATCCATTCATTAAGTGAAAGAAGTTTATTCTTCTGTTGCCTATGAAATCCATGTATAAAGTACATACCATATTATCCATTAACACTTTTGACTTCTGAAATATAGTAATTGACGTGGTTGTTTGGTTCTCTTTGTTTTTTTTATGTTGTGATTTGCCATACGGATGGACATCTAATATGGAAGAATTTGCAACCTAGTAATATATAGCTCTACAATTAGGGAGTAAGTCAGCAATTTTTGAGTTGTTGATTTGGCGAAAACTGTGAATATGCTGTATGAGATTAAACCTTTTGAAAGATTTACGTATTGATTTAATTATCTTTTTGTGTGTAGATTTTTGGTATGCTAAATAGCTACTGGAAATCTGAATCATGTCTCCTTACATTTGGTAAAATAATAAATCTTTTTCATTGAATAGCTTTTTGATATAAAGAGTTTTTTATCATTCTCGAGATAAATGGACTATCCTAAGTGTTACATGTTTGTTATGTGGCTAAATTATTATTTTTTAGCTAAATAATTTATCTTTTAGTCTAGAGTCTAGTGGGCTAGAGGGAATCTGTAGTTGGTAGGTCCTTCAATACCCCTGTAGAGAGCTTGTAGATTTCTCGATTTTGTTTCATAGTCGCCATAACCATTTAGAGGTGGAAAGGCTTAGATAATTATATTTTTTGTAAATTTATATGTTGCTCTATGCCTCTATAATGAAACATCGTTGTGCTTGTTACTGATAAAAATACACTTGATAGTATATTTCTCCTATAATAAGTTTTCATTTTTATATTGTTTGTTGGTTTGATCTGAACTATATAATCTTGTTATACCACTATTTGCAGCAATGTACGATAATATGGCTGGCCAGGGTGGGGCTCAGAGACCCCCAATGAATCCTCAACCAAACCCTTTTGACAATGCATTCTACGGAGCAGGATCTGGTCTCATCCGTGGTGGCTTGGGTGCATATGGAGAGAGATTCTTCGGTTCCAGCTCCGAGTTCATGCAGAGCAATGTACAGATTATGTCTAAATGTTTATACTTTAATGTATATTGTCATTACATCTATAGTTGCATCAGCTTCTTTGCTTTCGAATTCTTGTGAAGCAGATTAGTAGGTATTTCTCCAACCCTCAATATTATTTTCAAGTAAATGACCAGTATGTGAAGAACAAATTGAAGGTGGTCTTATTTCCATTCCTACACCGGGTATATACCGACTTCTTCTTTTGCAACGACTTCCTTTTAAATCAAAAGATGATATTCAATATCACTCCTGCTTCTTACTTCACAATCCTGTAGGGACACTGGGCGAGGATCACTGAACCAGTTGGGGGCAGGCTATCCTACAAACCTCCAGTCTACGATATAAATGCACCAGATTTATACATACCTCTCATGGCCTTTGGCACTTATGTCATCCTCGCAGGCTTCACCTTTGGTCTTAATGGAAAGTAAGTGCATACAAGTTTATTCATCCTTTCTCTTTATAAAATGTAACCTTCAAAAAACTTGATAATTCTATAACCCCTCAACGTAAAAAATTACCGTAAGTATATAAGTGTCAGATAAGGGTATTTTGGTGAGACTTAAAGTTTGAGCATGGTTATATCGAATTATCAAGTTTCTTCTGGGCTCTTACATCAAAAGAAATATTTTTATTTTTTATTTTTTTTGAGGGGTGAAATCCAATAATGAAGGCTAATCTACAGGTTTAGCCCTGAAGCTTTGAGCTTACAGTTCACGAGGGGATTGATCGGCTGGGTTGCTCAGGTTGCGCTGCTAAAAGGAATGCTCTTCTCGTTGGGCGGTGGAGAGGCCCCACTCCTCGACATTGTGGCTTACGGTGGTTATGCCTTTGCAGGTATCTGCTTGGGTTTGTTCTCGAGGCTTTGTTGGAATTACTCGTATTACTTTGTCATGTCTTGGATGGGTATGTGTATGGCAATGTTCCTGGTGAAGACGATGAAGAGGGTGCTTTTCACGGAGATGAGGAACTACGAGAGGCATCCGAGCAGGCAGAATTACCTTCTTCTCTTCATGGGCATTATTCAGCTTCCCTTGTTCTTCTTCCTTGGCAAACTTGATGTCTAATCCAAAACCAGTTTTGTTTCTCAAAGAAAAGAAAATTTGATGATAATATATATGCGATGCTTTTTAATATCAATTAGGAATAATTACAAGTAATGCAGATGCGAAACATGGAGAGATTATTTTGTTGCTGCAGTGCTTCTCACTTGAAGGAATCTTGCATGGTCTAACTTATAAGTTTTTTTTTTTTTTTTAAATAAAAATAAAAATAAAAGATGATCGCAGTCATCGTTTCATTAACGATCATTCCAAAAACAAAGCAGTACAAAGACAACTCAAAATACAAGCTTGTAGAAAACGAAAACAACAATAGTTACATAAAGGGAAAGTCTGACATTCAATAGAGACCCAAAAAAATACCAAATCAAAGTACATCCGTCGCCCCCCTTCAGTCTGGTTGGCGATCCACTCTGTACTGATCTCATAGCCTAGTTCCCTTCATCGATCTTTATCTTCTTCCTTGCCTCCTCAGCCCTTGCCCAGTCATGGATAAACAAGAAAATTTTATTCATTGAGGTTTAAAATTTGTAAGAAATATTGCGAAATATGAAGTTATTTCTTTCTAACCATAGGTTCCACATTGATACCGCGATAGTTATGTCCCAAGCCTTTCTATCTTCTAATCTAATGTGCTCATCTCTTAAACTCCCCTGAATGTCAGAAGTTGAATTCGGATATTTGGTACACCCAAAACCCCTACGGACTACCTCCCAAGTAATCCTAGCCTTTGGACATCGGAAAAAGATGTGATCGGCATCCTCTTCCCCTGATAGATACACCCCGCAAGTAACGTCTAATTGTATGTTTCTCTTTCTAAGTTTAATTTTAGAAAGAATCGCATTGTTGTGAACTAACCAGCAGAACACTTGACTTTCAGGGGCACCTTAGCCCCCTAAATGATTCTTTCTTCTTTACATCTCAGCCCCCCATCGTTGATCTAATTATACATAGACGACACCGAGAAAACTTTTGATTCGTCCCTCTCCCACCATCTTATGTCCTCGCTACTATTCATCTGACTCCCTTCTGCTTGGATTAGTCTGTTCAGTTCTTCGAACTGTGCAGTACTCTCCGACGTAATGCTGTCCGATACCCGTAATCTTAGTTTTCCTCTCTTCCAAACGTCTGCGACAGTCAAATCTAAGTTCGTCGTGGCGGCCGCAGCAAGTGGAAATCGGTTTTGGAATGTCGTGGTACCGCACTATTTATCCTTCCAAAATCTGGTACATTTTCCATTTCCAACTATGCATCTAGTGTTAGTATGGAATATCTCTCCCTGCTTCATAATACCCTTCCAAAGGAATGATACTTTGGCCGACGCACTTTTCCCTTCAAAGCCGAATTTTCTTCTTTTACGGAAAAGGCCGACAGAGTAGTTCCACCATCCCTTGCGCTTATAAGAGATCTTCCACCACCACTTGCTTAGCAATGCTCTATTCATGTCATGTAGATTCATGATACCCAATCCGCCGTATTCCTTTTTCTTACATACTCTACTCCATTTTACCAGGTGCATTCCTTTGTTGCCCTCCTCCGTTCCCTTCCATAGGAATCTTCTTCTAAGCTTATCAATCTTGTTGATGATCCACTTAGGCAATTCGTAGATTGACATAATAAACTGCGGAATTGCACTAAGCACCGAATTTAACAGGATAATCCTTCCTCTTAGGGAGAGGAAACGACTCTTCCAACCTGCGAGCTTTTTGGCTATCTTATCAATCAAGACCGTCCAATCTTCTTTAAGTAGCGCCCTTGGCCTAATTGGCGTACCTAAGTATTGAATTGGAAATTCGCTCTGACCACATCCTAATAAATCCGTTATCTTAGAAACTGACATTGAAAGTTGGTCGCTTATTGGGATGATGCTAGTCTTTTCTAAATTAACCTTCAGGCCTGACCATCCTTGAAAGCTTATGAGCGCTGCCTTAATAGCTACCACTTCATCCTTTTCAGTTTTCCCGAATAGTAGGGTGTCGTCCGCATATTGTAAGATCGTCATTGTTTGTGCGATTCCTTTAATCTTAATCCCTTTGATAACGCTTAGTTCCTGGCCTCTCTTTATCATTTCTGCAAGCCCGTCCGCGACGATAGCAAATAGTAGGGAAGATAGGGGATCCCCTTGCCTAAGCCCTCTTTTGCTTCTAATTTCTTTTTCTTGCCATCCGTTCACTTGGATGAACGATTTCCCTCTTTGAACACACATTTTCATCTACTCCCTCCATTTCGCTCCAAATCCATTAAGCTCTAGCGCTTCTTCCAGACACTCTCAGTGCACTGAATCATAAGCCTTCTGAAAGTCCAGTTTCAGAAGAAATCCATCCGCTTTTGCTCTGTAGCCCCTGAAGTCAATTTCGTGGGCTGATGCTATGTTGTCCATAATATCCCGCTCTCGAATGAACCCACATTGCGATGGTGCGATCACTTCGTTTAGTTTTGGAGCCAATCTTTGGGCCAACACTTTAGTGATTATTTTGAACGAGCCGTTAAGCCAGCTAATTGGTCTGAAATCTTCGTACGAGCAGACTAGTTGCTTCTTTGGAACCAATATGATTATGGCATAGTTAATCCTATCCAGCTTAGCAACGCCGTTGAATAGCTTGTGGAATACGTTCATCAAATCTTCTTTAATTATGTTCCAGTAAATTTTGTAGAAGAATATAGGCAATCCGTCTGGTTCTGGAGCCCTTTCCTGTCCTAGGATTTTGATTGCCTCGTAGACCTCCGATTCAGAGAATCTATTCTAGATACCCTCGGACCCATCTATTCTAGAGGAGCTCCACATATCTTGCTGAAGTCTACATCTACCAGTTGTGTTACGACCCAATAGTTCATGAAATTTCTTGTCTAAGTGTTCTCTGATCAGGCCCTCTTTCTCTGTCCAAATTCCATCAACCGATAAGCCCATGATATGATTTTGTCTTCTTCTAACTTATAAGTTGTCTGAGCATTTTATAGTTTCTAGTTTTACACAGCCACAAGAGTATTCGATATTTTCATTAATTTTTTGTTAGACATACACCGCGAAATGGGTTTGTTTACTGGTCAGGTTGCAAATGGATGGATACTGACTGATTTACTGAATCCTGGTTTGCATGTATTCAGTATACTTGTGCATACCCATAGTATTGCATAGCAAAATGTCTACGTCGATGTTGTTACACATTGGTAATGTAATGCGATGACATAGTCAATAACAAATGCTTCACTAAAAGAAGTGGAAAAATATTTTCATGAACTGACTGGCTATAACTGACAATAACCTAATGCAAACAGAATTTGAATATTATTGTTTGATGTAGTTGTACTACAACAACCAAATAGAGGAAGAAGGTTGAGCTCGTTGTCAGTTGTGTAATTGTCATACGTGCACAGATCAATAAAATCCAACAAATAATTTAGAGACTGTGTAAATTCTGCTATTGCAGAGGTGTAATACGAAAAACACCCTCGAATTAGAACACAAAACACAATAACGACAAGGGGTTATATGAAAAAATACCCTGGAAATTTAAGAAGGAAAAAAGGAAAAAGTTTGGTGCCAAAAAGGAAACGATTGTCATCCAATCTCTCTCTTTTCTCTAATGGCTGTCGCTTATCATGCGCCGCCCTCCTTATCGTGCGCCTCTCTCATGGCGGACGATCCGTTTTCTCCCAGCTCGAGCAGCAGCAGATCCCGCCTCCTTCCGAACCACTCGCTTTCGTGCTCACGTGCTTTCAGGTGGTCACGTGCGCGTTCTCCGGCCTCGATCCAGTACGGAATCCCGATCGAGATGAAGAAGAGGAGGCGAAAAGTCACGTGCTCATTCTCAGATACACGTGAGCTCTAATATCTCTTTAATTGATTCGCTCTTTCATCGCCTTCTTCATTTAGGGCATCTTTTACTGTTGAGTCAATACGATTCCGATTCATCTCATTATTTAGGTTTTTCATTGAACTATAATCCTAAAGTATCCACAATGACGTCATGCATCAAATTTGCGATTTCAAAAAATGTCCATCGAGAATTTTTATGGTGGAAGGCAAGAGTCTAGATGTAGATGTAGCACAAGAAAATCTAATATATTAATAATATTATTTGTTTTCCTCCAGTTCTGAATCGAGGAAGGAAACTTAAGTACGCCATAACAATGAGTCTTATTACTACCAGGAATATACAAAAAACTATGATCCCATAATACTATGAGGTTCATGTTTTAAAAACTATATATGATTTCCTCTTGTATTGATGAAATTAATATGTTCTTCTATATATTCCTGCTCCAAATCTATAAGGTTGCTATCTATTATAACATTTCAATAGTATAATTTTAGATTTTGAAGGCAGTTTCCCATCATATACAAGGCATGCATTAGTCTCTAACAAATTGCATCATACGTACTAGTGAAAATGGTCAATCGCTACTCTCTTTCTTCTCTTATGTATTTATATACCTGTAGAAATTGACCTTAGTATTTTTTGGAGGCTTATCTAGCCGAATTGAGCCCTCTTTAGTAGCACCGGTATCAGGTCGGGTTGGGTAGTGAGATACCCGGACCTTGCCCCATGGCAACGGATCAAGGTCCGGATCCGGGTCTATCTAAAATTTTCGGGTTCGGTTTGGGTCCAATCGGTCCCCGGGTACCCAACGGAGCTAATAATCCAAGTAGTTAACATCCAATAAATCGCCTGGTTAATTTCCGATTAATTGCTAATCGGAGGCTAAGCGATTTTTTTTAAAAAGTGATTTTCATTATTTTAATAATTAGCTATTTATGCTGGTATAATCGGCCGATTAGTGGTTAATCGGCCGATTAACCGATTAAATCTCCTCCTATAATATTCATACTTGTTTGCATTATTTGGGTTCAATCCTGCCCAAACTCAAATCCAAATTCAAAATTCAAACTCCTGTGTGTGTTCTCGCAAACCCAAATCTGACCTGTTGTCGCTCTCTTCTTCTTCCTCGCGCAAACCCAAACTCGATCCGCCGCCGCTATCTTCTTCTTCCTCACGCAAACCCAAACCCAAACCCAAACCCAAACACCAATTTTCTTCTTCCTCCTCGAGCAGACTCAAATACGACCTGTCGTCGCTCTTCCTACGCCGTCACAAACTTGACCCGATCCGTATTTGATGCACCTTCTCCTCTTGCTGCTCATTCTCCTCCTCCACGATTATTTTTGTTTGCTGAAACTGACCAGCAAATTCGATCCGACCCACATCCAGAATTCAAACTCAGCTCAAACCAAGTACTATTTTCTTTTTCTCTATAACTATTTGTTCATATTTGATAATCTCATAATAGTTCTATGTTAGGGTTTAAGGTTGCTACATAATTAGGATAGATCCCTTTTTTTTTTTTTCAAATTATATATATTTACATATACACGATTTTTCGATTTAATCCCCGATTATTTTTCGATTAATCACTAATTACTCCTAGACCGATTAGTTCGAAAAATCGATTTTAACTGCCTAGCTAATAATATACGATAATTTTTTTCAATATTTACAAAAGTTTTCAATATTCAAATTCCTAACATATATTTTTTTTCTTTAGAGTACCACATGAATTTGCTACATATTGAAAGTGAAAGTAATATTTAATATGTAAATGAATATAAGTAAGTTGATTTTATAAAATAAAGATTATGAGATGCAAATTGGGAGTAAAAGAAAAGATTGCACACTCTTTATTAAGTTATATGAACATATTATGCTTTATTTTCCATCAAAAAAGTAATTTTTTTTAACACATGCAACTATCTTGTTCTAATATATTAAAAAACAAGTTATTTGTCTATTAACGGGTACATGGGTTGGGTCTGGGTCGGGCCGGGTCCGATCGGGTCCAAAATCATCGGACCCTAATCCTACCCGTCTAGCATCGGGTCGGTTCTGGTCTAATATCGGGTCCGGATCGGGTCCGGGACTCGGGTAAATGTGACAGTGCTACTCTTTAGTGCTTTATATAGTTTATTCTGTATTCACTGCTTAGCTGAATATTGAATGATTCCCCAAATGTTTTATTCTGAATCCCTTTTTGTCAACAATGGTTATTTAGTTCTATTTCTAGCAGTACTTAGCTGAATATTGAATGATTCCCCAAATGTTTTATTCTGAATCCCTTTTTGTCAACAATGGTTATTTAGTTCTATTTCTAGCTGTACTGTCTCTGTATCTATCTCCCTGCAGAAAACGTATATTGGAATATACCGATATCCCTTTGGTATCTGTTTAACCCCTACTTTTAGGGGTAATCCTCAGAGAGCAATTGGAGAAAGAAAAAAAAAGACTTTCATTTTAGTAAGCATCCGTTACTTGTAAACTTCTTTTTGTAGGATTGCATTTTCATCGTTTGATTTGGGATTTATAAAGCTATTGTTCTGACTGTTGACCCAAAATATCATCCCTACTTTTTTATGAAAACTTTCTAAAGAGAATAATATGTGAAAAACTTTTCATATATCTCTTAGAGGATTTTGTATAGTTCTTGCTATTTTAAAAATCATAGCTTCCTGACTCAGTTAATCATGTCTGTTCTTTTAGTAATTATCATCTTTATCTAAAGGAGGTGGTAAGGTGACAAAACTAAGTTATGTAAAATATGTAGGTACCAATCTTATTAGTTTTTTTTCTTATAAAAGTTTGGTTCAATGGCCTAGGCGGATGTACATGGTTCTACCTGTTCGAGCTTTATGTCAAAGGTGAAAACATTCAAGATTCTAAATATTGAATGTCACAGTTGCGTGGGCTTAAAAATTTCAATTTGGATGGTGGAGACATGCAGTAAATATCAATTTGGATGGTGGAGACATGCAGTAAATATCAATGTGTTATGTCTGATGAAACCATGTATCCTAAATGTATCCGGATATCCTTTACATTTATAGAATATCACAAATACGATTCAAGCGAAACCATTTATAAAGCAAAAGTAGAAATCCATGAAGTTGGCCAAAACAATCAAAGCTAAAGTTAGACTATATAACTGACATAACATAGTGTCTGATGTAGTTCGGAAGAATTAAGGATATCTTTCTGCCCTAATTCTCCACCAAGAGGATTTGTTGTGTTAGTGGTGCACTAAGTTATTCGGTCAATAACCAAACTTATGTTTAGAAAAGCCCAAATTATAATTTGGATGACTGTTGCGACCCGTAATTTGACATGTTAGACAGCATATCTGGATATACTGTCAGGAATATTTCCCAAACAAATGACGACATAGCATGGTGTAGTCACCCTTCAAAACTGAAACGCCAGGGGACAATTAAGAGACCGACGACATTTCTGAACAATTCTAAAGAAATAAACCATGTGCACACTTTCAAATTAATCTCTAACTAAGTGCACCATTATTTTTTAGCGGAGAAACTGAGTACTTGTTCCTTGATGTAATGGACCTGCTCAGAATTGGAGTAATCAAAGTGATGGCAGGTTGCTCACTTCTCCAGAAAGCATCTCCTCACGCCCATATCGGTTATGGAGTATTTAGTTTCTAGGCTATATGGATATGTGTTTCAATATTAATATATCAATTATCACCCTCAACCTTCACCACAGTTTCGAAGTTTTGGAGTAGTGGACTTTAACAAGATGAAATAAGACCTTGTTGATCTAAGTGGGATAAAGATCTCTGCATATTTTGATCAAGTGGGATAGTGATCTCCGCATATATTGCTTAGTTGATTTTTATACGAGTACATTGCCATAGACTTTGGTAATGTACAAATTTTAGAATTTAACTTTCATCAGTTTATTACCTTTCTGTTATCAGATACACATTCGTCACTGTTGATTACACCTTTTGTTTTCATTTTGTCATATTGCAGATTGGATAACTTTACTCTAAAGTAGTGTAGCTGACAGGTTTTAAGAATTATTTTTGCTTTTGCACTCTATCTATTTGATTATCTAGATACTATATTTTTACCAATTCTAAAGAAATTTTAAATATTACGACGATTACAGCCCATTTGATAAGAAAAATTGTAATGCGGTTATCGCTGTTATTTGGTTACCACAAATACTTTAGAACCTGCTGATGGTTCAGTCAGATAGATGTGTCTTTACTGTTTATTTTTCTCAACTTCACTTCTGCCGTATCTCATATGCCACTTATCAGACCATGTTTCTTTAAAGCATCCACTGTTGTTTGGGAAAAAAATGGCAAAATGGCAAAATAGAATTGACAATTTTGTTAGTTTGTTGCAATCGTGAAATGCAAAATATAGCAATTTTGCAAACAAAATTAGACGGACGAAACATGTCCGTCCAAATTAGTTAAAATTTTAAATATTATCGTTTTTTTGTTGGATTTAGAGGGAAGAAACATCCCACAAAAAATATTTTTTTTTGTGGGATTTGGAGGGAAGAAACATCATATTATAATAAAAAAATTTTGTTGGATTTGGAGGGAAGATGTTTCTTCACACACAAAAAAAACTATTAAAAAATTGGCAATTTTGTTGGACGAAACATCTTGTTTCATACAACACAAAATCTCATAGTGCTTGGACGAAACATCAACGAAACATGATGTTGTCCGGGAATTATTCTGAATTTTTTTTTCTAATTTCATTGGATGAAACATCTTGTTTCGTCCATTGGTTAAAAAAATTAATAATATAATAGGGATCCCTATAATATGGAAATTGCCAAATCCTTTCTCAAATATAGCAAACTACTGTTCCAAAATTGGGGAAAAAAATGGAAAAAATGACAAAGTGGCTTACGACTGCAACGACTTATTATTTGTCAAAAAATGGCAATCAAGCAAAGGACTGTGGATGCTCATAGTGTCCATTACAGGCAAGGCATCTACACTAGCTAAATTTATTAGATTAGTAAACAAGAGGACATGTGTTGTTTGTGTGTTTGCCCCTGCATATTACATTTGTAGCATTAGTGTTTAGCAGTCAAACTCTTGATAATGTAACCTGTCTCTTACCAAAATGAATGTTCAGTTATGTGATTTTATAAGAACCTCTACGGGTTCAATGAATTTGATTTAGATTATATCTTGTATGTCACATTTCATTTAACTAATTACACTTGTGCCATATGTTCTTCCAGCTGAAGTAGTCACTGCATGCTCCTGGAATCAGTTAGTCCTGTGTAGCGACATACCTGTTGTCGTAGAGTTCTGGGCATCATGGTGTGGGCCCTGCAGGATGGTCAGCCGTGTATTAGATGAAATAGCGCGAGATTATAGTGGACGAGTCAAATGCCTTAAGATCGACACCGATGAGTACCCGCAGGTTGCAGATACCCATGGCATTCAGCGAATCCCAACAGTATTGTTGTTCAAGAACGCAGAACAGGTAAAGAGTATCACTGGTACCTTGCCTACATCTGTTTATGTTACTGCCATTGAAGAAATGTTAGCTGAGTAGAGGTAATAGCCATTGATGGATGGACCTTCAACCTTTTTACTTGGGGTCCTTTCTGGATATTTCCATATGGATTTCAGAAAACTGATCGAAGATGAGGTATATGTACACTCCTCTACACTGTAAATTCTAATTGGATTGTTAAATATTCATGATTGTTCTAAATACTGACTATATTTAATATTTCATGTATGATTCTGATGTCTATGGTTTCTCTACACTGTTATATCCTATTTCCGGTTGTAGTATGAATTATTACAATTTTTGGCTATATTTTGACGGGTAAATTGTAGATAACCCCCTATTCTATTAGCAACGCTAATAATTCTCTCAACTATCGCTCAACGCATATAACACTCCTATTATATCTTATGGGGGGGCAATATGTCAGTTGACCTGGCCAAGTATACTTTATTTTTACATCCACTTAGATCTCAATATGTCAGTTTATGGTATGTTTGACCCAAGCAACTGAGGAAACGTCGGACGCCCATGAGATATAGTATCATTGGTGTTATTTGTGTTGACCAACGCGCCCGTGGCTTATTTGCGTGCATCTGATAGACACGGGGAATCTTCTGCATCATGGGTTACTTGCACACATCTGATAGACTGGGGGCATTATCTGCAATTTACACTACAGCTACTTGCATTATGGCATACATTTCAATTTTTTTTTAATAGTTATACTAATCGAGATTTAACAGTCTCAACTCTCTAGTTATAACACTACTACAGTAACTACATTCTACATATTGATGATGTTAGTTACCATTCGCATGTAGTACCTGGGTTACTCGGTATTAGATAGCTCTTTATCAATGTATACTATACTCGGTGTTTTTTTTTTGATATATTGGATAGAGCCAAACGGCTCCAACCATCAAAAAATATATTTATCAATAAACGCAATATAGTTACTATACTCGTGTTAAGCAGTATGAATTTGAGTTGTAAATTGTAAATGTAACTGGGCTGCAATCAACCAAAATTCACGATAAGTAGATGATTAAGTGTTTGCAAATTTGTTGTGTTGCAACTCTTTAAAATCATTGATACATTTCAATTAGGCACCTGGCACCCTTATAGTTTAACCCCTACCTACAATCATTAAAGACAATAAATGGTTTGTCCTTTTCCATCCGTATTGTCATTGAATGTTTTACCAAAAAGACCCACTTTTTGAAAGTATTTATCAACTGATCCACTTTTGAAACTATTTACCATAATGATCCACTCGCTATGTGAGATAACGAGTTTGGTGAAAATAACCTCGCTGTCTGAGATAGCGAGTGTATGTTAAGGTGTTAAAACGTGAATAAAATTTTCAAGTTTAGATTTGAGATAGCAAGTTTGGTGAAAACAATATCGCTATCTGAGAAAACGAGTGTATGTTGAGAGGTTTCTCCACCACTTAGAGAAAAACTTGAAGAAAAATACCAAGTTTAGACTCGCTATCTCAGATAGCGAGTGTGTTTTTACCACACTCGCTAACTGAGATAGCGAGTGTCGATTGAGGAGTTTTTAAAGACTCGCTCGTTTTGCTATTTCTCTTCACTTCTCTCTTTCCATTCTCTTTCCCAACTCCGAAATAAACCCAAAACCCTAGCCTCCCAAATTCGTTATTTTTATCAACAAAATCCGTCCAAAATCTATTGAGATCCACTTCATCACTCACAACGCTCTCTACTTTCACACTCAAAACCCTAAACCCACCCATCATTCAAGATCTTGAATTGTACCAGTCGCTAAAATTCATACATATTTGAGATAGCATCCTTGGTCGTATCTGAGATAGCGATTGTGAGAATTTGTAATTTTTTAGAAACTTCAAAGTCTCTAGAAACTCGCAATTCTCACGGTCGCTATCTCGGATAGCGAGCCTCTTTGAACTAGGCTCGCTATCTGGGATAGCGAGCCTAGTTATTTTATTTTTCACAAAAGTTATAACAATCTCAAATTTTTCCTGTATACATAATGACTTGGCTTTAAACACACATACATTATGCTATATAATATCTCAGATAGAAATAAAATGGCCATATCTCAAACTCAACTAAAAATGCACAATTAACTAAAATGCATAATTCGAGATCTTGGATGATGGGTTTAGGGTTTTGAGTTGGCAAACACTATTGCATGTAATATTGCCGTTCAATTGTTATGATATGCAATAATAATAACTATAGCTGTTGTTTGGTAGTCGCTGCATATCTTTACACTCTTCAATTGACTACATATTTGTTTCTTGCAACAGTTGTGCGAGCTTAATTAGTTATATAATTAGCTTTACTAGTTGCAGTTGAAATTTTGTATTCAATTAGCGAGTGTAGTTGTACTCAATTTTCAGATAGCGAGTGTAGTTGTACTCAATTTTCAGAAAATTTTTGAACATAAAATATATATATACAACTATACTCGCTATCTGAGATCAGATAGCGAGTTTAGTCCAAATGAACTCGCTATCTCAGTTAGCGATTGTTGTTGTACTCGTTTTTTAGAAAATTTTTGAACATGATATATATACAACTACACTAGCTACTCGCTATCTGGGATAGCGAGTCTAGTTCAAATGAAATCTTTATCATGGATAGCGAGTGTTGGTCTATTCATTTGCATGTTTAAATTTTTTTCTAAAAAATAAGTACAGCTACACTAGATTTGCTATCTAAGATAGCGAGTGTAATTATATACATTTTAGCTAGAAATTGCAAGTTTAAAATTTTTCTAAAAAATAAGTACAACTACACTCGCTATCTCAGACAGCAATGTCGGTTGAACTAGACTTGCTACTTGCGATAGCGAGTGTAGTTATATAAATTTCAGATTTCAGATAAAAATTACATGTTCAAAATATCTCTAAAAAATGTGTACAACTACACTCGCTATCTGAAATAGGCTTGCTATATGAGATAGCGAGTTCATTTGAAATAGACCAGCTATCTTAGATAGCGAGTAGGTCAATTTGGTAAATACTTTTGAAAGTGGGCCAGTTTGGTAAATACTTTCTAAAAGTGGTTCATCGTGGTAAAATTTCTATTGTCATTATGGTCCATAAGAGCATCCACAGTCGTGGGCTAAATACCCAAAATATGAAAAATTTGGAAAAAAACGTACTGCAGTCGTCGTCCAAATACCCAAAATTTGGGTTGACGATGAATAGTGCGCTGCCAAATATAGCCGGAGATATGGCGAAATGGAAAATATAGCTAACGGAAGAAAATACTCCGTCCGATCTAAATAACGGCTAATAATCTTCCGTCTCGTACCAAAAACACCGTTCCCAATGATTAAGAAGCTTTCGAATAAAAAAAATTAAAAAATAAAAATAAAAATGAGAGACGGTGTATTATCAACCGTGTGCTAAATGAAATGGAATTTGAGAATTGTGAAGGACGGTAGTTAAACTACCGTCCGCTGTAAAGTTTTTTTTTTTTTTTTTACCGATTCACAATTACCAACTTACCCTTCCCTATTGTGAGTCAACCTGGAAGTCAACCGACGGGGTATTATGATCACAACTTGGAAGCCAAATTACCAACTTACCCTTCCCTATTGTTTACCGATTCACAACCTGGAAGCCAAATTACCAACTTACCAACTTACCGATTCAAAAAAAAAACCTGGAAGTCAACCGACGGTGGAAGAAGCACCGTGTGTTCAAAATGACGGGGTATTATGATCCGTTGCTGGTTTTTTTAAAAAAAAAAAAAAAAAAAAAAACAAAAAGGCAACCAACGGTAAATAATCAACCGTGTGATCAAATTGACGGAAGATTGTGACCCGTTATTGGATTTAATTTTTAAAAAAAAAAAAATTTAAAAATAAATCAACGGACGGTTAATAAACAACCGTCTGAACAAATTGACGGTGCTTTATAACCCGTCCTTGGCATTTTTTTTAAAAAAAAAAAAATAAATAAAAAGAAGGTCTACCAACGGTGAATAATGTACCGTGGCTTCAAATTAACGGTGTATTATCACCCGTTGTTGGTTTTTTTTTTTAAAAAAAAAAAGGGGTTAATACCGCTCCACCCACGGTGTATTATATACCGTCTTATGAGATTGACGATAGATAATCTTCCGTCGTTTAAACGGAAACAAACGACCAATCGAAAATAGCCAAAAAATAGCTTCAACGACTGCAGCTACATTCTATTTTTCCTATTTCTAAATTTCTATTTACCCAAAATTTGGCTTCAACGACTGTGGATGCTCTAAACGTACACATGCTATAACCCATGTTCCAATTTACTCCATAATATTTTCCTCCTCTAATTATGAAAATGGTCGGTTGTGGTCCAATTTATCGACCGTGATTGTCCGGATTCAAATTATTATACTAGTAACAGAGCATGCACGAGACACAATGCCGCGTATTGTGGCTTCTTCCTCTATAGGATCATATGCGCGTACCAAAACACCAAATACCAGTTGAGAAGTTGAGTTCGTAGGACCCACGCTTTAGGCTAGCCCTACATCACATGTTGGCTGTTTGATTTAGAACACAAGATCTTGCTCCTACAGCTGGAGTGCTGACTGTTAGTGCATGTGACTTCCTCTGAAAATTTGCAGAAACTGTGTTTACATTTACGATCCAGCTAGAATAAATATCGTTGTCCCTGTTCAGAATGGATATTGGATAGTGGATGCTGTTAATGGATTGGATCCACATTCAACATTCAAGCTGCATTATCAGATGATTCAGATTTAAGTTCTAATATTTGATTAGTAGGCATTTCTCCTGCATTTACACACATGGTTTATATGTGATGGAGGTAAAAATCAGCTTGGCGTGATCTGAACCATCTGATCTCCTCAGGATCCGCTCGCTTCAGATGATCATGTCAACTGGTCCAACGGGCCGTCTGTAACTTTAGGTCCACAGACAAACAGATCCAACCCGGTTGAATGGAACTTCAAACCCGTTTGTCCTTGCCTATAAATATTAGACCCCCTCCTCATTTTCAGAGGTAATCCACTTTTTCTAACCTGAACCCTAGCCTTCAGGTTAAAAAAATAGCACAGAACTATATAGAAAATGGCTTATGCACATGAGTTTTGTAGCAGAACAGGTAGAATTAGGTTACACAACCAGTTATTTCAAGCTTCATAGTGCGCTATATTATACATTGACTAAAACTAAGACAGCAAAGAAGAAGTAGGAGCAAGAAAACTTTGTCAATTCATACATCACACCTTATGTAGAAGAGGTTGATGAGTTTTACCAAAACATATATTTAGATTGGAGTCCTGATATTAGTTTGACTAGCTACAAGCTTTGTGATCAGGATCCAGGTATGGATTCTTCGTGGGTTTGAATCCGCACTACAAGTTCAAATGGATATCCAGCTCATTGTACTCCAGTTCCCCTTCACGTGAAACATCCAACATATTTAAGGCTGTCTGACACTGTAAATATGAATTTACCACATGATCCCTTTACATGTCTTTTTAGCTCTCTCTTCTCTCCCTCTTATGATCATTCCCTCTCTCCTCTTCACCAATGGCACTCCTTTCTTCTCTTCTCTTCTTCTTCTTCCTCATTGCTTGCTCAACCCAAAACCTTGCCACCTTAGCAAAAGCCCAAGTGGAAGAAGACACTAGCCTTACCCTAGAATCATGGTCATCGCCCTCCAACACAATGTACCTAACCTACCCATTTGGAGGTGAGGTAGATGACGAGGACACCACCATTGAAGGAGAGCTTGAAGAAAGTGATGATCTTGATGCCAACATCTCAACCAAGAACACCAGAAGGTCTCTCTTTTGGTACAGAAGGAGGTACTACATTTCCTATGGGGCTCTATCTGCTAATAGGATCCCATGCCCTCCAAGATCTGGCAGGTCCTACTACACCCACGACTGCTACAGGGCAAGAGGCCCTGCTCACCCTTACACTAGAGGCTGCAGTGCCATCACTAGATGCAGGAGGTGAATGAATGCATCTCCACCACTTTCCACATTTGCATTCCTTATTAGTTGCCTGCCTATCTTTAGATTTTGGGGCTGTGTTGAACTTGAGTTATTTATCTATATGTAAGACTTCATTGTATATGTAGGTATCTATGATCTCTTTTGATTTGGTGAACAATGGGTACTTATTTATCCATGTGGGTGTGTGCATCTTCATGATCTTTACGATTGTTGCATTGACCCCTTCTCTGTATTTGCATCTCTTCTTGTGTTAATTATTGCATTTTGTTTATATTTTTGCAATACTTTTGTGAACATGGTTTGATCTTATCAGTATGGTTTTGGTTTCTTGATCTTAGCTTTCTTTGAAAGAAGCATGATATAGGTTGATACTATTTATGACAATGTGGGTTGGATTTGCCATGATAAAGTGAGGCTGTTTGCGGTAGAAATGATTTAGCTTTGGGAAAGTTTTATGTGGCAGGATCTATAGGAAAAGAGAAGCTGCTAGATTTTTCTGTAGCTTGTTATGAATCTGTTCATCCCTTGAGCTGATTAGATTAAATACCAGTAGATATAGGAGATTTCGTTGGTAAAGTTCATCGGTTTGATGTTTGATCATGATAAATCATTTGTCAATGGGATTAGGCTCTTAACTTTGCTTGAAGAGTTTGTGTCGAGTATCACTGTGAAGGAAGGGTAACTGAGATCAAGGTTGGTTGGCTCCAGTGCAATTGTAGAAGTATTGGTATCGGGTTGGGTCCTTCACTACCCGGACCCGGATCTGGTCCCCTACGGGTCCAAAAAATGGACCCGGACCCTGACCCGACCCGTGAGGACCGGGTCTAGTTCCGGTTCCGGTTCCGGGTCCTATTAAAATATTCCGGGTAGAAGCGAGAGTGTGAGCGGCGAGCGGAGGCGGTGAGTTGAGGCTTTAGAATAGAGAGGAGAAGAAAAAGACATGAGTTTTGAGTTTGGAAGAGGAAAATTTAGAATTGAGGAGGAAGGAGGGGAGGGATGAGAATAGAATATTTATTTTTATGTTGATTTTTTGAATTTTTCAATGGATCCGGGTCCGGGTCGGGTCTCTTTTGAGCGGACCCGGACCCGGACCTAGATCCGAAATTACAACGGGTTCCATTTTAGGACCCGGATTCGGATCCAGATAGGTCGGGTCGGGTCGGTTTCGGTCCAATACCGGGTCCGGGTTTCGGGTATTTATACCAATTATAAATTTGTAGTTATGCCTCTTAGTTATATATAGTTCCTATCGGGATGTTAGTGTAGTTGAGTGCACATATATAATCCATGTAGTCATCCAAACCCATATCGTACACTAGGCCTGGATCCATTGCTTTATTGGGGTTTACAAGCCCTGCTCCATAATCAAGAGGCAGCTGATGCTGCCTTTGTGATCATATCTATGATCGGACCATCTTTGTTACCAATTTATGTCTGCAGTTGTCATCATTGCAGACCTGATGGCTGCTGGGCTCCCATCTCGATGTACCGATTGCAGCAATGCTTGCCATGCCAATCACATGAGGTGAAGCCATGGAGATACATATAGTCTGTCATCATTAAGTAGCAATTACCGATCTTTAGCATTTGCTCGGTTTGGGCTTTAGGATCCCAGGGGGATGACTTTGCTTGGTGCTTGAGATGAGAAATAGGCCACCTTGGATTCTCTTATTGCCATCTCCACGGGCAATGGTGGCGATGTAGTCTGTGTCTATGGTTCCTGCACCAACTGCCAAGGAGCACCATTGATCACAGTGTATGTGTGGGGTCCTCCATTTCCAGCAGAGACTGACGCAAAAATGCTCTTTTCCATGGCAGCAAATGCTCCAATGCCAGCATATATCTTTATGGTTAGGTTGCCTTGAAATTTCCAAGTGACGGTGACATGAGAGGCCGACACCGTCTTCAATTGCCTGGTCCATTGCGGCTAAGATGTCACTTTGGGTAGCAACGTCGTCGTAGAGTACAGTCTTGTACATTGCTACTCGTGCCATTGGTGCAATGCCTGTCATGCTTCCTCCCTTCAGCATAACCGAAGTAGCTTGCACAATGGACTGGTTCACCTGCTCCTGTCGATGACATGTGGGTCCCATGCCCATCGTAGTCTCGAGGGGAAGCATAATTGTTAGTTGTTGATATGTTGATACCCTGCTTGTCCAGGTCCTTGTGGAACTTGTGTCTCGGTATGAAATGAGATGGCCAGACATTTGTTTGAGATTTTGAAGTTGGCATGAGGAGAGGACGGCGCTGAAACCATTAATGACATGGTTATATGTATAGAGATGAGTCGGAGAAAGGCTATTCTGAGGATTGTCCGATGCAAGTATCGTTTCATACCAGCTTCGTAGGGTAGAGAAGGGAGCAGGCTTTGAGGAGGCATCCATGTCGATAATGTAAAGTTGGCGATCTATATTTGCAATCCACCGATGAGATGGTATCGATTGGGAGAAGGTAGTTTGAAACGACGACCACAAGAAGAATCATATGGAAGGTGATCTGCATGTTTAATTTGAATTTTTACCCCAAACTGACCCACTTTTGAACCACTTTTTAAAAATTTTCCCAAATTGACCCACTTTTTTGAAAAATTCCCAAACCGATCCAAATAGCGAGTTTAGTCAAAATAAACTCGGTATCTGAGATAGCAAGTGTTAGTTTTATAAAATTTTGGTTTCTTCCTTGGCCAAGACTCGTTGTCTCAAACAGCGAACTTGTTTTAACCAAACTCGCTGTTTGAGACAGCGAGTGTCGATTGGGGCTTTCTTAAATTCCAGGCTCGCTGTTTCTTTTCTTCTTTCAATTCTTACTCCTAACTCCGAAACCCAAAACCATAGCTTCCCAAATTCGACCTCATACCTACAAAATCTCTTAAAAATCTAAATCTTTTCACTTAATCTTTCCAACCCTCTCTCCTTCTATTCTCACAACCTTATACACATCCTTTGGAAAGCCCATATTTTGGAATTTTGATAAACTTCAAGAGGATAGTAACTTCAAGTCTCCTACCCGTTTTTCTACGGCTATATCATTCTGATAGCGAGTTTTGAAGGTATGATTTATTTATATCACCTTTTCTTTTGTACATTTTTGTAGATTTTGTTTGTGACTAGATAATAACTCGTATTTTCGTATAAATATATATAGGTTAAATCTTATCGCTTTCTGAGATAGCGACTGTGTGGATAGTGAAATATCCAGAGACCAACTAGTCTCTGGAAATCTAACAACTCAAAATTTGCTATCTCAGATAGTGAGGCACTTTGATCCAAACTCGCAATCTGAGATAGTGAGTCTTGAGTCCGATGCTCTTAGCAATATCCAGCCTCCAAACTCGCTTTCTCAGAAAGATATGAAGTTTGAAACAAACTCGCTTTCTGAGATAACGAGTTTAAGTCAAATATTTTCAAGTCAAAATTGCAGTTGCAGTCTGACCTTTACATTCATATTAACACAACATACAACTCAAACCATCAAAAATTCAAAGACAACTCAACTTCATACACTCAACTTCTATTTTATCACCAATTCACATACAACTCAAACCATGCAATATTTCCAACAAACCGTAAATAAACATGAACACAATATGGGTTATCGAAGAGGGAGAGTTGAGAGAAAGAGATAGAGGGCGAAATGAAACTGCGAGACTGGGGTTTAAGAAAGCCCCAATCGACATTCGCTGTCTCAAACAACGAGTTTGGTTAAAACAAGCTCGCTGTTTGAGACAGCGAGCCTTGGCCAATGAAGAAACTAGAAACCCAAAACCAACACTCGCTATCTCAGATAGCGAGTTTATTTTGACTAAACTCGCTATCTGAGATAGCGAGTGAGTCAGTTTGGGAATTTTTTTAAAAAGTGGGTCAATTTGGAAATTGCTTCGTTTAATTTGGGGTTCAAAGTTTGAGAGAATTTGGTGGTATCATGTCTGAATCTGAGACACTCTTAAATAGGGACTGAAATGGTTTTTTGTGCGAATTATGTACGTGAAAATTAAAGGCCAAACAGATGAGTCAGAGTTTGAGGGTGATGCCTTGTACGAGTTCCGAAGAACTGAATAATCAAGGAAGAGAATCCATGGCAAATAGATAAGTTAATATAGTCTCAATCATTTGACCTTGTAAGCTTTGGGCTAATTGCAAGCATTTGTATCCATGTCTATCATTGTCTTCAAGTTGACGTTGCAGCCTCACCATTCCGACAAAGGCATATCAGGTAGCAAATGATCTGAGGTTTAGGGTGGATCTAAGCGTGGACGAGAGAATGGACCATGACATTACTTATCTTTGTTATATTGATTGATTTCAAATTAGTACACCATTTGAGTTTCATATTTACTCTGCGAGCACCATCAAAGGATCTTTCATTTTATCATCGTTCATAAGCATCTTGTTCAACTCCATATTTTCTTGTCTGAGATTGGTTTGATTTATGATCTGAGTTTTCAGGTTCTTCGGAAACATAGCAATGCTCAGTTAAAAGATGAGTAGCTGTGGAAAGCTTGAACATTAGAGTTGCATTGCTTTCTAACAGCTAGAGTTAATCAAGCAATTCAAAACATGAGATACGAAGGTAGTATGATCTCTTCTTAGCTTTGTATCACATTTGATGTGTTAAAATTGATAACTGCTCTGTTAGAGATAGAACTTGATACGAGCTGCACTACAGATATTACTGCTCTGTTAGAGATATCACATTTGCATGAATGTTTCAGAGCCTACAGGAACTCGAAAGAAATTATTGCATTGTAAGAGCATCCACAGTCGGTTCAATGAAAAAAATGGCAAAATGCATATTTTAACATTGCATTTCAAAGAAATGCTGCAGTCGTTGTATGGTAAAAAAATGCATAAATTCGTTAAAAACGGAACAGACGAAACACGATGTTTCGTCTGTTAATAAAAAATAATTTATACTTAGAAATTAATAATAAAAAATACGGGACGAAACATCAAAGAAGAAAAAAAATTCAAAATAACCGGATGTTTCGTCCGGGTTTGAAGGAAGTTTTTTTCGCAAAAAAAAAATTGCAAAAACAATTTTAAAAAATAGTTTGTAAAAAATATTTGCAAAAACAATTTAAAAATTTGCAAACACAGTTTAACAATTGCAAAAACAATTTAAAACTTTACAAAATTAATTTTAAAAATTATTTTTTTTTATAAAAAATGGATTGGGACGAAACATCCCACATGGGAATAAACATCATGTTTATTCCCACCATTAAATTCATTTAACCAGTTAATTTATTTGGTTTTTTAAATTTTTTTTAATTCGGACGAAACATCGATGTTTCGTCCGATCAATTAAAAATATAATTAAATAATTCAGACGAAACATCATATTTCGTCCGATCAATTAAAAATATAATTAAATAATCCAGACGAAACATGATGTTTCGTCAGCTATAATATGCATTTTGCTATTTCGAATGCTATTTATCCCTTTCTACTGTAGACGAATTGTCAAAAAATGGCAAAATAGCAAATGACTGTGTGCGCTACAGTATACAAAAAATGGCAAAAATGGCAAAAAAGCAAACGATTGTGGATGCTCTAATTGTATATCTATTCATATGCATTCTGATATGATGGAATGAGGAGATCGATCTTCAACCTAATGCGCCGCTAACTGACACACGAGTAGGGAAATAGGTCTTGAACCCACTGCACTGCGACTGGCAAGCAATATACTAGTTCAGACTGCAGTATTAGGTTTGCAACCTTGCAAACTTGGCAAGGAACTTTGTTAAAGATATCGAGATGTTTATTCTTCTAATTTGGTGGCGAATATATTCCCAGTAAAGGCAACTAAAGGAAACTAACAAAGTCATGTACTGTCTTTGTTTTTAGCTTTATTTGCTTACAAGCTTTAAGTGTGATCTTGCACATTGTTTATTGTGTATACCTGTAATGAGTCTGTTCCTGGTTTTGTTTTATGCATGCATCAACTGAGTTGCATTGTCTACCATAGAGAGATCGTTTATTTTGTAATCACCTGAACCGTCAATAAACATTAAAGCACTCAATTTTCAGTGTATGTGGTATAGATCACGATGGACATCCGGTGCCTGACATTTATCACATCGAACTGAACAATGTATGACATTTATATCACATTGAAACAGAAGAGAACAGGATGAATATCCAAATGAATGCGATTTTGCATGGTTTTTGCCCCAAGCACATTGAAGCAGAAAAGAACAGGATGAATATCCAAATGAATGTTATTTTGTATGGTTTTTGCCCCAAGTAGGAGGAAATTTTCTCCCACGGCAGAAATACATTGATGCTGCTTGTTTTCGGTGTGGAGAGCAACATGTGTGAATTCTTGTAATTTGTGAAGTGAAAGAGACGGATCTCGATCTCGGGTCGGTTCTTGGAGATCGGCTCGGAAGAGAGGCTGGAAGCTTGGACGGCCGAAGTACCTGCAAAAGGCCAAGAAACACCGGAAGAAGTTTCGGCGACAAGCCCTCCGACGATCTAATCAGTCATACTGAAAAGAGACGGGATAGCTAGGATTCAGATGGGAAAAAATTCATTACCTGTTAAAGTGAGGAAGAGGTCTAGTATTTATAGGTAAGGGTAAATGGGTCTCAGACCCTAATGGGCCGGATCAGACCTGTTTGCCCGTAAGTCTGAATTGACAGAAGTCTGTTGGACCTATTGACTTAATGATCTGGAATGAGTGAAATCTGAGAAGATCTAACGGTCCTGATTGGGCCACGTCACCTATACCATATCATATGCAAACATATTAAATTCAGATTAGTACCAACTCTAATAAATATGATCACCGTCTGCACATGTAAAGAGGTTGTTTCTCTACATCTCACACACCAAATACTTCAACAATGACAGTGCACAAAATCAAACAATTATAATAATAACACCACCAACCATTGTATTATTATAAACTATATAAATGATAATATACTACACATTAATCAAATTTTAATTGTTCAATTCAATACCTTGCTCCAAACCCTCTCCTATCTAAATAAAAGTCAAAAAGAATAGAATACAAAGAAAGAAAGAAAGAAACTCGCTTTATTGCATTCCAGCCTGTAATCCAAACATCCACAGCTGTTGAATGAAGAGTGAAAGTTGCTTATGGCTTTCTTCTGTATGTAAAAATCAATGAGTCACTTGACATGAATTCTTGAGAGAAACAGGCTTGTTGAGCTTGTTCTGATCCATCTTGACTGAGCAATGGACGTTTACGAAGAACTTGGGCTTCACCAATTGACCGAGAACATAAGCTCTCGCTCTTACGGTGAAGCTCAGGTCCAACGGCACAGGTGGGACTGTCGTGTTTGTCTTTCCTTGTATGCTGGTCAAGCTTGCTCCTCCTCCATACAATGGCACTCGGTTTCCTACCACCACCAAATTCAGATTTCTCTGACTCTTTCTCGATTGATAGAACTCCTTCACCTGCAAAACAGGGGGCATTGTTAAGAACAGAGCGAGTGAGTGATGTTGAGAAAATATATATAAAACAAACCCATTTTCATCTTACATATCCAGAAGCCAATGTGAGCTGATAGTATGTCAAATCAACGGGAGTCGACGCAACATGCACCCCGAAAAACGACCCCCTATTCCTAAAACTCATCTTCACCGTCGAATTCATCGTGGCCAGCGATGTCGGCACCAGCGAAGCATCCGTCCCGGCTTGTATAATAAAATTCTCAAACGTAATGCTCTGCAGATCAATCAATCAATTTCATTGTATATACTCTGATACCAAATTAGAAAGTGAAAGTCAGAGTGAAGTTCACCTTCATCACAACCTGGGGCTTCTGCGACTTGCTCGCCCCCCACAAAATTAGCGAGAAGAAAGTAAACAGCGCAACAAATGCAAGCACGAATATAGGAAAATAGCATCTCCTAGGAATCCCCTTCTCCTCGTCCTCGTCCTCCAGCAGCCCCTCCTCCTCAATCACATCGATCTCCTTCCACCCGTTGCTGTTCTTGTTCGCGCTCTCGCTCTTCTTCTTGTGCTTGAGCGAGGAGCCGGAGAACCGGGTGGACGAGGAGTCCCGGGAGTGGCGGCCGAGAGAGGAGTTGGAGTGGGAGTGGGGAGGAGAGGCCGAGGGGCTCAGCGCCGCCGGAGTGGAGTGGAAGGAGGCGGTGGTTAGGGTTTTCTCGCCGTCGTGCGAGTCACGTGACGGGGACTGGACGTAGTAGACGGGGCGGCGAGGGGAGCGGGGCGGCGACGACGGGGCGGAGCTTGTCACCTCGGAATCGGTCTTCGCATGATGCATCATTGTTGCTTTAGATCTGTGGATGTTGTTTTGGAGATCTAGGGATTTTGGGAGTGGGAAGGTTCTTAATAGGCGAGGGGAATATTAACTGTAGTGTTGGGGGTGGAAATATATAGGTGGTGTGGGTTTGTGCATTTTAGTACTTGTGGAAACTTTGTTTGACATTGTTTTCATATATTTACATACTTTTGAATTGTCGCGGGAGGAATAATACTGGATGAGTAAATTTTTCTCTACATATGTGGTACAATTATATAACTACCAAATACAGTTTGATATGAGTCAGATGACGTGGTCCTCCTAAGTCACCGAATTCTCTCAAAAGTCGCTCATCCCAGATCATCAGATCAGCCCTAAGTTCCATGGGCTTCTGTCATGTCAGGCCCACGGGCAAATGGGTCCAGACCCGGTCCAGTAAGGTCTCAGACCCGTTTGCCTGCCTATAAGTACTAGGCTCCCTCCTCCCTCCAAAGGTAATCAATCTTTCCCTCTAAAAACTCTAGCTATTGTTGCTTTCCAGTAACTGACTAGACCGTCGAAGAATCTGCCACCGGGATCTCTTCCGGTGTTCCTAGGTCGAGTGCACGTACACGAGAGGACGAGACCGAGCCGAGCCCCCCAGATCCGAGTCGAGCTGCTAGGATCCGAGCCGAGCATCCGTCCTCCACTTCACTCCCGCTGCTCCTAGGTCGTCCCCAGCCAAGAGTCGAGCGTATAGCTAGTACCGCGACTTCCGCTAAAAACAAATTGAGAGAACTCACACCTGGAGCAGCCACCCCCAAAAACAAATCGTATTACAGTTATTTGCAGTTTATGTTGGATTGTATATGTACAAGACATATTTATACACGACTATACCTTTTTTTTATAGTTGGATATGTAGGTATGGAGGATATAGTGAACAATGAATTTGATTAGTTAATCATCAAAAAACATAAAAAGGTGTATAATCTTTTAAGTAATTGAATATTTATGAAAATATAACAAAACAAAGAATATACATGAATGTAATCCCTACACATCATTGTGGATGCAACTGCAAAATTCCTTCACATTAGAACATGATATCCACACTCCACCTTCCTAAAATACACTATTTGATGTGTCTCTCATTTGACTCACCTCCCAGTTCTCGACCCTACAAAAAAAAACACGGAAACAAAAAGAGATGGTGATAGTATCGGAAACATGTGAGCTTCAGTTTCAGATCTGCATCAGTTTTATTTATCCAACAACTTTATATGCTGCATTGCATTATTCCTCCTCATTTTCATAAGCTCTTCATTGATTTTCTTTTACCAAGTTTTTTTTTTGTTGTTGTTGTTGTCGCTATTTTTAAAAAATACTTGTGTCTCCAAACGCACAATATCAAAAATTGGCATGCCACTACCCACGTGAACGCTTAAGTTGACAGTTCACTCTTGCCAGCTGGCCCCTCCTGCACCGACAACTACCGGTGTCACCGACTGCATCGGGTCAACCCAACCCGACCCGGTACAACCCGCCCCAACAAAAAGTAGAAAACTTTTAGCGGAATTCAAATAGGTGATCTTTTACGTCTGATGCGTTATGTGTAAATTTATTCATACAGTCAAAGGATGAGAAGATAAGAATAGCAGTGTCACATTTACACGATATCTGGATCCGACCTGAACCCGGTATTGGACTGGAACCAACCCGATGTATCCGGGTCTGGGTCCGCTCAAAATAGAATCGATACGGACCCGGACCCGTTAAAAAATACCCCAAACATATAGAATTTGAATAATAGTGTTATAGAAATATACATATAAAAATAATTGTTGAAAATAGATATGTAAATATAATATTAATACATGTACTTAAGTACAAAAATGACTAGAATTGTAGGGTATCGGGTGTAAAAATACTTTAAGTGCAAATATTGATTTTCTACTACCGGATCTGACAGGTAATTTTTTTAACTAGGATCCGGTTCTTGCAAGTCCGGGTCCGGATCCAAATTTTGAAACCGTGGGGTACCAGATCCAGGTCGGATCGTGGAGGACCCGACCTGATATGACCCAATACCAGCTCTTGCTAAGATGGGGGAGGATGGTCAAATCTTACATGAGAACCGCCTAGCTTCAGTTACCAACTAGATTTTGGGTTAATAAAGGCCCTTCTACTTATAAATGGAGAGAACTAATCTATGTTTAAGATTATTATAATACTGAACTAATAACTGGTTCATTCTTCATACTGTCAGTAAAAGTTGGAATTTTTTCCCAAAACGACCCATTTTTGCAAAGTTTTTCCCAAACCGCCCTACTTTTTTTTTTATTTTCCAAAGCGCCCCACTCGGTCTCTCAAAGACCGAGTCTAGTGCAAATAGACTCGGTCTTTGAAAGACCGAGTCTTGCGCTTTGAAAAATCAAAGAGTTAAGACTCGGTCTTTCAAAGACCGAGTCTATTTGCACTAGACTCGGTCTTTGAGAGACCGAGTCTTGACTCTGCGTTTTTAATACCGCAGATCCCCTTTCTTCTTCTTCTTCTTCTCGACTTTAACCTATTCTATTTCTCTAACCCATCTTCCTAAATCTAGGGCGACCTCCTACCCACAAAATCTAATCTTAATCTAAATATATTTACCAATATCTTCCTAAGACTCTAACCATCTCCACTATAATAACCCAAAACCCTTATTTTGAAAGATCCATTTTTTTTGTTTTTTTGCTAAATTGGAAGCGGATAGCAACTTTAACTCTTTTACCGAAATATCTACGGCTCTATCTTTGACGCTTGTGAAGGTATGATGAATATTGGCCTTTAATTTTCTGAATTTTGGTATAGATTTTGTTTGTGGTTAGATAATAACTTGCATATTTTAATAAATATACGTAGGTATGGATCTTGAGATTCCTATTTGGTTATACTTTGGTGGTGAAATTATTCGTGATCCAAAGATTGGTTGTTGTTATAGTCATTTGGAACCGGAAATAGTTTGGGTACCCCGTACCATTACATTTGAAGAACTAGTTGAGAAAATCTATGAAGTTACTAATTGGGATAGGAATGAATGGAATGTGAAAATTTTAGCTCGATATGCAGCAGGAAGAGGAGATCTTCAGTATTTTATGACAGTGCCCGTACCTACTGATAATTCGCTGAAGTCATTGATTGCTAGGACATTTGATCCCAATTGTGCTTGGGCTGTATTAGAGTTATATATTCAACAAATTCGAGTTGTGAATGCTCAGCCACATGATATCCCCAGTGCAAGCTTCATAAGGGTAGTACCTACACAGCAGACGAGGTCTAACCCCACTCAATCTTCACAACCAAATCCACTGTCCTCACAAGAAAACACCTTCACAAATACAAGAAATGCTGATTCTACAGATGTTGAGTTCCCCCCCCAAACTACACCGGTTCCTGACTATGTTCCAAATGACAGTGTATTTGAACTCTTTCAAAATGCAGTGGTTAACAACAGCTTATTAGATGATGATGAAGAAGAGGAAGAAACAGACGATGATGATAGTCTAGAAAGTGATGATGGAGAAGAAGATGATCATGTAGCAAATGTAAATCCTTCGAACAATAGTTCTAATGAAGTGAGAGCTACTGATAGGTATGCTAATGTTAACGCTCATGTTACAGAGGAGATGGCTCAAGCTGCTAGGGTTTAAAGAAAGAATCGATTTTGGGGAATAGGGTTAGGTAAAATCGAAAATGGATTAGAGAGTAATTGGTTTTGGGAAGTTCAACATTCGAGAAGATTGAGGTCGCCCTAGATTTAGGAAGATGGGTTAGAGAAATAGATTAGGTTAAAGTCGAGAAGAAGAAGAAGAAGAAAGGGGATCTGCGGTATTAAAAACGCAGAGTCAAGACTCGGTCTCTCAAAGATCGAGTCTAGTGCAAATAGATTCGGTCTTTGAAAGACCGAGTCTTAACTCTTTGATTTTTCAAAGCACAAGACTCGGTCTTTCAAAGACCGAGTCTATTTGTACTAGACTCGGTCTTTGAGAGACCGAGTGGGGCGCTTTGGGAAATAAAAAAAAAAGTAGGGCGGTTTGGGAAAAACTTTGCAAAAATGGGTCGTTTTGGGAAAAAATTCTAAAAGTTGCTATATTTTCATGATTCGCCTTGCTGTGATGAGGGTGAAAATCGTGGCCAATCCGTATTGTATGATCCCTTGAGATTTCTATGGCCTGAATAATAGGCCTGGAGGTAGCCTACGGGCCATCCACAGACTGATCACCTGGGTCCAACCCGTCAAGAAAAGGCTGGTCAGCCTAACGAAATCTCATATAATGAGAGGATTTAAATTACTCCAAGAGATCTAAAAGGCAGCTAAGGAATCTTTTCTAACAGATCCCCACTGATCTATAAATACAAATTTATCTCCACAGTTATAAGGTAATCAAGATTTTTTCACTAACCCTTGCCTTCATTCTCTTAGTTACTGACTTGATCGTCAGAGGGCCTGTCGCCGGAAATATTCCTGGTGTCTCAAGTTTTTTGCAGGTGTTAGACAGCGGACAACCACCACTAGATCTACATACTCCTCTTACATATTAGCCTCTTAGCAAGGTCAGATCGATGACTGGGATTTGTGTTTCCTCCTCAACAAAAGAACTCAGCATCTGTTGCTTCCACACCAAAAAACATCAGCATCACCTTGCAAAATGGACCTCGATTGAACATTAATATTTGGATATTTTTTCAAACTTTAATGTTAGTTTAACATAGAAACGATATGAAAATATTCGTGAAACTTTTATACGAACCAACTTAGTATGTCCCAACCGAAACCCAAAACCCAAAATCCAAAATCATGAAAACCCGCTTAAATAGACAGACAAAGAAATACTCTTTGATGCGGTTTGTTTCTGGGAGACGTGTGGATGCACCAGGTGTGAGTTCTTACTCGATTTGTATTGAAGGAGAAAGCTTCTTCAGAGGCGACCCTCGGCTGGCCGAGCGGTACCTGCGACAGGCGGGAGTGAGGTGGATGTCTGGGCTCGGATCAGGTGGCTCGGATCCGAGGTCTGGTGTACCTGCAGACGGTCTCGAAACACCGGGGTTGGTCCCGGTGGCAGACCCTCCGACGATCTAGTCAGTTACTTTAAGATAAGAGCAACAGTAACTAGGGTTTAGGGGAGAAAAGATTGATTACCTCCTTAAGAAAGGAGAGGGCCTGGTATTTATAGGAGTTTCCAATCGGGTCTAGACCCGTTTGGGGCTGGGCCGGACCCGGTTACCCGATTGGCTGAAGCGGTGGAAAGTCGGGCGGTATAGGGCTGACGTGGCAGGCGCCGGAGTGGTTTCCGGGCTGACGTGGCAGATCTCCGGGCGGTTTTCCGGTGCTGACGTGGCTGATCTGGAGGATCAGGAAGGACGCGTATCCTGAGGAGATCTGGTGGCTCAGGGTGAGCCACGCTTTATTCCTGACCCATATCACAAGCCCCTCACACCCGCAGGGTTGGGTGATCCAGCAGTGCGGGGGTGATTTCTGGTCCTCGGGGGAAGGGCAGACGTCAGGGTAAGAAGTAGGGTCTGTTGTTCCCCGGAGAGGGCCAGGGGCAGGAGGAATGGACTCCTCGTTTGGATATGCGTGGGGTGAAGTTCTTAGGAGGGGATACTCGGTAGTAAGAATGCCGAGCTCACTAGGTCGGTGGCCGAGTTCGGGTTGGCAGACGATCCTTCGGGTCGGCGGACGAACCCATACGGGTCGGTGGACGAACCCTCCAGGGGTCGGATGACCGACTCGCTAGTTGGAAGAGCGAGAGGTCGTCCAGGCCGCTCAATGGGGTTCGTCTTTGCATGAGGTCACGAGGTCGGCTGGACGAGTGTCTTGGCTAGTTTTAAGAGAGTGAGGAGAGGGGTTTGATTCGGATTTCGATCCGAGCGCCGAGCCCGCATTGAGAGGTGGGGCAGCCAGGCTCGAGTTCAGGGGGTCGGTGGACGAGGCAAATAGGGTCGGCGGATGAGACCAAGAGGGTCGGTGGACGAGACCCATGAGGTCGATGGACGAGACCAATGGGGTCAACGGACGAGACCTCATAGGGTCGGTGGACGAGACCGAGGGGGTCGGCGGTCGAGACCAAGAGCCCCACTTGTTGAAAGAGGTGGCTTGGCTCGAGTTCCCATCCGAACGTCGAGCACCACATGTTGAAGGAGATGTGGCTTGGCTCGAATTCTCATCCGATCGTCGAACCCGTATCGAGAGCCGAGGTAGCCTGGCTTCGAGTTCAGGGGGTCGGCGGACGAGGCAAATAGGTCGGTGGACGAGACCAATGGGGTCGGCGGACGAGACCACTGGGGTCGGTGGACGAGACCAATGAGGTCGGTGGACGAGACCAATGGGGTCAACGGACGAGACCTCATAGGGTCGGTGGACGAGACCGAGGGGGTCGGCGGACGAGACCAAGAGCCCCACTTGTTGAAAGAGGTGGCTTGGCTCGAGTTCCCATCCGAACGTCGAGCACCACATGTTGAAGGAGATGTGGCTTGGCTCGAATTCTCATCCGATCGTCGAACCCGTATCGAGAGCCGAGGTAGCCTGGCTTCGAGTTCAGGGGGTCGGCGGACGAGGCAAACAGGTCGGTGGACGAGACCGAGGGGGTCGGCGGACGAGACCAAGAGGGTCGGTGGACGAGACCAATGGGGTCGGTGGACGAGACCGAGGGGGTCGGCGGACGAGACCAAGAGCCCCACTTGTTGAAAGAGGTGGCTTGGCTCAATTTTCCATCCGAACGTCGGGCACCACATGTTGAAGGAGATGTGGCCTGGCTCGAATTCTCATCCGATCGTCGAACCCGTATCGAGAGCCGAGGTAGCCTGGCTTCGAGTTCAGGGGGTCGGCGGACGAGGCAAATAGGTCGGTGGACGAGACCAATGGGGTCGGCGGACGAGACCACTGGGGTCGGTGGACGAGACCGAGGGGGTCGGCGGACGAGACTAAGAGCCCCACTTGTTGAAAGAGGTGGCTTGGCTCGAGTTCCCATCCGAACGTCGAGCACCACATGTTGAAGGAGAAGTGGCTTGGCTCGAGCTTCCATCCGAACGTCGAGCCCACCCTGTGAGAGGGAAGTAGTTTGGCTCGAGTTTCCATCCGAGCGTTGAGCCCTACCTGTTGAAGGAGAAGGTAGCTTGGCTCGAGGTTCCATCCGAGCGTCGAGCCCCACCCCTTGAAGGGGAAGGTAGCTTGGCTCGAGCTTCCATCCGAACGTCGAGCCCACCCTGTGAGAGGGAAGTAGTTTGGCTCGAGGTTCCATCCGAACGTCGAGCCCACCCTGTGAGAGGGAAAGTAGCTTGGTTCGAGCTTCCATCCGAGCGTCGAGCCCCACCCCTTGAAGGGGAAGGTAGCCTGGCTCGAGTTTCCATCCGAGCGTCGAGCCCTACCGGTTGAAGGAGAAGGTAGCTTGGCTCGAGCTTGCATCCGAGCGTCGAGCCCTACCTGTTGAAGGAGAAGGTAGCTTGGCTCGAGCTTTCATCCGGGCGTCGAGCCCCACCCCTTGAAGGGGAAGGTAGCTTGGCTCGAGCTTCCATCCGAACGTCGAGCCCACCCTGTGAGAGGGAAGTAGTTTGGCTCGAGTTTCCATCCGAACGTCGAGCCCACCCTGTGAGAGGGAAAGTAGCTTGGCTCGAGCTTCCATCCGAGCGTCGAGCCCTACCTGTTGAAGGAGAAGGTAGCTTGGCTCGAGCTTGCATCCGAGCGTCGAGCCCTACCTGTTGAAGGAGAAGGTAGCTTGGCTCGAGCTTTCATCCGGGCGTCGAGCCCTACCTGTTGAAGGAGAAGGTAGCTTGGCTCGAGGTTCCATCCGAGCGTCGAGCCCCACCCCTTGAAGGGGAAGGTAGCTTGGCTCGAGCTTCCATCCGAACGTCGAGCCCACCCTGTGAGAGGGAAGTAGTTTGGCTCGAGTTTCCATCCGAACGTCGAGCCCACCCTGTGAGAGGGAAAGTAGCTTGGCTCGAGCTTCCATCCGAGCGTCGAGCCCCACCCCTTGAAGGGGAAGGTAGCCTGGCTCGAGTTTCCATCCGAGCGTCGAGCCCTACCTGTTGAAGGAGAAGGTAGCTTGGCTCGAGCTTGCATCCGAGCGTCGAGCCCTACCTGTTGAAGGAGAAGGTAGCTTGGCTCGAGCTTTCATCCGGGTGTCGAGCCCCACCCCTTGAAGGGGAAGGTAGCTTGGCTCGAGCTTCCATCCGAACGTCGAGCCCACCCTGTGAGAGGGAAGTAGTTTGGCTAGAGTTTCCATCCGAACGTCGAGCCCACCCTGTGAGAGGGAAAGTAGCTTGGCTCGAGCTTCCATCCGAGCGTCGAGCCCTACCTGTTGAAGGAGAAGGTAGCTTGGCTCGAGCTTGCATCCGAGCGTCGAGCCCTACCTGTTGAAGGAGAAGGTAGCTTGGCTCGAGCTTTCATCCGAACGTCGAGCCCACCCTGTTGAAGGAGAAGGTAGTTTGGCTCGAGTTCTCATCCGAGCGTCGACCCCCACCCCATGAAGGAGAAGGTAGCTTGGCTCGAGGTTCCATCCGAACGTCGAGCCCACCCCATGAAGGAGAAGTTAGCTTGGCCAGACTTCGCACTAGACTCCCTCCGAGATCTCTGACTGGCCGCAACTTCACACTTTATGCTAGGAGGTTATTCCTGCCGGGCAAGTAGGGAGGGGCAGCATTGGAATTTCACCCTTTCTGCTGACGTGATGGCGCAAATTTCAACGTTTGTTTTAGCCGCTTGATCTTGTCAGATTAGATCTAACGGCTAGATGCTCATTTGCGGAAATCGAGGAGTCGCTGTCTATTTATAAAACCCCCACCCCCCCCTCATTTCTTTTCACTTTATCATTTCATAATTCCCAATTTTTCCAGTTTTTAGCGCAGGCATTTCGATCGCTGTTGGCGGATTCTTTGCAGAGAAGCGTAACTTCCAAAGAATCAGGTTAGTAATTCTCCTTTTTTCTGAATGTCGCGTACTCAGTCTGGTTCCGAGGCTACAACGTCTGGTCACTCGGAGATGGAGTCAGATTTGGAAACGTCGTCATCTCTGGGCAAGTACCAGGTTAAAGAGGAAGTTTTCTCCGAACATGGCTCCGAGGGCGACAGTGACGTAGCTCTAATCGTGCAACCGTTGAGTGTTCGGAGGCCGGGAAAGGAGCCGATGGTAGAGGGTGGTGCGGACGAGGATAGTGATGATGAGGAGGAGTCGAACGAGGGGTCGGACGAAGAGTCGGGTGCTGGTGATGAAGAGGATGAAGGAGAGCAGGGCGACACGGAGAGTGAGGAAGGGGAGGGCGTTGGTGCGCCGGATGCCGGCCACGTAGAGGATCTGCCTCCGTTGCCCCCCCTGTCGACGCCGTCGCCTGAGCGCAAGCCCCGGCCGCGTCGGAAGAAGGTAGTCCTCACCATGCCTCAAAGTTCTTCCTCGTCTGACGAGGGTGTGCCGAGGACGGGTCTCGATGTTCCGCCCGTCACCTTCCGAAATCCTGTGTCGATACGGATGTATCCCGATGATGTGAAGGACATCCAGCCGATCCCTCCAGTGCCTGGAGAAAACACAAGGACGAAGATTCGTGCGGACAGTACTCCCAGCGTCTTGAGACCGGAGTATCTGAATATCATCAGGGCTGCTTACTACATTCCGAGGGAGTACGAGCTTCTGCTGCCGAGCCCGGGTATTCGACCTACGACGGTGTTGGCTCCGGGTTACTGCTTATTTCCGGAGCAAGCTTTCATCTCGGGGTTGAGGTTCCCCCTGCACCCCTTCGTGAAGACGGTCTTGAACTGGGCCGAGCTGTCCCCCATGCAGTATGGCCCCAACTCTTGGAAGCATCTCATCTGCTTCATCCTGAAGTGCCAAGAGAAAGGGGTGAGGCCGAAGCTTTCATACTTCCGCGCAATCTTCAGCATTGGTTCGCTTGGGGATATCGAGGGCGTGTTCTTCTTTACGCCGAGACCGAACAAGAAAGTGGTGCACGGCCATCCGGACTCGATCAAGAATTGGAGAGATAAGTATTTCGTTGTGAAGACCGAAGGGGAATGGGACATCCCGACCCAGTGGAATTTCGTGAAGCCGAAGCGCAAGCCCCCAAAGAGGAATGAGTTAACCGCCCAAGAGTGGGGGAGGGTTGATCATTTACTCCGGGGGGACAGCATCGCATGGCGCCGGGTGACCGAGGTTCACCTAGCGAGGGCCGGACTGAGTCCCGCCGACCCTAGTATGTTTCTTTCCTCATTTTTTCATCTTTCTGCCTTCGTGTTAACGTTTAGCCTTCCTTTTCTGTCTTGTTGTAGGGATGACGACACAACAGGCACACGCCAAGCAGATCCTACTCGCCGCCGCAGAGAAGGCGAGACAAGAGAAGAAGAAGAAAGAAGAGCAGGAATGCCTCGCCGCCGAGAAGCGGAAGACTCCTGGCCAGCCTTCGCAAGCTGGAGGGCCCTCCACCGTGCCCCCCCCCCGGTGCCCGAGGAACAGCCTTTACCGAAGAAGCAAAAGAAGCACCACCATCCTTCGCGGTCGGCTAGAGACCCAGCGGGAGGGTCGGGGAAAACAGTTGAAGCCCCGGCACAACAGCTTCCCCCCGTACGTCCGAGTGCGGCGGAGTTGGTGGGACGGATGGCGACGATGCCCTTCGCACCTGATTGGTCGATCGTGAAGGGCGACTCCATCCTCGACGGACCCGTATCGATGGAGTTCGTCTCGAAGGCCATCACCGATCGGGACGGGATGGCCTTGGCAGCGCAAACGGCCGATCAGGCCTACATGCGCTGGGCCCAAGCCAACCTCTCGGTAAGTCGTCCGAAGCCCACCCGGTAAATAGGCTTGTAAACTTGTAATTGTTGTAATTGTTGCTAAGTTTGATTTTTCTTGACAGTCGATGCTTCACGGTCAGCACTTCCACAAGTGTCTGGAGAAGGAGATTACATACGAGCGGAAGCAGAAGAAGAAGTTCCTTCGGGAATTGACCAAGGCGAAGGAGGATTTTAAGGAGGCTCGGGACATGGTGGTGGTGCACGAGGCCCAGATAGAGTCTCTGGACAAGATCCACAAGCAGGACCGAGAGGACCTGCTGAAGAAGATCGCGGCCGAGACTGCGGAGAAGGAGAAGGCGAAGAAGGCCCTGGCGGACTTGGAGGCGGCCTTGGGGGATACGCTAATGACGGCGCAGGACGAGGCTTACGAGCAAGCCAAGTCTCATTTCAAGTACATCTATCCGGAGTGCAATGTTGACCACCTCGGCTTCGGGTGGAAGCCAGACTTGCCTCCGACCCCAGGGGGTGATGGTGACGACGGCGGCCACCACGAAGAAGAGGTGCACCTCGACCCTCAAGACTAGATGTTTTTGTTTTTATTTCTCCCTGTTGTAAATGCCCTCGGCGGACTGGCCACCGCAAATTTTGTATCTTTTTGAGATGAAATGAAATATAGAATTTTTTGGGCCGACTCTACAACACTTGCATTTTTGTGATTCTGGTATTTTCTTTTTGATAGAGGCTAGCTCGCCAACGAAAGTTGGCTCGAGACCGAGAGGCTGCCAAGAATTACTTTTTGGACAAGTCTAGAGAGCTCGGTCTAGAGGTGGCTCGTTTGAGAAAGATTGTAGCCGACCGGGACTGGTGGGTCATTGAGAAGGACTGGGCGGTCTCGGATACGTCTAGTGGACGGTCGGCCTCCGAGTCTTCTCTTCGCGAGGCCGTTATAGAGAAAGAATTGGAGATTCGCCAGCTGAAGCTCATACTCGGTGCAGGTCTTGTTGAAGAGGCAAGTAACTCTACTCCGGGGAGGTTGCCGCCTCCTTCGCCGGTTGTAACACAGCCGGATGATGCGGAGAGCTCGGTGGCGGGTACGTCTTCCTTGTTTTTGGTAGCCGAGCGTCACAGGAGCCCTGAATTCGAGTTCCCGGCTGAGTGAGTGAGTTGAGAGCCTTCATTGTATTTGCGTTTTTATTCATTGAGTTGTAAGCGATGAGTAATGAATAAGATCATTTGTCCTTCGGAGCCTCGATTGCCTTGGGTGCCGAGTGTGGTTGGTGTGACTATGTCAATAAATGGCGACGTTTCGCCTTCTTAGGCATCATTAATGGTGACGTTTCGTCTTTCTCCGTTTCACATTCGCGGGCGTGATAAATGAGGCCCCGGGGACGGGTGCCGAGCCCTCATAACGGTGAGAAAGACAACTGCAGGCGTAGTAGCCCTGCCGCCGAGCGTTTTAGGTCGAGGCGCCCCCGGAGGCGACACCCGCCCTGCTCGGGGTCGGAGCCGAGATGCTGCACATGTTCTCGTGGAGAGACGGTGCGGGAGTGGCTGGCGAATGTCGCCTCGAGTCTCGGTTGGTGGCCTCCGAGGAGGTCATCCGAGCGAGGGACGGGTGCCGAGCCCCCACAACGGTGAGAAAGACAATGGCAGGCGTAGCGTAGCCCTGCCGCCGAGCGCTTAGGTCGTGGAGCCCTCGGAGGGGACCCCCGCCCTGCTCGGGGTCGGAGCCAAGCTCCTGCACATGTTCTCGTGGAGAGACGGTGCGGGAGTGGCTGGCGAATGTCGCCTCGAGTCTCGGTTGGTGGCCTCCGAGGAGGTCATCCGAGCGAGGGACGGGTGCCGAGCCCCCACAACGGTGAGAAAGACAATGGCAGGCGTAGCGTAGCCCCACCGCCGAGCGCTTAGGTCGTGGAGCCCCCGGAGGGGACCCCCGCCCTACTCGGGGTCGGAGCCGAGCTCCTGCACATGTTCTCGTGGAGAGACGGTGCGGGAGTGGCTGGCGAATGTCGCCTCGAGTCTCGGTTGGTGGCCTCCGAGGAGGTCATCCGAGCGAGGGACGGGTGCCGAGCCCCCACAACGGTGAGAAAGACAATGGCAGGCGTAGCGTAGTCCCGCCGCCGAGCGCTTAGGTCGTGGAGCCCCCGGAGGGGACCCCCGCCCTGCTTGGGGTCGGAGCCGAGCTCCTGCACATGTTCTCTTGGAAAAGCGATTCGAGCCGAGTCCGACGCTTGTGAGAGAAGCGTGTTTGGGCTCGCGATTTCATCCGAGCGATGAGCCCCACGCTTGTAAGAGAAGCGTGTTTGGGCTCGCGATTTCATCCGAGCGACGAGCCCCACGCTTGTAAGAGAAGCGTGTTTGGGCTCGCGATTTCATCCGAGCGACGAGCCCCACGCTTGTAAGAGAAGCGTGTTTGGGCTCGCGATTTCATCCGAGCGACGTGCCCCACGCTTGTGAGAGAAGCGTGTTTGGGCTCGCGATTTCATCCGAGCGACGAGCCCCACGCTTGTAAGAGAAGCGTGTTTGGGCTCGCGATTTCATCCGAGCGACGAGCCCCACGCTTGTAAGAGAAGCGTGTTTGGGCTCGCGATTTCATCCGAGCGACGTGCCCCACGCTTGTAAGAGAAGCGTGTTTGGGCTCGCGATTTCATCCGAGCGACGTGCCCCACGCTTGTAAGAGAAGCATGTTTGGGCTCGCGATTTCATCCGAGCGACGTGCCCCACGCTTGTAAGAGAAGCGTGTTTGGGCTCGCGATTTCATCCGAGCGACGAGCCCCACGCTTGTAAGAGAAGCGTGTTTGGGCTCGCGATTTCATCCGAGCGACGAGCCCCACGCTTGTAAGAGAAGCGTGTTTGGGCTCGCGATTTCATCCGAGCGACGTGCCCCACGCTTGTGAGAGAAGCGTGTTTGGACTCGCGATTTCATCCGAGCGACGAGCCCCACGCTTGTAAGAGAAGCGTGTTTGGGCTCGCGATTTCATCCGAGCGACGAGCCCCATGAGGGGTCCTTCATCTGTTTATAAGAATTGGAGTCATAAGCTTGTTTCTAGGAAAGCTGGTGTTTACAATATACGCTTGTTACAGACAAGTCTAGGCACGACGTGCCGTTTACAGGACTTTACAAAAGACAAGGCCCAACGTGCCGTTTTTAGAGTTACGTTTTACATGGAGGCTATTCTCCTAAGAACTTGATCAAGTGTTCCGCATTCCAGGGCCTCTTGACAGGCTTGCCATCGGTGTCGGTCAGGCGATAGGTACCCGGTCGTACGACCTCTGAAACCTTATAAGGGCCCTCCCAGTTTGGTGCCAACTTCCTTTTCTGGCCGGGATTGGAAACCGCCAGTTTCCGGAGGACAAGATCTCCGAGAGCAATGTTTGTTGGGCGTACCTTCTTGTTATAGAACCTCTCGATCCTTTGCTGGTAGATGTTCCTTCTGATGGACGACTTCTCCCTGACCTCGTCAATGAGGTCCAGGTCTGCTCGCAGTTGCATGGAGTTGCTTGCTTCGTCATAAGCCATAATTCGGGGAGAGGGGATACCTATTTCCAAGGGAATGACGGCCTCAGTACCGTACGTTAAGTTGAAGGGTGACTCCCCTGTCGGGATTCTTTTTGTTGTTCGATGGGCCCAAAGAACGCTCGGGAGCTCGTCGACCCATAGCCCCTTGGAGGAATTATCGAGTCGCTTCTTGAGTCCATCGAGGATCTGACGGTTCGCGTTCTCTGCCTGTCCGTTGGATTGGGGATGGCATACCGAAGAGGAGCGCTGCTGGATACCGAGGTCTTCGCAGAACTTGCGGAAATGCTTGCCTGCGAACTGGGTCCCGTTATCCGTGACGAGCACTTGGGGGATCCCTAACCGACAGATAATGTGCTTCCAGAAGAATTGTTGAGTCTGCTGCTCGGTGATCGTAACTAGTGGCTCCGCTTCGATCCATTTGGTGAAGTAGTCGATGGCAACTATAAGGAACTTTCGTTGCCCCGTCGCCTTGGGAAAAGGGCCTACCAGATCCATCCCCCACATTGCAAAGGGGGTTGGACTGGCCATGGATCGTAGGTTTGCTTGGGGAACCCTCTTGATGGGGGAGAATCTTTGACAGGGGCCACATTTCTTGACGAGATTTAAAGCGTCCTGCAGCATGGTGGGCCAGTAGTACCCGTGGTTCAAAGCCTTTCGTGCGAGCGAACGGCTTCCCATGTGACACCCGCCGATCCCCTCGTGTAATTCTCTGAGAGCATATTCGGCTTCACCGGGAGTGAGGCAGCGGAGATAAGGCCGTCCATCCGAGGTTGTGTAGGACCTTTTGAAGAGTGTTTAGTCGATCATTGCGAACCTTTCCGCTCGGGCTCGGACCCTTCTTGCTTCGGCTCGGTCTTCCGGGAGTTCTCCCTTGACGAGAAATCGTCTAATTGGAGTTGTCCAGTCTTCGGGGGGCTCTCCATCTTCGAGGCTCAGGACCTCCGGAATGTCGATACTGGGTTTTAGCATGACCTCGATCAGGACCGTGCGGTCGAGACCTTCGAAGGAAGAGGATGCCAATTTTGACAGAGCGTCAGCCTGGACGTTCTGCTCCCGAGGGATCCTCAAAACAGCCGACTCGTCGAAGGACGAGAGTAGGCGTTGAACTACACCTCGGTAACGAACCATACGATCGTCTCGGGCCTCGTACTCCCCGGTGATCTGGTTGACCACGAGCTGGGAGTCGCTGAAAGCCCTGATCTGTTTGGCACCGGCTTGATGAGCCAGGGTGAGCCCAGCGATCATTGCCTCGTATTCGGCCTCGTTGTTAGAGGCCGGGAAGTTGAGGCGGAGGCAATACTGCAGAAGAAAACCGTCTGGGCCTCGGAGGATGATGCCTGCTCCGCTGCCTGCCTCGCAGGAGGAACCATCGACGTAAACTTCCCACGTCTGGTCGCTCTCCGTGTTTGCAGGGTGCTCGGAGATAGTGCACTCCGTAATGAACTCTGCGAGCGCCTGCCCCTTGATTGCTGTTCTGGGCTGATAGCCAATGTCATATTGGCTGAGCTCAATCGACCATTTCACGAGTCGACCCGAGCTTTCTGGTTTGTAGAGTACCGCCTTCAGGGGTTGGTCCGTCAGCACTTGGACAGAATGAGATTGAAAATACGGACGGAGCTTTCGCGAGGCCATGATCAGGGCGAACGCTACTTTCTCCATCCAAGAGTACCTGGTCTCGGCATCGAGCAGGACCTTGCTGACGTAGTACACAGGCTTCTGTGATCCCTCTTCCTCCCGAACGAGAACGGCGCTGAGCACCTTCTCCGAGGCTGATAGGTAGAGCCAGAGTGGCTCTCCTGGTTCGGGCTTGCTGAGAAGAGGGGGGTTCGCGAGGTATTCCTTTAACTGGGCGAAGGCCTCTTGCTGCTGTACTCCCCACTCGAACCCGTCGGTGCCTCGCAGGGCTTTGAAGAAGGGAAGAGACTTCTCTCCGGACTTGGAGAGGAAACGGCCGATGGCCGCCAGTCTCCCAGTCAGCCGTTGGACTTCTTTGATGTTCCTCGGAGGGGCCATGTCCAGGATTGCTTGGATCTTTTCGGGGTTCGCTTCGATTCCCCTTTGGCTGATAATGAACCCGAGAAACTTTCCCGCGGAGACGCCGAAGGCGCATTTGCTTGGGTTAAGCCTCATGTTATGTGTCCGAAGTACCCCAAAGGCCTCCTCCAGATCGGAGACGTGATCCTCTCCCCGCCGGCTCTTGACGAGTGTGTCATCCACATACACTTCTATGTTGCGCCCGATCTGTTCCTTGAAGACCCTGTTGACGAGCCTCTGGTATGTGGCCCCGGCGTTCTTCAGCCCGAAGGGCATGACTCTGTAGCAATAGAGCCCCTGGTCCGTGACGAAGGACGTCTTGGCGATGTCGGGAGGGAACATGCGGATCTGGTTGTAGCCTGAAAAAGCGTCCATGAAGGATAGGAGCTCGTGACCCGATGTTGCATCGACGAGAGCATCGATCCTGGGAAGGGGGAATGGATCCTTCGGGCACGCCTTGTTGAGATCCGTGAAATCAATGCAGATCCTCCAGCTCCCGCTCGCCTTCTTCACCATGACGACGTTTGCCAGCCACTCGGGGTAGCTGACCTCCTGGATGAAGCGCGCGGCAAGGAGTTTATCGACCTCTGCATTAACCGCCTGTTGTCGCTCTGGCGCGAACTTGCGTCGCTTCTGTACCACTGGTTTCGAGCCGGGGATCACGCTGAGTTTATGCATGATGAGTTCCTCGGGAATTCCCGGCATGTCAGAGGGCTTCCAGGCAAACAGGTCGACATTGCGCCGGATGCAGGCGATGAGGTCGGACTTGAGGCGAGGTGCGAGGGAGCGGCTTATTCGAAATTGTTTCGATGAATCCTCTGCCTCGAAGGAGACATCCTCCAGCTCGTCTGCCGACTCTGGCTCTGGCTGGGTCCTTTGGGGCTGCATTTCCACGGCGTCGAGGGGAAGCACTCCGCTTCCTATTGCTGTCATATAACAGGAGCGAGCGGCTTCTTGATTCCCTCGGACCACTCCTACACCGGTACTGGTAGGGAACTTCATCTTCTGGTGGTAGGCCGAGGGAACAGCCTGGAGGGAGCATAGGCCCGGTCGGCCGAGTATGGCATTATAGGCTGCCTTGATGTTGACAACCATGAAGTCCATCGACTCGGTTCTCCGATTCGGGGCCGTGCCCGCCGTGACATCCAGTGTAACGATCCCCTCGATTGTCACCGGCACTCCAGAAAATCCGTGCAGGGTGTATCCGGCCGGCTTCAGTCTGCTTCGGGGGAGCTTTAGGTTCTCGAAAGCATCGAGGAACAGAATGTTGACCGAGCTCCCGTTGTCTACCAGGATCCGGCGAGCATCAAAGTTTGCCATGCTGAGATTGATTACGAGAGCGTCGCAGTGTGGGAGCCGAACCCCCTCCAGGTCGTCACCCGAGAAGGAGACGGGTAGTGGTTGGATTTGAGGAGTGAGAGGCCCTTGGACGGCGTTAACGTCCCGGATGAACGCCTTACGGGAGGTGTTAGAATCCCCTCCCATGGGCCCTCCGTGGACGCAGTGCAGTATGGGTTGGTCGTCCGGTTCTTCCAGCTCCTGCTCTTGCCTGGGGAGTTGTAGGGGAGCTCGAGGAGGAGGTGAGGTTCTCCTGTTCCTCGTGTCCCTTTGCGGCCGAGCGTCATCTCTCTTATACTCCCGGAGGTATCCTCGCTGGATCAGTGCCTCGATTTCATCTTTCAGGGCACGGCAGTGATCTGTGTCGTGCCCGTTGTCTCGGTGGAAGCGGCAGTAGAACCGCTGATCCCTTTTCTTGCTAGTGTTGTTGGACGGTCGAGGGGGGTACTGAACGAGGTCTCTGTCCTCGATCGCCAGGAGTATGGAGGACACATTTTGTGTAAGTGGGGTATATCTTTCGAAGCGAGGAACCGGTTGTACCTTCTTCATGGTGCCCCCTTCCCTTGGAGCCTTTTTTGGGGGCTCGACTTCCTCGGCCATCCGCTTCCCTTTCCCGAGTGCTTCTTTGGATTCGTCGGGGTTTAGGGCTTCCTCTGCCCTGATGTACTTCTCGACTCGGTTGAGGAGGTCGGGAAAATCGATCGGGGGTTTCTTTGCCAGAGAAGCTTTCAGCTGTCCATGACGGACGTTGTGCCGAAATGCCGCGGAGGCGACGCCCGGATCGAGAGAGGAGACCGACCTTGCTTCCGTCGTGAATCTCCGGACAAACGCCCTGAGTGATTCCCCCCCTTCCTGCCTGAGCCCCAGTAAGGAGGCGCTCGTTCTTTCAGCCTTCCGGCTAGTTACAAAATGGGCGAGGAAATTGCCTTCCAGTTGATCAAAGGAGTAAATGGAGCCGGGGGCGAGTTTTGAGAACCACTCACGAGCCGGACCCCGAAGGGTGGCAGGAAAAGCCCGACACAGCAGAGGATCCGATGCGCTGTGAATCATCATGAGGGTTTTGAAACCCTCCATGTGATCAGCAGGATCCCCTTCGCCATTATATGTCTCGAACTGTGGGGGTCGGAAGTTCCGGGGAATTTCTGCTTGGATAATGAGGGCGGAAAAGGGGGGTCGGACAGGTTTGTACCCCTGACCGGCTCCGACACCGTCGCCCATATGATCGATTCGGTCCTCCATTTCTTGGAGGCGCCTCAGGAGCATGCCTTCGGCTTCGGGCTGGATTGTTGAGGAGCGCGAGACGCTGGCCTCAGCGTCTAACCTGGTTTGGGAACGGCGTGCTTCCTCCCTGGGGGCCCGTTGGAGAGCCCCAAGGATCTCCCTTCGAAAATCCTGAAACTCCTGCTGAGTAACAGGAGCTCCCTCAGCTCGGGCCGGTTGGACCGGAGGTTGCCTCCCGACTCGGCTGAGTGCTGGCCTTCGTTCTTCCGGCGGTGGCCTAGGACGGTTCGGGGCCGAGTTGGAAGCGGCCCTTTCCCTACTACGGTCAGCGTGCCGACTGGAGATTATCCCTCGAAGGTCGGGTTGGATTGGAGGAGTGGGGGCCTGCGGGGATCCCTGACGGGAGGCCCTATGCTTTGATGTGCGCAGCCCGGCGTTGGTATTTGATGGGAGTGTGTCTCGTCGGTTGACGGAGGACGCAGCCCCCTTGCCTTTGGAGGCCATGGGAGTTCGGCAATCGAGGTACCTCGGCCGTAGGACTCGGTCGGCTTCCGAAGTAGCTTTCCCACAGACGGCGCCAACCTGATGCGGTTTGTTTCTGGGAGACGTGTGGATGCACCAGGTGTGAGTTCTTACTTGATTTGTATTGAAGGAGAAAGCTTCTTCAGAGGCGACCCTCGGCTGGCCGAGCGGTACCTGCGACAGGCGGGAGTGAGGTGGATGTCTGGGCTCGGATCAGGTGGCTCGGATCCGAGGTCTGGTGTACCTGCAGACGGTCTCGAAACACCAGGGTTGGTCCCGGTGGCAGACCCTCCGACGATCTAGTCAGTTACTTTAAGATAAGAGCAACAGTAACTAGGGTTTAGGGGAGAAAAGATTGATTACCTCCTTAAGAAAGGAGAGGGCCTGGTATTTATAGGAGTTTCCAATCGGGTCTAGACCCGTTTGGGGCTGGGCCGGACCCGGTTACCCGATTGGCTGAAGCGGTGGAAAGTCGGGCGGTATAGGGCTGACGTGGCAGGCGCCGGAGTGGTTTCCGGGCTGACGTGGCAGATCTCCGGGTGGTTTTCCGGTGCTGACGTGGCTGATCTGGAGGATCAGGAAGGACGCGTATCCTGAGGAGATCTGGTGGCTCAGGGTGAGCCACGCTTTATTCCTGACCCATATCACTCTTCTTAAAGACTATCCCCGCTGTCCGACCTGACCTGTGCACCTTCTAACTTGGAATTTTGTTTGAACTTCTTAGAATATTTTGTATTCTAATTAAATAAAAATGTGTTAGTAGTAGTGTGGCAGGGTAAAAATGGCCTGGAGGCCCTACCAGGGCCCAATACAACTCTCACTCAAGAAAGGTAAAAATAGCAATTTAGTTCGGCTTCGAACCACCGCAGGGTCGGCGCCGAACCTCACGTTCACCCCCGCAGAACTGGCCTCCTCGTATCCGACGAGCTTCAGCGGTCCTCGGCCTCCGATCCGTAACAGCCCTACGGGCCGTCCCCCCTCTCTGGCGAAGCAGGGGGATGACCTGGCACAGCCTAGGCCCTCCGATTCTCCCAGAAGCACAGAAGACCCACGATCAGCCATGTCAGCTCTATACCGCCCAGGATTTTGCCACGTCAACCCTATACCGCTCCTGGTATTGCCACGTCTGCCCTAAACCCCCTGGGCCTTCTGCCACGTCAGGCCCATGGGCTTTCGGGTCCAGATCCGGCCCCCAAGCGGAACCAAACCCGGTTGGGATTCTCTATAAATACTAGACCCTCACCCACCTTTTGAGGTAATCAATCCTTCTCCACTTAAATTTACCTAGTTATTGCTACTCTCTCACAGAGACTGACTAGATCGTCGGAGGGTCCGCCACCGGGACAAACCCCGGTGTTTCAGGACCGTCTGCAGGTACACAAGACCTCGGATCCGAATCCTCTGATCCGAGCCCAGATCTCCGAATCACCCCGAGGTCGCCACAGGTTCCGCCCGGTCAGCCAAGGGTCGTCAGACGAGCAGCATTCTCCTTCAAATACAAATTGAGTCCGAACTCACACCTGGTGCATCCACACGTCTCCCAGAAATAAACCGCATCAGGTTGGCGCCGTCTGTGGGAACACTGCTTCAGTAGCCGACCCGAGCCCGACCATCGAGCGACCTCGACAGCCGAACTCTCATGACCTCCAAGGGCAGGAGAAAGGCCGCTTCCAACCCGGCCACGAACCGTCCAACACCGCCACCCGAGGGACGGAGACCAGCGCTCAGCCGCGTCGGAAGGCAACCTTCAGACCGACAGAGCAAGGTCGGGGGAGCCCCCGTCACTCACAAGGGATCCCAGGACTTTCAAGAAGAAATTTCTAAAGCTCTCCGACGGACCTCCAGGGAGGAAGGCCCACAGGATCGGCAAAGTACTGGGAACCGGAGACTCTCTCCCCCGAACCCTACTCCGAACCGCATCCAGGGTCGGGATCCCGGGTCCGAGGGAGCCATGGGTACGCCATTCACCCTCCACTATATCCACGGGGGGCCCATGGGAGGAGAATCCGATACTTTCCGAAAAGCCTTTATCCGAGAAGCGAATGCTGTCCAAAACAGCCCCTCCCCCAAGCAACAACCACTGCCGATCTCCTTCTCAGGAGAGGACCTCGAAGAAGTTCACCTACCCCACTGCGATGCCCTCGTCGTTTGCCTCCGCATAGCTAATTGTGAGGTTCGCCGAATCCTCGTCGACAACGGCAGCCCGGTAAATATTCTTTTTCACAAAGCCTTCGAAAGTCTTAAATTATCCAAAGGGAAGCTCAAACCAGCCGAATACACGGTGCTTGAATTCTCCGGCGTCCCAACCGTAATAAAGGGGATTATTACCCTCGACGTCACCGCCGGATCGGCTCCTGTCAAGAGGACCGAATCCCTGGATTTCATGATCATCGACGTCAGGGCGGCTTACAACGCCATTCTTGGCCGACCCGGATTAAACTCCTTCCAAGCGATACCTTCGGCCTACCACCTGAAGCTTAAATTTCCCACCCCCCAAGGGGTCGGCATCGTCCGAGATAGCCACGAAGCAGCACGATCGTGCTACAAAACCGCCGTCGGAGGGGGTGTATTCCCCCTCGACGCCGTTGAACTCGAACCCGAGAGAGACGGCCCAGCTCCCGAGCCGGTTGATGAATTAGAAGAGGTCCTGTTCGATGCCAAGGATGAGTCGAAATGGTTCCGGGTGAGCCGCTCACTCTCCGAGGACTTGAAGGCAGGCATCATCGCCTGCATCCGTCGCAACGTCGATCTCTTCGCTTGGAAACCCTCTGACATGCCCGGGATCTCCGAAGACTTGATTATGCATCGACTAAGCGTCATCCCTGACTCTAAGCCGGTCGTCCAAAAGAGGCGCAAAGTCGCCCCGGAGAGACAACAAATTGTAAAGACGGAAGTGGACAAACTCTTGTCCGCTCGATTCATCCAGGAAGTCAGCTACCCCGAGTGGCTGGCTAATGTCGTCATGGTGAAGAAGGCAACAGGGGGTTGGCGGATCTGCATCGACTTCACGGACCTTAACAAAGCATGTCCTAAAGATCCTTTCCCCCTCCCCCGCATCGACGCTCTAATCGACGCAACCTCGGGGCATGAGCTACTGTCCTTCATGGACGCATTCTCGGGGTACAATCAGATCCGGATGTTTCCACCCGACATCTCCAAGACCTCATTCGTCACCGACCAGGGCCTTTATTGTTACCGCGTTATGCCCTTCGGGCTGAAAAACGCTGGAGCCACGTACCAGCGACTCGTCAACAGAGTCTTCAAAGACCTGATCGGCCGCAATGTGGAAGTGTACGTCGACAACATGCTTGTCAAAAGCCGGGCTGGGCCGGACCACGTCGCCGACCTCGAGGAAGCCTTCGGTGTCCTCCGACGCCACAACATGAGACTCAACCCGGCCAAATGCGCCTTCGGCGTCTCCACGGGGAAGTTCCTGGGGTTCATCGTCAGCCAACGCGGCATTGAAGCAAACCCCGAGAAAATCCAAGCCATTATTGACATGTCCCCGCCCCGGAATGTCAAGGAGGTTCAAAGGCTCACAGGTCGATTAGCGGCAATCGGCCGTTTTCTCTCCAAATCAGGAGAGAAATCTCTCCCCTTTTTCAAGGCCTTGCGCGGAAAAGGGGGCTTCGAGTGGGGTACCCCTCAACAAGAAGCCTTCGAACAGCTAAAGCAATACCTCGCCAACCCGCCTCTCCTCAGCAAGCCCGAGCCGGGCGAGCCGCTGTGGCTCTACCTGTCCGCCTCGGACAACGCTCTCAGTGCCGTCCTCGTCCGAGAAGAGGAAGGGGTCCAAAAGCCACTGTATTATGTGAGCAAAGTGCTTCTCCCAGCAGAGACAAGATACGCAAAGATAGAGATGGTGGCCTATGCGCTGGTCATGGCAGCCCGGAAGCTTCGCCCTTACTTCCAAGCCCACTCCGTCCAAGTGCTGACCGACCAACCACTAAAGACTGTCCTTTACAAGCCCGAAAACTCCGGCCGCTTAGTCAAGTGGTCAATCGAGCTGAGCCAGTTCGACATCAGCTATCAGCCAAGGGCAGCCATTAAAGGACAGGCTCTCGCCGAATTCATAACGGAGTGCACCGTCTCCGAGCAGCCTGGCCTCGAGGGATCGGATCCGACCTGGGAGGTCTTCGTCGACGGCTCGTCATGCGAGACGGGAAGTGGGGCGGGCATCATCCTTCGTGGCCCCGACCAATTCCTACTTCAATACTCCCTCCGCCTCAACTTTCCAGCCTCCAACAACGAGGCAGAATACGAGGCCATGATCGCCGGATTGACCCTCGCCAGCCGAGCCGGGGCCAAGCAAATCCGGGCCTTTAGTGATTCTCAACTCGTGGTCAATCAGATCACCGGAGAATACGAAGTCCGCGATGAACGCATGATGAAATATTTAACGGCAGTCAAGCGACTCCTGGCGTCCTTCAACTGCGCCGCGGTTATCAGAGTCCCCAGGGAACAGAACGCCCAAGCAGACGCGTTGTCCAAACTTGCCTCTTCCTCCTTCGAGGGCCTCGATCAGACGGTGCTCATAGAAGTCCTCCTGAAACCAAGTATCAGTGACCCGGAGCCGGAAGCGATGTGTGTGCAAGGTGGGACCAACCCGGACGACTGGACCACTCCCATCAGAAGGTTCTTAATCAATGCCGAGCTTCCTGAAGACAGAGCCGAGGCCAGACGAGTCAGAGTCCGAGCTGAAAGGTTTGTCATGATCGGTGACATCCTCTTCAAACGCTCGTACACCTTGGCCGACGGCAAACCTTACCTCCGCTACCTCACCAGCGACGAGGCCAACTACGCCCTCAGAGACCTGCACGAGGGGATCGGCGGATGCCACATGGGGAGCAGGACGCTTGCTCGGAAGGCCCTGAATCAGAGGTACTATTGGCCAACCATGCTCCAAGACTCGCTAGACTTGGTCAAGAGGTGCGGCCCCTGCCAAAGATTCTCTCCTGTCAAAAGGCTTCCTCAAGCCAATCTCCGGTCCCTGGCAAGCCCTACGCCCTTCGCTATGTGGGGTATGGACCTTGTGGGACCCTTCCCCCCAGCAGTGGGACAAAAGAAATTCTTGATCGTCGCCATCGACTACTTCACCAAGTGGATCGAAGCCGAACCACTGTCCAGCATCACTGAACGCCAAGTGCGACAGTTCTTTTGGAAGAACATCATCTGCCGGTTCGGAATCCCTCGAGTCCTCGTCACTGACAACGGAACCCAGTTCCAAGGTCAAAACTTCCAGACCTTCTGTGCAGACATCGGCATCCAGCAGCGTTTCTCTGCCATTTGCCACCCTCAGTCCAACGGCCAAGCGGAGAATGCGAACCGGCAAATCCTCGACGGCCTCAAAAAGCGCCTCGACAGTTCCCCCAAAGGGCTGTGGGTCGAGGAACTGCCCAGCGTACTATGGACGCACCGAACCACCCAGAGGATCCCCACGGGGGAAACACCATTCAGTCTGACCTACGGGACTGAGGCAGTCATCCCCGTCGAGGTCGGATTACCCTCTCCCCGGATCATAGCCTTCGATGAAGCTGACAATGCGTCCGGCCTGAGGGCCAACCTGGACCTCGTCGCCGAGGTACGAGAGAAATCTTCAATCCGAAGAAGCATCTACCAGCAACGGATCGAGAAGTTTTACAACAAGAAGGTCCGCCCCACAAACATCAGGGCAGGGGACCTGGTGTTACGTAAGCTATCTGTCTCCGATCCAACCAAGAAGAGGAAATTGGCTCCCAACTGGGAAGGCCCATACCGTGTAGTTGAGGCTGTCCGCCCTGGTACATACCGACTGGCGGATATGGACGACCGACCCTGGAACGCGGAGCACCTGATGAAATTCCTGGAAGAGCGAGCCTAGGTCACGGCCTGACTATAGTAAAGTAAGACTGATGTAAGCTTTCGTATGTAAAGGGCCACTTCAAGGGCCCTCCCTATCTGGTATATAAGAAGTCTCTTTTTATTTCCAAATCCAAATCCCTTGGCAAACTTCGACCGGGTACCGAACAAGGGGATCGGCACCCAGGTTCACGCTCCGATATCGTCCCCAAGAGCCCCGGTCGGGTCGACTCAGTTCTAGGCCAGGGAGTCTTTCTGTTGCCCCACGTCGATCCCTCACGAATCCGCGGGGCCAGACCTCACCTCCGCCGCCCTTCACCACACCGCTGACCAGAGCAAAGAAGGAAAAGATTTCTTTATTTCATATTCTTTTATTTTATTCGGGGAAAACAAACAACAACCGTTACAAGACCACTCCACTCATCTCAAACTAAAGGAAATCGCCGTCTTAGGGCTCCTTGGATCCAGCGAGGGGCGGGATCACTCCGACCAAACGACTTGGATCTCTCTCTTCATCATGACGGTCCTTCGGTTCTGCCACAGTCGACACACCGGCCACGGAGCTCTGAGCGTCAACGGATCGCATACGCTCCATCAAAAGCATCGCAGAGGGAACCCCCTCCGCTCGCCTACCCCCCGAGGAAGATAGCGAGACACCCAATATCGTCCTATAACGGTGTATCTCCATCTCCTTCTCCACTATCACATCACGAAGTAGCTTTTCAGAGGAGGGCCTCTGCACCGAGGAACTAGACATAGTATATCCGAGACCGGCACCCCCGAGCTCCCGATCCGCAATCGCCCTCCTCATAAAGGCCTCTCACGTGGGCCCCCTGCACGGTCGCCTGCAATATCCCCACAATACTAAGAAACCTGTCTTAAATGACATGATCTTAGAGCAAATGGGTTCGGTTGACTTACCAGCACATTGGCCTGCGCAAGACGCACGTACGCCTCGTCCAGGGTCTGGGCCTTCATATCCGAACGGTCCCGGGGGGTCGCCAGCTTATCGGCAACCTCCACGGCCTGGCGCCCTCGGACCAGGCAATCACCCTCTCGGATCGACCAATTCGGCACCCACGGTCGCCGAAGTCTCTCCTCTATCCCGGTATCCACTAGGGGACCCTTCCCCTTATCAAGGTCAGTAGCCCTGCCCTGATCCGAGCCTCCCTGGACCACCGCGTCCCCGCCTGTCTCCGAGCGAGTCCTTTTGGCCCTAGGCTGAGTTGGGGCCTCGGAGACCACCTGGGACAATTCGGTCGTCTTCACCGCGTCACCCTTCTTCTCGACCTTCTTCTTCTTCATGGCGAGCCTCAGCGCCCTAATCGATTCTTCATCCATATCTGTAAAAAAATCCATTAAGAACAATGAGCAAGAAAGTACAAGAAGATCGAGAGAAAGGAAACAACCACATACTAGAAAGTACGGCCGGGCTCAGTCCAGCTCTTGCCAGGTGGGCCTCTGTCACCTTCGCCCAATTGATGCTGTACGACAGACGGAGGCGCTCAACAAACCTCCACTCCTCAGCCGTCAGGTCCCCCGACCTCGGCGTTTCATAGCTCGGCTTAGAATGGTTCCAGCGTGTGGGAATATCCCAAGGATCCTCACTCCGAATCACCAAATATTTCTTCTTCCAAAACTTGATAGAATCCGGGTGACCGTGGACTACCTTCCCCTTACCACGAGGCGAAATATAGTACACTCCCTCTGATGACGAACCGATCATCAACATCGCTCGGAACACATTCAGCCGTAGAGGCACCTTCTGCTCTTCGCACATCAGCACGAAGCAGACGATCTGCTTCCAGGAGTTCGGCCCAAACTGCATCGGCGCCAAAGACGCCCAATTCAGCACCTCCCGAACAAATGGGTGGATCGACAGCCTCAGTCCGGAGATAAAGGCGTCCACAGGGAAGACGCAGTACCTAGCCGGCAGGAGGTCGGTCGGCCGAAGATTAGAGTTAGGCAGCAGAAGCTCATAGTGGGACCCAATGTAGTATGCCAACTGCAGAGCCCCTAAGTCACCTACCTCCAGAACTGTCGGGTGTGCGTCCACCTTCACCCTCTTTCGGCTCGGCAACGACGGCTGGACCCCAGAGAGCTCCTTATCGGAGAAATCGTCGGGATAGCAACGGAAGGGTTTGGGTTGTACAGACGATCCTATCGTCAAATCACCGTAAACGGGTACCTGACTCGAGCCGCCGATCCCCGACTCCTTCTTCTTCTTCGGAGCCCTCTTCTTCTTCTTGGCTCGCTCCGGCGAGGGTGTAGACAATCGAGCCAGGTCGACCGGATTCCGAGGCCCTTCGGCGGCATCCCCTTCAGAACCGCCCCCCTCTCCGGAAGCCAACCCTGGGGTCCGGACTTCTTCTGAACTACCACCCTCCTCCTCGGAATCGCTACTGTCCACCACGAAATGCCTCCGAGATCGCAACGGCTTCACTTCATGTACCACCTCCTCCTCACTTACCGTCTCCTCCCGCGAGGTCGATTTGAAGACAGGCTTCACTCCCCCCCCAGACGTCGACGCCGACGAGCCAGACTGAGCCCTTTCCATCTGTGTCTAAGCTAAAACGGACTTACCGGTTAACCTGAGATCAGTTCGGAAGAACGAGCCTACTGCAGAAAACTGAAGAGACGAACACTGAAGAGATTAGAGGATTTCGTGAAGAGTAAGGAGCAAGAAAAAGTGGACGATGAAAGGAGAGGGGAGAACATTTATAGGGGATAGAAACGACTCCTCGATTTCCGCAGTTACTATTCACCGATTGACGTGCAACTGCCACCTGGAGAATCACGCCACGACCTCGAAACGTGCGCTGCGGACGTCACCCAACGCCAGGCTGGCAACCCTGTGCAGGGTTCGATTCGGATGGAGGAATTAGGGGGGGCAATGCTTTACTTAAGATTTAAGGCTCCATGGTTCGGTTGGCTCACCTCTCATCCGCGAACAAATCGGGGCTTACGACCTCGGCAGCCAAAACCCCCGGAATGGTGCCACCCGATAAAAGCACCGCCAAGGCAGCAGACCACCCCGCTCAATCCCTCGGAAACAACGGCTCACCGTCACCCTTACCGACCCATAATCCCTCCTCATCTCGAGGTTCGGTCTGGCATCAGGGTACTCTTCTCAGGAAGATCCACCGGCTCGCCATCACCCTTACCGATCCATAATCCCTCCTCGTCTCGAGGTTCGGTCTGGCACCAGGGTACTCTTCTCAGGAAGAAACAATGGCTCGCCTTCACCCTTACCGACCCATAATCCCTTGCCAGCTCGAGGTCCGGTCTGGCACCTGGGTACTCTTCTTCGGAAGATCCACCGGCTCGCCATCACCCTTACTGACCCATAATCCCTCCTCATCCCGAGGTTCGGTCTGGCACCAGGGTACTCTTCTCAGGAAGAAACAATGGCTTGCCATCCCCCTTGTTGGCCCATAAGTCCCTCGCCAGCTCGAGGTCGGGTCCAGCACCAGGGCCTTCTTCTCAGGAAGAATCACCGGCTTGCCATCACCCTTGCCGACCCGTAATCCCTCGCCAAGCTCGAGGTCAGGTCTGACACCAGGGTGGTCTTCTCAGGAAGGCCAACGGCTCGTCATCACCCTTACCGACCCATAATCCCTCCTCATCTCGAGGTTCGGTCCGGCACCAGGGTACTCTCCTCCGGAAGATTCAACGATTTGCCATCCCATTTCCACGACCATGAACACTCCTCCCCGGCTAGCTCCCGCACCCCCGCAGGAGTGGGGGGCTTGTGTGGCAGGGTAAAAATGGCCTGGAGGCCCTACCAGGGCCCAATACAACTCTCACTCAAGAAAGGTAAAAATAGCAATCTAGTTCGGCTTCGAACCACCGCAGGGTTGGCGCCGAACCTCACGTTCACCCCCGCAGAACTGGCCTCCTCGTATCCGACGAGCTTCAGCGGTCCTCGGCCTCCGATCCGTGACAGCCCCACGGGCCGTCCCCCCTCTCTGGCAAAGCAGGGGGATGACCTGGCACAGCCTAGGCCCTCCGATTCTCCCAGAAGCACAGAAGACCCACGATCAGCCATGTCAGCTCTATACCGCCCAGGATTTTGCCACGTCAACCCTATACCGCTCCTGGTATTGCCACGTCTGCCCTAAACCCCCTGGGCCTTCTGCCACGTCAGGCCCATGGGCTTTCGGGTCCAGATCCGGCCCCCAAGCGGAACCAAACCCGGTTGGGATTCTCTATAAATACTAGACCCTCACCCACCTTTTGAGGTAATCAATCCTTCTCCACTTAAATTTACCTAGTTATTGCAACTCTCTCACAGAGACTGACTAGATCGTCGGAGGGTCCGCCACCGGGACAAACCCCGGTGTTTCAGGACCGTCTGCAGGTACACAAGACCTCGGATCCGAATCCTCTGATCCGAGCCCAGATCTCAGAATCACCCCGAGGTCGCCACAGGTTCCGCCCGGTCAGCCAAGGGTCGTCAGACGAGCAACATTCTCCTTCAAATACAAATTGAGTCCGAACTCACACCTGGTGCATCCACACGTCTCCCAGAAATAAACCGCATCAAGTAGTAATTTTCACCGTGAGATATACATTTTGATAAAGAGTTGAACATGCAAAATACGTAAGTCGGTAGTAATTAGTATGTACGATTAATACCTTAATTTCTTTTTAAAATGGAGCTAAACAGGCAATACACGTATTTTAAAATTTACCCGTCGGATCTGGCAACGGGAAATATATATTTACACTTAAGTATTTTTACATCCAATACCCTACGGTTCCAACAATTTTTACACTTAAGTATATGAATAAATATTATATTTACACATCTATCTTCAACAATTACTACGTAAACTTCAATAATTACTATTACATATATATCTATACAACCCTATTATTCAAATTCCATATTTTTGGGGGTATTTTTTAACGGGTCGGGTCGAGTCTATTTTGAGCAGACTCGGACCTGGATCCGAATTTGCATCGGGTCTTATTTTAGGACTCAGACTCGTATAGATCGGGTCAGTTCGGTCCAATATCGGATCCGATCGGGTCCGAGTCGGATCTAGGTACGTTGTCAAAGTAACAACTCTATTCTAAACTAAGGGATATATATAGTTAATTCTCACATTGTTATGAACAAATATGATAATACTAATTTGTAATTATACTAGGTTTGCCCGTTGACACGTGCCTATGGCACGTCTTCGGAACGGTGCACCTGATTTGATTATATAAAATAGTTTTGGAGGTCCAACAAATTAATTGAAGTAGAAAATATATTATATGAGGAAGTAGTATATCTATCTTTAAGCTCAGCCATAACTTACCTAGAATGCATATAGTGTGTTAGAAATACAGCATGAAGTTTTTTTTAACTTCAGCATCACTTTTACATGCTTGTAATAGTTATGAAATGACATTATCATATGGGTTTTATAGAGCTTACTCTGATCTCATAACCACTATGAGCATGTCTAAATACAATGGTAACTCAAATGCAAGTATAAAGGTATTTACAATACCAATAATCTAAACATTTGTTTGTTTGAGACTCACTTTGAAATTGAAATACCTCTTATTATTATTTCAACCAAAATGAAATACATTAAGTTCTCAAAACTCTAATCCAAGCTAATCATTTCTTTTATCTGCACTTTGTCTTCCCATTGCATCTTTTATAATAAAAAAAATTCAAATGGATAAATAACAAATTTACTTTAGCTGTCTTTCTTGAGCGGAAAGTTTACACTCTTCATTGGTAAACTCCAGTCATCCTAATCCTATATATCCAAACATACACAAAAAATTCTAATATGTTATGTTATCCATGGTTTCTAATAACGAGTGAAGGGAACACTTCACGATAATATTTTCTCATGTAGTAAAAAAAATTAATGTTGCATATTTGCCAAGTTATTTTAGGCTACTGGTCAGCTTACCTATCGTGCTATGGTTTGGCAGCCCAAATTGAGGTCACCAAATAATCCATCTCTCACTTACGTACACCTTAAATCAAAACCAATAAAAAAACTCATCAAATAAATCAAAAAATTAAATTTTTTTAAACCCAAAAATAAAACAATCATACCTTTCTGAACTTAGATCTCATGCACACACAAAATTCGAGTTAGCAAAAAAACTGAGTAATCCCCTGCACACACAAAATTAAAAATTAGAATGAGAATTCGGTTAATGAGATGAAATTAGAGTCGTTGCATCGCATATAAAGGCTCTCGATTCGGTGGAGGCGAGTCGCTTGCTATCCGCGCTCGATTTGGTGGAGGGGAGTCACTGATACGGAATCAGCAGCGGATCAGATATCGGCGACGACCTTTTGATTGGGGTTCGACATTGGATTTGAATTTGGATTTGCTTTGAGAATTTCAAAATTCCAAAATTTCAAATTTTCAAAATCATCAAATGTTTGAATTTTGAATTTTAAAATTTTTAATTTAAAATTTTTATTTTTTTAAATTTTAATAAACTTATTTTTTTTAATTTAAAAAAAATAATTTTTATAATTTTTTAAAATTTTTAAAATTTATATTAAAAAAATTTGTAATTTCCTATAAGTTTTTTATTTTTTTTGGTTTTTTGAATTATTTTAAAATTAGTTGTGTATTCTTTTGGAAACAATAATGGCAAACCTGTTCATTTTCACCGGCATTTGACTGGTTTCTTGTCGCTGTCGTAAACCTGTAAAAAGTTCGATACACCGGGATGGATCGCGACGACGAATCCTCCAACGCTTTTGTCAGTAATCAAGAAGATTATGATAGAGCTTTATGTGGAAAAATATTGACTACCTTTTTATGGTGGGGGAAAGGGGTATGTGTAGTCGCCTTTAGAGATAGTTTAGAGAAAATCATTTATCCCTATGCCCCAGTATTTTTGGATAAAATGTAGAGTTTAAATCGCTTCATGATAAGTGATTAGGTTTAAACCATATCTTAGAGATAATCATGAATTTGAATTACTCTTTAAATATCTGAATTGGTTTGTAACGGGCTGCTACCCATATCCAATAGGACATATCCATTTTTTGGTTATTGGGCTTTGAAGAAAGACTCAATTCCCAATTCGAACCCATTTGTAGGTGAATCACGAGCCCCCCACTCCTGAAGACTGAGTTAAACAGCCTTTGGGGAGTAATTTCTTGTTTCAATAGCGTACGAGATTTTATCGGAGTTCTTTAGGAACTTTAGAATCTTCCTCGAAGTGTAACGGCGATTTTCTGAGCTTGTAAAATACCCAAAACTATTTTGAGAATTTTTTGGATTTTTTCCCCATTTTTTAAATTTTTAATTATTTTTCGAATTATTTATTCAATTTCGCAAAGTAACAATCTATTTTCAAAAAGTATTAATTAATCATTCTAATTAACAATTATTTATCTGGGAGGTCAATAATATTTCTCCCTATTTTATAATTATTTTTCAGAATTTTAATTAATTTTCTTGAATTTTAAAAAAAAATTGCAATTTTTAAATAATTATTTCGAATAAATAATAAAATAAATAATTAATTAATTAAATTTCGACGAGGCGCCATCTGGAGCGTCAATCGTTTCACTGGAGCGAATTTTCGAACGATCAGACGGTTGATCTGCCGCTTGATGACGTGGCTGATCTGGACGCTCTGATCGTGGGCGCGCATCAGGAGGGGCCGTTTCCCCCTCTTTCACGCTCGGAGCCGCATTCGCTCGAAATTTGGTTCCGAGGGACGCGGCTCAATCTGAGCCGTCGAATCTTGATCAAGCACGAATTTTGAGGCAATGTTTTCCCCTATTTTCATGCTCGGAGCCCGTTTGCTCGAATTTGACTCTGAGGGACGTGGCTCAATCTGAGCCGTCGGATCTTGATCATGCATGAATTTTGAGGCAACGTTTTCCTCCTTTTTTACGGTCGGAGCCACGTTTGCTCAGATTTGGCTCTGAGGGACGTGGCTCAATCTGAGCCGTTGGATCTTGATCGAGAGCAAATTTTGAGGCAACGTTTTCCCCTATTTTCGTGCTCGGAGCCACGTTTGCTCGAATTTGACTCCGAGGGACGTGGCTCAATCTGAGCTGTCGGATCTTGATCGGACGTGAATATTGATACGAAGTTTTCCCCAATTTCATGTTCGGGGACACGTTTGCTCGGATTTGGCTCTGAGGGATGTGGAAATATCAAGGCCGTCTGATCTTGATCAGGCACAAATATTGAGACAAAGTTTTTCCCAATTTCACGTTCACGAACACGTTTGCTTGGATTTGGCTCCGAGGGATGTGGTAATATCAGGGCCGTCTGATCTTGATCATGCACGAATATTGAGACGAAGTTTTTCCCAATTTTACGTTCGGGGACACGTTTGCTCGGATTTGGCACAAAGGGACGTGGCAACATCAGGGCCGTCAGATCTTGATTAAGCACGAATATTGAAACAAAGTTTTCCCTGATTTTCAAGTTCGGGGATATGTTTTTTCGGATTTGGCTCTGAGGGACGTGACAACATCAGAGCATCTGATCTTGATCACGCGCGAATATTGAGACGAAGTTTTTCTCAATTTCACATTCGGGGACACGTTTTCTCGGATTTAGCTCTGAGGGACGTGAAACATCAGGGCCGTCTGATCTTGATCAGGCGCGAATATTGAGATGAAATTTTTTCCATTTTCACGTTCGGGGGCAGGTTTGCTCGAATTTGGCTCCGAGGGACGTGGCAACATCAGGGTCGTCTGATCTTGATGGCTTTCACCGGTGTTTGACTGGTTTCTTGCAGCTGCCGTGAACCTGCAAAAAGTTCGATACATCGGGATGGATCCCGACGACGAACCCTCCGATGCTCTTGTCAGTAATCAGGAAGATTATGAAAGAGCTTTATGTGGGAAAATATTGATTACCTTTTTTATGATGGGGGAGAGGGTATTATAGTCGACTTTAGAGACAATTTAGAGATAATCATTTATCCTTATTAAATCGTTTCATGATAAGAGATTTTGTTTAAATCGTCTCTTAGAGATAATCATGAATTTGAATTACACTTTAAATATCTGAATTGGTTTGTAACGGGCTGCTACCCATACCCAATAGGACAGATCTGATTTTGGGTTATTGGGCTTCGAAGAAAGATCCAGTTTCTAATTTGGACCCGTTTGTAAGTGAAATTACCGTTTTATCCTTGAGAGCTTTAAGATTCGCGTCCGGATTGAACGGTTTCGATTTAATCCTATTTTTAGCCATATCACGTACCCAATAGGACAGATCCGTTTTTATATTATTGGGCTTTAAAAAAAAGATCAAGTTCCCAATCCGGACCCATTCTTGTGTTTTGATATCACCTCGGCTCTATAATTACCTATGTTTTCAAAGTTATGTACTGGTATCCTTTGTATTCTATCGTCAATATCCCACTGGAAGTGGAATGGCGGAAATTGTAAAATTAATGATGATGAAGAACAAGGTGAAGATGAAGGATCATATAATCATTGATAGACTTCATCTAGAAGACCATGCATGATTATAGAAGACCATGATTACAGAAGGTTTAAGCCTAATCTCTACTACTATAATTCAAAAGTTAGAGCAGTGTAATTTATAAACAAGTCAACTAAATTAATATAATTTTAAAACAAACTAACTTAATTAATATAATCTCAACTATATTTTTAATATATATCTTTACTGTTTTAATGGAAGAATTAGGATTCGTAACAAACAAATTCTAACTTTGTAATTATATAAACATGTATAATACACGTCCAAACTATATCCAACAAATATAAATGTGCACCGCACCTATAGCCTAAATCAAAACATTCAAATATAAACTATTATTTTCTATATTCAATATATATTCATTTAATTTGATGACTTTACTTTTTTTAGATGTGCATCGCACGTACATTATACTAGTAATATTATAATGGGAGAGTTGGAGTTGTAATTTGTCAACAAACAAACTCGCGCATTGCAGGTAGGGCTGCAAACGAATCGAGCTATTCGGCTCGAGCTCGGTTAAAGCTCGGCTCGAACCGAGCTCGAGCTCAAAACTGAGCTCGTTTCGTAAACGAGCCGAGTTCGAGTTTGGTTTTTTTTTTAAAAGCTAAGCTCGCGAGCTATTCGGCTCGAATACAGTCAATGCTCGGCTCGAACCAAGCTGGAGCTCATTTCGTAAACGAGCCGAGCTCAAGCCTGAAGGTATTCAGCTCGGCTCGGCTCGATTGCAGCCCTAATTGCAGGTGCAACTCAAACTCTTCACTTTTTTACTTTAATTTTTTTAATTGACACGTGCGTTGTACGTGCAACTCCATTCCCATTTTTTGCTTATTTTTTTAATTGACACGTGCAATGCACGCAAAGCATAAATTTTACCTTAAAAATTTTAAATTAACACGTACACTGCACGTTTACATCATAGTTTTTACTTTAATTTTTTTTATTAACACGTGCTTTGCACGTCATGTCCAACTCTCCCCTTATACCCTTTATATACATATTACTAACACGTACCTCGCACGTGCTATATTATATTATTTTTAAAAAAAATATTTACTTTAAAAAAATTATATTTATTAAGACGTGCTTCGCATGTGCAAATCACAGTTTTTTACTTTAACTTTTTTTTAGAATTAACACGTGCATCGAACATGTATATTACTAGTATTTTTAAGTGCGAGCTATATTAACCATCAATTTCTAATAAATTAGTCAATTATCATAGGGTTTTTAACATGTATACCCTTAACAAATATGATAATATTATATATGTACCTTTAACATGTATACCCTTAACAAATATGATAATATTATATATATATACCCCTCACAAATGTGTATTTTCGTATACGCCCTTAACAATTTGGACTTAATTTCATATTTACCCCAATGTTAGATATCACTAAGTTAACCATCACGAGACAAATAGAAATCTAATTAAGAGATCAAATTAAATAATCAAATGAGAAAAGGTTTAACAATTTTAAGGAAAATAAATGAGGAAGTTTATAATTTATCATTAAAAAACAAGATTGATGACAAATTTGGTGAAGTAACGTGAGAAAGAATATGTAGTTCTCAAAGATGCATTATTAATTTTTTTCATTTTTTAAAGAAAATAAAGAAATTTTTAGATGAGTTAATGAGTCTCAGTTGGATTAATAATTGCCGGAATTTACAAGAATGAAAAAGATAAAGTTTGAACGGTAGAGAATATAATATTTTAGTCATTTTTCATCAAGTCATTTAAAAAAGAACTGGAAATTCTCTATCGTTTTGAGTTTTTTTAACTAGAGGAGTAATTAAAAGAAGTGACATGTATTGGTGGGGACAAATATGAAAATACATATTTGTGAGGCGCATATATGATATTCAAGTATATGTTAGGGACATACATGTTAAAAATTCATTATCATAACATCCTCAAACTTATTTTTTTAGTAATATAATTATTTATGAAAGTGTCATTTATATAAAACTAGTATAATGTACATGCGATGCACATTTGAAAAAAGTAAAGTCACCAAATTAAATGAATATATATTGAATAAGAAAAAAAAATAGTTTATATTTGAATGTTTTTTTATGATAAAAAGATGACCTCTGTCATCGTTTCATTAATGATTGTTAACGAAACAAAGTAGTACATAAAAACCTGCAATCCATGGTCCTAACGAACCCATAATACAACCTCCACATAGTATCAACTAAACTATCTAAAGTATATTTTCTAAAGAGAGGAGCTCCCCAAATAACCCAAAAACCCAAAACCCTTAGATCTAGAGGAAGTTTGGAGGGGGTGGCGGCCGGATTCTCGCGGCCCCCTCCCCATTCGCCGTCACCTTCCTCTCAACCGATCTCGCATCCTCTCCACCTCCCTCTCCACCGCCGCGTCTGCTCGCCGCCCCCTCACCCACCTCCACCTACATCTCCGTCTCGTCTTCCGTTTCCCCATACCTCCGACCCCCCCTCCCAGATCCGACCAAAGAGCCCATCGTCACCACCGATCCCCCCAGTTCTGGGCATGTCGAAAACCCCCGACCCCGACTGCCCCTGCTTAACGTGGCGACGTGTTCGTCATCGTCTCCGCCATGGCTTCATGTCGTTCCGTCGGATCTGTTCGTCGTCTCCTCCATGGCTCCATGATGCCCGCCGGATCTGTTCGTCGGCGGCCGTAAGCTCTTGTTCCGTCCGCCGTGGCGAAGAACCCCGGTATTTGGAGTGGGGGTGTGATTTTTGGGATTGGGGTTTGGGTTTGGTGGGCTTTGCTAGTTATTTGTCCGGTTGTTCTTCACGCTTGCCACCATGTCCACACTCTTGGGGCCAATCACGGTGATCTGCCACTGTGATTTGGTTTTTCCGAGGGTTGGTAGTACGTGTGAAGAAGCCAGGTGTGCTTGGATGTGTCGTAGTGCGATTCTAGAGAGAGAAGCTCTAGAAGGGTTAGGTTGTCTTGCACGATTGTGGATCTTGGGCCCAAAGATGGGGTCCCTCCATGATGTGCGCTCACTTGTCTCAACTTCCGTGGTGCTGGTCTCAACTGTCGCGGAGCGACTATGTCGCGCCAGAGCATCCTCCCACGCCTGTTGTCGCGAATACCTTGGATATGGGGTTCAAGTGCGTGAGGTCGGCAGTTTACTGGTGTTGAGGGTGATGGGGTGTGGGATTTGGGTATGATTGGTATGGAACGTCCTACAACGTCCCCGGTGAAGTCTTCATAGCGCCTACTACCAGGCTATTGAGTTTCCTCCAACTTAGGCCACTGGCTCGTAACAGCGACGTCTCTTCCCCGGATTGGGAATATGAGTCGAGATAAGTCTGTGTTGTGAGAAATCTCCGGAGAGAGCTTCAGCGTGAGAGAGGTGAAGGTATCATCTCCACGGCTCTCTCCTGGAGCGTGGTGTTTGATGGGGTGAGCGAGATAGTTGTGTGGTGAGAAATTGCCTGAGATAGCGTTATCGTGTGAGAGGTGAAGGTATCCTCTTCACGGCTATCTTTTTGGTAGCGGTTGTGGGAGCTACTGACACGTTTGCAGGATGAGTGGTGGAGATGGTGGGAGGGTGCGATCGCTGTAGATGTGTCGTGGGGTAAGTTTTCGTTCTGCGGGGCTTGGGCCCAAAGATGGGGTCCCCCCAGCGAGGTGTAGGCAGGGATCGGCGGGTAATAAAATCCTGTCAGACTTGTCTCAGGTGGGTGTGCATGTGCCGTGAAGGCACTGTACGAAGCTAAACTGATGTATTTACAATTTTGCTGGACCGAGTTGTTTGTCGGCCCACCCTCCAGGGTTGTTGGAGGGATTTGTTGTTTGTACGCATCATGTTGCTTTATGTATGTTTTATTTTCTGTCTGTAGGTTGTACTTGGGCCCAGTACTGTGGATTTGTTTCGTTAAACTCTTATTAATGAAATTTCCCTATTAAAAAAAAAAAAAACAACTAAACTATCTAAAGTAGCATCAATATTACATCCAAAACAACAAAATAACAAAATACATCTCAACCATCAGCTAGACGCGTCCTCTAGTGTCCTGAGCGACCCGCTCACCTCCTCTGGACCTACGCCTCCACTCTTCCTCGGTCAACCTCAACTTCTTCTTCGCTCTCACGTACCCTGCTCAATCATGGATCAGAAGAAATTTTTTATGCATAGAAGTTGAATATTTTGATTTGGGCTACACGTACGGTGCAAATTTATATTTGTTGGATATAGTTTGAACGTATATTATACGTGTTTATAAAATTACAAAGTTAGGATTTATCTGTTACAAACTCCAATCCTCTCATTAAAATGGTGGAGATAAATTTTGATGCAGTGAAAGTTTATTTGATGAGCGGAAGCTTTAAAAAAGACGGCGTGCATGCAATTTTTTTTCTCTTAAACTTCTGAAAAAATTGCCCGTGCCCAGCCCGGTCCGACCCATCCAAAATTCCACATTCAGAATCTTCTTTCTTCGTCGTTATTTCCAAACTAGGGTTTCGGCCATGGCTGAATTCTTCAGCTAATAGTTGACCCCCAAATTCATTCGCGTTACCAAAAGCTTCTAACTTCTAAGATGTGGCGAACCAACAAAGCCGCGGGGAAATTCCTCCTCCAATCTCACCACCGATCGAGCCCTTCTCTTATTCTCTTCACTTCCCGCACCACACACTCTTCTTCTTCCGAAACGGCAGCGGCGGAGGTGGCTATCGGATCTCCTCTGACGTCGCCGGCGAAGAAGAGTTTGTTGTCGGAAGCGATTGGGCACTATGGGCGGTGCTACTGGGAGCTCTCGAAAGCTAAGCTTAGGTATGGTTGTTTCATATTCTTGAATAGTAGATGTCTTTGTTGATTGATTGATTGATTCTTTAGGTGGAAATGAATCAAATTAGGGACATGCAAGAGTTTGTTAGATAGGGTTAGAGCATCTGTAGTCGTTGGCTATTTTGCCTAATTTTCCAAAATTTGGCAAAAACAGTGCTGTAGTCGTTGGCCATTTACCCAAAATTTTGGTTTCAGCGCTACAATAGTCAGCTATATTTGGCTGGCGAAATGGCAATTGCCAAAATATAGCTAACGAGAGATAATTTTTTGTCTGTTCGATTGGACGAAAGATTATCTTTCGTTGGAGAGATTTTTTCCCAACCTTATTGGACGAGGGATTATTCCCCGTCCCTTTGATTTTTATTTTTTTTAATAAAAAAAGGGTCGGACGGAAAATTATTTCCCGTCCCGTCCATTTATTCAAAAAGAAACAAAATTCGATTTCGTCGGACGGGAGATGATTTCCCGTCCGGTCGATTTTTTTTCCCTTCGACGGACGGGAGATCATTTCCCGTTTGTTCTTTAATTTCAAAAAAATAAAATAAAAAATTGCCAGTCGACGACTGCAGCGCAAAGCTATATTTCTCATTTTCATTTGCCAAATACCCAAAAATTGGGTTTCAACGACTACAAATGCTCTTAGGTTTCAAATCCTAATTGAGGAGGGGAGGGAATTTTGCCTGCTAATGCATCAATATTCAGTAGCCTGCAATATTCAGAATGCTCATTTGGGTTACCTCCATTTTCGGCTTACATGATAAATTTGGTTGGATTGGAATTTGGAGGTACCTACAGGTAACTTAATTATGGGGTAAGAAAAATGGAGGTAACGGAACTTTAAGGCCCTATTTTGGATAAGAAGATAGGATACCTATAGGTAATTTTTAAGTGATAATTGAGGTTTACAATCTATATGTTGCATACATGTACCTCCATTTTGGCCAAAAAAATAAATTATGTTAGATTGAAGTTTAGATACCTACCATAACCTGCGGTTTGACTTATGTTTGAGGTGAAAGAAACAAAGGTAGCGCACTTCCAAAATAGGATCTAAACAGACCAAAATTTAGATACCTATAGGGAGACAAGTCAAGTCAACTCCACTAACCTCCACTAACCTCCATATCCGAACATGGCCTAAATTATGATCCAAACTAATCAAAGTTTAGTTAACTCCAGGCATAGAAGTCACCTCTGCTAACCTCTGTATCCAAACATGGATATAGTCCTCAACCCTATTTGGAAACAAAGTTGGATGGCTAGGTAACCTATAGGTAGAGAACAAGTTTGGTTTTGTTCAAGTTTAGACGTCAGATACCACCAAATATCTTACCTTTCAAGGTCCAAAAGGTTTAGATACCTATTATGGATATCTCGAGTTTCCAAACAAGCCATAATTAGGATGATGATGAGAGATATCTTGATTCCTTCCTTCACGTACCTCCATTTTCAAGTAGGGATTAAAATTACATGATCCATGTCGTTAGCCATTGTATGATACCCAGATGTACATCTTCTTTTGTTGGTTTCTTACTATGTGGGAGGGTCCCAAAATAATGGGTTACATACAAAGTCTCCTCTAGAGCGGATTGTGAGCTTAGCCGTTCGAAGAAACTTCTCCCATAGGATGTGAATCATAGTTGACATATAACAACTTACAACTGCCCATTAGGCATTAGCCTTGAATGGGTTGGGTGTAATGTCCCGTCCCGCTTCCCAAAAACACGGAATACGAGTGCGTGACGAAGCCCAGCGAATGATTTTAACATCATCCATAAGTTGTAGGATCGACTTAGCATCACAACAAGAATATAACAAGATATATATACCACCAAGCATGCATGAATAATTTATTAAGCAACATAAAACAATTGAAGACAAATAATAATGTCCAAATAGTTTTCAAGTCTGGATCAAATATAAAATTCGGGAACATAAGCCCGTTACAAGTTTTAAGTAGCAAGAAATAAATAACACAAGAAAACAAATAATCTAAGCATGTCTTTTCTCCATTTAAAGTTTAAAATCTCTGCTCACCAATCCCGGCAGACAGCACGTCTCCAAAATCTGTTTAATAATTATAAAAAGGAGAAAAATAGAGAAAACAAGAGAAATACCCTTAGTGCAAGTTAGGGTCACAAATAGTAAAAACGAGTACAAAAAATATGGAACAAAATTTGGAATCAAGAATTTAATAGGGATGCAACAAGTAGTGGGAATTCAAGAACTAGCTAGCAAGAAGGACAACTCAAGGATCAGGTTGGGTAACAAATACTAATAGTAGATCAAGTGACTAGTGACATATAAGAGTATCCAACATCAAGTGACAAGTACCAAGTACAAGTGTCAAGTAACAAGTCTCAAGTGTAGTGTCAAGTTGTCAAGTACAAGTATCAAGTTGCAAGTGTCAAGTATTATATTCAAGTATCAAGTCTCAAGTAACAAGTTGTCAAATATCAAGTCTCAGGTAGGGTATCAAGTATGTACAAGTGACAAGTTATTTTTAAGTCTAATGTTTAATTCTATCTAGGTAGCACTTCATGTATCCATACTTTTACTACATGGTTGCTACAATCAATACAGTTTCGTTTAGGCCTAGTAATGGAGTCTATAGGGTGGCGTACTCAGGTATCAAGTATCAAGCAAGCATGGTTCATGAATCAGAAAATAAATAACAAGTTCACGAAATATGTTCGCGAATCCACTAACAAGTTCAAGAACCGCACAATGGGTTCATGAATCAAACAAGTTCATGAGCCAAGTAATGGCTCCATGAATCAATCAAGATACAACAAGTTCATGAACCTAGTAATGGGAAACACGGGCCCCCTTCCGAGTACACTTACCTATATTGTCCACTACTATGGTCCTTTCCTTAAATTCCAGCTTGTTATTTATTATTATTATTAACCAAGCATGAAAGTGTGAAACAAGTCAAGTAGGCATAAACAAGAACATGGGACAAGTCTAGACTAGATAGGATACAAGTTTGAGGATCTAAATAAATTAAAATATCAAGAATAACGAAAATCTCAAATCTGGACAGCATGAGGTTGTTGCACCAAAACTGCGATTCCCGTTGCTACATGATAGCAAAAGTGGATCCGTCAGAAGATCTAGACACTAGACTCCTGTTCGGTTCCAACGCATAAAATTAAGGTACAAAAAAGTTGTGGTAGCATGTGTCAAAACAGCGAACTACACAGCTATTGTGTTCAGACAGAATTTGTGAATCTGAGTTTATACATGTGAAACAAAGTTGAAATATTACTAATTAATTCTGAGATAATTTGGGGATGTTCTCTAAGGTCTCCAGCAACAGCATGTAAAATTTCAAGGCAACTACTTAATGGTAGCATAGTTAAAATAATTTGTAAACTAAAGAAGTCTACAAATTTTGTGAATCTGCGACTACTGACACAGCAACAGTAAAACTACGATATTTCCTAGACCGTAATGCGGAATTTAAAAATTCTGGAGGCTATCGACATCTAGACATTTAGAGCTACATTTCATGTTCAGGGCTCAAGTTCAGATTTTGACCTTAAAGGGGTCAAAACAGCAAGTAAAGTTCAGGACAGCAACAAGTGTGACTGTTTTTCATATATAAGTTGCATGATAATTGATTATTATGAGCCTAGATTAATGTGTGATACAAATACGGGTGTAGTGGCTATCAAATCAGCAAGCAACATCTATTTCTCTACCTAAGGAATGCAAGATCATCACACACATCTACAAGTCTAGGGTTTCTTAGTTTCATGTGCTCAAGTGACTAGGAGATAAATGAGTCCAACTAGTTGTAAATATAACAATAAAAATGTTGTGACTCTTAAGATTATGGAACCGACAATGAATAATTGAAGATCAACAAATGATAAGGCAAGAAGCAGTCACAACTACAACCTATTTGCGGTATTTTCAATTAAACGCTTGTAGTAGGACAATAAATTGTATAAGGAGAATACTTGCCTGAACGACGGTGAATCCGAACACAAACAAATACGGGATGAGAATCCCAAGAGGTGAGGCACGAGCACAGACACACGCACGCACGTACGAGACACGTGCAAACAGCACACAGGATCGGATCCACCCAGATCTGCTCTGGACGCCAAAACAGCAAACACAGATTAGGTAGATGGGATCGGATCTCGATGCGATCCAACGGCCCAGATTCAAAGCAGCCAATCCCCCCATTTCCTTCTTGATCGACAGACAGGGGAAACGGCGGAAGACTTCGACGACTGTGGTGGCGGCAGCTTGGTCGGGGTTCGACTGGGGAGCAGTCGATGATGGCGACGGCGGCGATGGGGTGGCACGGTGGAGCTTGGTGGCGGCGGCTCTGATTTTGGGTTCGAAACAAGGGAGGAGAGCGAGGGATTGGGTTCGGGGTGTTGGCGGTTGATGATGGTGGTCGGAGCGGAGATCGAGGGGATGAGGAGGTGGTGTCGGCGATGGGGGCGGCGAAGTATTGGAGGAAATGGCGGGCGCCAATGGGTTCGGGAGTTGGGGACGATGAGCAATGGCGATGGCAATGCAGTGGTGTTGGGTTCGGTGGAGACCGAGGGCTGGGGCGATGGCGAGGAGGGGAGTGAGGCGATGGGGTTGTGACTGAGGTGGGGACGATGGTGAGAGGGCAATGGGGACGACGACGGCGACTGGAGAATTGGGTTTTCCGATCTGAGCGGAGGAAGAAGGTGGAGTGGGAGAGAAAGGGAGACGGCTGGGTTATTTTTGGGTTTAAACAGTAATAGGGGTTAGGGTTAGGGTTAGGGTAGGTTTAGGGTTATATAGTATAGGATTTGGGTTATTGGGTATTTGGGTAGCAGGTTTGAGGGGGATCTAACAAGAGACTTAGTCAAAATTGAATAAAATTGGGGAAAATGAAATAGACGGAATGAATAGTCCATTTCTACATGAAGAACGACACAAAAGAGCAGGACGAACAATACAATTGAATTAGATATTGGCACCAAAAATTGAGTTGAAACCAAAGAATGTTTTTATTCGAACTGGAACAAAATATAGGATCTCAATTTGAATACAAAAATACCAGGAATGAAAATACAGTAGAAAAATTACAGATACGGAAAATAGGAGTTACATGTAATTAGGTCTTCAACTTAAGATTTAGTGAGAAGCCAGCACAACCAGTTAGTTCAATGGAACTCTAGAGAATGCGAGCGTATATCATGATTATGGACAAAATAATATATGCTGAATGGAGAGGAACAAGAGGGGGGAGGATCTAAGTGTGGACAACAAAAAAATTCATGATTATGCGAAATAAAACTCATGTAGGTAGAATACTTCCTTTCCCATTAGGGAGGGATCTAAAGTATCAATATAGAATCCTAACAATTATCAACTAATCTCATGAACGATTGAAATAACCATCTGACTCCAACAACCTCAATAACTAGTTACTGATCCCAACAACTTGGACAACCAGCTCATCCAGACAAATCGCTTGCACTATCATGGTGTCACCATATTAGAGAAACAAATATCCTCAACCCTCATTACAACTCTAGACGGGTTTTTATCTAGTGGAGGTGTTCTTTTGCAATTTATAATATCTGCATTATTCACTAAATTTTTTGTGTAGTGTTATTATTGAAGTCAGTTGGGTTTAGAAGATCCTACAAGTACATGGTTTTTTCCTTCTATTTCTTCTTACTTATTTTTTTTCAAATTGGGGTTACAAACATAAGTTATTGTAGAAAATAACGTAAACTACAAGTCTATAACCATGGTCCCTTAAAGTTGGTCTAATCAACTTCTAATTAGTTTTTAGTTATGTCCTTTGTGATATAATATTTTCTATTGGGTTAACCATCTTTATAGATTTTCTTAATAGGTGTCAATCAGCATGTGTTAAATTGTAGAAAGATGAATAGCTAGCCTAATTGTACTCTGAAAAACTGTATAGAATGGCAGAAAGATGTTCTAATTTTGAAGGATGGATGGATGTCAACCGCGTGATTTTAGTTTGATAGTGAGTCTCCCCCATTTCCATCGTTTATCTCCTTCTCTGTTGAATAGACAATTAGAATCACGTGGTTGATAGGAAATTCGTAACTTGCATAAGTGATGTGTTTTCTATTCATTTTACTTGTCTCTACGATCTTCTTACTTGTCCTCTTTAGACTTCACCACCAGATTCTTATGTGCATAGTACTGTACTCTTTCTATTATCTTGGTTGAGAAGAGAATATTGGTATGTTTTCATTGTTAATATCAAGTAACATTCTCCTTTGCATTCCTTAGCATGCTTGTAGTTGCGACTTCTGGAGCGGGCTTTGTTCTTGGGAGTGGCCATACTGTAGATTTTGCTGGACTTTGTTGTACTTGTGCTGGCACTATGATGGTTGCTGCATCTGCTAGCTCTCTTAACCAGGTATACGATTCTTATATTATGTGTCTGTACGTAGGATATCGTCTAAAAGTATAACATGACAATATGACATTGAAAAGAAAACCATCAAAATAGGCATTTTCTATGTCTAAACACATATCAAGGAAGTACTATTTACGAACCAAAAGTTTGTATAAAATTGAGGACACCTGTCACATAAGTACCAACTATGTGTTCTCACTTGAGGACATGCAAGTAAAGTTTGAAACAGTATTTGCGATGTGTTTTGGGTATGTGTTGGACTTAGACATGGTTAGATAGTATAGTATTTATGCAACACAAGTCTCAGTTGATTTCTCTCATTGTTTTAAGTCACTTGATCACAGACGGCTCCAGATATAATCAATAAACTCATTACTATGGATTTGGTGCGGTGCCTATGACATATAGATGCCATATATATGACATATTTCACCCAAACCTCTCCACATCACAATTTATAGCTTGTGCTATTCAAGTGGCCACTGGCCAGTTATTGTTATAGCAATATGTGCCAAATTATTTCGTCTCAAAATTCCTTGTTTATGGAGCATTCCTATTGGTAGCTCCCATGTTATGTCTTCGATACTTGGGGAATTTCCGGTAGGGTCCCTGATTGTTTTTTGTACTCATTGACACATTAGTTGGGGGTAGGGGAAAACCTAAACTTATTTGGGTGGAAACGGTGAGAAAAGATATGATAACTTGTAGCCTCGAAGATATTGCGCTAAACCATGCGCCAAACCGAGCATATTGGAAAACCAGGATTCATGTAGCCGAGGCTTTGTTGTTGTTGTTGTTGTTGTTGTTGTTATTGCCACAGTGTCAGCTTTCTCTTTCTTGCCTCCCCCCCCCCCAAAAAAAAAAAAAAAAAAAAAAAAAAAAACCACCATCAACACCTCTAATTATTATTTTTTGTTCTCTCTCACACAGAATTATATCTAGTGTTTGGAAATCTGCAACTTATTGTAATGCAGGAAGATGGAAACGTACTGAATGTTAACTAGTGTTTTCATGCTTGTGCACTTTTGGCTCTACCCTACTTTAAAGTGCCAGTGATTTTGTAAGAAAAGTGATAGCTTTTTAAACTGCCAATAAGGGTAATAAATGACAGTTAATTGTTTAAAGAGATAACAGTCAAAAGAATGCAGTTATCCACATGACATATGCTTAAAGACATGGACACTTATTTTGGAGTTCAGCATGAAGGAAAATATATGCTTGGTTAAGTACACTTTCACTAATTAGCAAAAAAGTACACTTTTACTGATGTATTCAGTATCTTTGTTTGACACTCATCAGGTATTTGAGGTACAGAATGATGCTCAAATGAAAAGAACAAGACTGAGACCCCTACCTTCAGGGCGGCTTAGTGTTCCTCATGCAGCAATATGGGCAGCTACTGTTGGTACTGCTGGGACATCTTTGTTAGCTTGGAAGGTTTTACCTCACTTTGATCTACCTATTCTCTAAATGCAATTTCTCAACACTAGTTTGTTTTGCATGTTTAGTTATATGTAACTTAGATTGGGAATTAATGGATGCAAAACTTCTTTGACAAGATTGTTGCAGGCTAATTACTTGGCGGCATCTCTTGCAGCTTGCAATCTAGGACTGTACGCCTTTGTGTATACTCCCTTGAAACAAATACACCCAGCTAATACTTGGGTTGGAGCAATCGTTGGTGCAATCCCTCCACTACTTGGGTACTGTTCTATCCTTTTAGGGATCTGATAAAAGGCTCTTGTTCTGAGCTATATAATGAACTAAACTTTTGTGTCATGTCCAAAAAATGATAGTTTTGGATTGTTTTTTCTCATTCCAAAAAATGAATTTATTTTTGGCACCAACGCATTGGACTATGGATGCATGCTGCACGCATGACATTAGTTCTTATATTTAATTTAATCTACCTATCAAATCATAGAGAAGCCAATAGAAATCTTGTGGCCAATGATTAAGTTCTACGATCACTGTGATCACTGTGACCACCTGCGTGCGTTTTTTAGTTTGAATGATAATTTATTTTTGGTTAGTGTAGAAGTGTACAAGTGTTACCAACTTATATTTTAGCAGACATGCATACACTCTGTTTTTGTTTATATATATATATATATATATATATATAGAGAGAGAGAGAGAGAGAGAGAGAGAGAGAGAGAGAGAGAGAGAGAGAGAGAGAGAGAGAGAGAGAGAGAGAGAGAGATCTTCGGTTGCACACTACTTTGGTGAGCACTCCGTGAGCACTCACGAACTAGAGACCCTATGAAAAATCCGAACCGCTCATATTGTTCTATATGCTTTAGATAGCCTAACAATAAAAAATCAAGTAATTTGAAGTTCATTTGCCTATGATTTACATCATCACAAAATTGTATGGCTGAAAATTCTAACAGCATGATGGATGGGCAAATGAACTTCAAATTACTTGATTTTTTATTGTTAGGCTATCTAAGGCATATTGAACAATATAAGCGGTTCGGATTTTTCATAGGGTCTCTAGTTCGGGAGTGCTCACGGAGTGCTCACCAAAAGTAGTGTGCAACCGAAGGGGACTCATATAGGGAAGTCTTCCGTTGTGCACCACCTACGGTGCACACGGCGTGTGCACTCGGCCTTCCCGCCTTCGTATCGACGATCCGAATCGTTCACATTGATCTACACATCTAAATTAGTCTAAATATGTAAAATCAAATTATTTGAAATTCATTTGCCCATCCATTGAAGTGTTTCAAAATTGTATGGCAAAAAAATATTGTTTTTATAGTTACATGATGGATGGGCAAATGAATTTCAAATGATTTGATTTTACATATTTAGACTAATTTAGATGTGTAGATCAATGTGAACGGATTGGATCGTTGATACGAAGGCGGGAAGGCCGAGTGCACACGGAGGGGTGGTGCACAATGGATGATTTTCATATATATATATATATATAATTACTGTTACTGCTAAAGTATAACTTAATTCAATACTTTTATTTTAAAAAGAATTCAGAAAATGATTGTTTTGTCTTAATTAAATGATGGTGCTATTTGTCTAATAGTTGACACTTGACAGTAGGGAGCCTAAGTATTATTTCTTCTTTAATGTTTATCTTACATCTTTGTTAATGAACTCTCATAAGGAATCTTTCTGCCATTTGGTAATTAAATTTCCTTCAATTATATTTGGTTATGAAATGTATTATTCTTCTTCAATCATTTGGCTTGTTTTACATCCTGTTTTGTTGGCTTGTTTTATTTTGGCAATCCATTAGTCAGGTAAGGTATATTTCTAGAGATAGTGCATGTTGATTAACTCTCGAAATATATGATCTGTCACTCGATATTCATTTAGTTTGTTAATAAGGGATGTGTCTTAGTGCTTCAACTGTGCACTATTTAATGTTTATCGTAAATTGTGTTGGTAGCTTTTTAGCTTGGCAATATAAATGGATCAATTGAGTGTCTCAGGTGGGCAGCAGCTAGCGGCGAGGTTTCTATGAATGCAATGATTCTTCCAGCTGCTCTTTATTTTTGGCAATTACCTCATTTCATGGCCCTTGCCTACTTGTGTCGCAACGACTATATTGCTGGAGGGTATGTTCATTGTGACCATATCACAAGTTTTTAAATCATGCATTCTATCAGTTGACTGTTATTGGTGCTGGCTACATGGTTCAGGTTTAAGATGCTTTCATTTGCGGATGCTTCTGGCAAGAGAACAGCTTTGGTTTCTTTCAGGAACTGTCTCTATCTACTTCCTCTGGGATTCTTGGCATATGATTGTAAGTGCTACTTCTGCCAATAGACATTTCCATAGGGGTCATTCATCTTGCTAAGTTTCAGAGTAACTCCTTTGTGCATTTTCGATAAGTGCTATGGTAGTCGTAGGTCAATATTTAGGAAGTGTACCAACTGTGATATGCATATCTTTACTCTTTTGAAAATTTGTTCAATGTTATCTATTATATATGTGTGGATACAGAGTTAAAAGTAAGGAGAGAAGGGCCAGAAAAAATATGTTTAAAGTGAGACCTTCAGGTATCTCAACTTTGGAGGTAACATAATTTAATAGGTCTCCCTTAAACAATTACGATCTTTATTTACTCAGGTAGCAGGCTATGTAGGGTCACAATTTTTTTATTTTATTTTTTCTTCTAATGCTCCATTTTGTCAGTCTGGCTTTTCAAGTCTTATAGAATACATCCCCATTTTGTCAGTCTGGCTTTGCATTATCACTCATTCATTTTTCTCTTCTGCTTTGATTCATTCAAGATTATGGATACCTTTTTTCTCCAGCCGCAATTTGACACTATATAAGAGTGAGTTGATGTTTAGTCAACAAATGATTATAAAGTTTCTTATGGAAACTGGTGCTCCATAACTGGGTAAAGTTGTTCCTCATCAGTTGTAGCTTGGGGTGTAAATGGAGCAGATACAGAATGAGTTTGTTACTGAATTCATATTTGTATTTATTGAATTCAACTTAGATCGATTACGACTATCAACCGGATATTATTTTGTTACCCCAATTAATTGACCCGCAATAATACCTACTGTTTCCCCTAATTTGGGATCTTTTTGGATATTTCAGGTGGTTTAGTGGTGTAAAACTAATGGATAAATGGAGAAGAAAGGGATGATAAAGGGGAATTGGAGGATTAACGGAAGAAGGAAAACTAAAGAGGGGAATCGAAAAGAGGGATAATGGCGACATACCCGGAACACTTGAAAACACTTTAGTTTTCATCGTCAAATTGTCTCTGCTTTATTCAGTGATAGGCTTGCAATATTAGATCAAATAAAAAATCCTAAAGTATTATTGCCTTACCATAGACCTGAAAATAATAATTTAAAATTCAAAACCTAAATAAAATAGTATGAAATCATTTCAAAAAATCCTAACCACATTAATGACTAATAATAGAAGATCTAAAAATCTTTTGGAAGCTGCTCAATTAGATTGCTCATGTTTTAGCAATATTCGTATTTGTATCCATCAAATTCGTACTGTTTACACGCTATAACCTCAATCCGCACAAATTCTTTGTGCATGTGCACTGCTCTACTGATCACCACTTCTAGGTTGTCTTGCCCACTGATACAGGTTGAGAATTTTGCAGGGGGTATTACTTCTGAGTGGTTCACTTATGAATCATCACTCCTCACACTGTGCATGACCGCAGGAGCTATGTCATTCCTTCACAAACGAACAGTAAAGAATGCTCGAAGAATGTTCCATGCTAGTCTTCTCTACCTTCCGATTTTCATGTTGGGGCTGCTACTGCATCGCCTGCCCAATGAGCAACAACAATCCTTGTTGACAGCAGCCGAAGAAGAAGAGCTACCGATGTCTGATACTGAAGAAGTGCTCAGTGACAAGGGGAATGAAGGGCGGGTGAGAGAGGTGCATCAAGTTCGCCCACCTGTTGCTTTTGCCTCAGTGGCTCCTTTCCCTTTCTTGCCTGCTCCATTGTATGTTCCTGCAGATTCTTGAGCCACAGTTGCAAATGTAAGTTATTTGCAAACTGTAAGATAAAGTCCTGCTTACATATTAAGTTATGAACACAAGTTATAATAGCCAGATGTATGTATAGGTATCTGATTTGACTTCAGTTATACTAACTTTGAGGTGGAGTTGTGGATAAGTATGTTTTTCTCACCCTAAACTGGAGATAATTGGGGCTACGAAACTCAAGTTTATTTTGACTTAGCTGGAGATAACTAAACTCAGTATAATTATCTGACCTCCATAGTCGTCCAGCTTTGCCCTTAGGATAAGTTGCAATGAAATCATCATTTGTGATTTAGAGAGGAAAATAGATAATCAGACCTTTTATTCTTGCGCGTGCCACCTTAAATCTGTAAAAACTAATTTGGCGACTCATTCAGCGCATCTGTAGTCGTTCAATCCCAAATTTTGGGTATTTGGCATATAGGAAAGGAAATTTTGGGTTTGGACTGCAGTCGTTAACCCAAAATTTGGTTTTTTATTATTTAAAATCAACAGATGAAAGATAATGTCTCAGCCCCCCCCCCCCCCCCCCCCAAAAAAAAAAAAAATTAATTAGAAATTGAACGGACGATGTATGATTTCCCGTCTCTTGAATTTTTTTTAAAATAAAAAATTTCCCGTCCATCAAAAAAAAAATTTAAGGGAAAAAAACCAACGGACGGGAAATGATTTCCCATCTGACTTTTATTTTTAAAAAAAATATCACGGACGGGGAATCATCCTTCGTCTGATGCGTTGGTGCCAAAAATAAATTCAGCGACGAAGACGAAAGATGATCTTTCGCCTAATTGAACGGACGAAAGATCATCTTTCGTCGGCTATATTTTTCCAAATTCCTATATCTTCTTCCAAATATAGCTGAGCACTCCAAATATATCTTCTTCCAAATTCCCCTAAGACCCAAAATTCAGGTATATAGCCTACGACTACAACACCTCTATTTCTATTTTTTTGGAAAATTTGGCATTTAAGCCAACGACTACAGATGCTCTCACAAGACTAATTTGGAAATTTGGATTGTACTTGGTAAAGTGCCGTAAATGACATGGCAGTTTTGTTTGAATTTATCATTTTATTCTGTTTATTGATCCTTTTTGGGCTTGTTTTATCGCAGGTTTTTCTCAAACCGTTGATGTAACTATGTGGAACGTATTTTTTTGTAACTTTCTTTTTCCCGCGTGAGATCAACACGTAAAATAATAAGTCAAAACAAGTACCAGTTTTGAACCCTTTTGTTACATTTGTTCTATTACTGCCCATTGCAAACGATGTTGAATGGGTCTGGGCATTGCTGCTGAATTTTGATGTGTACCAGAACTCATCTGCATGCAAGGAATAGATTTGATCGACAGTAATTGTTGTTTTGCTAGATTCAAAGTCAACAAGACTAACATGCAGGAATGAATTCATTATTCGTCTTTTTTGCTGTTATATAATGTACTTTGTCTCTTTGGTAATTCGTTCTTCGCTGTTTACTTTTCTGAAGTAGTTGAAAAATGGGAGCCGTGTTATACTGCCTGATAGTGCATTTTTTTGGTTGTTGGTTTGGTGTGAAATATGGTGTTTTTGAGTTAGTTGCTGATCAAAATTTTCCGGACTATTATTTTCCTGGACATTGGAATAGGCCAAGGCTTAACAAAAATAATAAGGAAAATATGTCAATTCAGAATTGGTGGAATTCAAAGTCGCATTGGAAGTGTATTGAGTCACAATAAGAGTCATTGATCTGAAATCACCATGATTTCCTTCATTTTGCCTTATTTTGTTTTCATAGTTCACACTAAAAATGTTATCATCATAGTAACCATGTGATCTAGTATATATCTTATTTATGAAAATTTATTTTTGTAGCAAATTTTAGTCATAAATTAATCTTTCATGTCTTGATCTGATTAAATATTTATAACTCTTTTTCATTTTTCTTTCTTTTCTTTTTTCTATATACATATAGTTTCAATCAAAGTTTGAATATGCAAAACAATCTTATACACTTCTAATTTATGGGCTATTGGAGGAAATTAAAAGAAACCAAGAAAAACGTTTCAGACACTTCTAAGTTGCAGACACTTCTAAGTCATACGCGTATCAATTGAGACCCGTATCAATTGATACCTGTTTGATACCCGTATCAATTGATACTTCACGTTACTCCAATGCAGAATCAAGTCAAGAATTAGTCAAATTGATCTATTATTGAAGAATTAGGAAATCAAGAATCAGTCGAATTAATCAAGAAACTCTCTTTCTCTCTTATTTATACTGTATGATTATTACATCCTACCATACAATTTCTCTCTATTCCAGCTCTTTTTAAACTTCAGCACAAAAATATTTGCTTCTCATCTGCAATGGCCACTCCTCCTCCTGGTTCCTTTGCTTCTAACTGCACCCAATCATGTAGTATGGATTATGGGTGATCAAACGGTAGGTATATTCACTATGTTTCTCCATAGTACCTATGTTCGACATGGCTAGAAAGAACGGGAAGACCAATGACTTCATAGACAAAGTTGTCTCCACTGACATTGCCACTTTTATAACAATATTGAATAAAACAGTACCCAATGGTTCACGGTGAATATTCATTCCATACGGGCTTATTTGATTTATTTCAGCTCTACGGATTCTTTCCTTCAAAAAAAAATGAAAAAAAAATATTTTAAGAAAATAAAAATATAGATTATAGAATACAAAGGATGTATATGTCTACCACTCTACCAATAATTCTTATTTTTTACCTTTTTTTACTAGGAATATCTATTTGTTGAACCGAATTAGTTTAATTATAGTCGCAAACTTAAACTAATAAGAAACTTAGTTTAATTATGATACATAGTAACTTGTATAATATGTTTTGTGTGCGCGTGCGGGTAAACAACTTGTGGGTAAACAACTTGTATAATATTAATATGTTAACACGGACTGTAATCACAGAAACAGTACCATTAACCATATCATCACTTTAATGAAACAGAGTGGTCATATTCTACCTTTTCTAGAGAGAAAGAAAAAAACTTCTCTTCCTGAATCGGCCCAACAGGCCCAATAAATAGGATAGGTTCTCCGCGAGTCAGAACAGTCGAAATTATTTTATAGTGCATATCTGCATAAAAAATTATACGCAGCATCCCCTTGGAAACAAAATGTAGTGGATACAAAACTTCACTTGTATTCGCCATTAATTTTCTCTCATCAGCAAACCAGCATCTACTTGGCACCAACAAGTAACAACCAATAACAAATCAAAACCCTCAATAGCTTTCACAAACAACAAATAGTAAATCTCAAAAGAATCATGCACAAAAATGTTAAATGCAAAAAGAGCTCAGACGGGGAAAATTCCGGTGGGTGAGTGTGGTGGGCTGTTCTCCAATAAAACGCTCCGACTACAATAAGATCTCGAAGTACTAGAGGATGACTGCAAATTTCTCGCATCACCACTGAACGTAATAATTGCCTCATCTCGGTTTCCCTTCCATTTACTCGCCTTCCCTTCACGGTATCTGCCTTCCTCGTCTTCTACATTTCGAAAAAATGAACTGTGGAAAGGATCCACTCTCTCAGAAAGCAACCTGAGGACTTGCTTCATTGATGGCCTCATTGCTCCTTCTCTCTCAGTACACCACTGCATGATTCTGACCACTATACTGAGCTGTTCCAGGTCGAAGGAGTCAGCAATCCTAGGGTCAACCAATCTCGGAATATTAGCATCGTCATCTGTGAATTCTTTCGACCATTCAACTAAATTCATGCTATCTTGTATTGCCCGCTTCCCAGTAACAAGCTCTAGAAGGAGAACGCCGTAGCTGTACACGTCACTTTTGTCAGTCAGCTTGTGGGTCACCGCATATTCGGGATCAATGTAACCTGCGTATAACAGTATTTAAAATAGGATTCATTATTCATATATAACTCCTGAATTCTGATGAAACTTTAAGTTGTATGGATATGTAACCAAAAAAGGCGGAAAAAACAATCCTTAACGCATAGGTATCTGATAAGGGTATTTTGGTCATTTTTAATGTGTATCTTCTAAATCTACAAGTTTCATGGAGGTAAAGTCAAAATGTCAAAATGTAATATCAAAATAGTAAAATTTTCAGGAGCTGATATATAAAGGTCCCTTCATTAGAACTGTAGTCAATATTACAAAAGGAATAGGCAAAGGCGCAAAGCAATTAAGCAAGCTCAGTTTATTTGAAGTACCAAAGCTTCTATCTAATGCCTATAAGGTACACCATACATCAGTCTTGTAGTCTAATTTTACCTCTTCAACTCATAAAGGGATCTTGGGATGTATTGGAACAATGTTGAATAAAGGCATCTTATTTTACTTCTGCATCTACACCAGGTTTATCGCAATCTATTCGTTTTAGTGTCCATTATATTTAATCAGACTATCTACCAATATGTAGTACAATGAAAAACAATCCTGCAAAGGTACTTCATTAATGAAGCATGAACAAAATTTCTCAATATTTGTTCCAAAATCTGTTATTATGTGATTACTTCCTCAACCTTGTATCCAGCAAAAATTTTGTCAACCATTAATCTCACCACCCTGGGGGTTCTAACATGCATGACTCTTGCATTATAGCGTTACATGCTATAGCCAGTGTTTCCGATATATTTCGTGAAACATTAAATTTCGTTATTTTGGCAAGATTTTGTGAGGGTATAGTTCACCGTTTTGTTGATTTTGAGAAATTACAAGTTTCACTATTTTGGCCGAATTTTGTGGTCCACCATTTTCCGGCTAATTTTGTGAAAAATTCTAAATTTCACGGTTCTAGCCAGATTTTATGGGTTATAGTCCACAATTGTAGGCCGATTTTAAAATATATATATGAATTTCACTATTTTTGTCAGATTTTTTGTGTTATTGTCAACCATTTTCAGTAAACTTTGAGCAATTCCGAATTTCACTGATTTTCCACATTTTATGGGCTGTAGTTCACCATTTTTCGATTAATTGCGAGAAATTCTGAATTTCATTAAAATTTTCAGATGATGTTGTGAAATTCTGAATTTCAGTGTTTTTGCCATAATTTGTATGCTCTATAATCCACAGGTTTTGGTCGATTTTGAGTAATTTCGAATTTCACTGTTTTGGTTAAGTTTTTTGGGCTATGGCCTACTGTTTTCGACAAACTTTGAATAGATTTCACTATTTTGGTCAAATTGTTTGGGCTATAATCAACGATTTTCAGAAATTTTGAATTTCAATGTTTTGTCACATTTTGTAGGCTACATACTCCACCATTTCTTGCTGATTTTGAGGAAATTCGGAATTTCATTGTTTTGACCAAATTTTGTCTATTATAGTTCAACATTTAGTCCATTATTTTTGACATATTCCTGGAATTTTAAATTTCACTAATTTTGGTTAGATTTATATAGTCCACCGCTTTCGACCAATTTTGAGAAAAAATTGAATTCCACACTTTTGACCATATTTTATGGGCAGTCCATAGTTTAGGCCGATTTGGTGCAATTCCGAATTTTACTCTTTTACCCAAATTTTATAGATTATAGTCCATCGTTTTCAGGCGCTTTTTTGAAATTCTGAATTTCACTATTGTATAGATTTTGTGGGAAATTGTCCATTATTTTCAATCAATTTGTGAAATTTAATACTTCACTAATTTTTTTCAAACTTTGTGAGCCACATATTCACCGATAACAAGTATATAACTCAAACGAAGATATTTTTTTTCACTAATTGTAAACAAAGATATGGGATAATAACTTTGTTTTTTGTTCTGATATTGTAAATATACAGCATCTATTTACATTTTCTGCACACTGAAAACATGAGGACCTTCATATAAATTTACATAAGAGTAATTTTCTGCTATATGTAATCCTATGAACTTATAATATCAATATGAAATTTTGAAATATAAAGTAAACTACAGGTAGGTCATCCACTCTCATTTTCTTACTATAACTAAAGCTGCAAGTGGACTTTTTAGCTCTCATGTATAAATTGATCAAGGTTTATATCAACACAATACGCTACGATGATCTTTACCTGGTGTTACCTGGATAACCTTGTTCACTTGTTCCAAGTTAACTGCTTCACTTGTTGAAGCATGTACAAGACCAAAATCAGCAACCTTAGCAAAATAAAATGTCACAATGTTATTGTTAGATAAGATTTACATAACCCTAACTACTTGCCAAAACTTCGGCGCTCAGTTGTAGGGCAGCATTTCACACTTGTAAACTGTTAAAAGAAATAAATTGGAAACACCATAAGTTAAGGTGTTATGTACCTTCGCTAGAAAATTGGCATCCAAAAGGATATTACCGGCTTTAATGTCATTGTGGCAGAGAGGAGGATCACAATAGAAATGGAGGTACTCCTGCATGTGAAGTTGTGAACGGATTATGGTTACACAACTAGGACTTACGAAATGCGGAACTAAGAACGAATAGGGAGATAAATATTTTGACTGTTACGAGAAAATATATGCTTTTCAAAGAGATGAACTTCTTAAAACCAATTTTTGATTCAAAATGCAAAATTGATACCATATAATAGGAAAATATATCTTTGATTAGAAGCCATAATGATTACCAGAGCATTGGCCACATCAATGGCAATTCGGATTCTCGTCTTCCATTCCAATGGAGTTCTCTCAGGTGCTTCATAGTTAAAAGGAAATTATTGATGAGAACTCAGCAATTTAGCCCAGAATTTTAACTACAAACAGTTGAGAGAGAATACCATGGAGATGGTCCTTTAAACTTCCATTTTCCATAAATTCGTATATTAGGAACCTGAAGCAATGAAGTCCATGAGGATAATCTTCCATTAGAACAATATTAAAAACAAAGCATAAATATATTTGTTTCTTAAAGGATAATATACAAACCCTTGATTGTTATTAAGGCAGAAACCTCTGAGAGCAACAAGATGGCGGTGGTGCAGTCTGCCAATGAGCTCCATTTCTCGGTAAAATTCAGCCTCTCCCTGTCCTGAAAATATTTTCATCCTTTTCACTGCCACAATAGAGCCATCATCAAGTTGTGCTTTGTACACCGTTGAAAATCCACCTTTTCCAATTATGTTGCTAAAATTGTCAGTTGCTTGTTTTATCTCCTTGTAACTGAACCTTCTGAACATGGTCACTGGACCTGAAAAAAATATTTGTCAGAATTTCCGTAGTAGTGAATTTCGAGGATAATCAAATTATAGTTAAGCTAAAGGCCTAGTCAAAGCCAACACAGTAACTAATAAAGATGCCTATAATACAAAACAACACAATAAGCATAAAAAACAAACAAATTAAAAAACAGAAAAGAAAAAAAACAACTAACCTTCTTGACTTTTTCGAACTTGTGGGTGAGGGGAGGTACTGAATTCAGTAGAAGTGCCTTCACTGTTGAGTTCTTTTCTTTTCTTACGAATAAGTAGAATCATAATTATCAAAAGCACAACTGCCAACGCGGTGACCACAATGCCAGCACCCGGAATCCATTTCAGCTTGTTTGTTTGGTGATCTTTCATTGGTGGTTCAGAAAGGAGTTGCAAAGAAGAATCTCCAGAAGATGCTGGACCTGGAGAAGCTGCAGGGCTGAGTGGTGTAGAAGGCGGCCCTGAAGCATTCACTGAAGTGCAACTCTAATTAAAAGGGGGCAAAACTGTCGATACGGTACATATCTTGGTGCAAATATATAAAAACACAAATTTCATGCATGTACAAGTACATGGAGGTTTGGAGGTGCAAGCAAAATTGCACAAGAAACATAGATCAGTCTATTAATTATGTTTGGCAATAAAAAAGGCATTTTGTAAATTACTTTAAGAATGTAAAAAAAAAACACTCATTTTGGAATGGTTTGAACCTGGATGAACAATAAGTTCCTTGATGCTAAAGAAGCAGCTTGCAAAGTCAATTGCCGAAAAATTGTCTCCTTGGTTTGCAAGTGCAACGAAAGCAGCATCTCTGCAGTTATTCAATGTGATATTATCTTGTACACCAATAAGTTGGCGAAGGAACATAATATCTGAGTTTAAGCACCTCCTGCAGCTACTTTCATCTGAAAATGGCATCTTGCACTTTGTAATCACATCATTGAAACTAGGAGATTGCAGCATGTCTAATATTGTTGCTCTCCCTTGACACTGATAAGAAACATGGATTTTTGTGCCCAATCCACAAAAAAGATTGGCATTGGGCGGAATCCCATATGAACCCAATGTTTGTGAGATAGAGTTGAGGCAGATATCAGTCACTGCTGGTGGGACCCCGAGACTGCCTGTTGTTTTTGCATAACGAGCAACGGAAACTGCAACAAAGGCATTCATATATCGACAACATTTTGGTCTATCATTCTGATTTGAACAGGCAGAAGCTGCTAGGGTAAAATTTGGCCAGCTCAAATCGAGTGGACAATCTGCACAGTTACATAGAAATGATACTGATTTAAATATAGAGGAAGAGAAGTTGCCATAATCTAAAGAAACTAACGAACTGGAAAATTTATAAGGTCATGTGCATGATAGAACACAATTATAAAGAGAAGAAACAATTTTGGACAAGAAGCAAAGACAAATACAAACCAATGTTACCGGGTTCGCAATATGTTTTGGTTCGTGGTATGGGTATGGGATCGCAGTACGCTATCCTAAGCGGTATGTGGTACAGACAGTGTAGGATGAGTTGAGGACTCCTTTGAGTAATATATATAGATGTGTATAAAGATAAAGACAGATATAGAAAATTACACTATAAATACATTAGTTACTTGCATTACCAAATGTAAGAGTGACAATCAAGTTAAACTCTATGGCGAATTAAGGGGAATTTGAAGAGAAGTTGATGGATTAATAAATAAAGGTGTTCATTTTAGTGTTCATTATAAAGATAAAAAATTCTTGTTTTAAATATATTAGAATTATGTCATATTTATTATTTTTTAAGTTTTAAAGAAAAAACTTCATTTTAATCTTCGGAAAAAAGCCGTATATGGATGGCTAGTTTAAGACATCTGGATCGTGAACCCACCATAAACCAGATTGCAAGATCCGGATCGTAGTTCGTGGGGGGTGGGAGACCCCGGTAACAGGGGGTGGGAGACCCCGGTAACAGTGAGACAAACTTCTATAAGATTACTGGATACTTAACACACGATACTCATAAGACTACTGAACATTATTTAAATAAAGTTGTGCCCTATCCAATATCGAAGAGATGATCCCAACCTTTAGACAACTTAATACGGAAAATTGATCTGATAAAATCTGATAATTTATTACATGCATGTCATTTAAATTATACTCTTATAAGTATATAATACTACTTCTTTTGAGAGCAACAATCTTGCGGTGCACATGTTTTCTAACAGAAGGTGGGAGGCTCCACCACTTGTTTCATTCTCACATAAAACTATTAGTACGCAAAGCATTTCGCCACTCGAGATATGCTTGTAGTATCCTTAGGATTTCTGAAGATTGGATTACTACTCATCATATATTGTGCAATACAACATATATGCGATGAATATTTGGGGGAAAATCAATTGTATCTTTGGCATTACTGTTATTGATTAAGAGAACAGAGGGAAATAGACTAGAATATATTGGTAACAGTTCTACGAATGTTGAAGTAATTCCACACCACATTAAAAAAAAAAAAAGGAGATGATGTCTTTACTTTTACTAATTCCTCACCTATTCGTAAAACACACTATAAAAAAAACAAAAAAGAACAACATGTGCCACTTCATTGAAGTAGCCTCTTCTAAACATGTACAGTAAATATTGCTTGCAGCAGACAAGCTTGGATTTGAGCAACCTTTTAGTTGCTTTTATATCAAATACAAATTCCGGTAATATTTTGACATCGATAATGGATATATATATATAGAATGTGAAGCTAGATGAGCCAAGTTAGTAAGATTTAAAGATGTTTAAAGCACTAAATGAGTGAACTGTGACCTCCCACCAAAATCACTACAAACATCCTTTGTGTTTATACTGTGTAAATAACTATACAACAATAAAGTGCATAAAGAAGAGGTCATGCATGGAATAAATGAGCAACATCAACTCATCCAAATTAGGCCTAACTACCGATTGAGCATGAAATCTTCAAATCTCACACCACCTATTACCAAATCATCAACAAACTACCCTGCAATTGAAACAACACATGACCACTTCATAATGTGATTGCAAGATTGCATCTTTAATTGATTGATCAAATCACATGGAAAATCAAGCAAAACCAATTTCATAATCCACCTCCTTCTCCAAACAGAAATCTACCCAAATCATAATATTGCTTATTCCTTGCAACGCAAAGAAGGAACCCAAGTGAAGCATTCAATCAAACAGAAGAAACCCACTTACTAAAATGGTTACAACCCAACAAAACTCAATCCCAAAAGCCTATAACTTAAGTAGAACAAAACAACTGTTTAATTGAAATTGCTAATTTTAGAACCAATACTTGGAGAGAAAGCGAGTGAAAGCCATGACCTTGGGCAATGACTAGAAGCTTCTGAGAGTTGATGGAGCCCATGGCGGCCGCCATTAGCAAACCCAGAAGGGAAGCCACCATTGGAGAAGAACGGAAGAAAGTGAGAAGAAAAGTGAGAGTGAGATGAAGTAGAATATGAAGTGAAGGTCATTACTGTCTCTTTTTAGCACGCTAGTTACTAATGAATCAAGTATTTGTATATTAGTTCTGTTTATAAATCTTAATTTGCATATTAGTCCTGTAGATTAGTAGAAATTTAAGAAAAAAAATATAATATAATATAATATAATATAAGTCCAAGGTAAAAAAAGAAAAAACATTGCTTTTTTAATGTAAAGTTAGATTCTAGCAAATTCTTTTGCTCTTTTCAATTCAATTTATTTTGAAACCTATCAATTTTGGGAAAGTGGAGATAACGATACTGCCATTTTGTGAATAAACACTAATTTTATTTTATTGTAATTTGCTTTATCACTCAATCACTCCATAGCAATTTAATATTTAAAAGTGAAAATAATTCATAATATAATTTACATCATCAATAATTTTACAACCCAAACAATATGTAAATAATGTTTATAAGAGCATCCACAGTCGTGTGTTATTTATGCAAAAAATACATTTATAGCAAACGACGAGCTGCAGTCATTTGCTATTTATGTATTTTTTGCATAAATAGCAACAGTACATTGCTACGAATGGCACAAGATATAGCAGAATGCATAATATAAGAAACGCAACTTCAATTTGTCTTCGACGAAAAAAATATGTTTTTAATTCGTTAGATGGAAAGTGAAGTTTCGCCCGACGTATTTTGTTTTAAAAAATGGAATTAAAAAACATGTAGCAATTTGGGCTCCTCTTGGACGCAAAGAGTGGTTGCGTCCAATGAGGGGCCCACCCTTCTTTTTGTTTATGCAAAAAATGTTTTTAATTAATAAAAATTAAAAAAATTCTTAAAAATTGTGGTACGCAGAGTCAAATTTCATCTGATTATTTTATATATTAAATTGCTATAAAATACCATTCGATGACTATGCCAAACTATCAAAATGCTATATGTAAAATATGAAATTATACATTTTCTAACCGTGACGACTGTGGATGCTCTAAGTGTCAAATTACAAATAATTTAAAGTGCTAAATTGCTAAATCCGCTGACGTTGAAGAGTGAAGACAAACCAGTTGCGGTTGGTGGCTGGCATCACTGGCACGTGCTCGGTCCCCGCCAAAGTCGGGTTTGCGGGTTAAGCAGAACAGGGAACCAGACCCGAGGCTTAGATGGGCTCGTGGGCCGAGAGTGGGGCCCACTTTTTTTTTTGGGGGTAATCAACGGCATCTGGTGTGGGACCCAAGATGTCGTGACTTGAAGGGTGAGGAATAATATAAAGTGCAATTAAAAAAATATACCAAACAAATACAGAAACACATCATTATATTATCTACATGCATTACCCCAAGGCATGTGACTCTGTTAGTTCAAACAACTAATATACTATTTTCCATGTGCTATGAGTCCTAGTCTTCTATTGTAGTTTATTTACGGCTAAATTTGAAAAAATCATTTTCAACTAAATTTTTTTTTATGTAGAAAGTTTAACTAAATTTTTTTTTCCGTAAAAAATCACACATGATTACAAAAATTCTTATAAAGTATATTTTCAAAAAATCACATCTAATTTTTCTGCTTATATTAGACAACCTTATTTATCTTTTGCAAGTTGGTTTAGAAAATATTATGCATCTTTTTCATTATTGTCAAAAAATCTCACTCAACTTTAGCAGAAAGTTTAGGCCGTCGGAGTGAATTTTTTACAGCTATACTTGAGTGTGATTTTCTGCGAAAAAAATAGTCCAATGAGGTTTTTTGTTCAAAGGTTTTTTTTTCCTTCTCAAATTTAGCCTTTATTTAAACTGGGTATGCACTTAACGCAGCAAACTCTCTCCACTCTTGATTTTAGCTATAAACATCTTGTTGTTTACAAATTTGAAAACATCGGTGCAACTGAGCGTTTTAAACTTGTCATGCGTTTAACATTATATATACTTTTGTAGATGTTCTCTACTTTATTGCAACTTTAGCTAGAACTGAATATTTTTTACCAGTTACTAATTGGTAAGGCTCGTTTGACCTTACGATAATGGAATACACACGGGAAACAGGGTTGGCCGGCTCCCACCTTGAGGCAAATGAGGCAGCTGCCTTAGGCCCTCGATTTTTTTGGCATTTTTACGGGCTCCAAATTTATATTCTCCTTATAAATATAGGTACGTACTTTGTGCGTAAAAAAATATATTGTAATTAGGGATCCCGAAAATAATTATTTGAATTTTTCGCCTTAGACCCCGGGAACTCAGGGTCGGCCGTGTCTAGAAAGCAAAGTAATTATTTCAAAGAGCAAAGTAAGAAAAACTTCATAGGATACTACTTGAGCCACTCTCCCAGCCGATATAGATAGTTTAATGTTTCACTGTAATTTTAGATGCATATCTCTTCCGCCATCTCCAAAAAGTTTTAGAAGGTTATATAGGGAAAATGCGTTGGCATGTCTGCGACAAACAATTCTAGATCGTATACAAGCCATGATTTCAAAGAGATTTGGTGATCCTCCTTCCATTCTAGTATATGATATCATATACTCCAGACTCCTCACGATCATAGACCTATTGGAAAACCACCCTCAGCTTGGGTGTAGGGGTATCTCAAAGCATATTAACCCCCCCCCCCCCCCCCCCCCCCCCCCATCACTGACTTGCAAATCATGCGGTCGATTTAGGATTCGTGCTTATTGCATCCAAGGGCTGAGGGAGACAGATCTATATAAATCTATATCGAGTTAAATGCAGAAACCCCCATATATTTAAGGGATAACGCAGCAGAGGGGGTTTTAAGGTATCAGCTGTCAACTTTTGAAAATTACGTGTTTCCTCTTCGCGATTTTACCCCTATATATCTCTAATCTCTGCTACTATAATGGGAAAAGGCCTTAGTGTAATTTGTCCATATCTCAACCCGTGCAACGCATGTTTAATTAAACTTTACAATATAAACCAATGAAATACGTACAGTACACGTTCAAATTTATTACCCTCTCCCTATCTCTCAAAATATCCAAAAACCCTACTCTTTTCATCTCCCTCTCTCTGCACCTGCCCCGTCTCTTCAACTCCCTCCCACTCTCGCCGACAAATCGCATCTCTGCTGACGATCGTAGTGCCGCCTGCTCCTCCCCTCTCTCTCCCGCGCTGTCGACCTGCAACGCCACTGCACCCTCTCTCTCTCCCTGCGCTGTCCACCTTCAGAGCCACCGCCGAACTACAGAGTCGCCGACCAACCACAGCGCCGTCTGCGACGTTCACTCTCTCTCTCTCTCTCACCACTCCGACGACCTGCACTGCGGCGCCTTTACATCTCCCATCTCATCCTCCGAAGGTAATCAATTTTCTTATCTGATTTTCCTTTCATATATTTTTGTTGTTGTTTTTGTTGTTGTTGTTGTTGGTGGTGGTTTGAAATATCCAAAAGAGGTTGATGATGATAAGATCTGTAAAGATCTTTAGCGGATTTTAGAGAAACTTTTAGTCTATATTCTGCGGTTATATTCATCAGATTGATTTTCTTCTCTGATTTTCCTTTCATATATTTTCGTTGTTGTTTTTGTTGTTGTTGTTGGTAGTGGGAAAATCATTTGTTCTTTCCAATCTCTTAAAATCTTAGAAAAAAATTCTCAGATGTCATGAGATTAGAAACGGATATCTAAAAATTTCTATCTTTCTCACCAGATTTGAATCACTGGGTTAGATTGGGCAAAATCTTACTGGGTCCGTTTTGCCCCCAAATCCCATTGTTCTAATCAATCGTAAGTCCTTTTTTTCCATCGATGTTCCTCTGTCCTCTTTTTTTTTCTTCTCCATTTTCATGTAATTTATTATTTTTCATTAATGTCCAGGGCTCATAATTCTGGAAGAAAGATGAGTTCTGCACAAGATCCGTTCTATATAGTCAAAGAGGAAATTCAACAATCTGTAAGTCATGTTTAGTTTCTGTCACTAATTAAATGGTTAATTGCTGAAACTTTTTTACGGATCTTTCAGAACTGTATATTGATGCAAATTACATGGGTTATCTACTATTCTAAAATCATTTAGGAACTATGTTTTCTACATGGCTGCTGTGTTTTCTCGTTTTCTCAAAATTTTGCGCGGAACAGTCGACTTACCCATTTTTCAGTCGACTGTCTTTGCTCTGTTTTGATATTTTCTCGAAGTTTTAGATTTTCACTCTGGACAGTCGACCGATGACTTTTTACAGTCGACTGCTACTACTTAGAATTATATTTCTTGAAGTAGTGGGTTTTCGCTCTGGACAGTCGACCGACTGCTGTTTACAGTCGACTGTTACCGCTCTGACTGATGTTTTCTTGAGTTTTTCTGATGTTTCTTCGAATGATTGTTCCTTTAATATTATATTATTTTAAAAGATGTTTTACTACAGATTTAAATATTTTATAGAGATTTATGTTGGAACTTTTCAAAGGAGTTGATGTTTTGTGATATTCTACAACTTAAAAATATGGTTTTTAGTTATTCAATAGATTTAATATTTATTTGAATTCTGGAATTTTATATAAGATTTGGATTTTGTTGGTTTAAGAAGTTTTTTTCGTGCAATCGTTTTGACAATAGATTTGTGAGATTTATTGAAAGTTTTGGTCTTGATGGATGAGTTGTAGATCTCTAGGAGTTGAGTGGGAGTCCTGTGAATCGGCATATAAGATTTGTTGATTTAGACTAGTTGGGTCTTGGGGTTGTTGTTGAGTGTTTAAGTCCGGCAGGATACACTAAAGATGAGGCTTTTTTTGTTTTAATAATAACCAACTTAAGGACATGTACTTGTGGAAATGTGATGAAACTTGGGAAACATGAGTATATGCTCTTGATTTGTTTAGTCCAACGGATGTGTTCCAGGGCTGTTTGTTGTCCTGTCTCAAGAGGACATGTGTATGTTCGCGTGTCGAGGATCTGCAGGTCGATTCATGGAGCATGCAGGGTGCATTCGCGTGCCGAGGATTGACAGGCCTATTCACGAAATGTACCTGGTGTATCTGCACGTCGAGGGCCTTGCAAGCTTATTCGTAGGGTACACGGTTGGGAGGTGATTCTCCAGTTGTTGAGCTATTCTTATATGATGCTTGCGCGTTGAGGACTGTGGTGCCTATTCGCGGAGTATTCTGGATCTTGTTTTTCATCACCGTAGTAGAATTAGGTGCATAACGAGGGATCTAACCCTATAGAGTAGAGAACGATAAGGGCTTGCACCGGACCTATGTACTATGGAATGCATAAAATCCGACAAATATGCATTAGAGAGTCAGCATATAGCATTGATGTTTTCTTGACTTGGTTTTATGCTTGTGTTTTTCTGTTTTTCCTATACTTGACACTTAGTCTAGTTCACTTGTTGTTTTCATGCTCTGCTACTTACTATCTTATATTCATCGATGTTTTCATGCTTTACTTATTGTTATTTCTTATTTCATTTATTCTTGCTGTTAATACATGTTGTTGACGAATCTATGCTCTTTGTTTTATTTGTGTTGTTTTCTCTTATGTTACTCGCAATGTTATGGCTGACCCTTGTAGTTTTGGAGGTTAGGGTTATTTCTAGCCTTATGTTTTACAGGTAGGTGCTTATAGCTTGAGATTTTGACGCTTGTGCTAGATTGATGTTATGGCTCATGTAAATTGTAAAAGAAAGTGTTATAAAAGAAAAAGATTGTAATTCAAGGTGTTTTGTATTCCGTTGTATTTTGTAAACAAGTGATGTAATAAAAGTTTGAAATAAAAAATATCTGTATTTTTGGCTATGTTTACTATTATAATTGAAGTTGATGCTGGAAATTGTGCCACGTATTTCTGAGATATCATATTGGAAATTCGAGGCGTTACACAAATTATTCAAATTTCATATTTTTAGGGTATTTTTTAACAGGTCCGAGTCGAGTTCTATTTTGAGCTGACCCGGATCTGGACCTGAAAGTGCATCGGGTCTTATTTTAGGATCCAGATTCGGACCCGTATAGGTCAGCTCGATTCTGGTTCAATGCCGAGTCTGGGTTGGGTCTAGGTATCGAGTAAATGTGACAGTGCTCTACATCCCACAGAATATGGTCAAAACATGAATCTGTTAACATCCAAGGACTAACAGAAGCTTAGATGTAATATATATGTACACCCATAAAGAAAACTAATTTTTTGCCGTACTATGTCACTTTTTGAAAATATTTACGATTATGAGCCAGTTTCGAAATTATTAGCGCTCATGGGCTACTGGGTGTTACGTCAGCAGTGGTCGCTATTCTCATTAGCAGCCTCTTCATTTTAAAAGTCGCTAATGGGAATAGTAACATCTATTTTAAAATATTCAAAAAAAAATGTTTGCTGTCGCTATTCCCACTAACGATTGAAGTATATATGAGGTCGCTAATGAGATTAGTGACCTTAAATGAATGTATTGAGACACTTAGCAGTTTCTAGAGAGCTTTTGCTCTTTTAGGAAATAAAAATTAAAATCGAGGTCGCTAGTCCAAATAGCAGCCTCATTAGAAGACTAAATCTCCTTGCTCTCTGTAAGATTTGCAAAATAATCACCGAACTAAGGTCGCTATTCGCTCTTACAAGGATTTATGGGTTGGCCCCAGATTTGCCTCTGTACGCCACGAAATGAAGGATGCTTGGTACATTGCCATTGCGGCCACTACTTGGGTTTTATGGCTAGACAGAAATAATTTTTATTTTCGTGCTTCATGTAATAGTATTTCCGGTAATCTTACTCATATCATGCATCTTATTTCATTTTGGGCCACAACTGCTGCTTCAGGAGCAAGAGGGAGGATTGCCAGAGTCTTCCAGGTGAATGACTTTGATGATGAGAAGGTCGAATTTGGCCCGACACTGGACTGAGAGGGGCAGGCGCCCTAGATACTGACATGGGACATGATACAGTTGTGAGAGCTACGATCTGCATTTAGCTATGTTTTGTTACGGTCTTTTGTAGCATTTGGTGTACTTTTGATTTGACCCATGCTCCAGGGCATTCTTGGGAGTTTATGTTTTATTTTCTGCACTGTAACTTTTTGTACTCTCTCCCGGTATCCCGGGGTTATTTTATTAACCTCTTATTAATGAAACAGAATGACATTATTCCACCTTTTACCTCAAAACAAAAAAAATACCAACCTCAGTAGGAAACTCAATCTCCTTACTTTTTGTAAAATTTACGAAATAGTTACACAACTAAGACTTCTATACGGAATAGCGACGAAATAGTTACACAACTGAGGCTTATATTCAAAATAGAAACCTTAGTACAATTAAGGCCTCTATTTCTAATAGCGACCTTTGTACAACTAAGATCGCTATTCCGAATAGTTATCTCAATTTAAAAAATAAATTGGTTGTTATTTTTTCAGAAAGCAAAAGCTCTATATATTTTACTAAGTGTTGGAATACAGTTCATTGAATGTCGCTAATCTCATTAGCGACGTCATATATAATTCAGTTGCTAAAGTAATAGCGACAGTAAAGAAAAAATTCAATTTTTTTTTAAAAAAAATAGGCTGTTATTCCAATTAGCGAGCTCTAAAAGGAACATGTCGCTAATGAGTAGGACTGTAAATCGGACCGGACGAGATCAGACAGCCATATGTTCAAGCTCAGACCGAAATTCTACTCGGACGACGGACAGAATTTTTATAGTCCGGACTTGGTTCGGTAAAGCATCGGACCGTAATAATATTCGGACGGACTTATGTCCGGCTCGACCTCGGTAAAGAATTGGACCGAATAATTTGTTTAGGATCGGTTCGTATAACAGTTCGGACAGTTCACAGTCGGACTATTTTTCAAGCCGGACTCGGACGGACGACAGACTGTCCTGTTCATTTTACACTCCTACTAATGATAATTGCTGCCGCTGCTGACGTGGCACCAAGTAGCCTACAATGGCAAAAAGTTTTGGAACTGGTCCATACTCGTAAGTATTTTCAAAAAGATGTCTAGTACGGCTAAAAATTCATAGAAAAATATATCCTCTTGGAAGAGCAAACATTCCATTCCATTCCCAAATCCCAAAAAATCAACTCACCACTACACAAGAAAAAAAACCAAAAAAGAAAATGCAACATCCCGCTCCTCTGTTCCTTCTTCTTCTACTACTACTACTGCTCTCTCAAGCTCAAGCATCCAAGGTTCTAACTTCTAACCCCTTTCTCTCTCTAAACTTAATCAACTTTCTCTCTCCAACTTAACTAATCTTAACCACAGTTAGGATCGTGGTGCATATCTGACCGTACATGCAACTCTGGCCTGCACTGCGAGACCTGCGTCGCCAACGGCAATCTACGGCCACGATGCACTCGGATCCAACCCTCCGATCCCAAATCAATCAAGGTATACATTTTCTTTCTTTTTTTTGCATGAAACACCCTCAAATTGTTGATATTGTTATTTGCAAATTTGGAAATAGGGGTGGGGGTTGGCGTTTAATAAGTACACGTGGCTGACGACCCACAACTCGTTTGCAAGATTGGGACAGAGAGGGAATGACGGAGCGGTGGTTGTCGCGCCGGCTAACCAGCAGGATACAGTCACTGATCAGTTGAATGTAAGCTTTCTTTTGCCTTCTTTTTTTTTTCGGTTGGGGCACGAATTTTGATGCGGGAGTTGGGTTGTATACGTGTCGAGTTGGTAGTGCGGTGTTTGTTGTGCTAACATACACGCTGTATTTAGATAATAGGTTAGTAGATGTGGCTTGTGTATCTGAATTTTTTACCAAAATGACCCACCTTTTGAAAGTATTTATCAAACTGACCCACATTCGAAATTACGAAAACGACCCACTTGCTATCTCGGATAGCGAGTTTGGTCAAAACCTCGTGTATGGTTATGTGTTTCAAGAAAAACATCAAGTATAGATTTGCTATCTCAGATAGCGAGTGTATTTGTACTACACTCGTTCGCTATCTCAGATAGCGAGTGTATGATTGTGTAGAAAAATTTTCAATCGACGCTCGCTAGTGTTTGTAATGTCTTGAAGAAAAATTTTCCAATCGACACTCGTTATCTCAGTTAGCGAGTGTTTTGTACTAAACTCGCTAACTGAGATAGCGAGTGTCGATTGGGGAATGTTTAAAGACTTACTGTTTCGCTCTCTCTCACTTCTCTCTTTCCATTCTCTCTCTAACTCTGAAATAGTTTCTTTTGATGAAGTGAGAGAGATTTGACACAGCGAGTCTTTAAAAACTTTCTCAATCGATACTCGATATCTCAGTTAGCGAGTGTGGTATAAACACACTCGCTAATTGAGACAGCGAGTCTAAGCCCAAAATTTTTTAAATTCGTCCCCAATCTACACTCGCTATCTCAATTAGTGAGTGTGATACAAAAGCACACGTTATCTGAGATAGCGAGTATAAACTTGCTATTTTTCTTCAAGGCCATACACTCGCTATCTCAGTTAGCGAGTGTGGTACAAACACACTCACTATCTGAGATAGCGAGTTTGAACTTTGTATTTTTTAAAAAAAATTTCTCCAAAGTGTGGAGAAACACACAACCATACACTCACTATCTCAGATAACGATGAGGTTTTAACCAAATAACGAATGGTTTTTTTGGTAGATACTTTCTACAGTGGGTCAGTTTGGTAAATACTTTCAAAAAAGTGGGTCATTTTGGTTAAAAAATTCTGTGTATCTGTTGTTAGTAGTGAATGTGTCTTGTGTATGAGTCGATGTGACTTCTGTACCTGATGTTATCTAAACTTTGATCAGTTTTGATTATATTTTGGAGTTCAGTTAGTTACATTTCTGATGGCAATATTCTACAATCACAGTTAAGATAATTATAGATATCGAAACTCTAAACTCCAATTCGATCAATTTTGTTTCTCAAACCAAAAACTTGAGGTAAAGGTGTGCAGCAATCTATAGTTTTTTCTACCTCCGAACAGGGTTACTTTTGTTGGATCTTAATTATGGAATTAGAGTTTTGCTCAAGAACAAAGGAGGTGGCTATTGTTTTGCTTAAAACATAATACTCTAGATTTTCAAGATATCCAGTGCACTGCTTTGAGGCGGCATATATAGCCCAATGATCTGACATTTATGATAATAGCCCGTGTCCCTGTACAATTTAATAATGCAACTATATCAGAATATATAAATCTATGCCTATATCATCAACAAGTTTCATCGTGTTGCTGCTTTACTTTTTAAGCTATAGCTTGAGGCTCTTCTATAGTAGCACTCATACCAGAAAATTCATTCGATACTTTTCTGATTGCACACGACATATGTTCTAAATGGACCGATAGGCGTAATGATTTGGCATGACATGTTGGTTGTTCTGAGATGAATTAGAGATTAAGTTTGTGAATTTCCAACTTGTAAGTGGGACATCGTAATCAAGGTGGATACGTTATCCGTGAGGCAGCAAACTAGTAAGATCGATGAAATGGTGAATTCATTATAATTTCAACGAGAAGGTTGTAGTCAACTACCAAAACATTCCTAAAAAAGGAGGATACAGACACATGCGCGCACACCTTATCAGATAGGCAACAGAAATTCCATCTTGCATTCAGTGAACACTCACAATCCATAACTAGAAAGAGCTCAGTCTCGTGTTCACATGCCTAAGAAGTTTCTCTTGTTATATTTATGCAGAATGGTGTTAGAGGCTTGATGCTGGATATGTATGATTTCAAGAACAACATCTGGTTGTGTCACTCCTTTGGTGGCAACTGCTACAACTTCACAGCCTTTGTAAGCTTCAACCTGAACTTTCCATGACCCTTGATTCACTCTAAATTTGAATAATTACATATTTTCAATCAGCAACCTGCAATCAATGTACTCAAGGAAATCCAAGTGTTCCTCGAAGCCAACCCTTCAGAGGTCATCACGATTTTTGTTGAAGACTATGTTAATTCCCCTCGGGGACTCACCAAGGTGTTTGTTGCCGCTGGCCTGATGAAGTACTGGTTTCCTGTGACCCGAATGCCCAAGAATGGCGGTGATTGGCCTTTGCTCAGTGATATGATAAACCGCAACCAGCGGTTAGTTGTGTTCACATCAAAATCAGCTAAGGAGGCTTCGGAGGGCATTGCCTATGAGTGGACATATCTCGTAGAGAACCAATGTAAGGATTTTACTCATACACTATCAATTTACCTAGATGATTTGTAAATGAAGATATCACTAGTGATGAATAAAAAATTGCAGATGGGGATGAGGGGATGAAACAGGGTTCATGCCTGAACCGGGCTGAGTCACCTGCCATGAACACCATGACGAGGTCATTGGTGCTGATGAACAATTTCCGAACCGTTCCTGATCTAATTGTTGCTTGCAAGGACAACTCATCACCTCTTGAAAACATGATGAACACTTGCCACAATGCATCAGGCGGACGCTGGCCAAACTTTATTGCTGTAGACTTCTACAAGGTAAATACATGATAAGCCACTATAAGCACACGGTCTTAATGTTTAGGACTGACGATAACTTGGTCGTATTCCATTGCAGAGAAGCGATGGTGGAGGTGCTCCAGAGGCGGTCGACATAGCAAATGGACATTAGATTTGAGGATGAAAACAAATATTCCCAATTGCAAGGTTTGATTGACAATTAATTCCTCTTGTACAGATATTAATATGGGATGCTGCTTAGATTTTGATGACATAGTGAGAAGGAACCATTCTAATATTGTAACTCCTTAAGTAGTGGCTCTATCATGGCTTCTGATAAGTTTATTGCACTATAACCTTTTGTTGTTTTGGTGTTTTTTCCAATGAAGGCATTAAACAAGTTATCTCAGAGTGAATCTAGAACCAAATGTAGCAATACAGCTAGGGCATGTTTCTACCTTACGGGAGGATACGGACTAGCAGTGAGGAGAGGTGGGTCCGGTGGTATCGTCGGTTATGTCAGAAGAAGGTCTGGGGATGTTTCTACCTTTCGGGAGGAAGTATGATGTATTTTGACGTTGCTTTTGTGTTATTTTGAATGTATTTTGGTTTTTCTTTGTTGTATTTCATGCAACTTAACTCTAAGATGGTATTTGTAATAGGCAGTGTTGTATTTCGGTAATCCTCATTAATGAAATCGGTGACGTAGGTCACTATTATCTCAAAAAAATAATACAGCAAGGGCAAAATTTCACATACAGTGCCAACAAATAATGGCCATAACCTCAAGGTTATAGGCTGTTTGGAGGATAAACATGGAGATCGTTATGAGGAAGGGAATGAAAACAGTGATTCGGCAAGGTGGCGCTATAGTACAATCCATGGCACACTTTGCAGCTATAGAAATCGGCAAGGTCTGCATCAATGTAGGTACCATTTTGTGAAGCATTAGAGCATCCACATTCGTTTTTGCCGAATTTGACTATTTGAGAAAATGAGAAATTACAAAATGTCAGTTTCGTTGCGGTCGTTGTTTACTAAAATATGGAAAAACAGTATTAAAAAATACTTGGGCGGAACATGTTGTTTCGTCTGATCTAACATTATATTATTTCTTTATTTTTGGGTGAGACGGAACATATGATGTTTCATTCCGCCTTTTTTTTTAATTTTAAAAAAAATCATGGGACGGTTCCGATCTAATTTTTGAAAAAATATTTATGTTTAAGGTGTGATTAAATTTGTGATTAAGAATTAAATGAGAGTTTGACATAGAACGGGACATGTTGTTCCGGCACATGTCCCGTCCAAGCAAAAAAATACTGTCGGGACATGTCTTTTTTATTTTTTTGGCGGTAGATGATATACCGTCTGATCGATTTAACAGAGAAAAAAAAATATATAAATCACTTGGACGAAACATTTTGTTACGTCTGACTCGTTTAAATTTTTTTAAAAATTAATGGGACGAAACACGATATTCCATCCCCAATATTGTGGCAAATATGAGAGGCAGCTATTCATTAATTCTCATAATATGGCAAAATAAGAAACAAGTGCAGCTTTCAAATTATCAAAATATGATAAATTTGGCAATTTGAGAAACGAGTGTGGATACTCTTAGGAGGAATCCACGAGTCTTGATATTGAATGAGGAGACCGGAGAGGCCGAAGTTGGAAGCATGAGACAGGGCTGTAAACAAAAGCCTACGACATCGCTATCTTTTTTTTTTTTTTTCCTTTTCAAAATGAACTTTCAATTTAATATTTCTACAAAAGAAATTAAAAAAATACAAATCAAATTAGGCCCAAGAGATAGATATCCCAAATCAAAAGCACCACGGTCCAATACATTTAAATTATCGGCCCAAAAGGTACCCAGAATACAAAAACTTTTGGGCCCAATACGCCCGAACTGCCCAAAAGATAAGATAACCCTCAATAGGAGTCGGAGCACCGGCTCAGTGAGTTTACTTTTGGTCACCGCATCATTCCGCGCTTAAAAAAAATTCAAAAAGCCAATTTTGAGCCCCTGAAGAGCGAAAAAAAGTTCCCTTGTTCTCACCGCGAGTGACCACATGTTTACTCTCTGCGTAGGAATTATTCTAGAGTGAATAGCCGCATAAATAACTCTATGCAGCGCCCACCCTGCTTCATACGTTTTACTGTGGGAACATACCTATAGAAAAGCAGTTTGTGTTAATGTGCTGGAATTAGCCCTGATAATATCCTCTACCTCCCATAAGATGGCCGGACGGTGGTGGATTCCGGCGAGATAAATAGGAGAATAGGAATTTGATTTTTTTGTTATTCTTCATCATCGTATCAAGCCACCAACCACGCATGCTTGAGCTTCACACTGCTTGCAACTGAACATTATCTTGAATATAATTGTTACAAATTACAAGCTCTCATACATTGTTACGATGAAACTAGAAAATATACTTTTACGATTTGTATGTCTCCACAAATATGTTACTCAGTTGGCACAAAGAAAATCTACAGTGCTCTTTAATCAAGTATAGGGCTGCAATCGAACCAAGCTACTCGAGCTCGAGCTCGATCAAAACTCGACTTGAAATGTGCTCGAGTCGAGCTCGAGTCGAAAATCGGGCTTGATAGCTTACCGAGCCGAGCTCGAGCTTGGGCATTTTGTAAGTATTATGCTATGCTCGCGAGCTACTTGGTTCGAACTCGGTCAAAGCTCGGCTTGAGACGAGCTCAAACTGAGTTCGAACTTGAAAATTGAGCTTGATTACTTAACGAGCCGAGCTCGAGATAGGCTCGTTTGCAGCCCTAATCAAGTATGTATCCTGTGAAATAAAAAAAACATTTCCTCTTATCTATATGAAACCATTAACTTCTTATGTAATATGGTCAATTATTTATTTATGAAATAAGCAAAATATCAGTCAGTAATCATATGAAAAATATTATCATATTTCCCTAAAATTAAACCTTAGCCCAATAGATCTCGGCACAAAATTTTGATATTCTGGGCCTCCATTTTATACGGAATTTAACCTAGGCCCATAAAATAATCTTTGCGAGTCGGAACACAGGACGGTGATTTTACATACAGTCACCACTCGATTCAGCGCTTCAAAAAAAAATTAAAAAACCATTTTTTATCCGTTCACGGCAGAACATAGTTACGTTATTCTCACCGCGAGGGACCACATACATATGTAACTCTGCGGCTTCGATAAATTATTCTAAGGTGCTTCGCCGCATAAACAACCGTATGCACTGTGCAGCGCCCACCAAACCTGCCCGTTTCATAAAATCTATTGCGTGTTAATGTGCTGGAATTTGCTCTGGTAATATCCTATCTTGATTATACTCATTACTCAGCAAATCAGTATACAATAATAATAATAATAATTATCTACGATCTACGAAACAACTTTATTTTTCGGAATTCTTCTTATAGTTTTTCAAATTCAATGCATAACATTTTTTCGTTGACTCACGACTGGGCAGGGGCTGAGCAGGTGAGGAAGAAGATGAAGAACAATGAAGGTGAATAGCCTAAGAAGCATCGGTGACAGGACGAACCTTCATCCCAACAGGAGGTCTCTTTGGTAGATGTTTTGTAGCCAATATGGCAGGCCAGGAAGTGCAGAGTATCACTAGGCTACTGTGGCCGCAGGTCGTGTCATAGATGTAATGATCTAGGTGTTGTTTGTATCTGGTTTTATTTCCTGTTGTTGTCTTTTCTGGCTTTTAGATGTTTTGACAGTATTGACGCGTGTTGCGTCTACTTTTGTTACTGTCCCTTTTATACTACTCTGTTTCGTTAACAAATCATTAATGAAACGATGGCAGGACCATCTTTATTCTCAAAAATAATCTACGATCTAATGCACCTCGGCATCCCATGAGGTTGTCTTGAGAAGGCCGGAGGATGGTGGATTCCGGCGAGATTAATAAAAAAGCGGTTTTTCCCTTTTTGGGTATTCTTCATTTCGTTCCAAATCCTCCTATAAAAACCACCACCATGCTTGAGTTTCATAAAGATGTGGGGAGGAGATGTTGTGACAATTTGGCATTACCTACCTTGTATATTGCCAAAGAAACTCGGCTTAGAGCATTCATTATTGTCACGTTTAAAATATGCACTTTAGCATTTGGCAAATAGCAATGAGAGAAAGCACGCAATCGTTAGAGAAGAATGACTTTTAACTTCTCAGCCTTGATCGGTAAGAATACATTCCCGGTCGAAGAGAGCAGATACCGGCGACCCCCTTCAAATTTGGTGCACCAATTTCCTTCGTCTAATCCCTTAATGGCATTGTCTGTAATTATATCCAAGTCCAGTGGCATATCCCAAACTATTCCCCTAATTTCACACCATTTAATTTTTTTCACGTCCCTAATTCAACTCACGGATGCAGAAACTCCCGTTTCAGAAAATAGTAAAAGACGAAAAAGGACATTTCTATTCTCTAAGCGAAAAAACAAGCTGGGCCTCATTAATGGCCCAATAGTTAGTCATCTAGAGCGAATCTCTTGGGCCGAGATTAATTTCGGACGAGGGGATTTTTGCATGACTGGATTATTTTGAATGTCGGCCCATTAGATCACGGCCCAAGCCCTCGAATCAATATAGCGCGCATCTCAATGTTAGCTAATTTGATAAGGAGGTAGGCCCGCTACCCATGTTTAACAAATACTTACTTATTATATACGGGTGTACACTCATAATAAATATAATGCAACAGGGTATTTTGGTCTTTTACTAATTTGGGAAATCGTTACCCCTTTAATGGTCGGTTGCTTCGAAAGCCAAAAAAAATTAAATCGCAGGAAATTGGGTGGAGAGTGAGCAAAGTACCCCTTGAGGTGTTTATAATTACAAGCATGCCATCTAGAGTGTTTTCACTTACAAACCCATAGAAAAGATCGGTGTAAAATTAAAATCGAGCCCAAATCCAATAAAATGAAATAAAAACTGTAGACTCTCCTTATCAAACTTACAATTTCTTTTTGGAAAAAAGGTATCCTTAATCGAAAACAAATATTTTCATACAAGATAGCATATTTAAATACATATTTTTATTTAAGTACGAGTACATGAGCATTAAAAATCGTACATTTAAATGAAAACTATTACTTCTTAACAAAAGTTGTAGATTGCTATAAAGCTATTTTCGTCCACAAAAAAGTAGAGATAGATAACATCTAAGAAAGTTTCACTGAATCAATATTGTGGAAAGCTATCCTTCAGAATATATGAAAAAGGGATTGTGGAAAGCAGCTCAGTAATTGGTAAATGTTAAAACCAAAGTTTGATTATGAAACGCTCAAGGGATCACATTCTAGACTAATGTAGCCTGCACTCGTGTAACCATTGTTCCTCCTCAAAAACACAAACTATGATTGATTCCCGCGTTCATCAGACTCACTGCTGTTCCTTCTAGATTAATCAACCGTTACACTAAAAAGCAATACAAAAACCAAAACCAGAGTTTCATAGAAGCTTTGGCATGTATCCAAGAGAAGAAGAGTAACAGGAACTTCACAAACACGGCCAAGTTCACTGGAGGGAGGGGCATTACTTAGCAGTTTTTGGTTCAATGGATGTACCACTATTTTGATGTATTTTGCTTTAGTTATGTTGCTCGCCTTCGGGTTTACTTTGTAATTTCGTTTCTGTTTCGTTAATTTCTCTTTCATTGACATAGTCATTTTTTTATTCCCAAAGAACCAAAAAAAAAAAAAAAAAAAAAAAAACTTCACAAACACGGCCAAGTTCTCTTAGTAGCATTTTTTTCTTTTTCTTTTTTCTATCCCGCAAAACGGTGGGATTAAAGTATGTATCCTGTGAAATAAAAAAACATTTCCTCTAATCTATATGAAACCATTAACTTCTTATGTAATATGGTCAATTATTTATTTATGAAATAAGCAAAATATCAGTCAGTAATCCACTAATCATACGAAAGATATATCATATTTTCCTAAAATTAAACCTTAGCCCAATAGATCTCGGCCCAAAAGGTAAATAAATATTAACATCTTTTACTCGCTTTATCGAGAATTAGCCTCAGTCCAATAGATCTCAGCCCAAAATTTTGATATTCTGGGCCTACATTATATACGGAATTTAACCTCGGCCCATCAAATAATCTTTGCGAGTCGGAACACAGGACGGTGATTTTACATACAGTCACCACTCGATTCAGCGCTTCAAAAAAAAATCAATAACCCATTTTTTTATCCTTTCACGGCAGAACATAGTTACGTTCTTCTCACCGCGAGTGACCACATACATATGTAACTCTGCGGCTTCGATAAATTATTCTACGGTGCTTCGCCGCATAAACAGCAGTATGCAGCGCCCACCAAACCTTCCCGTTTCATAAAATCTTTTGCGTGTTAATGTGCTGGAATTTGCTCTGGTAATATCATATCTTGATTATACTCATTACTCAACAAATTAGTTTATAGTAATAATAATAATCTCCGATCTAATGCACCTCTACATCCCATGAGATTGCTTGAGAAGGCCGGAGGATGGTGGATTCCGGCGAGATTAATAAAAAAAGAGGTTTTTCCTTTTGGGGGGTATTCTTCATTTCGTATCAAAACCACCACAATGCTTCAGTTTCATAAAGATCTGGGGAGGAGATGTTGTTGTGACAATTTGGCATTACGCCAAAAAAACTCGGCTTAGAGCATTCACTATCGTGACTTTTAAAATATGCACTTTAGCATTTGGCAAATAACATTGACAGAGAAAGTATGCTATCGTTGGTGCTGAATTTGTGAGGAAAAAAATAAAAAAATTCAGCAGACGGATGATCTTTATCTAATTTTTTTAATATAATGACATTTTCTTAATTATGTAATGACATTTTAGTAATATTTTTTATTAGTATTTTTGTAAATTTTTTAGGAAAAATATCTGAATAAGTTTGCGACCATATTTTTAAAAAAATGAAAATTAAAGCAATGGACCATCATCCTCCATCTTCTATATTCAGCTAATGCTAAAGCTAATTGCTATCTTTAGCAAACAATTATACATTCCTATTTTAAATTTTGGTTTTTTAGCCAACAATAGTGGAAACTTTTTTTCAATCATATTGCTAAATATTGTCTGCTAAATTATTAGCAGACAATATTAGATGCTCTTACACATCTCAAATACACAATGTAGTACACCATTCAAACAACTGACTGAATTTGGGTTGATCTTTGCACTGTTACCACAACAAAATATAACCCTGATTAGAAGGACTAGGTAGTCCAACAATTTGTGACTGAAAGCAGCAGTTGCGGTTGAGAGTAGATCCACAACAGTGCTGGCAATTATTACTGTTATAACCATTGCAGGTAACGATGTCAATTGCCGATGATGCTGGCAATTGTTAACCGTTACAGACAAAGCAGGTGATAACATTAGCTGAGGTAGACGTTAGGAGATTATAGTGCAAAAGTTGTCACACTAATCTTACAAATATGACTGCAAATTGAAATGAACAACTAGAGAAGAATTTGCAGCTTGAAGTAGAATCAATCTGAGAACTTTTAAATGAGAAAATACATTAACTAGAAAACAGCAAAATCAACACCAATATATTTTATAATACAGATTGATGTAGGATTGAGAATCTTTTTTTCTAGGGGAAAAGGTAGGGTAAGTCCCTACCTCACTGAAGATTTATATAAAAACCAAAATATAGTTAGATTACAAAAGCAGACCAAGCAACTTCAGTATGGAACTGAATTCCTGGTCTGAAGAATATACCGGCCTACAGAACCCGGCCCAAAAAAGTCTAGTCAAAAACACAAAAAAACCAGCTATAAGTACCCACGCAGGGGTCCAAAAGTCCTTGCTGAGCAGCCAAATAATCACCATGAACAGCTTCCCTCATCACTTGCAGACTGGCCACTGCGTATCAGTGTCTCGTGGAGCAGAAGCTCACGCACATTCGCATCTGCCAATTCAAATAAGCTGTACAAGTAGCTATAGAGATTCACGCACGAGATTATATATGTCTCAAATGATGACATATATAGTTTGATAAAAAAAAAAATTCTCTCTCATCGAAATGGACATCTATATAATAAAACACAAAGAAAGCTATCAAGTGGCTCTTCTTCAATTCCCAAAAAATCAGAGGCCCAGATTTGACCAAACACAAAGAAAGCTATCAAGTGGCTCTCCTTCAATTCCCAAAAAATCAGAGGCCTAGATTTAACCTTACAAAATATATTTTTCCCCCAAAACTCAAATTCAAATCTCCTACCCAAAACAACTCCTATATTTATTTAATTTTTTTTTCCTCTCTCACTCCCTCTTCTATTCAAAAAATTAAGAAAATACAAATTTTAAACAAATTTAAAAAAAAAAAAATTTAAAACTAAAAAAATTAAAAATTAAAAACTTTAAAAATAATTCAAAAAAAAATAAAAAAAATCATATAATATGTTTTTTGCTCTATGCTTGCTACTTCAATTAATTTGATGGACCTCCAAACCTATTTTATATGATCAAACAAGGTGCACCGTTCTGAAGACGTGCCGTTGGCACGTGTCAACAGGCAAACCTAGTATATATATATATCTGATATTGAAACCTCAAGCTGTTGCTGTGTTGTCAACTTTCACACCTGTCAACACCGACTTTTAACTTCTCAGTCTCTATCGGTAAGAATACATTCCCGCTCGAAGAAAGCAGATACCGCGGCGACCCCCTTCAAATTCGCTGCACCAATTTCCTTCTTCTAATCCCTCAATGGCACTTTCTGTAATTATATCCAAGTCCAGTGGCATATCCCAAACTATTCCCCTAATTTCGCACCATTTAATTTTTTCGCGTCCCTAATTCAACTCACGGATGCAGAAACTCCCGTTTCAGAAAATAGTAAAAGACGAAAAAGGACATTTCTATTCTCTAAGTGAAAAAACAAGCTGGGCCTCGTTAATGGCCCAATAGTTAGTCATCTAGAGCGAATTGCTTGAGCCGAGATAAATTTCGGACGAGGGGAATTTTGCATTAGATCACGGCCCAATCCCTTGAATCAATATAGCGCGCATCTCAATAATCTAATAAGGAGGTAGGCCCGCTACCCATTTCTGTTTAACAAATACTTAATTATTATATACGGGTGTACACTCATAATAAATATAATGCAACAGGGCATTTTGGTCTTTTACTAATTTGGGAAATCGTTCCCTCTTTAATGGTCGGTTGCTTCGAAAGCCAAAAAAAATTAAATCGCAGGAAATTGGGTGGAGAGTGAGCAAAGTACCCCTTGAGTTGTTTATAATTACAAGCATGCCATCTGGAGTGTTTTCACTTACAAACCCATAGAAAAGATGGGTGTAAAATTAAAATCGAGCCCAAATCCAATAAAATGAAATAAAAACAGTTTCTACTTACAATTTCTTTTTGGAAAAAAGGTATCCTTAATCGAAAACAAATATTTTCATACAAGATAGCATATTTAAATACATATTTTTATTTAAATACGAGTACATGAGCATTAAAAATCGTACATTTAAATGAAAACTATTACTTCTTAACAAAAGTTGTAGATTACTATAAAGTTATTTTCGTCGACAAAAAAGTAGAGAATAGTCAAAAATTTTCAAATCATCGACACTAAATTATTTTCAAGTAGAACAAAAATGGTTAACAGTATAGCAGATGGTATATGCCACATGAGAATGAGTTGCATGCCTATAACTTAAGAGTGTTAGCCTAATTTCAGACAAGAATCAATCAATTTCAGTAATATGAATGAATATGCAGGGTAACAGGTAACAAATAAAAATATGCAAACCTTGACTAATATTAATCCATGCCAGGGCCGCCCCCAACTTGAGGCCGTTGAGGCGGCCGCCTCATGCCCCCGGGATTTTTTGCAATTTTAAGAAACCCCTAATTTGTATTTTTCTTGTAAATAAATGCACGTATTCCGTGAAATTTCGAATGGTCCACTGTTTTGGCCACATTTTGAGTGGTCCAACGTTTTGGGCCAATTTTGTAAAATTTCACACTTCACTGTTTTGACAACATTTTGTGGATTATATATAGTCCACCATTTTCAGCAATTTTCGTGAAATTTTATATTTCACTATTTTGACCATATTTGTATTTTATAGTCCACCGTTTTCAACCAATTTCAAAAAAAAAAAAAATGTATTTCACTGTTTTACCACATTTTTTGGATTATAGTCCACAGTTTTTGGACATTTTCATGAAATTTCGTATTTCACTATTTGTGCCAATTTTGTGGACTATAGTCCCTGCCACTATTTTAACCTCATTTTGTGGGATAGTTCATTTTTTCGGCCAATTTCAAGAAATTTAGTATTTAACTATTTTGGCCACATTTTGTGGCCTAAGACTATAAGAGCATATGTAGTTGTTGGCTAAAATGCGAACTTAAATAATTTTTTTTTTTAAACTGAATAAATTTTTTAGTAATATTTTGTAATTGCAAATAATTTTTAATAGTATTTTCATAATTTTTAATATTATTTTCATAATTTTTTTAGGAAAAAAATCTAAATAAGTTGGCAACCATAATTAAAAAATAAAAATTAAAGTGATGGGCCATCATTCTCCGTCTTCTATATTTAGCAAATGCTAAAGCTAATTGCTACCTTTGGCAAACAATTATACATTCCGGTTTTAAATTTTGGTTTTTTAGCCAACAATAGTGAAAACTTTTTTTCTGTCATTGCTAAATTTTGGGATTTTTAGCAATCCATATTAGATGCTCTTACACATCTCAAATACACAATGTAGTACACCATTCAAACAACAGACAGAATTTGGGTTGATCTTCGCACTGTTACTACTGCAAAATATAACCCTGATTAGAAGGACTAGGTAGTCCAACAATTTGTGACTAAAAGCTGCTTTTGAGAGTAGATCGACAACAGTGCTGGCAATTATTACTGTTATAGCCATTGCAGGTACCGACGTAGATTGCCGATGATGCTGGCAATTGTTAACCGTTACAGACAAAGCAGGTGATAACATTAGCTGAGGTTGATGTTAGGAGATTATAGTGCAAAAGTTGTCACTCTAATCTTACAAATATGACTGCAAATTGAAATGAACTAGAGAAGAATTTGAAACTTGAAGTTGAATCAATCTGAAAACTTCTAAATGAGAAAATACATTAACTAGAAAACAGCTAAATCAACACCAATACATTTTATAATACAGATTAATGTAGGATTGAGAATCTTCGAAATCAACACATACAGGCGACAGTGGAAACAAGACAATACTGGATACTTAAATCATGTTTAAGCTTAAACTTAAAAATCATAAACATAGATGAAATTGCAACTTCAGGGGAAAAAACATTCATGAAATAGAAACAAAGTTCATAAGGTAACTAGATGATACTTTTAAAAGCACAAAAATTGAAGGGTTTCCAACTTCCAAATACATTTCTAAGAAGTACTAGTAGGAGATCTACTCTGATGGTGCAGGAGCACCGAAACCACCACCACCACGGCCAAAACCAGGCCTGCTACCAGTGCCCTGCAAAATTATAGAGATTGAACCAGTAAGAAAAAAAAGGTAAATGGAAGAAAAGGCATATATGGAAACTGTAAGAAACATACTAAAAGAGAAAATAGTCATTATGTGTTATGAATAGCTAAAAATCTAAAAACATGAATACTATTGTTGGCACCATCTGAATGTGGTTAAAATACTTTTGCCTATTAATAGCAAATTTGAGCAGAGCATTCTTTTGACATTGGCAACAGTCCATTATCTGATAACTCATGATGACATTTCGGATTTACTTTGTCTCATGTTGCCTAATATTAATGTCAAAGAAGGCTGCAAACATTCTGGCCATTATCTGATAACTCGTATGGTAACATTTTAGAATAAATTTGCGTCATGTAGACTAATATTTTGACAACTGACTGTTTCTTATTAAGAAGCCACAAAAATGCATCTGCAATTGCCAGTGACTGATTGAAGAACAGCATCACTGTGAATATCAAATAAACAAATACAACATTTACAAAGAAAGGGCAGTTTTGGAACAAAAACTAACACAATAAACATGGTAGAAAAACAGAAGAATTATGTTCAACAATAAGCAGATAGAAATTCTCAATATACTTGCTACACTATAAAATTTAATCCTATTCAGTGGTGTTCCTAATATAAAGAAACTCTATATAACAAATATTAAAAAATGGCTTCAATAGACCAGTAAAGACCATCAGAGATTTTGGTGGTACATCAGCAAAGACACCACAAAAAATGTCTCAGATGACCGTCGTGAGATTGACAACCAATTTCATCACTTGGCCTATCCATTAGCAAGAAATAAATCAAATCATGTGTGCCTCAGATGTACATTTCTGAGATGTAGTAAAGCTCATCTAACAACTTATAGACTCATTAATCAAGGGGAGGAAAGGGAAAAGAGGGGGGGGATCATATGACCACATGGTCATTAAAAATCATGACAATTGATCTAAGCCTTTGATTCTCCTTTAAAAACTGTGCCCCCTGAAAGAACTCGGAATCAAGGGCAATCTTGTAGGGAGCACGCTCTGGAAGAAAATCAAGGGCTCAGATCAAATGTTTATGAACATGGGGTCATACAATTTTTTCCACGGGAAAGGGTTAAGTTTTTGTGTTGTAAGAAGCACAGGACTTTCTAAAGGACTCCTAATTTGGTCCAACCATACTTTTATCCAAAAAAATTTGACAGAAAGCAGCTCAGAAACCCAAAGTGGTTTCCTAAATCTTTTAGAGTCAGCATGAATAACAATTCTTAAGTTTATATGAAAATGATCCGTAAGTTACTGCTTCTATGATTTTAAAGAATATTTTCCAGTCTTACATACCAAACATGGTATACACCAAAATCAATGACAATTATATCAAGAAAAGAATAGCATATACAGAGCAAATTAGCAGACAAGTAAAATACAATAGATCTTGTTTCCTAACTCAAAACGAACAGTTATACCCAACTGCAGCAAGTAGATTGGTAGGAATATAGCATTTGTTTTTTTCAGTATATGGAACAACAAAGGAGCAGCATTTCAAAATCAGAAAGCAAATGAAGCACGAAGGTGCTCTAAGGTCATCTAAACAGTGTAGGAATATACTCATCCTACACATAGTAAATGATTAAGGTCATCTAAGGAACGATGAGCTTTGAAATTTTTAGTTTAGGGTTTAACTATGTATATCGAAGTATTGTATATCCATAAAATAAAAATGCATACGAGAAGAAATGTCTCTTTTTAAGTGCACCAGCACGCCTTTATATTATAGAATTTCAAACTAAAAGAAAGAAAAAAATCTAATGATGTAAAAAAAGATAAAAGTAACACAACTAATTAATCGTATATCCTAGAGAGTTCTAAGCCAAAACAGCTTATGAATCTACAATTCATTATTTCATTCTATTAAGATGTACAAGTACTGACAATAAACAAGTTCTTACCCTAAAGGAAGGTTGGAACTCAGGAGGTGCACCACTCTTGTCACCACCAAAATCGCCTTGACCACCACGAGGACCTCCACGGTAACCATCCCTGTCCCCGAACCTTGGCCTGTCGCCTTCAAAGCGTGGTGGACCCCTACCAATACAAACATGACGAATTAATTAATGACACTCAATATTACAAACAACAGAAGAAATTACTACAGACATTCCTGAGAACCCACAGAGCGAATCAATATACTTCCCATATAGTTATTCAGAAAGTCGTTTACAGTTCACTTAGGAAATGAAAATCTCTCTTAATTGAACCTATTAATTAACTTATTAATAGTGCACTTATGAAAATATCCACTTATTTGATTAGTATGTTTATTTTTAAAAATTAAACTCGGGTAGAATTGGTAGTTAAGTCAAAAAATTAATTAGTGAGAGATTTAAGAGTGTAAAGACATTGTGTTGGAAAGCGTAAACTACATACACTTTTTAACAAAAATATCTTAAACAACTTCAGAGAACATCAAGGCAAACATCTACGGCAAATATGAAGACTAAGAGACATATATAACTAGCCGATTAAAATTATATGTTCAATCAATAACGTTAATCTAGGAAACACAGACAAACAATTTTTTTATAAAGAAGACCTAAACATCAAATACAGAGCAATGTGTAAATTGCTCTGTATTAAACAACTTACATTTCGGAAGTATTTCTAGACACATAATTTTGTTCAGAGAACATCAAGGCAAACATTTACGGCAAATATGAAGACTAAGAGACCTATATAACTATCTGATTAAATTTATATGTTCAATCAATAACGTTAATCTAGGAAAAACAAAGACAAACAATATTTTTTTTAAAGAAGACCTAAACATCAATTATAGAGCAATGTGTAAATAGTTTTAATATCAAAATGACTTCGAACTAATCAATTATAATTAAACTCCACACCTCCATAATAATATACTTGAGATATCTATAATTCATATCTACTATTGCATGGTTCATTGACATGGAACTACCCATGTGGTGCATGCGGCTATCCCCTAAATATGTTCAGTTATCAAATCAAAACCCACATTGCATGGGCTAACAAAACAAGCTTTTTCAACATCTTGACCAAGCAAAACTGAAGCTTTCTCTACATCAGGCAAGGGCGAGCAATGGCAATGACCCGGTAGCCCAATATCTTGGAAATCATTATTGCACATTTAGCTATTAAACTAACTTCCTAATATCTACAATTATCAAGTTAAAAACACACGCATTGCACACCGTAACCAAACAAAATCAAAACTTTTCGCTACCTCGGGCGATCCCCAGGTGGTCCAGCACCAAAAGGCCGGGAAGGCGGCTTCGCCGACTTCTTCAGAGTAGCCGGCACAATCTCCGACGGCAAGTTCAAGAAAGACCTCAAAAACTCAATCCCGTCGTTGGTCAAATACCAGTAGTAATGCTCCCAGGCAAACGTTTCCCTCACATACTCCTTCGACTTGAAGCTCTGCATCAGCTTGATCACCTCAAGATTCGGGACGTCCACCAAAGGGTGCTTCGGAAGGTTGTAGTCCTTCTTCGCATACAAAACCCCCTCTAAAAAAATCCACAAAAATATTAAAAATCATATTTTTTATGTATGTCATTCAAGCTCGAAACCCTAAAAATCCCCCAAAATGGGATCTTTCTTAAATCCGAAACCGTGAAAAGTTATACCTTGGAAGAGGTACTTGCAGATCTCATGGCGATTCTTCTTGGTAATGATCTGAAAGAGAAATATGGTTAGAGTTAGATGAAATTTTGCGGAGTTGAAATTGAAATTCCTAGGGTTAGGGTTTTACTTACCATGATTGGGATTTGAGAGAGATTGGAGTTGAGAACGCCGACGAGGGGAGAATGAAACCCTAAAATTGAACGGGTAAGTGATTTATATAGGAGAGGAGTTTGGGGCTTTGGGAAATGAACGGTGGAGATTGATCGGATCGGGTTGCGGTTTGTGGACTTTAAGTTGGCCGCGATGCGATTGGCTTTTGTGGGCTTTAAGTTATACAAAATTTGATTGGACGTCCAATTGGGAGCTGTCAAACCCAACTAGACCCTCTAAGCATATTTAACAAAGCCTAATTATTTATTAAATTGTCTAATTATACTATGTATAATTAACTAATTAATTATTAAATTAAATAATTAACTTAATAAATATCCAAACTTCACGGATCGAAGCGATTTTCACATTTTCGGGGTTTTATTAATTTTCATAATCGGAAGTTTCGTCTGATGGATAAAAAATTTGCAAAATGTATCAGACGAAATTTAATTTTTTTTCATGTATAATATGCATATAGCTCGTCATGTATAAGAGCATCCACAGCCGTTTGCTATTTATCCATTATATGCATTTTATAGCAAACGACACGCTGCAGTCGTTTGTTTTTTATGCATTTTTTACGAATACGCAACAGTAAATTGCTATAAATGAAAGACGATATAAGAAAAATGCATATTATAACGGACGGAAAAACAAGATCCGTCCCACTAAAAAAAATATTTTTAATTTGTCAGACAGAACTAGACAATCCGTCCCACTATAAAAAAATTTTAAAAAAAATCGTCAAACGGACCTAGAAGATCCGTCCGACGTTTAATTTAATTTCCGAGAAAAAAAAAATTGTTTTACAAACCTCCTTAGACGGATCATGAAGATCCGTCAGTGGAGGGACCCACCTTTTTTTTTTAAAACTAAAAAAATGTTTTTGAATCTTAAAAAAACTGCAAAAAATAGTTAAAAACTCTTGGGACGAATCTCGAAGATCCGTTTGACATAAATTTTTTTTTATTTGCTATACTATATCATTTTACGACTGCAGCAAAGTCGCTTTGCTATATGTATAATATAAATATGTGAAAATGCATATTTTAGCAAAGCACGACTGTGGATGCTCTAATATGCATATAGCTATATCCTCTCATATATAGCAGTCTCCTGTAACGATTTTGCCAAATTATGCATAAATAGCATACAACTGCACTAACCAAAAAGCTAAAATAACTGCAGCAACCAAAAAGCTAAATTATGCATTTTATATGTAAATATACCACACGACCGTGGCTGCTCTTACAAAATATATATAGGTTTAACCTGATGCAAACAGAATTTGAATCCATACCCTGATTTTGCATTGGTATATATCAACTTTGCCAACACAGAGATAGGAGTTAAGAGGGCTCATACACGAAACTTAATTTGGATTCGATATTACCAACTTTCATAACACACTTAATATATTACTGTTTCCATCATTGAATGGCATCAAGAAGAGATGCCAATGGCATTTATAATTACAAAAATTTCTCTCACGGAGCTATGAAATCGAGTTTAATAAACTAGACAACACACATTCTAGAGACAACCATGCAATTTCTACAAAACTTTGATATGGTACAGTGATCGTCTGAAACAATATGCACTGAATACTTAATACACACTTAACAGCGGGGTTCACAAAATCCGTTACTCGTCCTGTTTTCTCCGACTATTGGGCTTATTGGCAGGGTCCGCGCTCTCACTCGCACTGCTGTCACTTGCATCAGTCACTATCTTCTCTAATAATCTCGCTCTATCAAGTGGGCTACCGTAGCATGTTTGTGCTGGATCTCGAGCAGCTCGCCGGCCCTAGCAAGAATGACAATTCAACAAGAGAGACAAAAATGAGCAATTTGGACTTAACATCGATAAGAATAGGTGCAGGTACATTTGAAGTAGAATTCTTAAGTATCGGGGTATTTGGCTTACGAATCCAAATGAATACTGAATATCTACTCAGTCGTGTTAAAAAAACTAATCTATGGGAAACTATACATGTATCTGTTAGAATATAAGTGCAATTTCTCTCAACCCTTCTACAACTTAGAAGTTTTGACTTAATAGCAAGAACTTTCACATGGTATCAGAGCAACCCAGATTCAAATCCCACCGGCTACGCAATTTAAATGCGGATTATTAAAAAAAAAATACCGTTGTGTATTGTCCAGGTCTCAGCCCACAATTTATTGAGCATTTATCTCATTTCTTTGGCCAATAAAAAAAAGGCTCTCGACCTGAGGCAACGCATTAAAATATAAGTGCAATTTCTCTCAACCCTTCTACAACTTCGAAATTTTAGCTTAGTGGCAGAGACTTTCACATAATCGACTTGGCATTAGCAATTCAGGTGTCAAAAGTAGGTCGGCACTATTTCACATCTAAACATATAAATGACAATCCTGGCATGATTTTTTTTCAAATCAGGCATCATACTATTCATGTCAAGAGCCACGACACTAAAACAATGTAAATAACTTGACATTCAAGACTGAAACAATTACTGTGATTAAGAGAGGCAAAGAATGCAACACAGATATGTCAAATACTGAATTTATCTGTTTTAACTGAAAATTTATACTTGAAATTTATGACATCTACAGCATAATAGAACTTGTAATATCTAAAAACATTTTTTCTCAACTTACATCTCTATATGGAAAGTCATCAACCTCGAGCATATGAATGACATGCCCCATTTTTGGCCTCTTTTGTGAATCAGGGTCGACACACCGCAATGCAACCAAAAGAGCTTGCCTCAATGCTCTTGAAGTTGGCTTCTCAGGAATCTTAGGATCCAGAACCCCCTCCGAGTTTCGATTGCTGACCATCCTTTTAAGCCACTCCACAAGATTAACCTGTAAATTTCTATGCTCACAAGTATGCATATGCTTGGTATTACATTTGAACACTATGTGCCTCTTTCTCATAACATATTTCTATGTGCTTTCAGATTTCAGGAAAAAAAGTTAGTGCTCTTTAAAATGTAAGTAACTTTCTCTTAACAGCACTTTGCTCACTACACTTTTTGTGCACAGAAACAGCATACTGACCTCTCCTGGTGGCCTACTGTAGTCAACAGGGTTTCGACCAGAAATTATCTCCATAATAAGGATTCCAAAGCTATAGACGTCACTCCTCTCATTCAACATTCCCGTGCTGGCATACTCAGGTGCTACATAACTACCAAAGTGGAAAAAAGGAAGAAAGAATGAATATTACTCAATAAGAACGACTTGAATTTAGAATTAGTAAATGCTGATTAATAATCTACAAACCAACCCAAATGTGCCCATCACTCGTGTTGTGACATAGCTGCTCTCCGAGCCCAAGAGCTTGGCTAGCCCAAAATCTGAGACCTTAGAGTTCCACTGTTTGTCAAGTAATATGTTGCTGGACTTCACATCACGGTGAACTACCTTGGGTTCAAGCCCCTCATGCAAATACATCAACCTGAACAATAATAAGTTATTTTTCCCCCTCAAAAAATTGACAAAAGATGGAACAAAAGGTTAAAAAAGAAGTAAAAGTGTATAAATAACCATTACCCTTTTGCTGTTCCTAGTATAATATTCATTCGGATTTCCCAAGTGAGAGGGCTGCACGGCCCGACATCCCCATGAAGCCATTGTTGTAAGTTTCCATTGTCTACGTATTCATAAACAAGCATCCTGAAAAATCAGGAGAATGGAGTCATATATCATAATGTTCAGCAAATAGGCCAGATAAAGAATAAAGTATGGGAAACAAGAAACCTAAGTTTGGAGTGAATTTCATTTTTGGGGGGTAGGAAGAATATGCAGAAAGAGGCAAGGCTATAGAACTGATGCAACATAAACATACAAAAATACAATAATAACAAAATAAAGCAGTTTACTACTATGAACAATCATGAGATTTATCGGCTTTGTAGTCACGATCCAATTCTCTAAACGAATCTGTATTTTAGAAAGACAAAAGAAAAATCAAGACATGATCTTCTAACTAAAAAGCATGGACACGATGCGACACAAGTGACCAGTATAGAGAAAATCTTGGAAAACTACATTAAAATAGCTATTGTCATGTCAGGGACATTTGAATTCAAATGTCTGACACGTGTCCGACACTACTGATACGATATAACTTCCCTAAGTAAGTCTCTATGCTTCATAGCCTTCTAAGCTTTAATTCTTTTGACATTTCTTGTCATAAACCTTTGTCATATGCATATTGAATGCATTAATAATACTTGGAGCTATAACTCACTTTTTATGAGCTTTTAAATTATTAGAAATAGCTACTACAAAATAATTGTCAGCGATAACCTCAAATGCTTATGGTAAATCAATTAACAATGATAACTAAAACTTACAACCCTAACATAACAAAGCAGCATGAGACAACAAGTAAGTGACCCTAACATAACAAAGCAGCATGAGACAACAAGTGAACCAACTCAGTACCTGTGAGCACCTTCTGCACAATACCCCAGCAATCTCGCTAAGTTCTTGTGTCGAACTCGCCCAATTGCTTCCACCTCAACTTTAAACTCCCTCTCCGCTTGGCCCCTTCACATGAAGAACCCATAAGCTAACCAAAACAAACAAAAAAGCAACAGATACAAATACAAATACAAATCAATGCACCAAAACTACCCTCCCTTCTTCCAATTTGTGAAAGTCCCTACCCTTGCACTAAAACCCTGAAATCATAAAGATGGTTGATTGAGGGTTGGTTTTATCTTTATATCCCAACACACACCGCAGGTCAAGCGCCCTATTTTTGTAGACCGAGACCTGGATAGTACGCAACACCAATTTTCCTCATTCTTAAATAATTGCGTTAGGTGTGTTTTGCTTCGAACCTGTGGGTTGCTCTGATACCATATGAATCTCCCATCCGCTACACCCGGGTTGCTCTAACTTCTAAAACCACAACTAATGAACAAGCAAAATGCACATATGGGTATCTTAGAGCTACTAAAGTGCTGAATATACCTATTGTTGAGCAAATTCTTCACCGCAATCTGCGTGTTATCCCCCAAAACACCATGGTAAACAATCCCATACCCACCCTCCCCAATCACATTCTCATCCGCGAACATGCTCGTCGCGGCCTCAAGCTCCCTCAAAGTGTACCAATGCCCCCACCCCAAATGTGACACCTGAGGCACATTCACCACCACCTGCTCCACTGCCCCCCTCCCCCTGCTCTCCCCACTAGACCCGGCCCCACCGCGGTGGTCCGGGTACCTTATCCTGTGATCCTTCCCAATCTCAATGTGGATCCTCTTCACCCCAACCAAGTTCTCCTCCTCCTGCTGAGCCCCCACAAGCAGCAACTGCCTCTCATTGGAGGTGGTCGACTGCGGAGTTTCATGGTGCTCTAAAGGGTGGACTACTTCTTCAATTTCTTTCGACAAGTTGGTGGTGTTGTTGGTGAAATGGGTTTGTTGCTTCGGGCGTTTGGAGGCAATCCACAGGGAGAGGAGGAAGAGGAGGAGTACAAATGCAGCGCCGACGCAGATTCCGACAACAACCCACATGTGGAGACCGAAAATTACAGTGCGCTTCGAGAGCTCTTCATTGACGATGGGGGAGTAGTAGCCTGACATGGGAGTTGAAAGGTGGCTCCTTTTGGGTTTTGTTCTCTTAAAGATGGGATTTTGGAGCTGAATTGCTTGGAAAGCTTGGGTTTTGGAGCTGAATTGGGAAGATGGGTTTTTTTTTTAGTGAACTTGGACAGTGAGAAAACAGAGAGAGACATTAATGGTTTTAGGAGAGAGAGGGAGAAGGATGAAGAGAACCAGCTGTCCTGAAATGGACATTGCTGGGAAATATTTTAGTGATAATTGAGCTACTTTTGTATTACTACAACAATTAATGAGTGAACAGAATATCTCTACTATTTTAATGGAAGAGTTGGCATTGTAAACAAACAAATTCTAATTTTGTAACCGAGCAAACCAGTATAATATACGGCCAAACTGAATCCACCAAATATACCGTGTGATGCATGTGCACTCCCAAAAAAAGAATATTTTAGCAAATGTGAAAACTAGCATATACCCCTACTATTTTTAAAAACTAAGAAATACTCTTATCTCTAATCTCTAATATTATAATGGGAGAAGGCTTTAGTGTCATTTGTAAATATTTTGTCAATCTACCAACCCGTGCAATACACGTGCATAACTATTATAAAGGAGGTTCTAAGTTCAAATCCAGATTATGTCTAAATTTTTATTTTAAAAAACTATATTTATTAAGACGTGCATCGCACGTGTAAATTACTAGTTTTCATAAAGTGGCTACTGGAGTAAGAAGACAAAATCACATCACGGGTATTTCAGTGAACGGTACTTGGACCGAAAATGAAGGCCGCATCAAAGAGCATCTGGACAGCAAATTTCATGAGCTTTTGGGGCGTAATACATCTGGTAGATGCACACTAGTACCGGATATGTGGAGTTCCTCCAGAATAGATGGAAGCGAAGGTATCGAAACGAGATTCTCAGACATGGAGGTCTTTGATGCAATTAAGAATCTAGGCCAAGACAAGGCTTTGGGACCATACGGGATACCTATCTTCTTCTACAAAACATACTGGCAAATCATTAAGAAGGACCTAATGAACATTTTCCATGAGCTATACGACGGTGTCGCAAATTTGGATAGGTTAAACTACGCAACAGCCACTATCAATTTTAAATCAAATCATTTAAAATTTATTTGCTCATCCATTGAAGTGTTACAAAATTGTATCGCAGAAAATTGCTGTTTTTTATAGTCACATGATGGATGAGTAAATAAATTTCAAATGATTTGATTTTACATATTTAGACTAATTTAGATGTGCAGATCAATGTGAACGGTTCAGATCGTCGATACAAAGATGGAAAGACCGAGTGCACACGGAGGCCCAGTCCACAACTGAACACTTCCCTTCTTGTGTTTATACTGGTAGTGCCTTTTTGCAGTATAGTTTGGGGACTATTTTCGTATTATTGAGAGATAAAGTGTAGAGCAAGTATATTTGACGTAGGGTTCGTATTCTTGTATTTACACGGTTAGAACATAAGAAACTCGTGCAAAGTAGTAAGTACACTGATCATTTTTCATACTGTACTAAAAAAATGAAGTATTAATGTTCTAAACGATCTTCGTTGACAAACTTATGTTGTTTCTTGTAGGTAGTTATTTACTAACTAGATTCTAGAGTTTGATTTGCACCTTTGCTGGTAATCTCATAATTAAGTAGGTTAGCAATTGTGATGCATGCGACTAAACAATGCTTAAAAAGTGGGATGACTTGTCTTTAAAAAAAGTAATTTCTTTCTAAGTTTTGCTCGCACCAACATTTGTTCATAATCACTTGGATTTCCAGAATTCTTTGTTTATCTCTTAATATATACTAGTAATTTACACGTGCAATGCATGTCTTAATAAATATGATTTTTAAAAATAAATTCAGATGTAGTCTGGATTTGAACTTGAGACCTTGTTTGTAGTGAATATGCACGTGTATTGCATGTGTTGATAGATTATAAATAACACTAAGGCCTTTTCTCATTATAATATTAGAGATTTACACATGCGATGCACGTTTTAATAAATATAGTTTTTTAAAGTAAAAAATTCAGAAGTAGTGCGTTTGAACCTTAGATATCATTTATAATAGTTATGCACGTACGTTGCACACGTTGATAGATTGACAAATGACACTAAGATCTTCTCCCATTATAATATTACTAGTAGTTTACACGTGCGATGCACGTTTTAATAAATATAGTTTTTTAAAATAAAATTTTAGATGTAGTCTCGATTTGAATCTAGGATCTTCTTTATAATAGTTATGCACGTGTGTTACACGGGTTGGTAGAATGACAAAATATTTACAAATGACACTAAGGCCTTCTCCCATTATAATATTAGAGATTAAAGATTAGAGATATTTTTTTTGTCATGTATTAGAATTAACTTTTTTGTCAGTTATTCAAGGAAGCAACACATTTGGTGCAAGGCTGTTTCCAACATCATCACCATTACCCTTCAAGGGCCCACTGTACAATGCCGGACGATCTCTGTCGCTGGATCATGCTTTGAGATGCGCATTTCTTTCGACTACCCGAACATATTGGAGACAAGCCAAGGTTGCTGGGACCAAAGAATGCTAAAATTGCTGCTACAGTTTGAGCAGCAATGGAGTTACAATAATTGAACCACCTGCAGCAGTGCACGAATTTTACAGAAAGGGGTCCTTTTCTTTTCCATTTGGAATTGGAACCATTAATCATCATTAGAGATGCGATGCAAGGTAGTTCACAAATCCCATCAGGTGATAATTTATACAATTTTTTTTGGTTTGCTTCTGTTATAAAATTGGGGTTTTCACACATGGGTCATTAACAAATATGAAAATTCCATATACCTCACTAAGAAAATGATATTTCCATATAATGCATTCACAATGTTCATCAATACAATTTTTATTTTTATTTTATTGTCACTTTACTTATGTTAAATCTTAACCCTGAGTTTACAAATGACTACACCCTCCGTTTCAAAATATAACTCATTCTAGGTTTCTACAGGCATATTAAGAAAAAATCTAGGATTGACAAAAAGTACTAACATTATTGATTTTTGAAGCTCATAAATGAGCTATCAATGTAAAATGTTCAATTTGCCTCCTCTATAATTTTAGTATTACTCATTTTTTTAAAAAAAGATAAGAGTGAAATTGGAAATCTCATAAAAAGTACTTTAAAGACATTTAAGAATGACAAAATATTTGCCTCTAAAACCTAAAGTGACTTATATGTGGAAACAATAAAAAGGCTAGAATGACTTATATTATGAAACGAATGAAGTAATTTGCACTCCTTTTAGGGTTAGGGTTAGGGTCAGGGTTAACCTAACCCTAACCATAGATTTTAAAAGGACGGTAAAATAGTTATTTTCAAACTCATGATAAAATTTAACTTAAGTAGCAATAGTCCTAACTCTAAACCTTGAGTGAGGTATATAAAATTTCCACATTTGTTACTGACCTATGTGGAATTAACCTAAAAGAATTGGTGACAGCAACCATCTCATTTTAGTATTAGCTTTGTCTAAATAATAATTATATAGCAGGAGAATATAAGAAGATATTTTTTCAGGCTATGAAGAGCTGTTGCTATTAGCAAAGCACACAATTCATGTACAGTATTTTGTAGCAATATTGCAGAAATTTGCTTGCATGGCAATTAAGTTACATATTGGTACAAGCGTCACAAGCAAACTCCGTTTGAATGTGAAACTTCTGTGCAATAAAATTAGAAAACAGATGACAAGCATTTCAGCGGAAAAAAAAAAGTTTAACAGTGATAAATTCCTTGGTTGCGAAAACAATGAAAACAATCTGCAGATAAATGCATAATGTCAAGAAAGGGTAGAATTTCCTAATTTGCTGTTAGTTTTGATATAATCAGAGGAATTCCAAGATTAGTATAATTAAGTGCAAGTTTATGAACCATAAACGAATTGAATGATAAAGGAATACACTTGAAGTAGCATGCTGATGCTCTGATAGATAGCTTTCAAGTGCAACATTTTCAGACAAGGAGTCGTGAAACAACATTGATATAACTGCATGTCCTCCCAAATCATGTCAGTTTCTATGCAAAAAACACAGCCATGATTTTAAATTCCAAAAGAACAACATGAGTTCATACTAATTAAACCGACATAAAACGTCTCTGAACAATGGCCAGTTGGTAACTTATTTCAGTATCAGTCCGATGCCCTACCATCGGAGGTAGTTTCTAATTCTCAACATAACAATATGAGACTCATATTCATACATGGGGTGACAGTTTCAAAACTATGATGCTTAAGAGTGAAAAATAGCCTTATTTCAATAACTGAACAATATAAATGGGGTTGAACTATATATGAACAAAGAAAAACCAACTTATAGCAGAAACACACTTCTGATACACATTTTACATTCTCTTATCTACTAGACAAAACCCAGGGGCTTAAAACTACCTTTGCCATGATTTCATCATAATGCTTTCCCCATTTACAGATTCACTACAGTTTGCTGATCAGGTCGTCTAAAAGAGCATATCTCATTGCAGTTCGCCCACTGGCGCCTCATTGAGCCATAGGAAGTGAATGAAATCGTACAGTTTCGCGCTTACGCTAACCTAGAGGTGAATGCAATATGTCAAATCTGGATATTTTATGAAGCAAAAGAATATTGTTCAATATTTTTTAGAGATAGAATACCACTAACCTTGTAAGGTGTTGGATTTAACCTTCTCATGTGATCAGGCCGCATCTTTTCCAGTTGTTGCATACAGCGGTCTCTGGTCTTCTTCAGTGTAGGTAGTTCTTCTCTCGGATCAACTTCAAGTTAGAAACAAAAAGTTCAGAAAGACTAATCATGATGGATATATCTTAAAAAGACTGGTCCATACAATTATACAACTAGTTGTTTCATGATTGCGCAGATAAAATTATAATGCAATTGCACAAAGCCTTTTGAAAATGTCAAATGATTAGAAGCAAGAGATCACGTCGTGGCCCCAATCCTGTGGAATTAAGGCGAGCATTTTGAGATGAGATTCAGCTTTTTACTACAATATGATTTGCTTCAGCAAGGAGAGAGGTATGAAGAGGGAATTGGTAGACAAAGGGGAATTTAATCAACTGAGAATCTGTAACTTATCAGAAATTTAGTCCTCATTGAGATTCACTTCAGTGATTCAAGTAGAACAATGCAATGGTTCCTCATCCAGTTAAATTAAGTAAAATCATGAATGCCTTTCACTCATTACATAACAGTGGATAAAGCAACCTTAATCAGCTTTTAGAGTTTTATTCAAAAAGATGCCAGGGAGAAAAGCGAGGTGTCAGGGAGAGTTGGGGTCTGCTGGTCAATAAGGAGGGCATAACACATAATTTAATCCCTAAGCTCCAAAGCTTGAGGAGCAATTTTCAAAGTAGAGAACGTTAAAAAAGTGTAATATAACCATAAACGCACGAAGTCAAGAGAATGAAAATAATCAAAATCCATGTCAAGAAATAACAAAAGAGTTGGCATCGTACGTGAATTTCCAGGCCAGTAGCATTTCATAAGCTCCTCAACATGTTGTGGCACAACATACGCTCTCTTTGATTCATTAAATGGATGACGGCAAAGAATGCGCTCCCCCACCTGCAATTTTGTGTAAGAATGACAAAATTAATGCATTTTCTTGATACTTTCATTAGACAATACATTCATATATGAAGTATAACTCAACTTCTTCAAGATTTTCAAGATTTAAAACTGGAGGAATAATACAAACAAAGGGATTAAATTATATTCATTTGCATTAACTGTGTATTTTCTATGATTATGATCAAATTAATTGTCAGCACTAGATTATTTAATCATATATAGTTTCTTCTCAAACTATATTTCCTGAAGGTAACCTACGTAATTATATATATGTATTACCCTAGCAAAAAGGAATATGCTAAATGTACTGCTAACTTTTTTACTACTTTTGTACTACTCGAATCAGGAGGTGGAGCCCATGTTAAACGCTTTTGCATTAATTGCTTGTGGATGCCACGTTGCCACTTAATTGAGTGGGGTGATGTGTAAGTAGTACATAAGTAGTGGTTGCCCCCCCAAAAAATTTATATATATATATATGCACAATTAAGCTGGCAGGAATACCTATACAAATCATACCTTAGGAGGTGGTTCATTTTCCCCGGTCATTATATCTACCAAAGCATAGCCTTCTCTTCCATACAATCTGAAACACCGTTTTTTACATGGTATGGAGACCTATAACAAAAAAGGCAATCGGAACTCTTAACAGGTGGGAAGAAAACAGAAGCTGTGGTTTTAGATTTGAGGTAGTCAGCTAACCTTTGAAACATCTTCAGAAAGTTTGATTCGAGGTTGATCATTTATCTCAACCAATTTAAAAACACAACCAAGGGCGGCTTGGGTATAGCATGTCACAAGATAGGTGCCAATTCCGTAGGCATCAACCTCATGTCCCTGCACAAAGTATCAAAATCACCATATAAGATCATCAAGAAATACCAGATGGGTGTTCTTAACTACAGAAAGTGCCTGGTTCTCTAATTTTAAGATGAAGTATACAATTAATAAACTAGCATATTTAAACAAGTATTTCAGTTGAAACCATTGTTTCATGTTGAATAGTTTACCTGCTTGTTCAAATGATCAAGTGTTTCCTCATTAAGGTCATTACTAGCTGTAATAACTGTTTTTCCAAAACCGGGTACGTTGAATTCCTTTTCTACTTTAGAAAAGAATTTACGAGCTTCAATAGATAAATATGCTAGATCACCAGAGTCCAACCTGATTCCAGAAGCTTTATATCTGCAAAAGAAAATATAAAGGTTATTGCCGAAATATTAACCTTTTTTTTTAAAGTAAAAATTGTAACTGATTGTCTGAAGTAAAAATACAGTTTGTAGAAGAAAGGATTTCACAATAGCATGGTAATGATCCGAGTTATAGTATAGCAATATTGGTAATAGAAACTAATGCATCATAAGACCAAATAATGATTCCATCAAGTTTAGTAATGCTATCTCATTTTGATAGCCAAAATGGTTATTGCTGAAATGTTAACTGTTTTTTTTTTTGGAAGTAAAAATTGTAACTGATAGTCTGAAGTACAAAATATAGTTTGAAGAAGAAAAGGATTTCACAATAGCATGGTAATAATCCAATTTATAGTATAGCAATATTGGTAATATAAACTAATGCATCATAAGACCAAATAATGATTCCATCAAGTTTGGTAATACTATCTCTGATGAGGACATCTTTCCAGTTTAGGATTTTTATTTTATTACCTTTTTTATTTCTGGCAATTATAGTCATATGTAATCTTTTTGTAATTTTTAGATTCTGAGAATATTTTGGAGATGTGTTTCAAGATGTAATTGAGCCTATTTAAAGGCCCTGAGATGAATGAGAAAAGCATGCCATTATTGATCAAAAAAACCTGTATTGAGTTTTGCTCTTCATTTTCTCTCCCTTGTGTGATACAATCGAGATACAAATTAGGGTTTGTGATAAATCCTAATCTAGTTTTAGAACTAGTGATTAGTTCTAAAATTTTATCCCCAATTAAAAAAAATCCCCAATACAAATCATAATCCCTAATCCAAACCCTAATCCCCTAACCAAACCCTAATCCCCTTCCCCATACCCGCCGCCTCTTCACCTTCTTCTTCCATCTCTCAATCCTGTTTCACATCCTCTACCCTACTCCAATCCCGACCAAAGAACCCAACTCTCCATCGTCATCTCCCTCTCCCCTACCCCACAAACCCGAAACCCATCGCCAGAGACCCACGCCACCACTGCCCTCCTTTCTTCTTCTTCCTTCTTCGTTTTCCCAAACCCACAAAAAAAAAACCCATCCCGAGCATCTCCAAACCCATAATCGACCCTCACCCCAAAGTAACCCTGGGCACCCATCGACTGCCATTGACGTCGACCTTCACCGCTGCACTCATCGGCTGCCCACCCCACCAGCGCCGCCCCGCACGCAGTCAACCGCCACCGCCGGTCAGATCCCAGTCACCCATTGCTCTTGCTGGTGCCGTTCCCACAATCACGGCTGGCTACTGCGTTTTGAGTTGCTGCCCAACTCGATCGACGTTGGTTTTCTTCGAATTCGGTACACTCTTTCCATCTCTTCCGTATTTATGTTTTACTGCCTTATCATCTAGTATATTATCTGATTTGACTGTCGACCACAAAATACTGAGATTGAGTGATCCACATGCTAGATTAGGGTACGAATTGGTATTGCTCTTTTAACTTGCTGAAACACGTAGGGATTTACTTATTGATTAAGATTGAATTATTAATTGGAATTGTTAGCATAATTCAGTTCTTGAAAATCCATCAACCCGTTAACTGTTTTAAATTTCTAACTTAGATCAGAACTTTCATGTTGGTAAAATTAACCCATTAAAATTCTTGGAAATTCTCTATCTTAGGGTTGGTTTTACATCATTTTGGTATCAGAGCAAAGGTTCTTAAAACCTTAGTTCTTGCATCGTAGGCATCATTTTGCATTCATTTAGTATCGTGTAGTCTTTTATTTTATTTTATTTTATTTTTATTTTAGTTTAGTTTAGTTCAGAAAAAAAAAATAAAAAAATAAAAAAATGAAAAAAATTAGGACACATACCCCATAGTTTCCACTTTTGGTGAATGCGTCTTCGCAGCACCATCACAGACCCTGAAGAGCCTTTCCTATCCCTTCCCAATCACCCAATTAGGAACCCTAGACTTCCCAGACCTGAAATGGACAATTCTGATATCTCCGCTACCCTAGCTGCCATCCAAGCAACTCTTGCCAATATCAATCAGAGGCTTGAGAAAGTGGAGCTAAATCAGACAAGTGTCCCTGAGCTTCATGGCCATCGTCAGATCCCTCAAGGGAATGTTCATGACGATCGACGTCAAGAACGTGACCCTGACGAACAATATAAAAAGAACGTTAAGGCTGACGTTCCTCAATTTGAAGGCCACATGGAACCCCAAGCTTACCTTGATTGGGTCCGTGCCATGGACCACTATTTTGTGTGGTTCGACATGAGCGAAGCCCTTAAAGTTAAATTTGCAACTATGAAATTAACGGGTAAAGCTCAACAGCATTGGACCAATCTTGAACATGCCCGCAGAGGCCGAGGCCTGGCACCCATAGCCACTTGGGAGGCCATGAAAGAGAAGCTCACTGAGAGGTATGTACCGCTATCGTTCCACACCCGATTGCTAGATTCGTGGAACCTATTGTATCAAGGAAGTAAATCCACACAAGAATATGTCGATAAATTCGATGACTTCCTTATTCGGTGCAACGCGTTAGGTAAAGAGAGTGAAGAACAAACTCTCTCTAGGTTCAGAGCTGGACTACGAGCTGACCTTAGGAACGAGCTAATCTATAGAAACGTGGACTCAATAGCGGCAGCCTACGCCCTAGTCCTCGATATGGATTCCCTTAAAACTAGTTCCCATGACAAGGCCAGCGAGTCGATGGATCATTCCTCTAGAATGAATCCTCCTGACCCCTCTAGACCTGAGCACTCCTCTCCTCAGTACCCTAACAAGTCTTACCCCAGCAAATCTAATTCACATTTTAATTCACATAGAGATGAACATAAGGGTAAGAACACCGAAAGAGATTACAGTAAGATTGACCCTCTCACTAAGTGCTATAAATGTAAGGGATACGGTCATATTGCTGACAACTGTCCTAGTCCAAGTAGGATCAATATAGTAGAGGGTACCGCAGTCATCGCTGATGAGCCCAACAATGAGTTTACCTATGAACCTAATATAAGTGATGACTTTGATGAAAAAGAGGATGACCCGTCTCTCAATTGTATTCAGCCTATCCAGTCACCTCTATTGAGTATACCCGAGACACCCATTCCTTCCCAAGTCGCTTGGCAACCCATAGATTTTACTCATGTATTAGACAATCACAAAGTCACAGAGTCTGCACCCACATTTGCATATAACATTCATGACTTGCATAGAGAAATTTTCAAGGAACTTAATGAGAATAATTTTAACTACAAGTTAATAGCAGATACTAGAAGGAAATTTATAACTTTTGACATTGGTGACGAAGTGATGGTTCGGATTCGTCCGGAACGGTTCCCAGCGGGATCCGTTAAGAAATTGAACGCACGTGCTGCAGGTCCATTTAAAATTCTTCATAAAATCAATGACAATGCCTATGTTGTTGACCTCCCCGAAGGCTTTGGCATCAGTAAAACTTTCAATATTGAGGATTTAGTACCCTATGAAGGCCCAGAATTTAACCCTAAAAATCCTCTTATAGATGAGCCTACCCTGCAGCCTACTGGTGAGATTCCCCCATTACCTCCACTACCAGATACTACTTACCCATCGACAGAAGAGTTAGATAATATTTTAGATGATCAGATAATCTCTACTAGAGATGGTGGTATGCACAAGTATTTGGTAAGGTGGAAAAATAAGCCGAAGTTGGATGACACTTGCAGTGATCGTGAGGGGCTCCCGCAGCTGGATCCAGATCTTTTGGAGCACCATGGCAGGATCACTGGTTTTGACTCGACTGGGTCGAGCTCTCTCCCACCCGGAGAGAATGATGAGGACATCTTTCCAGTTTAGGATTTTTATTTTATTACCTTTTTTATTTCTGGCAATTATAGTCATATGTAATCTTTTTGTAATTTTTAGATTCTGAGAATATTTTGGAGATGTGTTTCAAGATGTAATTGAGCCTATTTAAAGGCCCTGAGATGAATGAGAAAAGCATGCCATTATTGATCAAAAAAACCTGTGTTGAGTTTTGCTCTTCATTTTCTCTCCCTTGTGTGATACAATCGAGATACAAATTAGGGTTTGTGATAAATCCTAATCTAGTTTTAGAACTAGTGATTAGTTCTAAAATTTTATCCCCAATTAAAAAAAATCCCCAATACAAATCATAATCCCTAATCCAAAACCTAATCCCCTAACCAAACCCTAATCCCCTTCCCCATACCCGCCGCCTCTTCACCTTCTTCTTCCATCTCTCAATCCTGTTTCACATCCTCTACCCTACTCCAATCCCGACCAAAGAACCCAACTCTCCATCGTCATCTCCCTCTCCCCTACCCCACAAACCCGAAACCCATCGCCAGAGACCCACGCCACCACTGCCCTCCTTTCTTCTTCTTCCTTCTTCGTTTTCCCAAACCCACAAAAAAAAAACCCATCCCGAGCATCTCCAAACCCATAATCGACCCTCACCCCAAAGTAACCCTGGGCACCCATCGACTGCCATTGACGTCGACCTTCACCGCTGCACTCATCGGCTGCCCACCCCACCAGCGCCGCCCCGCACGCAGTCAACCGCCACCGCCGGTCAGATCCCAGTCACCCATTGCTCTTGCTGGTGCCGTTCCCACAATCACGGCTGGCTACTGCGTTTTGAGTTGCTGCCCAACTCGATCGACGTTGGTTTTCTTCGAATTCGGTACACTCTTTCCATCTCTTCCGTATTTATGTTTTACTGCCTTATCATCTAGTATATTATCTGATTTGACTGTCGACCACAAAATACTGAGATTGAGTGATCCACATACTAGATTAGGGTACGAATTGGTATTGCTCTTTTTACTTGCTGAAACACGTAGGGATTTACTTATTGATTAAGATTGAATTATTAATTGGAATTGTTAGCATAATTCAGTTCTTGAAAATCCATCAACCCGTTAACTGTTTTAAATTTCTAACTTAGATCAGAACTTTCATGTTGGTAAAATTAACCCATTAAAATTCTTGGAAATTCTCTATCTTAGGGTTGGTTTTACATCAATCTCATTTTGATAGCCAAAATGTTTTTTTAATCTTCGTAAAAAACTACTCAAATGTTTGAAATTTGAAGTATAAAAGTTTCAAAACTTATTGTTTTTCAAACAAGGACAAAGTCTCAAGCTCATTTAATATTCCCTGGCAAACAAATAAAATGTTGATGTAAACGTAACCCTAAATAGAGAATTTCCAAGAATTTTAAAGGATTAAATTTACTAACATATAATGCAGATTACGTCAGAAATTAAAACTATCAATTGGTTTGATGAATTTTCAAGAATTGAATTAAGTTTAACAAGCCCAATTAACGATTCAGTTCTAACAATCAATAAGTATATACATAAGCGTTCTTAGCAAGTAAAAGATGCAATAATGATTTATACTCTAATTGGCAAGTAGAAACACACACTCTCAATATTTGTGGACAACAGATAAATCAAATAATATTATAGAGATGATAAAACAGTAGAACAAATATTTGAGAAGAGGAAAGAGTTTACCGGGGTTGCAAATTATGTGTAATTGCGGAAGAGGAGCAGCGGGGTTGCAGGATGCGACTGCAGTCGTCAGAGAGGGGGGGAGTAGTGAGGGTGGTGCAGGGTGGCAGAGCTGGCGGTGTTGTTGTGAAAAAGTAGCAGGGCGACGGGGTGGAGTTGGATTCAGGTGGGTTGCGTTATTGGCAGCGTCGGAGTCACGATTGACAAGGGTTGGCAGTGATGGCGGATGGGAGGAGTCCGTTGGCTGCAGGCGATGAGGGACTGCGGGGGTTGCTGGCGGTGGGGCGGTGGTCGTCGGGCAGCGGCAAGGCAGCGGTGGAAGGAGAGGGCGATGGGGGTTGGGTTGCAGTGGTGGTTGTGGTGGAGAGGAGGGCATGGTTTGGATTTGGGGATTAGGGTTTAGGATTTTAATTTTGAAAGTTGGGTGTAGTTTTAGAGTTTATCACAAACCCTAATACTTTGTTAGGATTTCTCACAAACCCTAATAATTCTCTCAATTGTTTCACACAAAAAGATGGATGATGAGCAATAACTCAACACAATAATTTTTTAAATCAATAATAGCATACTTTCTCATTATTCTCAAGACCTATATATAGGATCAAAACAAATCTCAAAACAAATCTCCAAAATATTCTAATGCATAAAATGAAAGGTGCAAATTGCAAAATTACTACATATGGCTAAATCTAAAAAAATAAAACAAAACAGAACCGATGTCCTCATCAAATGCTGAATAACCTTATTTCATTTAACACCTTATTTTTATTTGACAAATATGAATGATGTTAACAAAATCCCTATCCAACAAAGACGCGGGATTATGGAGGGAAAATGAAGGACAAGGAGATTTTACTTCGTAGTAAAATGTATCATACAAATTGACATTCCACACTGACAATTGGGAGAATTCTACATTCTCAAACATGAAGATAAATTATTATAAGATTTTAAGTTTTTTACCAATGCCTCCAATCCTTATGCATTGTCACTTTACTGATTGTCAATTATGTTGCCACTTGGCCCACCCCCACACAAGGTAAAACATGTTGAGGAGAACTTGATCATGGGCAACTATATGGGTCATTAGAGATAATCCATCTTGTAATTTCAGCAAGAATTAATTGTCTTAAAAAAAATTTCAGAATATATTACAGAATGAATTATATGATTAAAAAACTTTCAGAAGTATTAGTGTTCTTTGAGCAATCCACCATGACATTTGTTCCTGATATATTATTTTTCATACTTTAGACCAATTGTTAAATTCATGTTTCCAGAAAGTAAAGCTAAAAATACAAGGAAATATTGGGGGGTTTTAGAACTAAAAATACAAGGAAATATTGGTAAGTCACATAGAAATTATTTAAATAAAGCAGCAAAGGACCACACTTACCCCAAATCATTCAGCGCCAATGCTACTGCACAAAAGTTGGGAATTCCACTTCGAATAACCTGATGAAAATATTAAATAAAGTTAAAACATACAAATTGGTAAGTCAAATTATTAATCTGTAGCAGAAAATAAAATTGAAGTGTCTATATGCCACAGAAGGTCATGCTAAGGTCTGATCAAACCCCAGCTGGCACCAGTACCACTGTGGTCAAACCGGCCAAACATCACATATAAAAATTAAGCTTGAAATGAATATGTAACAAAGTGCTGTAAGTAAAATTTCTTTGAAGCCCCGCTCCAATTAGCTAATGAATTTTTGGACTTTGACCATTATCAATCTGCGCAATCTTAGGCCTAACTTGCCTGTGCAAGGCTGGAACCATTTATGCCAGAACGAAGAAATTCAGTTACCAGAAATCTGAAGATGCCATCACTGCACAAATTTTACACAATAGGAACCTATAGTGCCTAAGGGTGTGATGTTATAGATCAATTGAATAATAGAAATACAATGAGCAAGTATTGACAGTTATTTGAGCAAATAGAAGTTCTTGGTTGCATGAAATAAATTTACTCTCAACCACTTAATCGTATCAATCACACATGACACATCACATCATCAAATGCAATCAGTGGATTATGGTTGGTAACAAATTGACATGGTAAAAGGTCTAACACGTTATATAAATTACCACTGAAGTGTTTATTCATTAGAAAATACATTCATCCTTACATGTTTCATGCAATTTTTTATGGGTAAGAATGCCTCTATGCTTGAGGGTTGAATAGGATCAACCAAATTAGAGAGCAATTTACCAAGCCATCTTCCATAAAGAAAGCATCATTTCCTATATGTTTCCCTCAAATTTACAAGATAGGCATACTTCTATGCGTGTTTAGAAAGATACCCAGGTGTACATACAGTACATTTTTCAGTTTCATATGTTAGATCCCCTCTACCTAGTGTCAGCAGGGGTGTGTTTAGATGTTAGTAACCATTCACATGTTCAGAAAGGTTTTCAGACATTCACTAGGAGCTTCACTACATGTATCCTTAAGCATCTACAAACAATTTAATATATTATAACTGTGAGAGGAATTTCAAATGATGATAAAGTACCCAAATTTCATCTCAAATATGTATCAATAGAGGCATTCACTAGGAGCATTACAACATGTATCCTTAAGTATATATATGCAATTTAGCCAGCATAGTCTATCACATATATTAGAAGTGTAAGAATGTTTGGGATTTCAAATGATGATATCAAGTACCCGTATTTCATTTGATATCAAAATGTATCTTTCACAGGAATGCACAAGTACATATTAAGACTGCATTTATATTAATTATTTAACAATTAGTAGAATTGGTCTGATGAAATATACAATGCATAAAGCTAATAAAATATTAACAAGGATGGGTGCACCTTGATTACAGTTTCTGCATCCAAACTAATATATGAACAAAGCTTTAGTCGCACAAAAATCCAACTCTTTCAATCTTAGCAGTGTTTCTGATTAAGTGATTCAAAAAACCCTACCCCAACCTAATGCACCTTGATTACGCTTTATACCATGGTTCGCAAACTTGGTTTCAGTATCTAACATTCACTTATTGGTAATATCAGACATATCAAAAGAATCGGTAAGCAAAATTTTTGATCTGATATCCTCATTGAATCTCTAAATCACCCGAGATCTGAGTTCCTGAATCATAATGTTATTATTGTCCAGTAAGTAACTAGTAGTCTAGAACAAGACCAGAAGCTAGTTACTCTAACTCTATAATGGGTAATGTGTTATAATATCCATGGTTAAGTCAAATGCATAACTGCAAATAGTACTACAATCCAATTGACCATATCTCTCATTGTTGAACTGATTCCATTAATTAGCATGGTTTCAACTATTATCTTTCGTTTATTACTCTCCAATGCATGCTCCTATAAGTACCACTTAGGTTAAGATGTTCAAAGTACAACAACCCAGTACCAAGGCATATCATGATCATAAAAGAGAGAAACTAGACAGAAGAGCATATAAAAGATGAGAATAAACAATTCTGAAGTCAATACACTTACATCATATGTATCAACCAGGGCATGGAATTGACTAGGAAACGCCAATGCATATGACATGAATGCCGCCAGTTCACTTTGGTTTGTCTCACCAAAAGTTCCGCGTAATGAATCTGTCCACTAAAACATGAAAAGCATTTTACATCACTACTACACATTTGAAATTAAATGTGAAATTAATTAACACTATTCAATGAAAATTAAGGGATAGTGATTAAGTTCCAGTATGATCAACATCATAAATTCAGGGGGGGCCATAACTATCATGAACAATTCTCAAATGTTAAACCACTAATCCTTGTGTATAGCTGTTTTAGCTGTTGCAGAAATGGTTGTCATTAGTGGCCACTTTTAATAGTCAGGGGGGATTACCTACCAAGGCAAGAAACTCAAGGGGGTTTAGTAAAAATTTACCTTTAGATGATTTATCATATTTAAAATATAAAATAAAATTAATGTACCCTACATTTTACACTGCTATTTCTACTTTCAATAAAAAAGAACAGAACTTTCAACTTAGCTAGATGTAAAAAATAATCAAATAAAAATCGTATAAAATAAACCTATAATGGAAGCAAGGCAAGTAAACAATACAAAACCTTTCACTGATTAGTAACAAATTAATACCTGAAGTTTGCTTAGCCAGGCCTGCACAAGGCTGACAAAATCCTTACATGTACGTGAACCATCATGGCTTTGAAGTGATTTGTTAACAATTTCATCAGGGCTCTTCAAAACCACAAAAGACAATTTTGATCAGTAGACGAAATAACATGCAACAAGAATATGGAAGTATCACCTTGTCTAAATAATAATTATATAGCCAAAATATATATTTAATGGTAAAAGAAAACACACATGAATGCAAGTGTAACAAAATAATTTTTTGGTTTAGACTACTTGAATATGCAAGATTACATCTACATGGTTGGATTTGGTATGTTTGTACTTGCACAAATATTTTCCACTGGGGAGGATTTAAGCTCATATAAGCTCATATCCTCTCTGGTGAGGATTTAAGCTCATATCCTCTCTCATATCCTCTCTCTCTCTCTCTCTCTCTCTCTCATCAAATACTAAAAAACTACAAATCCAACTTATATTCACAATTGTGTATACTATATGAACAGAAAACTGAATATCACAATTGTGCATATTATACGAATAATAGGCAATACAGAAATATATCTCAATTGATTCAATCTGTCAATAAATGTCTAAAAATATAATAACTTATTAGTAAATACATTAGGATACAGTGACAAAATTTACCATGAACGAGCTCACAAATGCATGTGAATGTGTTCCACGAAGGGGTATGTCAAACAGCTTTCCCGCTGCAACATTACTGCAAAAATAAGCAAAGAGATAATACTAACACATCAAATTACCTCAGCATCATTCATAAGAATTGCAAAACGAAAAGAAACACATGCACAAGATATTTGATATACATTTGAGCGAGCAAATAATAAGATGGTACACCTTTTTCCTACCAAACATTTTAAATAAAATAAAAGGTCACATAGCATGTCTTTTTTCTTCCCTTTACAATGACTCAGAAACAAATTTTGTGTAGGTTCAGTAGTTCATTCGCTTACTAAAGATACAAGAGAAAACGAACAATAACATGAAATGAGCAAGAACCATCTATTTAGAATTTGAAGACGGTATTAAGAATTAAAATTGTAGATGTAAATTAGCAGGAATTGTCAGTTTGGAAGAAGTATGGACAATGTAAAGTATGTCATCTGAATCCCAAGGAAAAGTTAACATCATAGCTTTAAGTTACTTCAGATTGTTACCACTATTTTAGGCAATTTATAACTCGGCTAAATTTAAAAAAAGTACACAAAGTTTTGGACCAGTTTAAAAAAAGTACACAAAAAATTTTTTTAAAAAAAAGGACACAATGTTTAAATAAGGTCCACTGGGTTAGTTAGGGTTAGGGTTAGGGTCAGGGTTGGGTTAGGGTAGGGTTTAAAAAAACCACTTTCATCTTTCATGTGTTTAAAAAAACCACATTCATATTTTATTTGGGTTTAAAAAAACATCACTTAACTAATCATATGTTTAATAAATAAACCCCCCGAACTAACCCTAACCCTAACTAACCCAGTGGACCTTATTTAAACATTGTGTCCTTTTTATAAAAAAAAAAAACTTTTGTGTACTTTTTTTAAATTTTGCCTTTATAACTCCTTAGAGTTCACAATCATATTTATATGCTCAACTGTTCTAAACTGCCACACGAAATTCGAACTGAAAAACGGGCAGAAGCTAGTTGTGCTTTGACCTTAGAGTATATAATACTTCAATTGAAATGACCGAATCACTGAATAGCTAAGAAGCATGGACACGGACACATCATCATAGACACGATGCGACTCATTAACCAATACGTCGAAGATTTTAAAAACTATCCTAAAATATAGAGTGTTGTGTCGGATTGGTGTGTCCGACACGATACAACTACTAAATAGAAGTGTCTGTGCTTCATCAACGAACAGAGAATAAATCCAATTAAACGTTGACACCGCTCCAGTGAATGTAAGGCCACTACACATAATGGACACTGAGGTAGCAAAATAAACCTTGTTGCATCGAATCCACCAACGTAGCAATACTTTGAAGCACTAATTCCACCATCAGGGCCCTACACATCAGACCAGGAAGTTAGCATTTCAAGTAAAACACATCAACAACTTTAAAACCCATTGAAAGGAGAAGGTGGAAATGAAGTACCTGAGCTCGTCTAAGCCCAAATTCAAGTAATGTTTTAGACTTTCCAGCAACAAATCGATGTCTTGCAGCATTTGTAGTAACTAACGATGCATAATTGACTAGATTCACAAATGGAGTTTCAAGCAGTTGGACAACCTGAAATGCTCACCGGCAAAAATAAATTAGAAAAACAAATCGAAAGAGTTTCAATTTACCCAAATGTAAATGTCTAAACTGGAAATACCAATTGCAGATTGCAAAGGTATCAAGTACTGGGTGATACTCACAGCAACTGGCCCTTCAACTATCATTAGGGGCACCTTAGGAAAAACAACAGTACCCTCTGGAATTGCATAAACCTTGACATCAGAGCAGTCAACTTTCCTGAGATAGTCAAAGAATCCATCCTGAAAACGAAAAATGTTTAAATCATGTTGGATTACTGTATTTCACAAAGCTGAAACAGATAGTAACACAAAATGAAATAAAATATAACTTCATAAATTAATATGAAAACTAAGGGACACCGTATTTCACAAGCAAAGATCACAATTAACTCATTACAAATCAAGAGGCTAAAGAATTTATGCAAATAGTTATCTGAAGTTAGGGATTTGCTGCAAGGTAAATGATGGTTCGTAGTGTAGAATAGGATCGAGACTAGGATCTTTGAGATTAAGAGGTTTTGGTCCTAAGAAAATTAAGTGAGCTAAGACCTTGGTTGGAGATGGCTAAATCAAGTATCCTTTACACCAAAAAGACAGAGAGAAATCAAGTTCAAAGAGGATGTTGACATGGGGAAAATTCTCTATAAAAGTGAGGGGATTTGTGAGTGCTAAAATTGATATTTAAACATGATTCTTGAAGGCCCAATATGATGTTTAAAAGTTAAGGAATTCATGAGGACTTGGTGTATGCCAGGAGGTGCAAAGCATGTACGCATAATGAGAGATAATTTGACGACATTCTGGTCAATGTACTATTCTTATACCATACAACATAGGTCAAAGTATTGGACAGTACTAAGACGAACCGTATCTGATTGGAGTTTTTCTACTGACATTATTGTTAAAACACAATCCAATACCCTATCTCGGAATCAAATAGTCTATTCAAAAGCATTTTTAGCCAACAAAAAAATTAGAAATCAAACTGGATCTGAATCTCCAATTTACAAATACCTCGCATGTAGGCATTACTGAGTGTAAGAAAGAAATGTCCTCATCCTTAAATTTGAAATTAGCAATAAACCTAATGCATTCTTCAAGACCAGCAAAGACAGTATATTCACCACCAAAGGGGGATTTCCGGAAGTATAAATCAAACCTGCAACATATCAAGATTTATGTGGAAAGAGGTCCCAGATTAATCAACAGTAAGTGCAGATCTTTATCGAGTATTTTTAAAAATTAGAAATCACAAATCAGCAGACAAAATAATCAGCCAGTATTATATCAAAAAAATTCTAATGAGAAACACAATTGAGGTGGCTGAAGAAGCAAATTTAGCAATCATGCATATAAAAAACAAGGAACACGAATATCAGGAAACCAAATAAGTGTATAGGCTACCAGTATGTCGCGGAATTGATAGCTGAGAAGAAAATGATCCCTACAGATGTTTCAAAGTAGTCACTTCACTATGAAACTGAACAAAAGGATTTAAATTTTAGGAGCCACTGTTATCCATCATTTCAATTCAAATTACAATCTACAATTTGAAATACTCAAGGATGACTAAGACCGATGGAAGAGTGACAAACAAAATTAAACACAGAATTAAGTAGATGAATCTGAGTCAGTATAACTGAGATAATGAATAAAACAAATCTAAATTTTCCCGTCCTAATTTGAATAATGTCAAGTGTAAATAAATAGACAGGGAGACAATATCAGTGATCTGCATGACTGCATCTCAAGATCATGTTGAACAGTTAATAGTGGAGAGTTCCTTTCCCTCTTACCAATTTAGTTAGAGACCTGATGTTCCTATGAAATCCAAACTTTTAGACAAAGTACAATTCAATCTCTAGGTTTTTGACTTCATTATCTTATAAGCATTTTCCAAGTTAAACTGGAGTAGGCTATTTACATAAGGCTCCCTAAAATAAATGGCGAAATGTTATGCTTGTCGATTGACTGACTTTAACCCTCCTTATTTGTGACAAATTCCTAACCAACTGAAGTATAGAACTATGAACAATAGAGCTGGATTGTAGCAACAAGCATAGAAGGGGAAAAGTTGAGATTATTTTTCTTTTCAATAGACCTTACATATATAATTTTTAAACTAATAAGCATAAGAATAGAGCTAATGAAACCTTTAAAATGTCTCATATAACAGTACCACAACCTATTCGATCGGGCTAAAGAACAAGGTACCACACGACATGGACATGGGTGCACATAAATTCCCAAAACAAGGAATGCAAAGACACGACTAAGTAACGAGCAAACTGGTTTTATTAAGGGGCGCTGTATTCTGGACTGCATAACTACTATTGTACAGACTATTCACCAATGTCATATCTCAAACGACATGAGTTATTTGTTAAAACTGAACTTCGAAAAAGCTTACGATTCAGATGAATGAGACCATCATGTAGAAACACTTAGAGAAAGGGGATTTGGGATCAAATGGAATAGGCATTGCCTTTCTATTAGTAGGACGGCTATACTGGTCAACGAAAAGGCGGTATGCCGCTCTCTTGTAGAAGAGGTTTGAGACAAAGGGATCCTCTTTCCCTCCTGCTATTCATGATTGTCGCAGATGTCCTTAAAGGCATGATGGATAACTGTAGACAAGCGGGCTTGATAACATCGACGGCTAGGGGTAGAAGCCGTCCTGGGGGCACCATCTTCCAATATGCCGATGAAACCCTTCTATTTGGGAACAATTTGGGGAAGACCATTAACTTTAAAGGAACATTGTACTACTTCAAAGCTTGGTCAAAGCCAAAGGTTAACTTTCACAAGAGCGTCCTCATTCTTATTGTCATGGCGGATAAGGAAGCATGAGAACATGCAACCAGTCTGAACTATAAGCATGATTACTTCCCTATTAAGTACCTGGGCCTACCACTCCGGCCAGACAAACTTAAGAAATCGGATTGGTTACTAATCATTGACCGAGTTGAAGCCCGGCTGACTAGTTGGAAAGGTAAGCCCCTTTCCTTAGGGAGTAGAGTAATCCTTATCAACTCAGTATTATCCAACCTCCCGACATATTACTTGTCCTTTTTTTAAGTCCCGAAATGGGTCATTTAAAGGATCGACCGGGTGCGGAAGAGATTTCTCTGAAAATAGGCATATGCAAACAAAAAGGGCTACCACCTTATCAAAGGGGAGAAAGCATGCATGAAGAACAGTCATGGTGGGTTGGGCATCATTGACCTGAGAGATATGAATATGGTCATCCTCAGCAAATGGTGGTGAAAAGTGTTCCGCCCAAATGGCGAAGGTTGGCAAGATTATATTCATTCTTACCTTCGAGGAAAGGAGACGCGTAGATTTGGATTCCAGATGAGACCTAAAGTGTCTTGGTTTTAAAGAGGAGTCGCCAAAGTCTACGACCCGTTTCACAGTTGTGTCACATCCTTCATTGGCAGTGGCCTGATGAATAGGTTCTAGTGGGACAAGTGGTGTGGAGATCTCTCTAAGAGAGCTATTTCCAGATCTTTTTAAGCAAGCTTCCTAACCCAACATTACAGTGGCCAAAACCTGAAAGCATGGGTCGTAGATCCTCCTTCAGATCCCGATTTGATCTGGAATCCCAATTAAGATTAGGATCTTTACAATCTTACATTGTTCAATCGGGAGTTAAATGCTCTCAAGGACCAACGGAGAAGGGATGGGGGTTAGAGAAGAACAGCTCATTCACGGTTCGGTCATTGTATAACTGTATCCACTTTAGAAGGTGTAGTCCGAAATAGTCTATGATTCTTTGGAATGCCAAAGGTCCCCCGAAAGTTAAGAGTATGCATGTGGCTAGTATTCAACGATATGATTCTGACTAGGGAGAACATGGCTAAAAGACAGTCAAACATCGTTTTTAACTGCGGCTTTTGCAATGCACACACAGAAACGAAAAGTCATCTTTTCTTAGATTGCCCCAGAATTAAGGTCATTCTGTGTGAGGTCCTAATGGCCCTCGGCACATCAGTTTACCCATAGGTCTATGAAGATATATAGATAGGGCCCAATTTTGCTAGCGAGATACATGAGATGAAGAAAGCGTGGTATATCACAATCACCGCAACGACCTGGATTTTATGGTTTGACAGAAATAACATTTACTTTCGTAAAACTTGTAATAGTATTTCTTGCAATCTTACTCATATCATGCATTTTATTTCTTTTTGGGCGATAGCTACAGCGGTGGGTCCAAGAGGGAGGATCATTAGAGCATTTGAGGTGGAGAAGCATGACGATGAGGAGGTGGTGACTGGTCCCACTCTGGACCAATGCGGTGCTTCATGACTTGGTTGCCCACTGTACAGGGCGTTGTTGTACTCATTTTGATGCTCTTGTATGTTTAACTTTTGTTGTATCAGTCCCACCCTCCTATGCACTTTGGAGTTACTATGTTTTATTTCATGCTTTGTAGTTTTTGTAATTGGTCTCAGTACCTGGGTTTGTTTTATTAACTCCTTATTAATGAAACAATGTGACTATACTCCACCTTTTCTTCAACAAACAAAAAACTACAGAAATATTGCTGATTGTTTTTATTCCAAATTTGATGGTCAAAGTTGTTAGTCATATAACACATTGAATGTTGATTCAATGGGAAGTTTGCATCATTGCATTTACATCTATCTGCTAATATATAAACAATAAATTATTACCAGTGAAGCTTTATACACATCATTGGAAGTATGGATTAATATCCAATAATGATCCCCTTACATAAGTAACCACAAGCCAGAACTCTATATATGCTCTCCATAACACTCAATAATAATGTAACTATAATGAAGATAACCAAAATACACTGTTGTACATGTCGGTCACACCACTTAAGTGCAGTTAGTTTGACTCAGATACAGTTTTATAATATCAGATAAATAACACAGATTTGACCCAAAACCTTGACAGTGTTTAAACTTTTAAAAATAATAAAAAATTAAGTTGCCAAATTTTAAAAAAATACTTTGTTTTTAACAAGGCTGTAGCCAACACACTCACTTTTCCCGTCAAGGGAAATGATGCAAGCGGAATTTAAACTCCCGATCTCTCGCTCACCAATGAAACAAGCTGACCACTAGGCCTAGTGGTAGTGACACTTTCCAAGAAAGATACTATTGACACAGATGTAATTGTTAGTACCAATACTCTGAACCTTGGAACAGATTTTCTAAGACGATATAAGCCTCAAAGGGACGAGGGATATTGATGCATTAGCTAATGGATATATAACCTGTCAAGCTGACAATTAGGAATACTTTCATTCCAAGAAAAATGGTATTAGTATCAAACACAATGTTCGCGGTACAAAATAAATGTAGCATGCTGAATGTGACAAAAATGCATGTCTAACTACATTTACTTTGCAGTAATTATATTTCATGCAATGATTACAAAAGGACATTCACATAAATAACTCAATAGTATTAAGACTTTTTTTGGAAAAATATTATTAAGACTCTTGATCCCATAAATGTCAAATGCTCTTGGGATTGGCCAACTTGATGTTTAAAATGCTGTCCTTGGATAAATAGAAAAGCTTCAGCAAGAAAACGTCAATGGGTCAGTTCCCTAGAATTTCTTCGGCCAAAGCATTGTAGAACAGACTTAGACTTCATATACAGCTCCAAGTTAGATCTATTTTGAGCCCAACTTCCTCTCCAAGTTAGATCGTATGACTCCTATCTCTTGTGGCAATCTCTTTAGCGTATATCAGACGGTTATTGTATCAAGACTACAACTTAGGGTTTCTCTATATCTCATATATTAATGAAATGGCCTCCATTATGAGATAGTACTTTATCGGAGAGTGTTTTCATTGTAACAGCACAATATCTTCTAGTGAGGCTTAAGAGATAGATAGGTTCTTAGTGAGAATGATTGTAGCTTTTGTATTTTCTTAAGTTGAATAATACCTCGATTATTTCTCCCCTGGATTAGGCGAAACCGAACCGAGACAAAATTATGTGCTTGTGTGTTTGGTTTGGTCTACTACTGCTTGTTTTATTTGTTGTGATCGGTTATTGCTTCTCTACAACCTTTTTGTAGAACTTAATTCTGTAACAACTAGTATCAGAGCAAAAGTTGCTGGAGTTTCCTGGTGAAGATGACAAATTAGAGTTTCACAAAGATCAAGCTATTCGACGGTAAGATCAACTTTAATCTCTTGAAGATGGACATGTACGGCGTATTAGTTCAAAAAGGCTTGTATCTTACTCTAGAAGGAGAAAAAGGGAAGTCATCGAACATGAAGTAGGAAAAGTGGGATGTAATTTGTTTAAAAGCCTTGAGTTTAATTCAGCTCTCATTGACGGATGAAGTCAAGTGCAACTTTCTTGAAGAGAAAACGCGGCTAATCGAAATCGTCGTTACTGGCTCAGATGTACTGCAAGAGAAAACTATTTCGTTTCTCAATGAAGGACGGTACCGCTCTTCAAGATCACATAGTGGAATTCCATAAAATGTTATCTGAATTGAGGCAGTAAACGCAGATGATCCAAGCGAAGAGGATAAAGCTTTCAACTTAATATATTCACTGCCATATTCATATGAGCATTTGATAACAACTACTACATGGAAAATCTGCCACGGAGAAGCTTTCGGTAGCCGGCGTGATCAAGAGCTTCAAGGAGGATGCACTTGGGAATGATACTTATAAATCAAGGTCTACTTCTATGGGTTGCTTGGCTGTAGATGAAAATTCAATTGGAAGGGATAGTGCGTAAGGGTGTGGTATGTTGTCATGATTGTAGAGAGATTGTCGCAAGTGGTTGAACCAGAAGGGTGCCAACATAGTTTGTCAAAGAATCAGGAGATAACATAAACTATCTTCAAGTTTCAAGTTCTATACATGTGGATTCTCGCTGGATTCTTGATTCGAATAGTTCTTATATTTGCTCCGAGAGTGAGATGTTTTCTTTAAAGTCGACAACATATTGTTGTGTAAAAACGGAGACTGGTGATATTTGTGCCATAGTGGGTGATGGAAGAGTTGAGTTAGAGATGCCATATGGAAAGAGGTTCACATTGGATAAGCCGATAAGATCATGCATATTCCTTTGCTGAAACAAAATTTGATATCCTTGGAAACTTTGAAAGTACGGGGCTACAGGTACACAACGTGATGTGGAATTCTATCAGTTTGGAAAGGCCGTCGTAAGGTGATGAAAGAAATGAAGGGTGTTCAGCACAACCTCTACAAACTTTGTGGGAACGGAAAATCTTACACAAGTGCTTCTAAGCCAGTGTTTGTAATAAAGTATCTAGTTTGCCGGCACTATAATCACCGAAGCAAGATCACGATCTTCGAATATCGTCGGGAGCTAAAGGATGCCTCAGGGTAGGCGGAGTTCATGTGAAGGGTATTGACGCCTATTGGGGTATGCCATCAAGGGGGCATACAATTGGACAAATAACAGGTGGAGGTAAATTCAACTAGTAGAATAAGTCACTGAATCGTGTTGTTTGCAATAGAACTAAGAGAAAAGTTTATAGACAATTAATCACACAGCTGTAGAAGCATGAGTATGCAATCCAATGTAGAGATTGTTGGATTTATGTCCTGCATACTAGGTTCGATGTCAAGAAAAGATAGTGACGCGAGAAGAGATTCGAAGCGAATGTGGATATGGAAGGAGCAGCAGCAGCAGACTGCATTGAATTGCAATTGACTACAAGGGGGTTTGAGCTGCTCTCTAAATTGAAAGCAGTCGACTGCTCTTCGACTGCAAGTGGCGAACAATAACAGTTTGGGCCGATCTTGGTGATCTATTCTGAGCTCGACTTTCTCTCCAAGTTACATCATACGGCTTCTATCCAGGGTCGGCCTTGAACTCGTGCGACTTGTGCAGTCTGCTGCAATTGTCTAAACAAAAGTAAGTTAGGATTTCACTAAAAATAAAGTTCAAAATCAGAGAAGTTTTAAAAAGTAGAATACTAATGACGTCGACACCAAAATAAAGTAAAATTAGTATTAGAATATGTAAAGAAGGTCCAGTTTTAGTTGATAAATCCCAGGACCGGCCCTGCTCCTATCGTGTGACTTTCTCTTCAGGGTAAATCAAACAGTTATTGTATCAAGACTACAACTTAAGGTTTCTCTAGATCTCATATATCAATGTAATGGCCTCCACTATGATGTAATACTTTATCTGAGAGTTTTTCCATTTTAAACAACAGAGTATCTTCTAGTGAGGCTTGAGATATAGATAAATTTTTAGTGATAGTGGTTGTAACTCTTGTATCTTCTCTAGTTGAATAATATCTCGGTTATTTCTCTGCCGGATTAGGCAAATCCGAATCAAGACAGAATTGTGTGCTTGTGTATTTGGTTTGGTTTACTATTGCTTGGTTGATTTGTTGTGGTTGGTCGCTTGGGCCAGCCCCCTGATGGAGGCCGGGACGGCGGTCGTCTCGACCCCCGAATTTTTGCAATTTTAGGGACCCCCAAATTTTTTTGCCTTGTATTTACATATACGTATTTTGCACGTAATGTTTTTTAGGGGCCCCCAATTTTTATTTTTTGGGTTTTCGTTTTTAAAATTAGTACTTGGACCTGCTTATTTTAGTTGGACTTGAATATGTATGAAGACTTTTTTTCTCAAATCCCTAAATTTTCTTCTATTTCTTTTTATATATCAGTTTTAAAGAATTGTAACAAAAAAATAAATATTTCAATTTTTTTTTAAATCAATTTTTTATAGGGCCCCATTTTTGGAGTTCACCTCGACCCCCTTAAACTCAGGCCCTGTTGGTCGCTTCACTACAACCCTCCCTACTGCGCTTAATTCCCTAACATAAAGGACATAGTATTGTTGGGATTGGGGCGTCAACAAATACCTCTGGTCGCAGCGGAACTAATTATTGCAATGAGAAAGTCGAAGAGATGAGACAAATCAATTGAGCAAGCAAGTAGATCCACCAATCCAAATACAAACACAACGAGAATTTATCCCGGTTAGCTTTTGCTTAATCCGGAGAGAAATATAGGGAAATCTGTTATTCAACTAGAAGATATTACAAATAGTTACTTATTCACTCAATACAAGGAATTAAACTCACCTACCAAGAACTATCTCTCTCGAACATCTCTTTGCAATGGAGAAAAGAATCTATGAAGTACTCTCTTCTCATATTGGAAGAGTTTACAATATATATAGAAAAATAGAGAGGAACCTAGGTTTAATCTTGATTCTCAGTCGTCCGATATAACCTGAAAAAAAAGTAACTGAATAGGAATCGTACGATCTAACTTGGAGTTGAAGATTGGGCTGAAACGACCTAACAAATCGAGGCTCAAAACGAACACAGCGTCACGGTCGGTCGACCGTCCTCCTCTCGGCCAAACCCAGTGCAACTGTGGTGGGGTGTGCGGTGGACCGCAACTTGGGACAGTCAACCGCAACTATGCATGCACTATTTCTGCTGTATTTTCTTCTACTCTCTTCGACACTTTGACCTTTGTGCTTTATCTTACCTTCTTCTAATCTGAACCACGAGTATTCAAGACACATTCCTAACAAGTATAGTACACAAAGCACTTAAGTAATGTACAATCCTGGCACTCTGCCCAGCACACAATTGGTCATAGCTGATTCAACAATGACAGACAGCAATCTTAATAGTCAAATCATGCACTAAAAAAAAATAGAAACATAAAAACAAAATTGACAGCTAAACAAGTAATAAATTAACATCAACACTCATTATCACTGAAAAAAAGCTATCTCAATAAATAAGCTGCAGACTCAATTCAAACGAAAATTGCCATTTCCACCACTCATTTTCAACCTAATCAACTAAAAATACATCCAAAAAATAAATAAATAAAAGAACAGAGGATCTAGAGATTTGGAAATATTCTTACACAGCAGGATCCTGGTGCTTGCCGGCCTTCCAGTAGGCATAGGCCATGCTGAACTGGTAGAGATCCGTCAAGAGCGGGCTCACCATCGGGTTCGTCGCCGCTCCGATCGCCGGCAGCACCGACGCCATCGGCAACGATGCTCCGTTCATCTTCGGATTCGCCGCCATCTCTCTCTCTCTCTCTCTCAAAACCTAGGGTTTCCTAATTTGGAAAAGAGAGAGGGATTTCGGATTCGGATTCTTTGATAAGACGGTGAAAAAGGAGATTAAAAGGAGGGGGAAATATTCAGAGAAAGAGAAGGGATGTTGGTATATTTATAGCGGTGGGGTTGCGGGGTACTTGAGTCAAAGTTGCTTTCCATTTGTGTGGAGATTCATTGGTTGAATTTGTTTTTTTAATCATTTATTAAGGAATCTGAATAATTTTTTTTGTAATGTTGGAGTTTCACAAGTTGGTTGATAACTCATCCCATGTTGGATACCCAGTCATCAAAAAAAAAAAAAAAAAAAAAAAACTCATCCCATGTTTGCTCCCTTTGGCGAAGGTCATTCCCCCATCCTTAAACGGAAATACAATAAAAAAATCTTTAATAATTTGCAGAATCGGATGAGCGCTCATATTCTGGTGAGAAAAGTAGCTTCTGTGTCAGCTCTTCAGCTTGTGCACAGTTGAGTTTTGGCTCCTCGATGCCATCTGCGATGTAAGCAGCCAGGCTTTTCAATTTTGTGCTGCGAGAGCTTCCTTGACCTACTGGCTCGTTTTCTGCTCTGCTAGCCCAGCTTTCCCCCTTTTTGTGGTGTGCCAGGCGAATTTTGGTAATTCTGTGTGCTCCGAGAATTCTCTTCTTGCTCGCGTCAGTGTCTTGTACCTTGCGGCAGCGAGCCGTAGTGTGAGTTTGCACTCCTCCTGGGTGCGGCAGAGCGCTCCATTTCTTGCTCAGTTTCCTTGGCCTCAGGCACAGTCCCCCTTTTGTGGAGTAGTTTCTAATTTTGTAGCGCAGTTTCCTTCTTTGATTGCTACCCTGTCGTTTTTCGAATTTTTTATTGTTTTCTTCTTTTCGTTTTACAGCTTGTAAAACTATTGTAATTTTATTTGTATCATTATTGTTTTTATTGATTAATATAATTTTTGATGGCTAGAGCCTTTTGGCTCTATCCGATATATCAAAATAAGATAACTCATCCTATATATATATATATATATATATATATATATATATATATATATATATATATATATATATATATATATATATATATATATATATATATATATTAGATTTACCCGTGGCCACGTAGGCACGTCTTTAGAACGATACAACATAAGAAAAATCTTGTAAATAGTAAATCTACAATTATGTAACTGAAGTTTGAATAGTATGACAATAATTAGTTGTAAATAAAAGTTCATGTTTCCATTAATATATGATGAAAAATAATTATAAATTTCTGTATAAAAGTCCATATATATATATATATATATATATATATGGGAAAAGAGGTATGAGCAATTTGCTCATTTAGTAAATGAGCAAGTAATGAGGTGGCATGCATGTGATTGGGAAATCCTAAAAGTGGTTAGATACTCAATGTATCACATGCATGCCACCTCATCAATTACTCAATTATTAAATGAGCAAGTTGTTCATATCTCTTTTACTAATATATATTTATATAATAAAACACAAAGAAAGCTATCAAGTGACGTGGCACGATCTGGGACATTGATCACGTGATGGCTCGCCCATTGAGTGAATTGGACATATGTGATTGGGTAGCGACGTTGTGCGATTGGGAGCCTCGATTAGGCACGTCTTCGCGCATCTGGACGATCGGACGGTCGGAAATTAAGCGGAGGTGATGGCCGGGTGTGTGCACGTGTTAAAGTATGTGCGAATTCCTACTTTTGCTATCATTTCTCTATTTCAAAATGAAGAAAGAAGAGAGGGAGTACATTCTCTTTCCTATTAACATAATATATATATATATATAATATATAATTTTTTGGTTTGACCGCTTATTTGCAAAGTTTGGCTGTGATTTGGCTATCCTTACACTTAATGATTTAATTATAAATTCTCTTTCTTTCACCTAATATATCTCACTAATAATTGTTAAAATTCAATAATATTTTAGTACATAATAGAAAATAAAACACGAATATGATAGACAGATTAATCCTTTAATTATGATATGGTCATAAAAATCTCTAATATTATAATGAGAGACTTGGGGTTGTCATTTGTAGGCAAACAATTTCGTACATCGCCAGTGCATAACTAATATAAAGGAGGTCTCAGGTTCGAGGCCAGACTACGTCGGAGTTTTTACTTTTAAAAATATATATTTATTAAGACGTGCATCACACATATAAATTACTAGTTAGGTTAGATTATTCCATAATAACTATTGGCATTTTAGTAAAAAAACACCCTACAAAGGCGACAGAAGCTATCACGTGTGATCACATTATTTGTATTTTAAGCGGATTTTACCAAACTGCAAATAAACAGTTAAACTGCAACAACAAAAAAGTTATGGGGTGGGTTATCTGCAAACTCGTGAAAATATAGAATAGGTTTACTGAATTTATCCTTTTTACAGACACTACAAATTATTTTACTACTTCCGTACGACAAACAAATAAGTTTTTTTAATGTAGTGGTGGCTTACAATTGTACACATTTAATGAAAAACTGCAAATAAACCTCGTTTTGTATATATTTTATTTTATTTTATTTTTAAAGAAAAATGTGGAATAAAACTACCATATTCGATTAATTAGAAATTAACAAAATAAATTTTTAAAAAAATACTGAAACGATCCAAATCCCATATTACTATCGAATGGCATGACTGCATTATTCTTGGCCTATTTAATTTCGAACCTTTTGATATATCGATAATTACTTGATTAGATTGGTATCTAACTAGTAATGTTCTTTATATTTTTCAAAATAAATTGTCAAAAACAGCTGGATTGTGACATGCTTATAATTAATTAGCAAATTCATAGTTGGCCGCCCATAAGAATCACGTTATGTCTGGAATTAACTAAAATTCATTGTCCGTAAGTACTAATATCTTTACTATTTTAATAGTAGAGTTGGGATTTGTAACAAACAAAGCCTAACTTTGTAACTATATAAACATGTATAATATACGTTCAAACTATATCTAACAAATATAAATGTGCACCGTACGTGTAGTCCAAATCAGAATATTCAAATATAGACTATTTTTTTTCTTATCCGATATATATTCATTTAATATGATGACTTTACTTTTTTTAAACGTGCATCACACGTACATTATATCTCTAATCTCTAATCTCTAATATTATAATGGGAGAAGGCCTTAGTGTCATTTGTAAATGTTTGTCATTCTACCAACCCGTGCGATACACATACAATTAAAACCCTCAATATAAACTCATTCAGCCCGTCAACTGCACGTGCATCCAGCAAAAAAACAAAAAAAGCAAATGCACGTCTCTTCCTCTACCTCTCTCAAAAAATCAATCCAGCAGCCCTGCCTTCGTCGATCGCCGCTATCAACCCCACCACCTTCGTTTCGTGCACCGGTGCCGGATCGCCATTTCTGGCAGCCCTACCTTCATCGATCACCGCTATCAACCCCACCACCTTCGTTTCGTGCGCCGTTGCCAGATCGCCAGTTCTTAGGGTACATCGGCCGTACCGCCATCGCTTCGTCCGCCGTATCCGTCGGCGCATCGGCCGTACCGCCATCGCTTCGTCCGCCGTATCCGTCCGGCGCAGCCGCCCGCCGTAGTCATTTGTAAATATTATATCTCTAATATTATAATGGGAGAAGGGCTTAGGGTCATTTGTAAATATTTGTCATTTTGTTAACACGTGCAGCGCACGTGTTGGTAGATTTTTTTTGGTCCTTTTCATTTCTCCTCTCCATTTTTCCCACGTGCAATACACGTGTATAATACTAGATTTTTTTTTGTCCTTTTCATTCCCTCGCCCTCCTCCCATTTTCCCCACGTGCGACGCTCGTGTATAATACTAGTTAGTGATAATGTTAATTTGTCCCTAATAAAGTCTTCCATATGCACTATTGTCAGTATATGCAATCATAAACGGGCCAACTTCTCACTGTATAAATCCAAAACTCGCCCATTTATTTACCAGGCCTGAATTTCTGGGCCTGAGTCTGAGATTGGGCCAATTTTAAGAACTTGCATATCAACAATATATATATATATTTTTAAAAATTACATTATTTAAAACCAATTAATTTTAAATGATGATATTGATACTAATCACACAAGTAAAGATCCAAAGTTACAGCCATGACATATATTATATTACTAGGTTTGCCCGTTGACACGAGCCTACGACACATCTTTAAAATGGTGCACCTAATTTGATTATATAAAATAGTTTTGGAGGTTCAGCAAATTAATTGAAGGAGTCACCGATACAGAATCAGCAACGGATCAGATATCGACAACGATCTCTTGATTGGGGCTCGACAATGGGTTTGCTTTGAGATTTTTAAATTTTCAAATTTTCAAAAATTTCAAATTTGCAAAATTTTAGAATTTTTACTTTTTTTTTAAAAAAAATTTAAAATTTATAAAAATATTTTAAAAATATTTTTTAAAAATATTTTTAATATTTAAAAAAAATTATAAGTTTTTGATATTTTTGATATTTTTGAATTGTTTTTAAAGTTTTTAAATTTTTAATTTTTTTAGTTTTTTTGTTTTCAAGTTTTTTTATTTTTTATTTAAAAAAAAATTAAAATTTTTATTTTCTTAATTTTTGAATTGGAGAGAGAAAGAGAGAGTAATAATTAAATAAATAAAATAGTTGTTTTGGATGGGGAAATTTAAATTTGAGTTTTGGAGGGAAACTTTTTTTGGGGGGAAGGGGGGGGGGGGGGGGGGGAATTAATGTGTTTTGTGACGTTAGATCTGAGCCTTTGAATTTGGAGGGAATTGAAGGAGAGCCACTTGATAGCTTTCTTTATGTTTTATTATATCGATATTTGATGAGTTTTGAGATAGGTCATTGGAGCAGATGCTCATGTAAACTATTCGAGACAACTGGGCCAAATTTATGGGATAAAATCCGACAATTTCTGTACAGTTCCAACTATATATTAAGGAAATTAGTGTTTCTTACCATTAGAAACTAGTGACCCTCTTTTTATTCTTTGGAATGTTGGAACATGCATATATCTCTAATAATAATAATATCTAATCACTAATATTATAATAGGAGAAGGGCCTTAGTGTCAATCTATCACCTTATCACCTTATGTGTATCGCACGTGCAACTCCAACTCTTTCACTATACACATTAAATATCTACCAGCTTACGTTCATCGCATGTACAACTCAAACTCTCTAATTATACTCTTTATATATTACTTTATATATATTTATTTATTAACACGTGCTTCACACGTGCTGTATTATATTACTTTAAAAACTATATATTTAGTAAAACGTGCATCACACGTGCTAAATACTATAATCTCTAATCTCTAATAATAATAATATTATAATGGGAGAAGGCCTTAGTGTCATTTGTCATTTTTCATTCTACCAACATGTGCAACGCACATATATAACTAATATAAAGGAGGTTTTCAGTTCAAATCCTCCCTACGTCAGAGTTTTTATTTTTATCTCTAATTTCTAATCTCTTGTCACGCCCCCTTCCCACTATACGGAAATACAGACACGCAACTGAGGCCCAGCGAATGATATACATCATCCATAAGCTGTACAATTATAAGCTCAACAAGATCTTTATAACACATTCACGCAGGCAAATATAATAATCACATGAGCTGAAAATAGAATAACCATCATTTGGATAATACATCAACATCGGGTCAAGATGTCCGGGAGTACAAGGTGCCAGAATTAAAATAATATGGTAAGCAGTTCGCTATAACAACTAGATAAAATAGCGACTAAAAGAAAAACAACATGAAGTAGTAAGGAAGCAGCAACGATCGTCTAGAGAGTCTGCTCGTCGGGTCCATCAGTACTTTTATAATTATTAACTCAAAGAAAAATAAAAAAGTTCCCGTTATAGCAAGTTTCGGGCAGCAAGTAGCAACAAGCAGAAAAATATGTAATATAACAAGATATAACATGGAAGAAACAAGAAGTAGATGTACAAATACAATATGGAAGTAAGTAAAGAATTGGAACAATATGATCATGTAAGTAATAATTGTAACTAGTGTATTCTAGACTTTATGATATAAGCAATTGATAACCTAGGCTCCGTTAATTGATAATCATGTAATCAAGGATCGAGAGTCATGTAACGAAGAGTCATGTAATTAAGAATCATGTAATCAAGAAACAAGAGTCATGTAACGAAGAGTCATGTAATCAAGAATCATGCTTAGTGAAAATATCGAGTTTATCTGTTTTATTAACTTATATAATGCACGTAATCCTGTGACCTATACCACAAGTTCGGTGCATATCAATCATGTGACGTTTAGACTTAAGTAGTGAATTCTATAGGATTATGTACTCGGGTCTTCCAGTGATAGTATCAAGACATGTAATCATGAATCATGTAATCGAGAATTATGTAATCAAGAATTGTGTAATCAAGAATCAAGAATCAAGAATCACTATTTCGGAAAACACGGGCCCCCTTCCGAGTATACTCCCCTATATTGTCTACTATTAAGTCGTACTCTTATAACCCTGGCTTGTTATTCTTTTATAATTAATTATGAAATGCAGTTGGTATGACTACTGGAACGGTGTAATAAAATAGTTTAGTCAAGGAAAATATCAAGGGCAGTAATCATGGACATGAGACGTAAAACGAGTACATATATCGAGAGTAGTTATTATAGAATTATCAAGTGGTATAAAATGCATTCTATCAACCTATTATATCTATGCAAGTTATTAGTATAAGAACAATAATACACTTAGTTCATTAAATATGAAAAATAACAGGTTTATATGCAAAAACGTAGAGATGAATTTTTAGACAACTTGACATATCTGCATTCAAATTCACTTTCCCGTTGTTACAGAAAAGCAAATCCAATTCCGTCAGAGATTCTAAAAAGTAGACTCTCTTCCGGTTCTACGCATATTCACACGATACATTCTAGAGACAATAGTTATGCGTACAAATTCACTCTTCGCTGGTTTCGATGTTTCGCGCGTATTCTAGAAATTCAGAGTCACAATACTAAAATTGCGATATCTCACAGTCTATATATCGGATTGAGAAACTGTAGGATGTTTCGGATATTTAGACTCGAAGGGCTACGATTTTCATGTAGAAAGTTTTTCGATCCAATATCGGAAATATGGTCGAATTCTCAGTACAAGATACCGGTTAGTAATCCCGTACAGGTTCAGAAATTCACGATATGCCAGTACTAAAATCGCGATATTTCACAATCTATAAATCCGATTGAGAAACCGTAATATGTTTCGGATATCTAGACTCGAAGGGCTACGATTTTCATGTATAAAGTTTTTCGATCCAGTGTCGGGAACATGGTAGAATTCTTAGTACAAGATACCGGTTAGTAATCCCTTGCAGGTTCAGAAATTCACGATATGCCAGTACTAAAATCGCGATATCTCACAATCTATACATCCGATTGAGAAACAGTAAGATGTTCTGGATTCGGAACTCGATGGGCTACGATTTTCACGTAGAAAATCTTCAATCCAGTATCGGGAGCATGGTCGAATTCTTAGTGCAAGGTCAAGAAATTTAGAGATAGTAAGGTTGAATATTCGATATTCGATAACACGATTGTGTTAACGATTCACTCTTGAGTTGATATAGCATGAAACCGGTGACTAGAACGGAGTTTGACAATAAAACATGATGATAACTAGACTACTTGCCACGAGTTCAAGAAAAATACTTGTACGAGAACAAAAAGAGTGTACAAAATACTTGCCTTATAATGTGACGATTACGGTGGTGGTGTTAACCATAGAAAGAAGAAGTGACGTCGGCAACGAATGGCGGAACAACGGCGGTAAGAATGGCGACAAGACGGCAGTGAGCGAGCAACGGTAGCAACGGTGATGAGCGACAACAACAACGAGGAGATGGCGCGGCGTCGGGTTGTTTTTCGGGGTTCACGGGGTCGTAGAAATGGAGTCGTCAGCTCGAAGGTGGAGGGTAAAGTAGAGCTCGGGTGTTGCTTGAGCTCTCGGGTGTGAAGAAGGTAGAGGAAGAGAAGGAGAAGTGAAGAATGAGACGTAGAGATGAGGGTGGGGTGTAATATGTGCATGTATATATATAAGAGAGAAAAAGAGATGGGAGGTTCTGCATGTGTGTGTGTGCGTGTATATAAATACATATATATATATATATATATATATATATATATATATATATATATATATATATATATATATATATATATATATATATATATATATGTAGAACCCCGTATTTTCAAATATTATTTAATTATTTGAAAATGAATTTAAATGATTTTTGAGGATTTAATTGATATTTTCTAAAAGATTTATCTTTTGTACACGTGCAAAACACGTGCAAATGACTTTTCAGAAGTTTAAAAAATTAAGATTTCTTTATGAAAAATCATTATTTATTATTTGAGAATTATTTAGTATTTTTCCAGATTTTTCTGAAGTTAATTGATACTATTTGCAATTTTTGAGAAAAGAAGGACTTATTTGCAAAATTGACAATTTTGAGGGTTGAAGTGCAAAACGTGTTTTCTGGACTTTCCGATCAGTACTTGTTGAGGTTTAGAAATATATTTTGCTATTAGGTCCTAATTTAAATGATATTTGATAGAATTTCAAGACTAATGTATATATATGTAAATTATATTTTGGGAAAGGATTATTTGCAAATTGGGTGAAAACCCTAATATTTTAATCCGGCATATATAAGGGATTTCCTATTCCCAGCCGTCATTTAGAATATCCAGATTATTGAGATTCTTTGAGGAACAAGAAGAGACTTTTTGGATCTAGCAAGGAGAAGAGCTATTTCGTGGATTTTCTCCAAGAACAATGTGAGTTGGTTTGTTTTGTTTTGTTTGCTTTGTTTGATTTGAATGATGAATGAAGTAAGATCTTTGTTATGCCTTGTTCGTGATCGTTACACTATTGATTTGTTAGTCTCATTGTATGTATGACATGGATCTATTATTTAATATGAAGGATGAAAACTTTTATTGTTACTTGGATCATGATGAGAGAAATATTAAGATTTGTTGAGGATATGTTGATTTTGAGATCGTATTGTTGGGAGATATATTAAAAATTGATGGTGTTATGATCAGATGATAAACATCTAGATCTGATGGTAATAGTTCAGATTTTGATTAGTTATGAAGGAAGTTTTGTTGAGAAAACCCTAATGGGAGAATTGAGAATTAAGATCATGAGAATATAAAATTTGAGTATTTGAGTGTTTGAGTAATGTAACCATGATGGAGATTATTGAGAGATGTCTATTGGCCTGGATACAATTAATTTTTATGATCAGTGAATCTTTAGAAAACCCCTGGTTGATTTGTGTTCGGACCTATTGTTGGGAACCTGTAGCCGACAGTCGACTGGACCATACAGCAGTCGACTGGCACGAGCCTGTTGTGAATTTTTAGTCTTTGAGGTTTGTTCGGGACAGTCGACCTAGACTGTGGTCAGTCGACTGGTCCTCTGCTTATGATTTTGTTCAGTTCTTTCGGGACGGTCGACTGATAACTTATCCAGTCGACTGATCTTTCCTTAGTTTATTTTTGAGAAATGTTGGATTATGCCCTCTGGACAGTCGACTGATCTGATGTGCAGTCGACTGGTCCTGAAGGATCTTTGTATTCGAATTGAGATATTTTGTTTAGTGTTTGATTTTGAGACATTTGTTCAGTACTTGATGTTGAGATATTTGTTCAGTATTTGATTTGAGATGTTCAGTTAAGAACATGATTTGAGATATTTTGTTGAGCCACTTGTTTAGTGGAAATTTGTTCAGATATTTGTTTTTGAGTCTCTAGAGGTAGGTGACCCTAGTATACCGGTGTTGTTCAGTTATTTGTTGAGGCCCATCGAGGCAAATTTTCAGTTATTCAGATTTTAGTCCGGTAGGGTACACTACTCTAGGAGATTTGTTCAGTAACCCAAACTAATAAGGACAGGCATTAGTAGTGTCATGACGAATGAGAACATGAGTTATGCACCTCAGTATGGTTTTTGATGTAGGATTTAATCTCCTGAATTATCCAAGTAGTTAACTTGCGATGTGTGATTTATCTCCGGAATTATCCAGGTAGTTAACCTGAGATGTGGGATATTTCTCCGGAATTATCCAAGTAATTATCTTGAGATGTGGGATTGAACTACGGAATGATCGGAGTCGAGGCGACACTTTTGGGGTATTATTGTGGTGATGAGTCTATGTTTAGATGTGGGATGATCTCCTGAATTATCCAGGGTAAATACCTGTGATGTGGGATCAATCTCCGGAATGATCAAGCATGGGAAAATTATCATAGTTTATCTTCATCTCTTAGTAGTCATCGTTGTCAGCATGTAGTCATGATGTTTTCTTGAATCACTTTTATGCATTTGGATTTCTTGTTTTCGGCACACACTTGGCTTTTGGTTTTTGGTATCACCCGTTATTCTTTTGTTGTTATTTCATACTTTAGTGTTTGATCGTTATTCATTGGATATTATGTTTTAAGTTCATTTATGTTATTTGTTGATTTGTTACCACTCACACCATTTATGGCTGACCCCGTAGTTTTGGGGTTAGGGTTCAACTCTAGCCTCACCTGTTGCAGGTTATTGCTTAGATTGGAGGTTGGATGCTTGAGTGGGCAATTTGTGATAGTTGGACTATTTAGTGTTTGTTGTAAAATTGTAATGACATAATGAGTTATTATTGAGTTGTAAACAAAAGATTAATTTGTGTTGAGATGTTTAGACTTCCGCTGTGATTTGTAATAATTGTTGTAATAAAGAAGAAAAATTTTAGTGGTGTTGTCGGTGTTTATTGATCTATTGAAGTGGATTGCTGGGATTTCGCCACGTATTTTCTAAGCTCTCATATTAGAAATTCGGGGCGCTACAGAGATTGGTATCAGAGCTCCGCTTCAATATAATAATAAACTTAGTATGACAACCAACCTAGGTGTGGACACTAGAGAGTGAGTACCTAGGTGTGGACATCAGAGTGTGAGTATCACATAGAATTAAATTATGATGTTTGGTTGAAATTATGGTTTGACTTTGCCATAGGGTATTGAAATGAGTTTGAATTGTATGTGTGCTCTGACCTTACCCTCGTTTTGCAGTATTCAAAATGGTTGCACCCAGAGGTAGAAATGGTGGCAACAATGAGGATGGTTCGGGTAGTTCTCGAGGAGCGGGAATTGACCTAGAGGCTGAGTTTGCTAAGGTTTATCAGACCTTGAACACGCTGATGGCACTCAATGTGGCGCAGCAGCAAGCGCAGCAGCAGAATCCGCAGCCGAATCATGGAGCTGGGCATGGATTGGTGAATGCCGACCCCATAAAGCAGATTGAATCCTTTAAGAGGATGAGGCCGCCAGTCTTTGAGGGGCAAGCTGATCCAACAGCAGCAGACGATTGGATTCGGAAGATGGAGACGATCTTCGAAGTATCGGAGACTCCAGCAGCCAGTAAGGTGAAGTTAGCTTCTATGCAGCTTGAGAAAGACGCTGGTGTCTGGTGGGAGTCACTGAAGAGGACTCTGGGAGATCAGCCTTTGACATGGGATGCTTTTCTGGAGGAGTTCAGAGATCGCTTCTTTCCTCTTGATGTTCAGGAGAAGAAGGCGACTGAGTTCATGAACCTTCAGCAGGGGAGCATGACTGTTCGGGAGTATGAGACGAAATTTGCTCAACTTTCAAGGTATGCACCAGAGTTGGTCATGGATGAAGCAAAGAAGGCCAAAAAGTTTGAACAGGGCTTGAGGCCGAACTTGAGGTCAAGGATGGTTCCGTTGGGTATCAGGAGATTCGAGAAGCTGGTCAGGAGGGCAGCAATGACTGAAGAAGATATGGAACTGTTTCAGAAGAAGCAGGAATCATGGAACCGGAACAAGAGGCCAGCATCAGGCCAGAGTGGGAAGGGATTCCCCGCGAAGCAGGCAAAGTTCAGTGGACCGGTGCATAAGGCATCTGGAGCTCAGGGAGTGACCTGCTACTACTGCAAAGAAGTCGGACATTACAGGTCAGCATGTCCGAAGTTGGCAGAGCATGTTTGTTCTCAGTGTGGGCAGACTGGACACTCAAAGCCCCATTGTCCACAACTGAAGAAAGATGGTTCGGGTGGAAGCAAAGTCCCGAAGAGGCAAGGGCGAGTATTTGCATTGACCGAGGAAGATGCGAGAAACTCGGAAGATGTAATACAGGGTATGCAGGAATTTTGATTTCTTTCATTTTTGAATCAGTGTAATGAATAAAAGCTTTTCTTTCAGAATAATTTAAGATTGAGTATCATTCTTATTGTAACAGGAGTTGTTTTAATAAATGGAATAAAAGCAAAGGTTTTGTTTGACACTGGTTCATCGCATACATTTGTATCGCCAAGTTTTGCAAGGATCTTAGGTTTGGAACCTAAGTTATTTCCAGGCAGGGTTTTGTCGGTGGCAACGCCGTCAGGTGAAGAGCTAGTAGCGGATCGATATTACAAGGGCTGTGGTATCGAGATCGGTGGAAGGATGTTCGGCATCGACTTGATCGAGTTGCAAGTGTTGGGAGTGGATGTCATTGTAGGCATCGGTTGGATGGCTATATATGATGCCACAATTGATTGCAAGCAGAAGGAGGTGTTGGTGAAAGCACCAGGTGGACCTGCAGTAACTTTCCAAGGGAAGAAGAAGATTCCACAGGTGGCTGCAATGGTATCTAAGAAATCTATTGCAGATGAAGTCAAGGGCATTCCGGTGGTTCGAAAGTTTCCCCAGGTGTTCTTGGATGATTTTCCGGGATTACAGCCACAGAGAGATGTAGAGTTTTGCATCAATGTTCAGCCGGGGAGTGCGCCGATTTCCAAGGCTCCATACAGGATGGCACCTATAGAGCAGGATGAAGTGAAGAAGCAAATTGAGGAGCTTTTGAGTAAAGGGCTTATCAGACCGAGTTCATCTCCGTGGGGAGCGCCAGTGTTGTTGGTCAAGAAGAAGGATGGGTCGATGAGGATGTGCATTGACTACAGGGAGTTGAATAGGGTGACTGTTCAGAACAAGTACCCACTGCCGCGGATTGACGATTTGTTCGACAGGCTTCGAGGAGCAGCGGTATTTTCGAAGATTGACTTGAGGTCAGGGTATCATCAGGTGCGAGTCAAGGAGGAAGATGTGAGCAAGACAGCGTTCAGGACTCGTCATGGGTTGTATGAGTTCTTGGTGATGCCATTCGGGTTGACGAATGCGCCAGCAGTTTTCATGGATATGATGAATCGGGTGTTGAGGCCATTCATTGATTCCTTCGTGGTGGTCTTCATTGATGATATCTTGGTGTATTCGAAGTCGGAAGAGGATCATTCTAAGCACTTGACAGCGGTATTACAGACGTTGCAGGAGCACAGCTTGTATGCCAAGTTGTCGAAGTGTGAATTTTGGAAGTCTGAGGTAGCTTTCCTTGGTCACATTCTTTCTAAGGAGGGAGTGGCTACTGATCCTCAGAAAGTGGAAGTAGTGAAGGATTGGCCCAGGCCGACGTCAGTGAAGGAAGTCAGAAGCTTCTTGGGATTAGCTGGTTACTACAGGAGGTTTATTCAGGGGTATTCTCAGATTGCAGTTCCATTGACAGGTTTGACCCGGAAGAGTGTGGCATTTGTGTGGACAGATAAGTGCGAGGAGAGTTTCCTTGAGTTAAAGGAAAGGTTGACTACTGCACCTATATTAGCATTGCCGCAAGCAGGGAAGGATTATGACATCTACAGTGATGCATCTCTCAGAGGTTTGGGATGTGTCTTGATGCAGGAAGGCAAGGTCATTGCTTATGGTTCGAGGCAGTTGCGTCCGCATGAGAAGAATTATCCGACGCATGACTTGGAGCTAGCAGCTATCATTTATGCCTTGAAGCTATGGAGGCATTATGTTTATGGTGAGAAGGTCAATATGTACACTGATCACAAGAGCCTGAAGTATATCTATCAGCAGAGGGATTTGAATCTTCGTCAGAGAAGATGGTTGGAGGTATTGGAAGACATTCGTCCTGAGATCAAGTATCATCCGGGCAAGGCGAATGTAGTGGCTGATGGACTTTGGACTTAGCAGGAAGAGTAGTTTGTCGAGGTTGATCGCTACTCGAAGAGAGTTGGCAGCAGAGATCGATCAGGCAGGTATCGAGGTGGTACTGCGAGGTTTAGGGGCATCTTTGGCTCAGTTGAGGCTGCAGCCGTCTTTGAGAGAGAAGATTGTGGAAGGTCAGAGATCAGATTCGGAGATCCAGAAGATGTTGCAGCAGGTTGCAGAAGGCAAGTTATCAGAATTTCGTGTCCAAGATGGAGTTCTTTGGTTGGGTGAGAGGTTGTGTGTTCCAGATGATGCAGAGTTGAGAGAGAGTATCTTGCGGGAGGCACACAGCACATTGTTATCAGTTCATCCAGGAGGTACGAAGATGTACAGGGATATCAAACCACATTTTTGGTGGTCTGGCATGAAGCGAGATGTAGCAGATTTTGTGGCAAGGTGTCTGACTTGTCAGCAGATCAAGGCAGAGAATCAGAGACCTGGAGGTTTGTTGCAGCCTTTACCCATTCCGGAGTGGAAGTGGGAGAATATCAGCATGGACTTTATTACGGGTTTGCCGAGGAGTTCGAAGGGCAATGACTCGATTTGGGTTGTTGTGGACCGATTGACTAAGTCGGCACATTTTCTAGCCATGAAGATTACTTGGTCGATGGAGAAATTGGCTGAGTTGTACATTGAAGAGATTGTGAGACTTCATGGAGTTCCTGTTTCGATTGTGTCTGACAGAGATGCAAGGTTTACATCAAGATTTTGGAGAAGTCTACAAGCAGCTTTGGGCACCAGGACTGATTTCAGTACAGCATTTCATCCGCAGACAGATGGTCAGACGGAGAGGGTGAATCGAGTGCTGGAAGATATGTTGCGAGCTTGTGTTATGGACTTTGGTGGTAGTTGGGAGAGATACTTGGCATTGGTTGAGTTTGCCTATAACAACAGTTACCATGCAAGTATTGGGATGGCACCGTACGAGGCTTTGTATGGGCGGAGGTGCAGGACACCTGTATGTTGGTATGAGGTTGGCGAGAGGCAGATGTATGGACCTGAGATCGTGCAGCAGACGTCAGAGCAGATTGAGTTGATTCGCAAGAGGTTGGTTGAAGCTCAGAGTCGGCAGAAGAGTTATGCTGACACTCGACGAAGAGATTTGGAGTTTGAAGTTGGGGATGCAGTTTTTCTCAAGGTTTCTCCGACCAAAGGAGTGATCAGATTTGGTAAAGGTGGCAAGTTGGCACCGAGGTACATTGGTCCGTACAAGATCGTGGAGCGGATTGGCAAGACCGCATACAGATTGAAACTTCCTGAGGAGTTAGCGCAAGTACATGATGTGTTTCATGTGTCGCTATTAAGGAAGTATGTGGCTGATCAGAAGCATCAGTTGGTAGAAGTTCCTGAAGATCTACAGGTGAACTTGAGCTACAAGGAACAGCCTGTTGAGATCGTTGATCGTAGGGAGAAAGTCCTTAGAAGTAAGGTGATACCTATGGTCAAGGTATTGTGGAGGAATCAACAGTTCGAGGAGGCTACTTGGGAGCCAGAGGATCGCATGCTGAATGATTTTCCTGAATTGTTTGAATGAATGTATTTCTTGTATGTGAATGGAATTCTTTGAATGATTGAACTATTGATTGATACATGATGTAATCTTTAATGTAATTGTAATGTTATATGAAAATGTTTGGGTTATGATCTATTTATGAAGTATTGTTTTCTTTTGTTGATATGTGTTTGAACTCATTAATGGTAGTTCTGAGGATAGAACTCTTCTAAGGAGGGAGTGATGTAGAACCCCGTATTTTCAAATATTATTTAATTATTTGAAAATGAATTTAAATGATTTTTGAGGATTTAATTGATATTTTCTAAAAGATTTATCTTTTGTACACGTGCAAAACACGTGCAAATGACTTTTCAGAAGTTTGAAAAATTAAGATTTCTTTATGAAAAATCATTATTTATTATTTGAGAATTATTTAGTATTTTTCCAGATTTTTCTGAAGTTAATTGATACTATTTGCAATTTTTGAGAAAAGAAGGACTTATTTGCAAAATTGACAATTTTGAGGGTTGAAGTGCAAAACGTGTTTTCTGGACTTTCCGATCAGTACTTGTTGAGGTTTAGAAATATATTTTGCTATTAGGTCCTAATTTAAATGATATTTGATAGAATTTCAAGACTAATGTATATATATGTAAATTATATTTTGGGAAAGGATTATTTGCAAATTGGGTGAAAACCCTAATATTTTAATCCGGCATATATAAGGGATTTCCTATTCCCAGCCGTCATTTAGAATATCCAGATTATTGAGATTCTTTGAGGAACAAGAAGAGACTTTTTGGATCTAGCAAGGAGAAGAGCTATTTCGTGGATTTTCTCCAAGAACAATGTGAGTTGGCTTGTTTTGTTTTGTTTGCTTTGTTTGATTTGAATGATGAATGAAGTAAGATCTTTGTTATGCCTTGTTCGTGATCGTTACACTATTGATTTGTTAGTCTCATTGTATGTGTGACATGGATCTATTATTTAATATGAAGGATGAAAACTTTTATTGTTACTTGGATCATGATGAGAGAAATATTAAGATTTGTTGAGGATATGTTGATTTTGAGATCGTATTGTTGGGAGATATATTAAAAATTGATGGTGTTATGATCAGATGATAAACATCTAGATCTGATGGTAATAGTTCAGATTTTGATTAGTTATGAAGGAAGTTTTGTTGAGAAAACCCTAATGGGAGAATTGAGAATTAAGATCATGAGAATATAAAATTTGAGTATTTGAGTGTTTGAGTAATGTAACCATGATGGAGATTATTGAGAGATGTCTATTGGCCTGGATACAATTAATTTTTATGATCAGTGAATCTTTAGAAAACCCCTGGTTGATTTGTGTTCGGACCTATTGTTGGGAACCTGTAGCCGACAGTCGACTGGACCATACAGCAGTCGACTGGCACGAGCCTGTTGTGAATTTTTAGTCTTTGAGGTTTGTTCGGGACAGTCGACCTAGACTGTGGTCAGTCGACTGGTCCTCTGCTTATGATTTTGTTCAGTTCTTTCGGGACGGTCGACTGATAACTTATCCAGTCGACTGATCTTTCCTTAGTTTATTTTTGAGAAATGTTGGATTATGCCCTCTGGACAGTCGACTGATCTGATGTGCAGTCGACTGGTCCTGAAGGATCTTTGTATTTGAATTGAGATATTTTGTTTAGTGTTTGATTTTGAGACATTTGTTCAGTACTTGATGTTGAGATATTTGTTCAGTATTTGATTTGAGATGTTCAGTTAAGAACATGATTTGAGATATTTTGTTGAGCCACTTGTTTAGTGGAAATTTGTTCAGATATTTGTTTTTGAGTCTCTAGAGGTAGGTGACCCTAGTATACCGGTGTTGTTCAGTTATTTGTTGAGGCCCATCGAGGCAAATTTTCAGTTATTCAGATTTTAGTCCGGTAGGGTACACTACTCTAGGAGATTTGTTCAGTAACCCAAACTAATAAGGACAGGCATTAGTAGTGTCATGACGAATGAGAACATGAGTTATGCACCTCAGTATGACTTTTGATGTAGGATTTAATCTCCTGAATTATCCAAGTAGTTAACTTGCGATGTGTGATTTATCTCCGGAATTATCCAGGTAGTTAACCTGAGATGTGGGATATTTCTCCGGAATTATCCAAGTAATTATCTTGAGATGTGGGATTGAACTACGGAATGATCGGAGTCGAGGCGACACTTTTGGGGTATTATTGTGGTGATGAGTCTATGTTTAGATGTGGGATGATCTCCTGAATTATCCAGGGTAAATACCTGTGATGTGGGATCAATCTCCGGAATGATCAAGCATGGGCAAATTATCATAGTTTATCTTCATCTCTTAGTAGTCATCGTTGTCAGCATGTAGTCATGATGTTTTCTTGAATCACTTTTATGCATTTGGATTTCTTGTTTTCGGCACACACTTGGCTTTTGGTTTTTGGTATCACCCGTTATTCTTTTGTTGTTATTTCATACTTTAGTGTTTGATCGTTATTCGTTGGATATTATGTTTTAAGTTCATTTATGTTATTTGTTGATTTGTTACCACTCACACCATTTATGGCTGACCCCGTAGTTTTGGGGTTAGGGTTCAACTCTAGCCTCACCTGTTGCAGGTTATTGCTTAGATTGGAGGTTGGATGCTTGAGTGGGCAATTTGTGATAGTTGGACTATTTAGTGTTTGTTGTAAAATTGTAATGACATAATGAGTTATTATTGAGTTGTAAACAAAAGATTAATTTGTGTTGAGATGTTTAGACTTCCGCTGTGATTTGTAATAATTGTTGTAATAAAGAAGAAAAATTTTAGTGGTGTTGTCGGTGTTTATTGATCTATTGAAGTGGATTGCTGGGATTTCGCCACGTATTTTCTAAGCTCTCATATTAGAAATTCGGGGCGCTACAATATATATATATATAAGTGCATGCATGTATGCATGTGTATTAGTTTATATATATATAATATATAAGGAGAGAAAAAATGTTGGCTGCATGCATAAATAATTAAGGATGGAGGGAGACAATTGTAGAAAAACGTAAAAGAAGACAGAAGAGGGGGTTGACGGAAGGGAGGATTAAGAGTAGTAGGGTGGTGGAGGTAGAGTAGAGTAGGAGAAAAATAAAAAAGTTAGGCGTAGAATTTAGGCAGGATTTGGCTATGAGTGGGTGATTAGCGGGAGTGGGTTAGGATTAGGATTAAGATTAATCAGGGTTTAAAATTTGTATTTAAACTCCGATCGAAAAAAATCACAAAATTATAGAATTGATCAGAAAAATATTCTGTCTTTAGATAAAGAGTCCAAAGAGAAAAATAAAGCTGATCTTAAAATTAAAATAAAAAAATTCACGTAATAAAATACGTACAACTGGGACAGGGAGTTACATCTCTAATCTCTAATATTATAATGGGAGAAGGCCTTAGTGTCATTTGTCATTTTCATTCTACCAACATGTGCAACACACGTACATAACTAATATAAAGGAAGTTTCCAGTTCAAATCCTCCCTACATCAGAGTTTTAATTTTTATTTTTTAAAATTATTAAAACGTGCATCGCATGTGTAATTACTAGTAATAATATTATAATGGGAGAAGGTCTTAGTGTTATTTGTAAATCTACCAACGCGTGCAGTGAACATGCATAACTAATATGAAGGAGATCTCAGGTTCGAGTCCTCACTACGTTTTTAATATATTAAATGTGCATCCCACATGTAAATTATTGTCTATCTATCTATCCATCTATCTATAATATAATATATATCTCTATATTATAATGGGAGAGTGGAGTTGTAATTTGTCAACAAACAAACTCGTGCATTGCACATGCACCTCCAACTCTCCCATTTTTTACTTAATTTTTTTGAATTGACACGTGCGTTGTATGTGCAACTCCAACTCTTTCATTTTTACTTAATTTTTTTAACTGATAAGAGTTTGAGGATTTTCACATGCGATATACGTTTTAAGAAATAGTTTTGGAGTTGGGCGTGCGATGCACGTAATTGAGAAAAAATATTTTTAAGGAAAAGCTACAATTTGTACTTGCAATGCACGTGTTTATAAGTAAAATTTGAGTTGTACGTGCAACACATGTGTATGTTTAGTCTTAAAAAATATTATAAAATTGTTTTGCATGTGCGTTGCATGTTTTAAATAAGTGTGATTTTTTTATTTGTTTGTTTTTGTTGTAATTAGTGCGAGAGTTGGAATTGCACGTGCAACGCATGGGTTTGTATGTTGATAAATGACAACCCCAACTCTCCCATTATAATATTAGATTTTTTTAATTGACACGTGCAACGCACATAAAGTATATATAATTTTTACTTAAATCTCTATCTCTATATTATAATGGGAGAGTTGGAGTTGTAATTTGTCAACAAACAAATCCGTGCATTGCACATGCAACTCCAACTCTCCCATTTTTCACTTAATTTTTTAAATTGATACGTGCGTTCTATGTGCAACTCCAACTCTCTCATTTTTTTACTTTTTTTTTTAAATTGACACGTGCAACGCAGGTAAAGTATATATATTTTTTTATTACTTAAATTTTTTTAAATTAACACGTACACCTCATGTTTACATCAGACTTTTTACTTTAATATATTTTTATTAACACGTGCTTCGCACGTCACGTCAAACTCTTACATTATACCCTTTATATACATATTACTAACGCGTGCCTCACACGTGCTATATTATATATTTACTTTTAAAAAATTACATTTATTAAGACGTGCTTTGCACGTGCAAATCACAATTTTTTACTTTAAAATTTTAAATTAACATGTGCATCACACGTGAGTATTACTAGTATTATAATAGGAGATAACCGTGTCATTTGTAAATCTACCAATGCGTACATTGTACGTGCATAACTAATAAGAAGGATGTATCAGGTTCTAGCCCTCACTACGTCATAATTTTTACTTTAATTTTTTAAAATAAATTAAATGTGCATCCGCGTGTAAAATACTATCTATCTATATCCATCTCTAATCTCTAATATTATAATAGGAGAAGACCTTAGTGTCATTTGTAAATCTGCCAACGCATGCATTGCACGTGCATAACTAATATGAAGGAGGTCTCAGGTTTGAGTCCTCACTACGTCATATTTTTTACATTATTATTTTTAAATAATAAATGTGCATCACGCGTGTAAATTACTATCTATCTATATTTATCTATCTATAATATAAGATATAATAACTATTATAATGAAAGAGTTGGAGTTGTATATCTACATATTTACGTGCAAATATATAATCTTATTTATTAAGACATGCATCACACGTGTAAATTAAAGTTTTTACATAATTTTTTAAAAAATATGTGCATCGCCCATGTATATTGCTAGTGTGTGTGTGTGTGTATATATATATATATAGAGAGAGAAAGAGAGAGAGAGAGAGAGGGAGAGAGAGAGAGAGAGAGAGAGTTGGGAATAAACAATTACTGCATTTAGTAAATCTTAAGCTAGCAGAACAAGATGAGCGGTCCGGATTTTTCATGGAGGCTCTACTCCTTGAGTGCACACTAAAGTGGTGCACAACAAAAGATGACTATATATAGAGAGAAAAATATTCGGTTGCTCACTACTTTGGTAAGCACTTCGTGAGTACTCACGAAATAGAGCACTTATGACAAATCTGAACCACTCATATTGTTCTATATGCCTAAGATAGCCTAACAATAAAAAATCAAATAATTTGAAACTCATTTGTCCATGATTTACATCATCACAAAATTGTATGGTTGAAAATTTTAACAGCATGATGGATGGGCAAATGAACTTCAAATTACTTAATTTTTTTATCGTTACGCTATCTTAGGCATATAGAACAATATGAGCGGTTCAGATTTTTCATAGGATCTTTATTTCATGAGTACTCATGGAGTACTTACTAAAAGTAGTGAGCAACCGAAGGGAACTCTCTCTCTCTCTCTCTCTCTCTCTCTCTCTCTCGCTCTATATATATATATATATATATATATATATATATATATATAATGGGGAGAGTTGGGGTTGTTATTTGTAGACAACATATAATTTGTAGACATTCATTCAACTATCTAATCTTAATTATTTATTATTAAGTGAGAGTTGTATTAACCATTCATTTATCCAACTATTGTTTGTTACCATACTACCATCAAAGTTCAAATTTATTGACGACATAATTATTTACAAAAGTGTCACTCATATAAAATAAAAGTGTGTGCCACTATGGCTAATTTGTGAAGAGTATGCGATGAATAAAGGGAGGTCTCAGGTTCGAGGCCAGATTACGTCTTATTATTTATATTAAAAAATAATAATTAGAACGTGCATTGCACATGCAAATTACTAGTCTCATATAATGAGAGAGTTGAGGTTGTAATTTATAGACAATCTGTAATTTGTAGACATTGAACTATATAATCTCAACCATTCGTTTATAAGCGAAAGTTATATTAACAATTCATTTTCTCAACTGCTGTTAGTTACCATAACACTCTAAAAGTTTAAATTTATTTATGACATAATTATTTACAAAATTGTTACTCATATAAAAATAAACCACTATAAATAATTTGTAAAGAGTATATGAGGAGTAATGAGAGGTTTTCGATGTCAGTCTTGGTATTTACTTTAAAACTAGTATCAGACACGTGCACACGTGCACGTGGAAAAAATTGAAGGATAATGAAAAGGGTAAGAAGAAAATAATTTCCAAACCGATCCACTATCGAAAATATTTACAAAACTGGTCCACTTTCGAAAATATTTACCAAAGTTAGTCCATAATTAAAAAGAGAATAATTTTCTAACTGATCCACTTTCGAAAATATTTACCAAACAGGTCTACTTTCGAAAATATTTACCAAAGTAACCCAACCCGTGCGTTCTCTAAGGCCTTCTCCCATTATAGTATTAGAGATATATAGTTATTAGAGCATCCACAGTCGTTGAAGCCAAATTTTGGGTATTTGGAAATTTAGAAATAGAAAAAATAGAATGTAGCTGCAGTCGTTGAAGCTATTTTTTGGCTATTTTCGATTGGTCGTTTGTTTCCGTTTAAACGACGGAAGATTATCTATCGTCAATCTCATAAGACGGTATATAATACACCGTGGGTGGAGCGGTAATAACCCTTTTTTATTTTTTAAAAAAAAAAACCCAACAACGGGTGATAATACACCGTTAATTTGAAGCCACGGTCCATTATTCACCGTTGGTAGACCTTCTTTTAAATTTTTTTTTTTTTTTAAAAAAAAAATGCCAAGGACGGGTTATAAAGCACCGTCAATTTGTTCAGACGGTTGTTTATTTACCGTGCGTTGATGTATTTTTTAAATTTTTTTTAAAAAAAAAAATTAAATCCAATAACGGGTCACAATCTTCCGTCAATTCGATCACACGGTGGATTATTTACCGTTGGTTGACTGTTTTTTTTAATTTTTTTTTTTTAAAAAAAATACCCAGCAACGGATCATAATTCCCCGTCAATTTGAACAGACGGTGTTTTTTCAACCGTCGGTTGACTTCCAGGTTTTTTTTTTTTTTTTTTTTTTAATAAAAAAACCCAACACGGAAGGCACCCAATTGGTCAATTTCCCATTAATTGGTCAATTTCCCATTAATTTCCCATTAATTGTTTAAAAAACCCAATTGGTCAATTTCCCATTAATTGGTCAGACGGTGTATAATACACCGTCAATCTCATTTTTAATTTTTTTTTTTTTTTTTTTCGAATGCGTCTTAATCATTGGGAACGGTACTTTTTGATCACACGGAAGATTATTTGCCGTTAATTAGATCGGACGGGCTTTTTTCTTCCGAAAGCTATATTTTCCATTTCGCCATATCGCCTGCTATATTTGGCAGCGCAATGTTCATCGTCAACCCAAATTTTGGATATTTGGACGACGACTGCAGTGCGTTTTTTTTCAAATTTTCCAAATTTTGGGTATTTAGCCCACGACTGTGGATGCTCTTAGGACTGTAAAGCATGTACATTACGCGCGCGCGCGCGAGAGAGAGAGTCACATGCCAACCACAGACGGACGAAATAGCCTTCATCACGCCAACCACAGACGTAGCCTTCATCACATGCAAGAAGTGTACTATTGTTGTTCATTATTTTGATTTGTTTTCACCCGACTTCCATCACCGAGACAGAGTATGTAGACGTATGTTTTTTTTATCCCTTTTCGAAAATTTTGTTGTGCGGACCCACTTTTTGAAAGTATTTGGTGCTATGACCCACTTTCAAAAATAATTAGCGAACTGACTCAATTTTAAACACGTCAACAAAAATCGTTATTGGAAAAAACGACATAGGTTATTACATGCCTTTTTTTTCAATAACGACATTTATATTTAAAAAAAGTATCATGCCATTATTTGAAGTATCGACATAAGTTATTTTTTTTTTGCCAGCTTGTAGTCTCCATTTAGATTAAAAAAATTGTAAGCGTGAAAACCTTATAACAGATGCCGTTATTTCTAATAACGGCATTCTCAATACTGATGCCGTTATTTGGAATAACAGCATCAGTTATAATTTTTTTTTAAATAAAAAAGTAACTTATTATTCATCATCTCTGACGAATAAGTTAATTTTTTTTAAAAAAATTTATAACTGATGCCGTTATTCCAAATAACGACATCAGTTATAATTTTTTTTATTATAAAAAATTAACTTATTATTCATCCTCTCTGATGAATAAGTTAATTTTTTTTATATTTTTTTTATTACTGATCCCGTTATTTCAAATAACGACATCAGTATTGAGAATGTCGTTAAGTATTGAGAATGTCGTTATTTGAAATAACGACATATGTTATAAGGTTTTCACACCTGCAATTTTTTCTGCTAAATGAATACTACAAGCTGTCGAAAAACAAAATAACCTATGCCGTTACTCCAAATAACGGCATGACACTTTTTTTAAAAATAGATGTCGTTATTGAAAAAAACGTCATGTAAATAATCTGTACCCTTTTTTTTCCTTCTAATAACGGTTTTTGGTACGTCTCCAAAACTGAGTCAGTTTGCTAATTATTTTCAAAAATGGGTCAGAATGCTAAATATTTTCAAAAAGTGGGTACATACGGCAAAAAAATATTCCTTGTGTATATGTGTGGCTTGTAGTTATGTGGAGGGCGAATTCCAATTTCTGATCTACAAAACGGTCCCAACCCCCAAGCTAGTCATATTCATGAAACATACCAAATTTGATCGTGACAAACCCAGCTACATTTTATAAGATTGGAGGCCGACCAGATCAAATGATTCGATGGTCCTCAATTTAGTTTGGAAGTTTAGTTCGAGATGGAAACTTATATGGTCTCAGTTCAAGCGACGGCTAAGAACACTCCAGTAGAGCTGGTATCGGGTCCTATCGGGTCGGATGCTCCACTTTCCGGATCCGGTACCTCACTGGTTCAAAAATTGGACCCGGACCCAGACTTGCATGAACCGGATCCGTGTCCGGGTCCTAGTTAAAAAAATATATCCGTCGGATCCGATGGGGAATAAATATTTGCACTTAAGTATTTTTGCACCCGATACTTTACGGTTCTAACATTTTTTACACTTAAGTACATGAATAAATATTATTTACACATCTATCTTCAACAATTACTTTTATATGCATATTCTTATAACCATATTATTCAAATTCCATATTTTAAAGTTATTTTTTAACGGGTCCGGGTCCGGATCCGGGGATTCTATTTTGAGCGGATATAGACCCACACCCTTTAGCGCATTAGGTCTTATTTTAGGACCTAGATCCAGACCCGTATAGATCGGGTCGGTTCCGGTCCAATACCGGTTCCGGGTCGGGCCCGGATATCTGGTAAATGTGACAGTGCTGCACTCCAGTATACTAGATATGAACATTAGACCATTCAGTTCCTCATATCTGGTATTGTACTACATAGCTGTGCTCTTGTGAATTCTTGTCATGGTTTATAAGTTACAGAAGAAAATGCATTCCGAAATTTTGCATACTACCTAAACGACTAAGGGCTGAGGACATAACGATGCCAATGAAGTGCGGGTAAAAGGTGAGACGTCGTAATAGCCTTCGTCATCTGTAGATAGCGAGGGGAGAATTAGCCAATTGAATTGGACAAAATCACAGTCACTTATTGTCTTGTTTTCCTGGATCTATAGTACTAGTTGATAAAATACAAGTCAGTTTCATTAATAATTTGCAAAGAAAAATGAATACAAACAAACAGCCGTAAGATTTGTGTGCATTCGGATGCTGGCCACCAAATTTTTTGTGCTGCAAGAGCTTCCATTTAATTACTCAGAGATTATGAATCAAACAAAAAAAATTCAGTTTATTTTATATTAAAGTTTTTGTTCTCTCTGTATACCAATCAAGTTTCGTGAATCGGGTGTTCATTTTTTTTTTGATGAAAAAGTCTTGGCTCGAACCAGGGACGCTGGATTCGAGCCGCCACTCAATTACCCACCCCACCTAATACCAATCAGGATATTGCCTGTTGGTGTGAATCGGGTGTTCATATAGTTTTCTTCTTCTTATTTGTTGACGTAGTGCATGACTCGTGTATCATTACTGTTTCCGTGTTTCGTTGTTGCCATTTTCATCGTACGTGGTTGCTGTATAACTTGAGATCTTTTTTTTTTTATCGTAAAAGGTTGGCCTTGGCCCCCGTGTTTCATTAAAAATTTTAACAAAACAAACAACCAAAAATAAGGCTTATGAAGTTCAGATCCCAACAGGCTGGGTTCTGAAATTTATACACCCCAACCAACAAACAAAAAATACAAGGAAATCTAATCCTACTAATCGAGTGAACTCGTCCAAGTCAATTTCTCGTGCCAATTTGAGCTCATTCTCTCTCTCAGTCCCTTACTTGTACACCGTTTATCCGTACCGTCGGTCGCATGGACACCTCCGTTGCCCCCATCAGTGAATCATACATCAACTTGAAGCACCATATGAGAAACCGCAGACACTCCACCAATCTGACAACTCCCTGTACAGATTGAGTCCTGGTTCTCATTCCCTGAGTCCTGGTATTGAGTATAACTTGAGATCTTAATGTCTCTGTTCTATACACGACGCATAGTTAATTTGTAGAATTGCTATATATTGTCTGAGTTCTTCGCCTGTTAATATAGACCGAAGAAAATTTATAAGATTACAAATAGCTCACAATTTTCATACTCGTTTTAGTTTGCTAAGATGAAATGAAGGACTATTACAAGAAACTGACTAATAAGGCGTAAATCTTGGAGTTCTATTCTATATTCGTATATATCCTCATTAATTAATCTTATATGGTGTATATTCATTTAGTGAGTTGTGTGTATCCCTAGAATTATGGATCTCTATATATATATGTACCAAGTATTCAATGTAATTGCTTGATCAGAGAATATACTCAATACCCCCATATCAATTCTTTTCATGACATAAAAACTCAAGAGTTTCTGTTTCTCTTTGCAACTTCAAATTAGTTTTTTGTCTACTTAGCTTTGATGTTGATGGACTTGAATAAGATGTGGTACTAGAAGCTGTAGGTAAGATTCCAAATAAGAGGAGATGAATTAGCTGATTCAGTTATCCTTCTTTGTATCATTGCCATCTTAAAGATTCAAGAGATTGACAGTTACTTGATTGTGGGTTTTGAGCATCTTCCAAATGTGGTGTATTTTGTATATCAGTTCGCCTAACATGTCAACCGAAAGGAATTGAACGCCACAATGTACACATATCAAGCATCCAAACTGGATAAAATTATCACAGCCTAACTTTAACTCCGTGAAATCGCCCTAAGTGAGCTTACTTGTTCACACACATGCATGCACACTTGGGAATTTCATGATCAAGAAATTTGGGCAGTTGAGCAAAGTAAATCGCTGAGGAAATATCGATGTTTCATTTTTATTTTATTTTTCTGGTTTGCTTGTTTGCAGTGAAATAATCCTAGTTATCATGTGGCAATTAGAATAATTTTTGACTTCCCTCTGTTGGTTAATTTCAACATACAAACGAAAGAGAAAATATGGAAAGAAAAATTTCATTAAGACTTGTTATGATAAGAAAGGCATATCCAATTTGAAATGATAAAACAATTTAGAGAAGAATTTTCCAGTGCTTTCCTTATATCTTTTCCCTCCTTCCCTCACTATATAAATAAGCACAAGATAGCATTAATCTTTCAGTTATTGTTGAGCTATGTCCAACCCTCAACGCTTCCCTCTCTATGAGAGAGTCACTCTACCCTCCACTTTCCAAAGACTCCGCGACCTCGCAATCTTGTTCCTCCTCCTCTCCCTCCTCTACTACCGTCTCGCCAACTTCCCTACCGCAGACAGTCCGATCGTCTGGCTAATTGCCACCCTCTGTGAATCCGGTTTCACATTCATTTGGTTCCTCAACGTCAACGTAAGATGGAATCCGGTCTCCTACAAAACATACCCGGAACAACTAACAAAGAGGTACATCTCTAATATTATAATGGGAGAAGGCCTTAGTGTCATTTGTAAATGTTTGTCATTCTACCAACCCGTGCAATACATGTGCATAACTATTATAAAGGAGGTTCTAAGTTCAAATCCAGACTATGTCTAAATTTTTATTTTAAAAAACTATATTTATTAAGACACGTGTAAATTACTAGTTGAATTTAATTCATGTACATGTACGTGTCATAAGCCATCCTGTTTCATTAATGAGAAAATAACGAAACGCTGGTTTTTTGTTCGACAGATTTGTCGATCTTCCAGGTGTGGACATGTTTGTAACTACGGCGGATCCAACCATAGAACCTCCAATTGTCACTGTAAATACCGTGCTTTCGTTGTTGGCAGTGGAGTACCCTTCAAACAAACTAGCTTGTTATGTATCGGATGATGGTGGGTCTCCTTTCACTTACTATGCTCTATGTGAAGCTGCTAAATTTGCTCAGTTATGGGTTCCATTCTGCAAGAAGTATAACGTCCGAGTTAGAGCTCCATTTGTGTATTTTTCGACTGAGATTCAGACTTCAGAGGGGGGAGTTTCCTCCGAATTCGTGCAAGACTGGAAGGAAATGAAGGTAGGCATATTATATTAGAGTAATGTTCCGTGCATTAGGCCTTCGTGTGCACTCGTGTACACTTGGCCTTCCCACCTTCGTATCGACGATCCGAACCATTTACATTGATCTACACATCTAAATTTGTCTAAATATATAAAATCAAATCATTCGAAAATTATTTGCCCATCCATTGAAGTGTTACAAAATTGTATGGCTGAAAATCATTGTTTTTTATAGTCACATGATGGATGAGCAAATGAAGTTCAAACGATTTGATTTTACATATTTAACTAATTTAGATGTTTAGATCAATGTGAACGGTTCGGATCTTCGATGCGAAGACGGCAAGGCCGAGTGTACACGGAGGCCTAGTGCACAATGGAACATTTCTCTATTATAAATATGAACTCGAGATGGTTTATCAAGTGTGATTATATAAGTAGTGTTTGGTTTTAATTAATTGATTGATCAATTAATATTCTGTAGATAGAGTACCAAGAGCTAACTAGAAAGCTTGAGGGTGCTGTACCTCATCATTTGAAGGATGAGTTGGTCGAGTTTTCAGGGATCGAACAAAGAAATCATCCAAGCATTGTTAAGGTGAGACTAAAAAGATAAATATTCCGAGATTAGATAATCCCTTGATATGACAGTGTAATTCCTTTTGTTCTGTGCATGTTTTGTCAGGTTATATGGGAAAACAAGAATGATACCAGCATTCCACATTTAATATATGTAGCTAGAGAGAAGAGACCAAAGCACCCCCATCACTACAAAGCTGGAGCCATGAATGTTCTAGTAAGTAATTCGAACTTTCAGGAATCAGTTTATTCTCGCAATGTATAATAACTGTCATCAATTTTTAACTTTCCATCAAATCAGTAGTACATGATAAAACAGAAATTTAAAAACGTGCACGTTCGCACACAAAACCGCTACATTTTCCTCGTTGATTAGTGAAGAGAGTTCATTATGCAGACAAGAGTATCGGGGGTGATGACCAATGCCCAGTTCATACTGAACGTGGACTGCGACATGTTTGCAAACAACCCAGAAGTTATTCTTCATGGGATGTGTTTCCTCCTAGGGTCCGACAAGGACGTCCCAATCGGTTATGTCCAAGCCCCGCAACAATTTCACGGTGGTCTGAAAGACGACCCTTTCGGAAATCAACTAGTCGTTCTTCAAAAAGTGAGTCTCTCTAACTATTAATTGATGCACTTTCATATAAGATTTCAACATTTGTATCTAGTTGATGAAATTTGACAAAACTATAATGATTTAATTGGTACCTGAATTATATTTATTTCAGATATGGGGATCAGGCCTTGATGGGATTGATGGTCCTTTCTATTCAGGAACAGGCTGCTTTCATAGAAGAAAAAACATTTATGGTTCATCACCAAAATCGGATGAAATTATTAATGGTACATGCTTGGTCTACACTTACATACTTGTCAGAATAATAGTAACAAGCCTGATATAACTTCTAATCATTTTTGCAGATAATTTATCCGAAGAACAACTTCAAGGAATATATGGAAATTCGAGGGAATTGGTGGAGTCAGCGAACAAAATAACATCCAAGAAGTCTGCTGAGTACACAGTAGTGAGTGATGTTTCCAGTAGAATTCAAACAGCTACAGAAGTTGCTGCTTGCACCTATGAATACAATACATCTTGGGGTCGACAGGTACGTAACACGGTCTTAAACAAATTCATCGACAGATCATGCTGAAATGCACGTGTGATTTATAGTTGATTCAACCATCTGTTTTCAGCTTTTGTTATTGGCTCTCCTAAATTGCAGTATCTGTTTGGTTCTTTAGTTTGCAAGACTCAACTTGATATTGAATATTTAGTGCCATATGATCGCTGTATAGATTGGTTGGATGTACGGATCATTGGTCGAAGACATCCTCACCGGACTTGAGATACAAGCCAAGGGCTGGAAATCAGTCTTTCTGACGCCGAATCAACCGGCATTCCTAGGGAGTGCCCCCATGGGCGGACCGGCCAGCTTGACGCAATACAAAAGATGGGCCACGGGCCTAACTGAGGTACTGTTTGGGCCCAAAAGCCCGATTGTCGCCACCTTATACAGAAGGCTTAGTTTACGGCAGTGCTTGGCCTATCTTTGGTTGACCGGTTGGGCGCTTTGGTCTGTAGTCGAAGTCTGCTACTCTCTCATTCCGGCCTACTGTCTCCTGGACAATTCCAGTTTCTTGCCCAAGGTAATGTTTTTTTTTCCCCTTAAAAAAGATAAAAGATGGCAAGAGAATTGCCATCGAACTTCATAGATATAACATCCAAATACATCAATATATTTTTTTTTATATCAAAAGATGACTAAGTCATCGCTTCATTAAAGAGAAATTTAACGAAACAGGAATGAAATACATCAATATTACAAGAGTCTCAGATACAATCAAAATAAAGCCAGTCTCACACCACTAAGTGTGGCGATACTTATCTGATCGATTTGTCATAAACGTTTTTTTTTTCCTGAAAAATTCGGTGATGAGCTCGAGCATTGTACTACATGTCTATGTAGGCATCCAGCCTAGAATTCGTCATACCGGCTGCACTGTTTGTTACCTACAACATGTCTACCCTCATCGACTACCTACAATGCGAACTCTCCTTTCGTTGTTGGTGGAACAACCAGCGAATGAGCCGAATATCCTCAGCCACTTCCTTCCTCTTCGGCTTTCTCACAGCTCTCCTCAAAATTGTAGGACTCTCTGAAACAGTTTTTGAAGTCACACGAAAGGACCAAAGTACCCCTTCCGAAGGTTCGGATATAGATCCCCGCAAATTCACTTTCGACTCGTCTCCGGTCTTCATCCCCGGAACCGGACTTGCGCTGCTCCACATCGCCGGACTTGCGGTGGCTGCAGTGAAGGTGTTAGGTGGTGGAGAGCAGGGTTGTTGGGGGGTTGGGGAGGTGGTTTGCAGTGTGTGGGTGGTCATGAGTTTTTGGCCATTTGTCAAGGGTATTTTTGGAAAGGGAAGTTATGGGATTCCTTGGGCGGTAATTTGGAAGGCCATGCTGTTGGGCTGTATATTCTTGCAGCTTTGTGGGCTGGGCCGAGTTGGTACGAGCCCATGAGTTTAATCCTTTAAGTTTAAACTCAAGTTGTCGTTGATATGATATCTATGGTTCGGCAATGTGGATGGTCTACGCTATACATGACTTGGACTTTGAAATATGTAGCTTAAGTTTAATTGTGCGTTGTGAATGGTTCATAATTTTTACTTTAAGATGTACAATCATGACTAATACAAGTAAATTTCTGATTAGATAGTCTTTTTTTGTGATTAGATAGTCTTTTTTTTGGAGGATTTTCAGATATATGTGTTGGAGGATTTTCATGTGCGATATATATGTTAAGAAATAGTTTGGAGTTAGACGTGCGTTGAATATAATTGGGAAAAAAATATTTTGAAGAAAAAACTACGATTTGTACGTACAATGCACGTATTTATATGTAGAATTTGAGTCGTACGTTCAGCATATGTGTATGTTTGGTGTTAAAAAATATTGAAAATTTATTTTGCACCTGCGTTGCACGCTTTAAATAGGTAAAATTTTATTTGTTTGTTAGTTTTTGTTGTAATTAATGGGAGAGTTTGAGTTGCACGTACAATGCACGGGTTTGTAGGTTACAACTCCAACTCTCCCATTAATATAGTAGAGATATACTAATATTTTTCACGTACGATGCACGATTTGATAAGAGTTTGAGGATTTTCACGTGAGATATATGTGTTAAGAAATAATTTTGGAGTTGGACATGCGTTTTATGTAATTGGGAACAAATATTTTGAAGAAAAAGCTACGATTTGTACGTGCAATGCACGCGTTTATAAGTAGAATTTGAATTGTACGTTCAATATATGTATATGTTTGGTGTTAAAAAATATTAAAAATTTATTTTGCATATACATTTCACATTTTAAATACTAGTGTAATGCACGTGCGATGCACGTGGGGAAAATGGGGAGGGGAATGAAAAAGGACAAAAAAAACTACCAACACGTGCGCTGCACGTGTTGACACACACACTAAGGAATAAAAAATTGTTTATTTGCTTGAACCCAACTCTCCCCTTAATATAGTAGAGATGTAACATTTTGTTCATTTTTTAGTTTTTGTTGTAATTAATGAAAGAATTTTAGTTGCCCGTACAATGAACGGGGCTGTATGTTCTCAAATTACAACCTCAACTCTCCCAGCCATTAATATGGTAGAGATGTAAAGACTCCATAAAAACCCATTTTCTATACGTAGACTTCACTATTTCTCTCACAATTATGCATCGAGTCCACAAATGCTTAGCACTACTGTAGCAACACATCAAATACCACGTAAGAGCATCTGTAATCGTTTGCTAAATATGCATAATATATATATTTGGCTGAAAACGGAGCCGCAGTCGTTGACCAAATATGCATATTATGCATATTTGGCTACAGTAGATTGCCATAAATGAGAGGCAATTTGAGAATTATCTATATTTGAGATACGGCACTTCAAGTGCGAAGTGCCGTCGCACGTTAAAAAAAAAAGAATTTTAATTGTCGGACGATACTTCAAGTGCCGTCGCAAAAAAAAAAATTATTTTGTTAATGGTCGGACGGCACTCGAATTGCCGTCCCAAAAAAAAAAAAATTAATTTCGTAATTAAAAAAAAAGAAGCCCCCCAAAGAACCCACTTCTCGGACGGCACTTGAAGTGCCGTCCCTCCACTTTTTATGTTTTTAGCAATTTTTGAATTGTTTTTGTAATTTTTTGTAATGTTTTTGTAATTTTTGAAATTATTTTGTAAATTTTATAATTTTTTTGTAATTTTTTTTTCCTCGGACGCCACTTCGAATGCCGTCGCATCTAGTAATTTTTTTTTTCCTCTCGCTCCGACGGAGCTTTATATGCCATCCCACAAATTTTTAGTGTTTTTTTTCTCTCCGACAGAAGATGAAGTGCCGTCGTTTATTATTTTAATATAAAAAAGTAAAAAATGACATTTGACGACTGTAGCAAAATCTTCGAATGCTATTTCCATTTATTTATAGGGCAAAAGGCAAAGTACCCCCCAACGTTTGGCCCGAGTACAAAATGCCCATACAACGTTTGAAAAAGTACAATAAACCCGTTCTTCCGTTAACTTAACCATTTCCGTTAAGTTATAATTATTAAATTACTTTTGTACCCTTATCCTTTCATATTCAATCTCTTTCTTCTCTTTTTTCAATCTTTTTTTCTTCCTTAATTTATATGTGAGAATCACTCATAGCCAAGAGGGGGAGATATTTTGGTTCTGCGTTTTATATTTGCTCTAGCCACAAATCCCGAGCTCCACTCCATTATAGAGGCAGATGCTCCAGAAGTTTTTTGCGTGTACCATTTTTGTCTAGCAAAAATAAAGAAAAGAAAAGGACAAGGAGGAAGAAGTCATGGCAGTGAGATGGATGAATATGCAGGAATTTCATTCATTTGCGTGTACCATTCATTCATTTCTTTGGTGTTTTCAAACGTTATACTACTCATATAATATTTGTTTCAGTACACTATACCCATATCGCCGTCAAAGATAACTATTCCATTAATTAAGACTTAATTACCATTATAACCATATCTTCTTTAATTAAACAACTCAGCCTTCTTCCTTATCTCTTCAATTCCGAATACTCTAATCCTCTTCAATGCATCTCAACCCAACTCAACCTCTTCGATCTCCCTCCCTCCCTCCCTCTCCCTATTTTATCTCTTTAATCCAAGCCAATGATATACACACCACAACTTGTCACTTCCTGCCTTCTTGGCATTACATAATGCATATTGAAAGAAAAATTTTGCAGTGCTTGCATCTTGTGAATATAATGAATTCAATATTCAATATATGCATACTATTTAAAGTTTCCATGAATAGAATGAATTCAATATTCAATATGCCTGAAATCATTCAACCATACATTTTGTCATCTTTGTTCCTTAGTCCTCACAATCAACTGAGGAGTAAGTTCCACAAATCAATTAGGTACTCAATATGCTAACTAGGGTTTTCAATAGTAGAATGAATGATTCACATAACAAATGAATGAAATTTTCTCTAGTTAGAATTTGCAATAGTAGATTACAAGAATAATGAATGAATGAAATCTATATAACTCGAGTTTTCAACAGCTGGAAAATTATATCGGAGAAGATTAGATTAGGGAAAATATTTGAACTTTAACTAATTTAGGAAAAGATTATCGTTTCCTTTTACATTCTCCAAACAAACTAATTTGTGAAAAAGATTAGGATTTTAACCTAAGAAAAAGACCTGAGAGAGCGTTATGAAATCGCGAGAGGAATTGAAGAGGAATAAGGTTTAGGAATTGAAGAGATTGGGAAGAAGAAGAAGGCTGAATTGTTTCATTTAAAGTGGTAAGGGAAGGGTATAATGGTAATTGAACAATTCCTATTTAACGGAATTATTATCTTTAACAGTGATATGGGTATAGTGTACTAAAATAAACGTTATATGGGTATTTTGTGTTTGGTGCAAACGTTAGGGGGGCATTTTGTATTTAACCCTTATTTATATATGCATATTTTATCCTTCAACGACTACAGATGCTCTAAGAGAAAAAATTATATGCACATGTGGTCATAAAAATATCATATGACAAAAGATCATAGCCTTTGATTTACCTTAAAAAAATGTGCCTCAAAATGGCTTTATCAAATCCCATTGGATTTTTGTAGGCCACGGTTTTTGAGCAGAATCGAAGGCTATGATCTTCTCTCATATGATACTTTTATGACGTCATGTGCATATGATTTATTTGTTCCTCCCATCTCTAATCCAGTAATCCCTCATCTCTAATCTCTAATAATGAACTTTGTAACTATATAAACGCGTATAATACACGTCCAAATTATATCTAACAAATATAAATGTGCACCGCACGTGTAGCCCAAATCAAAAATTTCAAATATAAACTATTTTTTTTCTTATTTGATATATATTCATTTAATTTGATGACTTTATTTTCTTAGACGTGCATCGCACGTACATTATACTAAGGAGTATTATGATGAGAGAAAGCATTAGTGTCATATGTAAATCTACCAACACGTGCATTGTACGTGCATAACTAATATAAAAGAGGTCTTATGTTCGAGTCCTCACTACGTCAGATTTTTTACTTTCATTTTTTTTAATATATTAAATGTGCACAACCAGTGTAAATTATTATCTATCTATCTATCCATCTATTCATCTATCTGTAATATAATATATAATAACTATTACTTACGTGCAACTCCAATTCTCCTATTATAGTCTTTACATCTATTTAAAAAAATATATAATCCTATTTATCAAGACATACATCGCATGTATAAATCAGAATTTTTTACTTTATTTTTTTTTAAAAAAAATATGTGCATGGTACGTGTATATTACTAGTAAGCAGTAATTTAAAAGTAGTTAACAAAGAGTAGTACAAAAATACCAGTATTTATCCCAATCTCAAACTAGCGGTAATTCCCCATTCTTAAATTTCCCCTTTTTATAGGGTTTCTGAAGCTTAGATGATGAAGGCGCAATTGAAGGTCGTTGGATTAATGGTTGCAGTTCAAGGGGGTTAGTTCAATTCCTTCACTGTTAAATGTCTATGTATTTTCTTCGATCAGAATTGTGCATATAAGGTGTTTGATAGAATGCCACCGAACGTTAGCATACAGAAAGGTTCTCGAATTTTATAGCAGAACATGCAATTACAAGATGCCCATCAACATTGTTTGATTTATTATTAATTAAAATATATTTTAGTACAAAATTATGGTTGTCGGAGTATTTTGCTATGCATTTGTTTACTTTGGGAAGTACTGAATTTTGAAAGAAATAGTGGTGCAAGCATTATAGCAGTGAACATTAGAAGTTTGAAGGGAACATTTAGATCAAAGATTGACAATGTCACTTTGTGTTATTTGAAAAAAAATAATAACGCGTCGATATTGGTTTTAAAAAGCTTGCATCAGAAGAGACTTTTACCGTAGCAGCCCTTTCAACATTGTTTGCGTCTAATAGGTATTTAATAAATCACCTTCTATAGTAGTTCTACCCTTGAACAAATTGCACAATAGTTCTCGATAGAGAGAGGTATTTTGTCAAGGTTTTTCTTCTTCTTTCAACTGAGCTTATACATTGTTAGAATACAAGTACAATTTTCCTCAACCATTCTACAATATCGAAGTTTTAGCTTAGTGGCATGAACTTTTATATGGTATTAGAGCAAGCAACCCAGGTTCGAATCCCACCGGCTACGCAATTTAAATGCGGATTAAAAAAAAAAATACCGCTGCGTATATCCATGTCTCGGCTCACAATTTGTTGGGCATTTATCTTGTTTCTTTGACTCATAAAAAATAGGGTATCGACCTAAGGGGCCTTATTAAAATACAAGTATAATTTTACTCAAATCTTCTACAACTTCGAAGTTTTAGTTTAGTGGTGAGAGATTTATATATATATATATATTTGTTTATCATCATGTGGTTACAAAAAGTTTGGTCTTTTTAATGTACAAACATGAGTGCAGCTGAGAAACAAGTGGTGGATTATAGACCACTGTCTATTCTGTATAAGATCACAGAAATATATTCTAAAAAAAAAAAAAACCAAAAAATGGAAAAAGATATGTTTCTCTATCCCTCTTTTGTATGTGTGTCTTATAGAGGCCAATAAATTTCTGACTCAAGAAATGGTTCCAATACTTGATTTTGACAAAACCATATGATAGGATGGTCCTGTAGTCGACATATGTAGATGGTCCTAGATCTAGTAGTTAAAGCTTAGTTTAAGATGGAGACATGGATTGTGTAAATTGAAGAGCAGGTAGTAATACGAAAAGAGTGGCCAATTCAATTCCTCTGATCTATTTGGACTTTAGAGTGTACAATAGTTATGTTTCTTTTGTTGTACACTTCTGCGCATTTGTCATGTTCTTCAAATTACAGAAGCGAAACATAACAAATTATGATGACAGCTAATGTTATGGTAATTGATCTGAGGTCCGATCAATTTATCGATCGAGGAAATACCTAGTTACCCTAAGTGGCCAAGGGCTCTGATGAGTTAAGACAAGTGATTTACATTAGCATCTGAGGCGTCCATCATACCCCATGCATGTCTTTGTTTCAGTGTTAGTCTTCTCCTTGGAGTTTTTTTTACCCCCTCTAAGGAAAAGGTGGAATATAGCCATCCTGTTTCATTAAAGAGAGTTTAACAAAACAACCCAGGGTACTGGGTGCAATTATAGGTCTTACAAACAGAAAAGTAAAACGTAGTCACTAAGCCTCCAACAAATTCCTAGAGGGTGGGACTAAACAAGGAAGAAAGAAACAACAATATACAGAGTACACCCGGAAAAACACACCAGTATAAGGACCCTCACTCACTCAATAGTAGCTCCGAGCACGACCTCCTCATCATCATACTCATCTATCCGGAAGGTCCTGGTGATCCTCTCCCTCGGTCCTGCCGCTGAGTTCCCGGGGGCCCGAGGCAAAGTCCCGAAATGGGGCCCTCCATACACCAAAAAAAAAAAAAAAAAAAAAAAAACAACATGCATACAAAAAATTTGCACATTGTTGAAAGCAAAATATGCAAAATATATAAACTTGTTTTAAATCCCTCAAATTTAAAGTCTCAAATTCAATTCAAGTCTTCAAGCCTAAACCCAAATAATTTTAAAAAAAAAATTAAAGTCTCAAATAATTATTTTTGGGGGCCCCTAATAACAACAATATTTTTTTAGAGATATGAACTCATCAGCTGGGGGAGGGTATGCAAAAGGAAAGAATTCGGGGGGTTGGGCATCATCAATCTTAGAGATATGAACACTGCCCTTCTGAGTAAGTGGTGGTGGAAAATGGATTACCGGCATAATAATTGGTGGTGTAAGTCTCTGACCAATTACCGGGTTAAGAAGAAGTTCAGATACGGGGGTAGGGGTCCTCTGAGTGGGAAGTTGTGTCTTTGGAAAGGGGTTTTTAAGACAGGGAAGGTATTCCATAGCAACACCCTGTGTAGGGTGAAGCAAGGCAAGAATACAAGATTCTGGAAAGACAGGTGGTGTGGCAGTAATTCGTTGATGGGATTGTTCCCAGCAGCTGCAGGGGCAGTTCTCAACATTGATACACTTGTTTACGATGTGTGGAAGAACAATAGATTGAGATTAGAAGTCAGGGATACGCTGGAACAAGATGCTATTCTCCAACTACAACAACTCAACAATTACATTCGCAGCGATGGCCGTGTCACGCAACAGCCAGAAGATGAGAGATGGTGGTCTTTGGAAGCAAATCGCAAGTTCTCGGTTTCCTCATTATATAAAAGGCTGAATGACGGAGGTTTAAGGAATGCAAGTGCTGCGGTTCTTTGGGGCATCAACGTTCCTTCTAAAGTGAAAGTATTTTTGTGGCTGGTGGATAATGATGCAATTCTGTCAAAAGTTAACTTAAGGAAAAGGGAAATCCTGGAATGCGTTTCTTGTAATAGGTGCTTAATTCACGAAGAGGATACGAATCATATATTGTTTAAGTGCATTAGAGCAAGATTGGTGTGGGGAAACTTAGGTCTATTGTTCGGGGTTGCTCAGTGTCCAGGGTCTAGTGCGGAGGTCTGGGGGAGATTAGATCGCACAGGATTAGGAAGGAAGCAAGAATTTATTGGGATTTATTAGCGGCCTCAATCTTGTGGAACCTGTGGCTAGACCGTAACGACTTATGTTTCAATAGTATTGATCATCTATGAAGCACGGATACTCTGCGGGGGGTCGCGTATCACGCACCCGATACGTATCGGACACGATACGCGTACTGTACTCATCCGATACGTACCCGATACGTATCGGAATTAATTAAAAAATAAAAAAATTTAAAAAATATCCGATACTCTTCCGATACGCGGGGATACGCGTATCGGAAGGGCGGGATACGCCACCGATACTTTTTATTTTTATTTTTTTAATTTTTTTTAGTTTGGCTCGGCCCAACAGGCCCATTCACCGTTCTATGTTCTATCTTCTGCCTCTCTCTTTCTCATCCCATCGATCAGAAGATTCAAAACCTTATCCCCTTCTCTCTCAGCCGATCCTTTTATGCCTCTCTCTTTCTCATCCCATCGATCAAAACCCTATCCCCTGTCTCTCTCAGCCGATCCTTCTCTGTCACCCTCAGATCTGATCAGACCCCGATCAGATCTCTCTCAGCCGACCCCGATCAGTCTTCCTCTCCGACCCCGATCAGATCTCTCTCAGCCGACCCCGATCAGTCTTCCTCTCCGACCCCGATCAGATCTCTCTGTCACCCTCAGATATTTGCCATAAAGGTATTTTTTTCCAAGTTCTTTTTTCAGTTCTTTTTCCAGTTCTTTTTTCAGTTCTTTTTTTATTTTTTCAGTTCTTAATTTATTCACCGTGATCGCCTGATTGGTTCTTTTTTTTAATTTTTTATTTTTTCAGTTCTTTATTTATTTTTTGAGTTCTTTATCCATGTGATCAAAACTCAAAAGGATTTACCTGACTCCTTTGGAGATATGTACGAATCTAACTCATCTTGGAGTTATACTGAGCTTGTTCTAGTGCATGTTTTGATGTAGGAATTCTCTTGCAAATAGAGTATAAGTATAAGAAATGGTATTTAACAAATGACATTACATAATTGTCAATTTGTCATTACATAACAAAATAACAAAATAACACAAATAGAGTATATTACAATAACAAAATGACATTACTGATTAAGATGCACACAAAATTGTTTTTAACAAAATGAGAAGTTATCCATGTATTAAGATGGACAATTGGACATAGTTATTCAAATATTGAAAACGACAGATAAGAAGTATCTCACTCAGGTACGTATATTTTTATTTAATGCAATTTTATATTGTCTATGTATAACTTAAGGAATTCAATTTTTATTTATAATATATATTATTATTATTTTTTATTTAATTTATTTAAGCGTATCCTAACGTACCCGTATCCTAGTTTTTAAGAAATTGACGTATCCGCGTATCCGATACGTACCGTATCGGATACGCGTATCCGTATCCGTGCTTCATAGTTGATCATAGATTATCTGTTCTGATGCATAAAATTCAATTTTGCTGTTTTGAATTGACAAGGTTGCTCAGTGCCAGAAAGAAGAGGAGAATGGAAGAGGAGTAGCTCATGGGAGGGAGGAGGATCACAGAGCAGTATTACCTTATTCAGTGGATGTTTGTTTTGTTCGATGTATTTTGATTCGTTCAGGCTATTGCCTTAGTGCAGCTGAACTTTTTGGTGCTCGCCTTCGGGCTCTACTTGTAGTTCCGTTCATGTTTCGTTAATTCCTAATTAATAAAGCGATTACTTAACGTCATCTTTTTATCAAAAAAAAAACAATATTTTTTTAACGCGCAAAATACGTGCCTATATTTACAAAGGAATTACAAATTTGGGGCCCCCTAAAATCGGAAAAATGCCAAGGGCCCGAGGCGGTCGCCTCACCCGCCTCAAGGGTGGGGCCGGCCCTGGCTGTTGCCTACAAAGAAATAAGATGCATAATATGAATTAAATTACCAGAAATACTATTACATGTTCCACGAAAATAAAAATTATTCCTGTCTATCCATAAAAGTTGTTTCAATGTCAGTCTTCTCCTTGGAGTTCACCCTCTCTGCTCTACCTTTGATAGCCCTTTTTTTTTTTTAAAAGTATGGGTATCAAAGCATGTGCTACTTATGCACTTGATTAATAGATCACCAACAAATATTTACAAATATTTTATGAGTAATCCTTTATCCCTACCATTCTCTTCATTCTCTTCACTACCTCAGGTGGCACACTTCTATTGGAGAGAGTTTTCCCTTCACCTAAGGTAGTGAAGAGAAATATAGTGAAACTAGTAGGACTCACTCATATTCTTACTGAGTTTTAAGGCTAATCCATTAATGGCTAGTTGATAATGAACCCTGTGTTGTAATTATCCGTAATGCTAATCTTTCATGTATATATATATATATATATATATATATAATTTTCATTTTCATTTTGTCAGTTAGCAGACAAATGCGGCTAAAAGGTGAGACGTAATCGCATTCGTCATAGTGAGATTGTGATGGAAAGAATAATTATCCTATCCAACTCCAAATTTCATATTTTATTTGTAGAGTTTCATTCAGATTGAAACTGGGTGGACGACTTAGAGTATATTACTAGTATTCTGTCTTGTCAATTTTTCGTTTCTTCCTAATTTAAAATGAAATTAAGGATTTATAAAATGACATAGATGTCCTCTCATACGAGAGCTATGGAAGAGAGCCTAGTACTCCTAAATAACTAAGGTCTGTAAAAGAAAATTTTAAAAGGGAAAAGTCACTTAAATGAGGCTCCAGAAAAGATATTTTCTGAGTCTTTATAACATTAAAGAGCTTTGAAGCACAGGGAAGGAAGGGAACATCACAAGAGGGGTGATTGCAGGAGATGAGGAGTGATGAACTGACACCTATACTGTTTTTTGTTTACGGATCTAGAAGTTAGATGTCTGTTTGGTCATGTATTTTGGAGTATTGTATCTGGCTTTATGTTTTTTTTTGGGTTACTACCTTGTGTGGTAGGGGGTCTTATATTCTCTTCAGGGAATGACCATCATGGCCCACTTGTGGGTTTCATGAACATCATTGTCTGAGTTTTGATTTTTGGTTTTGTTAAAAACTTTTTAATGAAACTCGGGGGGCCTAGGCCAACCTGTTCTGATAAAAAAAAAACATTAAAGAGCTTTTTAGACCAGAGTTTTGGAGTTAAACTGTATATCCTCCAACTCTTTCTAAGTTCAACATATGCATGCTTACTTGCTTCCAATGCATCAGCTGAGAGAGATTGGGATCCTCTCTAGTAGTTTTCCTAATACATAATCCAGATACATGTTAGTACTACAGAATCCAAATATAGTGGAGAATATGCATTGAAGAAATTTATAATACAATTTAAAGGGGTATTTTACCTTCCAGGAAACCATCCCCCCTCCCCTCTCCCTCTATATAAACACAGGAGAACACCAGCTAGAATCTCTAACTGTTATTACTACACTATAAACTATGTCGAAACCTCAACCCTTCCCTCTCCATCTCCAGGAGAGAGTCGCTATACCCACCAGTTTCCAAAGAATGCGCGACCTCATAATCCTTTTCCTCCTCCTCTCCCTCCTCTCCTATCGCCTTGCCTACTTCTACACTGCACACAGCCAAACCGTCTGGCTCATCGCCTCCTTCTTTGAATCCTGCATTGCATTCATCTGGTTCCTCAACGTAAATGCAAGATGGAATCCGGTCCGTTACAAAACATACCCTGAACGACTTGCAAAGAGGTACACTTTATGTGCACGTTGTGGATGATAGTTTTTTTCCCTTCTTTTTTTTGTTGTTGTATTTTAAATAATTACAGAGCAAGATAAGTTTTTTTCCCTCTCTCTTTATGTTTTCATTAACTTTTTTTTCAATAGATTCGATGATCTTCCAGGTGTAGACATGTTTGTAACCACTGCAGATCCAACCCTTGAACCTCCGCTTATTACTGTAAATACCGTACTCTCATTGTTAGCAGTGGAATACCCAGCAAACAAACTAGCTTGTTATGTGTCGGATGATGGTGGATCGTCTCTCACTTACTATGCTCTCTCTGAAGCTTCCAAGTTTGCTAGACTCTGGGTGCCATTTTGTAAGAAGTACAATGTTCGAGTTAGAGCTCCATTTATGTATTTTTCGACCGAGATTGACACCTCACAGGGAGTAGTTTCCTCAGAATTCGTGCAAGATTGGATGGAGATGAAGGTATATGCTATGGAACTTGAGATGGTTAATTAATTATGTTATAGTGTTGATTAATTAATTAATTAATTAATTATATCTAGAGGGAGTACCAAGATCTAAGTAGAAAGATAGAAGGTGCAGACGAAGATTCTGTAACTAATTATCTTGCGAAGGATGAGGTCTCAGAGTTTTCAGCAGTAGAACGAGGGAACCATCCAAGCATTATTAAGGTGAATCTTGAATCTTGAATCTTTATGCTACTTCATTTGTAAAAAATAAAATAAACAGAAGCCAGGGCCGGCCTCCACCTTGAGGCACAGGCTCCAGATTTTTGCAATTTTAGGGGCCCCAAATTTGTATTTTCCTTGTAAATATAGGCACGTATTTTGCACGTAAAAAAGTAATATTGTTATTAGGGTCCCAAAAATAATTATTTGGACCTTTCGCCTCGGCCCCTGGGAACTCAAGGCCAGCCTTGATAGAAGCCATTTGTGCCAGTGGTATATAGGATGCTTAGCTGTCCAGGCTTGGGCCGGACTCATAGAGACTTATATATATTAAAAAAAACCGAATTTTGAACCTTTTTCACATTCATGTCATGTTGAGGTACTGTAGAAGAAAAAAAGTTGCAAAATTCAATCTAATTTATCGTAATCGAGGAGTTAACATGTTGGTTAACCGTATTCTGAAACATGGAAAAAAAATCGTTGGCTTATCAAATTATCTATTGAGCCGTGAAAAAGATTCAACAAAAGATGGAAACAAATTCACTATCTGTTTTACGTCAAGCAATACGTGGAGTAACTCCCGATATAGCAGTAAAAGCAAGATGTGTAGGCGGATCAACTCGTCAAGTTCCTATTGAAATAGGATCTACACAAGGAAAAACACTTGCCATTTGTTGTTATTAGGGGCATCCCGAAAACGCCCGGGGACCTTTGTCCAAGACCGACCTTTTTATTTTCTTTCACTAATGACAAAAGTCACAAAACAATATTTGTTTCGTTGATTAGAAGAAACAAAAGTTTACATGAATAAAAATTTAAACAACATTTATAACCATCATGTAATTTCTTCTGTTTTCTTCATATTTTGCAGGTTATGCGAGAGAACAAGGATGAAGCTGGCAATATTCCACATTTAGTATATGTGGCTAGAGAGAAGAGGCCGAAATACCCCCATCACTTCAAAGCTGGAGCCATGAATGTCCTGGTAGTTAACATAGAACTTAATTTTAGAATCATATACGTTTCCTATGGTATATAGATAATCAAAATAAATAAATAAACATAAATAAAGTTATATATTCTTTGTTTCCTGCAAAATTTTGTAGGAAATTGTTCACGATAACTAACGATTTTTACCACGGAACTTATGCATTTCTTCAATCTTAATGTTTGTTGTAGTTGACAAGACCAATTATTTCTGCGAAGAATAATACTTGTGAAAGACCCTACCGATAGACCAAAAATTCAAAGTTGTGATAAGAGTGAGGGTTTAAATATTTATATTCTAACACGCCCGACCTGGATTATAGGCAGTGATAAATTTTTTTAAAAAATCCCCATTTAAATTGCGTAGCCAGTGAGATTCGAATGTGGGTTGCCCTGATACCATGTGAAATACCCTACCAATAGATCAAAACTCCGGAGTTGTGGTAAGAGTGAGAGTTTAATATTTATATTCTAACATCATCAAATTTAAATCTTCTTAATACTAGCTAGTATGATAAGTAAAACTTAAAAAAGAAGAAGAAGAATTTGCAACATTTGAACAGTGTTTCTGTTTCGTTAACTGTTCATTAATGAAACTGGTGACCATGGTCACCTTATTCTCAAAAAAAAAAAAAAAAACATTTGAACAGTGTTGGAAACTAAAATGATCAATTTCTTTTTTCTTTACCTGTTAATTAGCGAAGAAGTTGATAAATGGGAGTTTGTAATGCAGATGAGAGTATCGGGGGTGATGACGAATGCCCCTTTCATTTTGAATGTGGACTGCGACATGTTTGCGAACAATCCAGAGGTTATTCTTCATGGGATGTGCCTCCTCCTAGGATTTGATAAGGAGGTCTCAAGTGGTTATGTCCAAGCCCCACAAATATTTTACGATGCTCTCAAAGATGACCCTTTCGGAAATCAATTTGTGGTTGCTCAAAACGTAAGTCTCTATCTGATGATATACATATGCTAGATAGCTAGATACAGTTCTGTTTTTTTTTTTTTTTTTTTCCTCCAGTGATATACATTTTTGGTTAGTAATTGCTACTCGAAATGGTGAATTGTTTCTGCAACTTTTATTTATTTCAGAAATCGATATCAGGCATGGCTGGGATTCAAGGCCCTTTTTATGCAGGAACAGGCTGTTTTCATCGGAGAAAAATTATATATGGCTCATCACCAGAGTCCGACGAAATTATTAATGGCCAGAATGAAACTATGAATGGTATTTGGACTACAGTTACAATTTATTCTTTTTCTAACCAAGTTCGTGAAAGTTTATAATAAAGTAAATAAAATTGTGAATTAGTGTTTTTTTAAATATTTTAAAATAACTAAATAGAAGTGTCAACATAAGATTTTCATGTATTGATGTATTTTGTTCCTTTTGGTTTGGTGACTGTTCTTTTGGTTCAGGGATTAGGATGTTTTGATGTATTTTGTTCCGTTCAGGCTGTACTTTTAACTTTTAGCTGAACGTTGATGTTGATTGGCTCCGGCCTACCTTTGTATCTTCCTTCCTGTACTTTGTATTTTCATTACTATTTTCGTTAAATTTCTCTTTAATGAAGCGATGACTTAGTCATCTTTTGATCAAAAAAAAACATAAGATTTTCATGTCATTCTTCAAAAAAAAGATTTTATTCCTCTTTCTGTACTAAGAAAAGAAATAACGTATTCAACCTTTTTGTAGATAATTTATCCTACAAACAGCTTCAAGGGATATTCGGAAATTCAAGAGAATTGGTGGAGTCAGTAAATCAAATAAATTCGAAGAAGTCTTTAGAATATCAAGTTGCGATTGATTTTTCTACTAAAGTTCCAGCAGCTAAAGGAGTCGCTGATTGCACCTATGAACACAATACTTCTTGGGGTCAAGAGGTAAGTAACCTAGTCATATATATATATATATATATATATATATAGTAATTTAGCATATATGATGCATGTGAGACACTACATTCTTATTTTTTTTAGTGATATAGTAGAATATCACAATCAGATGAAGGGTTTACCATAAGGCTGATTCTAATTAAATATATCAGATTTAATTAACACAACAATTATCAGATTTTATTATCATTTTCATTACTGTTGTTTCCTGTTGTCCTTTTAGATCGGTTGGATGTATGGGTCTCTGGTGGAAGACGTCCTCACCGGAATCCAGATACAAGCCAAGGGTTGGAGATCAGTCTACTTTACGCCAGACCCACCAGCATTTGTCGGGAGTGCCCCGACCGGTGGACCAGCCTGCTTGACCCAACTAAAGAGATGGGGCACTGGCCACACCGAGGTATTGTTCGCGCCCAACGGCCCGGTTGCCGCCACCATATACAAACATCTTAGCTTCCGGCAGCTTTTGGTTTATTTATGGTTCAACGGTTGGGCTGTTTGGGGTGTTGTAGAAGTTTGCTACTCCCTCATTCCAGCTTATTGTCTTCTGGCCAATTCCAGTTTCTTGCCAAAGGTATAGAAAGAAAAGTCTGGCATGAACATATTATAGAAATTTATATTATCAGCATGGGTAATGCACAGTATGTTTATCCTAAAGTGATTAACCTGAATGTGTGTATTGCTTCGTGCTCATAAATCTAAAAGTTCCGAAGTACTGAAAGCGCATCTGCCTATTCTTGTACACAGGCATCTAGCCTGGAATTCCTCTTGCCAGCTGCACTCTTTGCCGCCTACAATACCTCAACCTTCATCGACTTCCGAGAATGCAACCTCTCCTTCAGTAATTGGTGGAACAATCAACGAATGAACCTAATCTCCTCTGCCACTTCTTTCCTCTTTGGCTTCCTTACAGCTCTCCTGAAATTCGCAGGCCTCTCCGAATCAGTCTTTGAAGTCACCCGGAAGGATCAAAATAACTCTTCCGAAGGTTTTGATTTAGATCCCCGGAAGTTCACTTTCGACTCATCTCCACTCTTTATCCCCGGAACTGCACTTACGCTGGTTCACGTTGCCGGACTTGCAGTAGGAGCAGTGACGTTGCTCGGTGGTGGAGGGAAGTGTAGTTGGGGGGTTGGGGAGGTGGTTTGCAGTGTGTGGATGGTTATGAGTTTTTGGCCATTTGTAAATGGTCTTTTTAGAAAAGGAAGTTATGGGATTCCTTGGTCTGTAATTTGGAAAGCTGTGATGTTGTGCTGTATATTCTTGCAGGTTTGTAGGCTGGGCCAAGTAGGTGGAAACACAAGTTAGTATGATAATGTAATCACCGAGAACTAAGTTTGTTCTCCTCAAGTTCACATGTGTATTGTGAAGAAATTACTAGTGCAGATACTGCAGCTAGAGAAGGGAGAGAGTTGAGGGTCGAGTTCCACATTGTAACTTTGTATTGGAGGTGATTAATTATTAAATAAAATGTATTTCAGCATCATATGAAGGGTGTTGGAATGTGGAATGTATCATCACATGAAATGCCTCACAGCCAGGAGTAATACAAATCAGTCTATAAAGAGTGAGTACATATAGCATTATTTTCTCCAATCTCAAATACTTTTAGCTTCCAAACTCAAATTTCGTCTTTCATGTTTTTCTGTCTAGGGTTTCTGATAAATTTAATTGCTCATATGAGATGAAGAGGCAATTGAAGGCCGCGGGATTCAAGGTTGCAGTTTCATCAACGAGTGCATTCAAGGGGGGTTAGTTCAATCCCTTCACTGTTTCAATTCTTTGCCTTTTCTTCATTTAGGATTGTGCATGTAAGATGTTCCATATAATGCCACTGCAATTAGCACATCAATATGTACACATGTTGGTCATTTTCATGGATTTTGATAGCATAGCATGCAATCAGGGGCGGATCCAGGATTGAAAAGTGAAGAGGGCTGGGGAAAAAAAATCGCACAAGGTTACATGCAAAATATATATAAAGTTGTTATAGATAGTAGAGAAGTAAAGTTGTTATAGATACTAGATAGAATAGAGTTGAATTTGGGCCCAAAAAAATAAATAGAAGGCTTAAATATGTTTGGGGTGGGCTTTAAAATATATTTGAGGGGGCTAAAGCATATATATATTCCACACTAATATACCCAAAAAAAAATTTACAAACAAATACCAAATATTTTGGGGGGGGGGGGGGGGGGGGCTGTAGCATTACCCCCCCCCCCCCCCCCCCCTGCCGATCCGCCCATGCATGCAATCACGAGTTGTATGTCATCACCTTGAGTTATATGTATGTTTTTCATTCAATGACTACTAACATTTCATCTTGTTAACGATAAAAAAAAAAAAAAAAACATTTCATCTTGTTAGAATACCCGTGTAAAACCCTCAACCCTCACTCACTACAGCTTCAGATTTTTGGTGCAGTGGCAAGGTTTTTCACACTATTAGAGCAACCCAGGTTTTGAATCTCATTGGGTATGCATATCTATTGCGGAAATTCAAAAAAAAAAAAAAAAAGTTCTAAAATGTTCTCAAGTGAATTGCCCTCAACCTGAATTTTTTGTCGGGCTGACCCACTTTTTGAAAATATTTGGGGGTCTGGCCCACTTCCAGCGATCTGACCCAGTTTTGGACACGTCAGCATAGACCGTTATTGGAAATAACGACATAGGTTATTTACGTGTCGTTATTTCCAAGAACGACATCTATTTTACATTTTTTTTTACCATGCCGTTATTTGGAATAACGGCATCAGTATATTTCTCTTACAAGTGTAAATCTTCTAACTTTAAAAAATTCTAAGTGTGAAAAAAACTTATAAATAATGCTGTTAATCCCAATAACGTCATTCGAATGACTGATGCCGTTATATATAAATGAACTGTTGTATATAACGGCATCAGTTATATATAAATGAACTGTTACCGTTGTTTGGAAACAGAGAGGATGAATAATAAGTTAATTTTTTTAAAAAAAAATTATAACTGATGCTGTTATTTGGAATAACGGCATCAGTTATATTTTTTTTATTTTAAAAATTAACTTATTCGTCAGAGAGGATAAATAATAAGTTACTTTTTTATTAAAAAAAATATATAACTGATGCTGTTATTCCAAATAACGGCATCAGTATTGAGAATGCCGTTATTTCAGAAATAACGGCATCTGTTATAAGGTTTTCACACTTGCAATTTTTTCTCTAAATGGAGACTACAAGCTGTCGAAAAACAAATTAACCTATGCTGTTACTCCAAATAACGGCACGATACTTTTTTTTAAATATAGATGCCGTTATTGGGAAAAACGGCATGTAAATAACCTATGCCGTTTTTTCCAATAACGGTTTTTTACTAACGTGTTCAAAACTGGACCAGTTCACTAATTGTTTTCGAAAGTGGGTCAGAACGCTAAATATTTTCAAAAAGTGGGTTTGCAAAATTTTCCCTCAACCTTCACTGCCACCTGATAGTTTTGGTGAGTTGCAGGGTTTTTCACAGAATGCAACAATTTATTAGACATGAAATGATTAATAAATAACATCTATATCAATTCTTCATGCAATTGGTATATGTCTATTGACCAGTTTGCTTGTTCTCCTATTGGGTTCTCTCTGGTTGTAGACTTCACTTTGGTGATTCCAGTTGATCTTTTGTATGTAAGATACATATTTACATTGGTGATCTAGACTGAACCTATTAGGCCAAAAGAAGTAACAATTATGAACTTGCCCCCAAAAACTGCAGCATGGTGAAACTGTGAAACCCTTTGCTTGCATATATAACCCTATTTACTCATTTCATGTAATTAGTACTACTATGTTTCTTTAATATCGTATTAATGAAGCGATGATTGTGTCATCTTTTAACAACTTTGTGTGCACTTCTTCGCTAGGCGTTTTCAATAGAGAAAGCCTTTTTTGGTGAACATAATTAGCAACAGTCTTATGATCCCCTCATGCTTAGAATCCTGGCTCTGCTACTAAATTATTAATTACACTGTACCTCTCCCACACTAATCCGTAATCTTTCGCTTTAAAGAGTCTTTACCTTTCAAGTTTTTCCTCGCAATCCTAGTCTCTTAGCTCAGGGCATCCAGCACGCGCAATTACTTACATATTTCTCGTGTGATCCTAGGGAATCCATGTCTGCAACAGTTCCATAGTTTATCAACAATTTCTTAATTAAAATCATCTGCCCACATTCGAATACATTTAATTCAAGAGATACTCTCTCTCTCTCCTCCTAGAAAATTCAGAAGGCGATTTTGAAAACCCAAAATCTCATACCCCCAATTTCCAGAATCTCTCTCCTCCCTCCCCCCTCCTCCGACCACCTTCTCCTCCTACACCTCTGTTAGCTCCCACCTCCTCCGGCCCTCCCTTCTCCTCCCCCACTTCCACCTATCCTCCTCCACCTCCGGGCCCCATTTCATCCCATCCTCCTTTCTTCCCGCCCACCTCCTCCTTTCCCCTCTTCCTCCCTCATCCAAACCACATCCCCCTTCCAACCCCCGGTCGGACCTCATCCTCCCTCACTGAGCATCCACTGATAGTTGATTTGGGGGGGGGGGGGGGGGGGAGGTGGATGGTGACTCCTTCCCCACCCTTCCCCCACCAAAATGTCTCCCTAATATCCAAATGTTTGTTTTCCTAATATTCAAATTACTACCAACTTACAATTAGCAAGAAAATATAACCTAGTTGGTGGGGCGACGGTAGTCCGACAATTTTATAGTTTGGACTCTACTTTAAGGTCAAAGTGAGGGGTGCCTAAGGTCTCTCTCATGTCAGGGGGTTTGGAGGGAGTGGTGGCGTTTGTTGAGCAGTCAGGAGAGAGGACAGCCATCGTTGCGAGGTGCCAGTGAGAGTCAACGAGGGTCAAGCGAGGGAATGAGAGCTAGGACTCAATCTGTACAGAGAGTTGTCAGATTGGTGGAGTGCCTGCGGTCTCTCATATGAAACTTGAAGTTGACGATGAGTCACTGATGGGGGTAACGGAGGCGTCCGTGCGAGCAGTCAGGGGAGAGGACAACCTTCGTTGCGAGGTGCCAGTGAGAGTCAACGAGGGTCAAGCAAGGCGATGAGAACCATGACTCAATCTGTACAGGGAGTTGTCAGATTGGTGGAGTGCCTGCGGTCTCTCATATGGAGCTTGAAGTTGACGTATGAGTCACTGATGGGAGCGACGGAGGTGTCCGTGCGAGCGACGGAGCGGATAAACGGTATACATGCGAGGGACTGAGAGAGAGAATGAGCTCAAATTGGTACGAGAAATTGACTTGGATGAGGTCGGCCGATCAGTAGGATTAGATTTCGTTGTATTTTTGTTTGTTGGTTGGGGTGTATGAATTTCAGGACCCAACATGTCGGGATCTGAACTTCATAAGCCTTATTTTTGGTTATATGTTTTGTTAAAGTCTTTTTAATGAAACGCGGAGATATTCAACCCAACGTTTAACCCAAAAAAAAGGAAAAAAAAACAATTTCTAAATTAAGCAAAAAAAAAAAGATAGCTTGTGACCGTATATAAGATATTGCGCTAAACCGAGAAAAATAAAAAACCAGAATCAATGTAGCCGACCCAACTAATGGAAAAAGGCTCTCTGGTTGTTATTTTATACTTCGATGAGTACTGCAGCTACTGCTGTTGTTAAGTTTTGTTTGGTCATGTTCATCAAAAAAAAAGTTTTGTTTGGTCAAATACGGGGGGTTAGGGAAAATTTTTAAGTGACTTACGTTCTGGTCACCTGCGGTGAGAACAAGTGAGCAATATTCCGCGATCGGGGGACTCAAAATTGGCTTTTTGAATTTTTTCTGGCCGGTGAATGAAACGGTGGCTGTTAATAAAGTCACCCAGTCGGTGTTCAGATTCGACTTGTTCTCTTTTTGGGCCGAGCTTTGCATTGGCTAACTATTGGGCCGGTATTGAGGCCCTGTTTTTGAGATATACAACTTGTTTTTGGGCTTTTAGAATCGGAATGTCCTTTCTCGTCTTTTACTATTTTGAAAAATGGGAGCGACTGTATCTGTGAGCTTAAGGAGGACCGCGAAAAAATTTAAATGGTGCGAAATTGGGCAGACAGTTTGAAAAATGCCACTGGACTTGGATATAATTACATAAGGTGCCATTGTATAGTGTTTCTCAATAACTGGGCCTCAATATTGGCCTGGTAGTTATCCCGAGCAAATCGCGGCCCAATTTTTGAGAAATGCATATTATTTTGGGCCGAAATTTGGGAATAAACATTGGTTGACTTTGAGGCCCACTTTTGCCAGAAATGAATAACAACTGTGTTTTTTGTCCCTTTTTTTTTTGGTGTGGAAGAAATCATAATAATTTTGTATTTATCTCTACTACTATAATGGGAGAAGGCCTTAGTGTAATTTGTCCATAACTCAATCCGTACAACGCACGTGCTGGTAGAAATTTTTTTTTGCACTTTTCATTTTCCCAATTTTCTCCACGTGCACAGCACGTGTATAATACTAGTACTACTATAACTTTACTATAACTTGAGAATTGTAGTAGGGCATTTTAATGAATGTCAATTAACAAACCAGTCTCAATCATGCATTTTTTAAGTCAGGGCTATAGTAACCGTTCACTTAATTCAATTACCAAGTAGTTAAATCTCAATCTCAATCATTTTATGATTCCGGCAAACTTTATTTTTTGTTTCTTTGTTGTTTTTTTTTTGGGAATAAGCTCCCAAGCTTATGTTAATCTCTAATATCTAGTGTCATTTATAAATCTACCATCTTGCGTGTCTAACTCTTCCATTATGCTTATTTAAATTTACCAATTTATCTGCATTATACGTACAACTCAAACTCTCCTATTATACTCTTTATATATATTACTTTAAAAATATATATATTTATTAACACGTGTTATATTATATTACTTTAATTTAAACTATATATTGATGAAAACGTGCATCGCACGTGTTAAATACTAGTCCATGGTGGAGTGAATCATCTAATCTGAATCTCTGTATCAGAAAGAACAGCAAACAAAAAGTGAATCATGTACAAATTTCCTGTTCTGATCGTATTCCAACGAGTGACCAACTTGTTGGAGAATCTACCCTACAACTCGTAATGCTAATAGTGCAAAACACACCACAAGCAATAGAAACTCTCAAGACTTAGATGAATTAAGAATAAGCCACCATAATATATGCAAGTTCTTACAAGAACACAATCAATATGCAGAGATAACCCATACTTCTTATTTCCCAAGAAATACAAAGATTACAAAAGAGATTACAACTCTCATTCTCTCTCTCTCACCTTTGAAACACACGGCACAATCCCCTCTTGAAGTTAAACAATGATAACGACCCGCCTCTTGATTACACAAATTGATTCTAACCCTAGAGTTTACGGCCATATATATAGCCCCCAAGTAAACTCTAAAAGATAAACACAAATTTAGCAATTGGGCCGTTAAACTCGTAAGCCCAAGAACAATCAGTCGCCGAAGTCGGTCGACCGCACCCCCAAGGTCGATCGACGGCAATGTGTAAGTCCAGACCCGAGAGCTGACCGGTCGAACGCACGGTCGACTGTCCCCTCCTTTGTTGGACCTGTGCACTTGAAGAACTCTCAGCAGATTTGGGTCGGTCGACCGCGCGGTCGACCGCAACTCTTTAGACTGAATTCTTCTACTTGCTGTTTGTCTTCTCTTACTTCTTTGTTTCATCTTCTTCTTCTCCAACTTCAAGTACTCAGTGCCTACGTATATTTGAGGCCACAATTCCTAACAATCTCTCATTTAGACCAAATACACAACGCTTCAAAGTTATTGCAATCTTTACCTCGCATTATCTCTGCAAAGTTTCCACTTTCATGAAAGACCCAAGTACTCTCCACTCACATGAAGAGCACCTCCGCCACTCTACCACATGGAGTGCACTAGGGGTGGGCATCGATCGCTATCCGACCTAATATGGACCATCCATCACCATTCCAAAGAAGATCGGTTTTTTAATTTTCTCATCCGTAACCAATTCGAACCTTAATTGGATCGGTTTCCATCCAAGCCGATTAAGCTCGGTTTGGATTTGATTGGATGATCGGTTTGGTGTGCTACTTTTCACCTTCTTCAACATCATTCATAATTTTGTTAAAATTTAAAAGATCAACTTCAATCAAACTTAAGAAATAACGTGCTATTTGTTATTCAGAAATGAATTTAAAATGAAGATTTATAAAACCACAAATTGTTAATGAATTTTGCACTAATTGTTTGAAATGATGACGTTTAAATGGGTGAGATAAAGTGTTTATTCACTTGCATACTTCTGTAATCTTAGTTTATTATCATAAAAGAAACATCAATAACCATAGCTAATTGAATTTCAGGTACAATAAAAAAAGATTTACATTACAATTTCTGTTTAACTTGATTAAAGTAACTGCTAAATGTTACATCAACTTCACGATTCTATTAAACTGGGTCACACTGTAAATTAAGCATTTCTCAACAACATAACACACAGGATTATAGAGTATCAAAATATAGGTAGAACAACTGCTCGGTTTGTATTAAAGAAATTAAAGAAGACTTCTTCAAGAAAAAGAGAAATGACCAATTGTATATTTAAGAAATTAAAGGAGAAGTATATTTTTTTATGGACTTATGCATAGAGGTACGGTCGGTTTGGTTTCATCGGTTACTTGAAAGCCCCATCCAACAACCGAATCGGTCCAGTTGGTTATTGAAGATCAAGAACCAGGTCAACTCAAACTCCCAATTTGTTCGGTTATAAACCGGCCGGTTTGGGCTGGATTGGTTCGGATTGATCGGTTCGGATAATAGTTGTCCACCCCTAGAGTGCACCAACCCCCCTCATCCCCTCATAAAGGATGTGCTCCACCAATCGCATAGAGTACGAATACCGAAGAAACAACCTCCCATGTTGGATTCCGTGTTATGAGACTCCTCAACTCGCAAAATCTCCATAAACGCCGACATGGTTCAAAGCCTCTCAATGCACCCTCTAGAAACTTCCATGGACGACACCTCCTCAAAATTCGCAGACTATTTAACCCCTACAGTCCCAATTCGGTTACCCTCATCGGCATCACCCCGCATATCGATACCAGTGCAATGTACGTACATAACTAATATAAAAGAGATTTCCGGTTCAAATCCTCATTGTCATTTTTTCATTCAACCAATTTGTACAATACACGTACATAACTAATATAAAGGAGGTTTCCGGTTCAAATCATCCTTACGGCAAGATTTTTATTTTTATTTTTATTTTTTGAAATTATTAAAACGTGTGATGCACGTGTAAATTACTAGTTCCTATAAGTGAAATTGAGCCTACTCATAAGAGGCAAAACTTTCACATGGGTTTATTAATTTTCGCCTTTATTTTATTTTATACTTCGATGAGTAGTGCAGCTACTGCGGTTGTTAAGTTTTGTTTGGTCAAATACAGGGGGTTAGGGAAAATTATTAAGTGATTTACGTTCTGGTCGCTTGCGGTGAGAACAAGCGAAAATTATTCCGCGATCAGGGGACTCAAAAATGGCTTTTTGATTTTTTTTTGGCCGATGAATGAAGCGGTGCTTATAATTAAAGTCACCCGATCGGTGTTCGGACTCGACTTGTTCTCTTTTTGGGCCGAGCTTTCCTCTGGTTAACTGTTGGGCCGGTATTGAGTGAGTTCATGAGATACATAATTTTGTTTTTGGGCTTTTAGAATCAAATGTCCTTTCTCGTCTTTTACTATTTTAAAAAATGGGAGCGCCTGTATCTGTGAGCTTGAGGAGGACCGCGAAAAAAATTCAAATGGTGCGAAATTGGGCGGACAGTTCGAAAAATGCCACTGGACATGGACATAATTACATAAGGTGCCATTGTATAGTGTTTCTCAATAACTGGGCCTCAATATCGGCCTAATAGTTATCCTGACCAAATCGCGGCCCAATTTTTGAGAAATGCATATTGTTTTGGGCCGAAATTTGGGAATAAACATTGGTGGACTTTGAGGCCCACTTTTGCCAGAAATGAATAACAACTGTGTTTTTTTTTCTTTTTTGTTGGTGTGAAAAAAATCATAATAATTGTGTTGGGCAAGTCAGGTTGGATAATTTTTTAATTAAATTTTTTGTTTTTAATTTTATTTATATTTATATATATTTTTTGTTTTTACTAGATGGCGGATGATTGTCCGCCCGGAGAAAGTTCAGGTTTTCAAATGCGACATTTTATCTTACAGATCGGATTAACTTTGTATTGTAGTAAAGGGAAGTCTCATGTTCCCTTTTTCGCATTTTTTGAATGTCAAATAACAAACGAGTCTCAATCATGCATTTTAAAGTGAGAGCTGTAGTAACCGTCCACTTAAATCAATCACCAAGTAGTTAAATCTCAATCTCAATCTCAATCATTTTATAATTCTCGCAAACTTATGTTTTTTTTTGATTTAAAAGATGACATAGTCATCGCTTCATTAAAAAAACTTAACGAAACAGGAATAAAAGTACATAAACAGCCCGCAGGCGACAAACATCCTACTCCCCTAGGCCGGGATACATCTGACCCAGCGAGGAACCAACAACATCAAAATAACAAAACATCAGAACAGAAAAACATCTAGCCCGATAAGCAACGAAACAAAAGAGTTGCTGATCTAATCATCTGACAGTAGAGGCCTCCCCCGTGATCGAAAGCTACTCCTCCTCCTCTCCCAGACGCATCTTCTTCCGTGCCTTGAGAGTTCCTGCCCATTCAGAGCGACATAAATGAATTTTGTGAACCAGAGTAGATAATCTAGGAGATATGTTATTAAAACAAAAGTCGTTCCGATCTAGCCATAGGTTCCACATAACTTATGTTTTGTTTTTTGTTTTTTTGTTTTTGGAATAAGCTCCCAAGCTTATTTTATTCCTTGGTAGAGTGAATCATCTAATCTGAATCTTTGTCTCAGAAACAACAGCAAACAAAAAGTGAATCATGTACAAATTTCCTGTTCTGATCATATTCCAACGAGTGACCAACTAACATAACTGACATGGAAATTTGAACTGCAGTTCAACTTCATACTAGTATACATAGAAGAAGAATTATACTTGTTTCATAATACAGTACAGTAGTAGTATGCAGAGCTTTTGAACATGGACATGGATTGTAGTCCATCTAGCAGATCTCCTCCCTTATGGTTTGACCGATCTGCGGATACAACGTCTCCTCTCCGATTTCATCCGTTTTGGCACTGTCTGCGATCAATGGTGACACCTACACCGGCACAGCGCTGCTCTCCATTCCTGCCCTTAGTTCGGTGCCAAATACCCGTTCCCCGTTGAAGTTTTGTCTTGCATTGATCAGTCCCTTCGAAAACAAATCAAACGATACGCCATCAAGACCCCGAATTGTTGAAATATAGTAATTGTATATTCTGTTTCCTAATATAGGAAACAGATTCCCCAAATCTCTCCTCTTCCCAATTTTCTCTCAATCTCTTTTCTTCTTCTCCAAGAATGTAATCCTTATATATAGATGTATACAGTGAAGAATAATGAAGAACAATAAGAATAAGAATTTTCCCCAAAATTATTTCCTTCATGGTATCAGAGCCTAATTAGATCTAAACCAATTGAAGACGAAGAAGAGGAGACTGATCACCTCCATTTTGATCTGATCCCGTTGTTGATCCCGTCACCGATCATCGACTCCGATCCCGTCAGATCCCGTCGCCGAAAACCCCAAAGAAGACACCCCGTCCTCCTATTCTCTCTCCCCGCCCAAACAGCCCAAATCCCTAGAACCCATCCCCTGTACTTCATCTCCGGCGAGATCTCTGACCCTCCGGCGACCCCCCTCCCGGCGCTGCCCTCTATTCGACGCCACAACCAGATCCGAAACCCCCTCCTCCATCTTCGACATTGACAGCAGATTGAAACCCTCTTTTTTGCTTCTTCCTCAACCAGCGCAGCGCCAGAATCGTCGTGCTCCTCCCGACCAGACGCCGCTCCCGTCGCGCCACCCCTTGGCGAGCGCCGCCCTCGCCCAGGCCATCAGACCCCCCTGTCCCCTTCTTCTCTCTCCTCGACATTAGTCGACAAACACCCTGCCGATCCCCTTGCTCCCGATTCCGTCGACCAATCGCAACGCCGCTCGTCGACGCGTCGTTCACCGTCGACGCCAGCGCCGCCACCTGGTCGCCGCCGCCGCCGGCTTTGGTCACCGGTGTTGCTGCTGTCTCTCCACTAGTGTTGCTGATATCCCTTGCTGGATTGTTGCTGTTTTGCTGAAGATCAGATCTGTTCTTTTCTTGTGCCGCTACCATGGGACAAACTGATGGAGCTAAGAAGAATATTGGACTCGCCTCTACATTAGTTACAGCTGCAGGTAATGATGGTAAGGTATTTAATATCTCTGCTTCTGTTAAGAATAGTGCATGGATAATTGATTCGGGTGCTACCGACCATATGACTTTTGATTCTAGACAAGTTCAAAATTTTCAACCATCCACTAGATCGACTGTGTCCACTGCCAATGGTGACCCTGCCACTGTTACTGGCGAGGGTACCATACATCTCACAAATAACCTAACCTTAGATACTGCCTTAGTTGTACCATCCTTGAATTTCAACCTATTATCCGTAGCTCAAATAACTACTGCCTTACATTGTATTGTAGTCTTTTGGCCTTCTCATTGTGTGTTTAAGGATATTCGGACTCGTAAGACGATTGGTTATGGGGTTAGGCACGGGAAGCTCTATTACCTAGATTTAGAATCTGAAAGTTCGAGCAAGTTGACTCAAGCTCTAAGTGTGGAAGGATCCGAAGATGAGAAGAAGAAATCAGATATTTGGCTGTGGCATCGACGTCTAGGGCATGCTTCTTTTGGTTATTTGAAGAAATTATTTCCAAGTTTATTTTTAAAATTGGATATATCTGTCTTTCGGTGTGATGTGTGTGAACTTGCAAAAGGTCATCGTATCTCTTTTCCTCCAAGTCCAAGTAGAAGCTCCCTTCCTTTTATGATTATTCATTCTGATGTTTGGGGTCCATCCAAAATCACTACATTTGGAGGAGCCAAATGGTTTGTGACCTTTATTGATGACTGTACCCGTATGACCTGGATTTGTTTGATGAAGTCGAAAAGTGAAGTTAGTGGTTTGTTTCAGAAATTTCACAAGCATGTTATGATTCAGTATAAATCACAAATTCAAGTTCTTAGGAGTGATAATGGCGGAGAGTACCTGAGTTCAAATCTGCAACAATATTTAGTGGAACACGGAATTGTTCATCAGACTACATGCTCGTATACACCTCAACAGAATGGAGTTGCAGAAAGGAAAAATAGACACTTGCTCGAAGTGGTCCGTGCTTCTCTCATCCATGGAAATCTGCCACTCATTTATTGGGGAGAAGCCCTTGCTTCTGCTGCATACTTAATCAACCGAGTTCCCTCTAATATCCTAAACTTTCTCACACCGTTTCAAGCATTAACTGAAGCTGTGAATGCACCAAAATTCGTCAACTTGCCACCTCGTGTGTTTGGGTGTGTTGCATTTGTTCATCTTCATCAACATGAACGCAATAAGTTAGCTCCTCGAGCTGTCCGCTGTGTTTTCGTGGGATATGCACAGAATAAGAAAGGGTATCGGTGCTATCACCCACCAACTCAAAAAATGTTTGTGACTATGGATGTTGTGTTCCATGAGGATGAGATGTATTTTTCCTCTGAGGTTGAACTTCAGGGGGAGCACCGAAATGAAGTTCAAACTCTTGCCTATGATGAAGTAGTTACTATTCAAACTGAACAATCAGATATAAGGGGAGAAAATCAGGATGTAAGTAATGACGATTACTCGAATGAAGACTTGGTTGAGGAGGAAGAAAATTTTCACGAAGATCTGCAGTCAGTGCCAAACCTCCATGAAGATGAGTCATCTCCACCACCAGCACCATCTGAACCATCTCCACCACCAATACCATCAGATCTATATCTACTCCCAGCAGAACCCCAAAACCAATCGTCATCGCTGTCCGAAGCTCCAAGAAGAGAACTCCCAAACCGTACTACTAGAGGTATCCCCAAACCCACTTACGAGCCTAATCCCACTAGTAATGTCAAGTATCCCATGAGTCATTATGTGTCCACTCACCGATTGTCTGAATCAAATAAGTCATTTGTAAATCAATTATCTGCTGTATCTATTCCTAATAGTGTGCAGGAAGCCTTAGCCGATCCAAGGTGGAAAGCAGCTATGGATGAGGAGATGAAGTCCTTGAAGAAGAATGAGACTTGGGAGATAGTCGAGCTGCCAGCAGGGAAGAAGCCAGTAGGATGCAGATGGATTTATACAGTGAAATATAAATCGGATGGTTCGATAGAGCGGTACAAGGCAAGGCTTGTTGCCAAAGGGTACACTCAAACTTATGGAATTGATTATGACGAAACATTTGCACCTGTGGCAAAGTTCAACACTATTCGAGTTCTACTGTCACTTGCTGCAAATCTTGACTGGCCGTTGGAGCAATTTGATGTGAAGAATGCATTTTTGCATGGGGAATTGACAGAAGAAGTCTATATGGATCTTCCACCAGGGTCGAACAGACCAGTTCAACACAGCAACAAAGTATGTCGTCTGAAGAAAGCATTGTATGGACTGAAGCAGTCGCCAAGAGCCTGGTTTGGGAGATTTACCAAATCAATGAGGACATTCGGATACGATCAGAGTAATTCTGATCATACTCTATTCCTAAAAAGGAAAGAAGGTAAAATTACTGCTCTCATTATTTATGTTGATGATATGATAGTAACTGGAGATGATCCCGAGGAGATGAAGGCATTAAAGTACTACTTGTCACAAGAGTTCGAAATGAAAGATCTTGGTTCTTTGAGATACTTCCTTGGTATTGAAGTTTCTCGCTCAAGAAAGGGGATATTTCTTTCTCAAAGAAAATATGCTCTGAATTTATTGAAGAAAACTGGAATGTCCGCCTGTCAACCGATTAGTACACCATTGGAAGAAGGACTGAAACTATGCAACGAAGCTGATCAAGTGCCTTGTGATAAGGAAAGATATCAGAGATTGGTTGGACGACTAATGTATCTTGCACATACACGGCCAGATTTGTCATATGCTTTAAGTGTGGTAAGCCAGTTTATGCATGCACCTCGGGAACAACATATGGACACGGTGATGAGAATTATGAGATACATTAAGTCAGCCCCAGGAAAAGGAGTCTTATTTGCAAAATATGGTCACTTGAAGGTTGAGGCATATACTGATGCTGATTGGGCAGGATCTACAATCGATAGGCGCTCCACTTCAGGATATTTCACATTTGTTGGAGGAAATTTAGTTACATGGAGAAGCAAGAAGCAAAATGTTGTTGCACGCTCTAGTGCAGAGGCTGAGTATCGCGGAGTAGCTTTAAGTATAACAGAAGCTTTATGGCTGAAACTCCTGTTGCAGGACTTAGGCTATGGTCCAAAGGAACCTATGAAGGTGTATTGTGACAGTCAAGCGGCGTGTGATATTGCAGCTAATCCAGTTCAGCATGATAGGACGAAACATGTAGAGGTGGACAGATTCTTCATCAAAGAAAAATTAGATGAGAAAGTTATTGAGATATCCAAGGTGAAGTCAGAAGATCAACTCGCAGATGTCCTAACCAAGGCTGTTTCGAGTCGGCTCTTCTTGAAATTTGTTGACAAGTTGGGCATGCTCGATATCTATGCACCAACTTGAGGGGGAGTGTTGAAATATAGTAATTGTATATTCTGTTTCCTAATATAGGAAACAGATTCCCCAAATCTCTCCTCTTCCCAATTTTCTCTCAATCTCTTTTCTTCTTCTCCAAGAATGTAATCCTTATATATAGATGTATACAGTGAAGAATAATGAAGAACAATAAGAATAAGAATTTTCCCCAAAATTATTTCCTTCACGAATCTAATATCTTGTTGTATCACCAATAACACTTCCTCCTCAGAGCAAAATTTACTCAAACAATAAAACTTAATTAAACTTCGAATATTCAAACAATAAAAAATAAACTTGCATTAAAGAAACTGTCACAAGTTCAACATAAATTGAGAACACCCAACATGCAAATAGAAATTCAAACTAAAACAGACTCACAGAAAGTTGATAAATCATTAATTTGTCCTTAAAAAACAATAAATTCGGAAACAGTATATGACCCCTCGTAAGTAAGTCGATCCTTGAATGACAGCATCGATCATGCACACATCGATGAATGAGATATATGAGTCCTCTTCGACGCAATTAACAGTTGGTAGTGATCACATCTGAAGCAAGAGAATCAGCTCATTTGCAACTAGCTTGAAGATCTCCTCAATCATATTCTCAGTGAACTGAGCTCCATTTGCCTGCAAAATCATATTCAGCAGCGAAGTTAATTATCCTCGAAATAATGTTAACATCAAAGAATCAAACAGACTTTTTTTCTCCAGAAAATTTATTGATAATATATGCAGCCTTATTTTGAAACTCATTTTCTTTTATATATCGACTCTTAGTTAGTATTACATAATTAGGGTTTTCCTATAGCTAATTGAGAAAAGCATACCATGTTTTGTATTTATCTTTTAGTACATTTGAAAATATTAGATCAAGATAACTAAACTGGATCATGAGAAATCTTATATGCAATAAGAATAATCTAGCTAGCTAGCAATAAAATGAAGTGTCGGGTAATATTTGAAACCCTAGAAAACAGCATTGTCTTTTGTTTATTTTTTAGTACATTTGAAGATATTAGAGAAGATAACTAAACTGATTACAATATATATATATAGAGAGAGAGAGACTCATATATGAGAAAAGTGAGCCTCATATAGAGTATGTGGAAATTTTCCTCATACAAAGTGATTATACTCACTTGGTGGGGCCCTTACGAAATATTCACTTCGTCCATTATGTTTATCATACTAATGGATGTATGTGCAGAAAAAATCAAGTGGTTTGGAGGTCATTTACCCATGTATCATGTGGCTGAAAAATGAACGATTTCAACAGTAATACAAATCGAATCACAAATTGGACCCATGCATGAGTGAATGACCTCCAAATCACTTGATTTTTTCTACAAATACATCTATTAGCATGATAAAAATGATGGACGGACTGGATCTTTCATAAGGGGCCCACCAAGTGAGTATAATCACTTTGTATGAGGAAAGTTTCCTCATACAAATATGAGGCTCACATTTCTCAAATATATATATATATATATATATATGGGTAAAAGGGATATGAGCAACTTGCTCATTTAGTAAATGAGCAATTGATTATGTGGCATGCATGTGATACATTGGACAACTAACTCTTTTAAAGCTTTTCCAATGACATGTATGTCACATCATCAATTGCTTATTTACTAAATGAGCAAGTTGCTCATACCCCTTTCTATATATATATATATATATATATATATATATATAATGAGAAATCCTAATTTTAAATATATATCTGAACTTAAGATTTGCTATACAACCTAATTTTAAAACCGTCTTTCCCTCTCCCTTGGACCTAAGAAATTCTCCGCAAATAAAAATAAAAAGTGAAATTAATACCAAAGCAGGATTGCACATGCAATATCTAATAATATTCTGTTATTCTATCACCGTCTGCTCTTTAGTTTTAAACTATCCACACAAAGACTGTTAATTCATAGTAGTAATAGAGGACAATAAGTTATTTTACAATACAATTATATTGGAAATGTAATGATCAAGAAGTGAAATACATTTAACTAGCTATGAGCAGAGGCTAAGTCATTTTACAATTATATTGGAAAAATAACATACATTTAACTAGCTTAATATATTTTGAGGTAGGGCTTCTCTACCTTTCTTAAAATAAAAAAAAATACAGAATAGACATACATTATTTGTACAGTATTGATGCGGCTTATTTCTGAGACACGCGTGGAAGCACCAGGTGTGAGTTCGAACTCAATTTGTATTGAAGGAGATTGCCGCTCGTCTGCCGATCTTCGGTTGACCTTCTGGGGCCTACGATGAGCTCGGAAAGACTTTGAAGGTTGGGCTCGGATCGGAAGGGTCGGATCCGAGGTCTTGTGTACCTGCAGACGGTCCTGAAACACCGGGGTTTGTCCCGGTGGCGGACCCTCCGACGCTCTAGTCAGTCTCTGTGAGAGAGTAGCAATAACTAGGTATATTTAAGTGGCAAAAGATTGATTACCTCCAAAAGGTGGGTGAGGGTCTAGTATTTATAGAGAATCCCAACCGGGTTAGGTTCCGCTTGGGGGCCGGGTTTGGATCCGAAAGCCCATGGGCCTGACGTGGCAGAAGGCCCAGGGGGTTTAGGGCGGTTGTGGTGATACCAGGAGTGGTATAGGGCTGACGTGGCGAAACCCTTGGCGGTATTTGGAGCTGACGTGGCCCATCGTGAGTCCTCTGTGCCTCTGGGGGAATCGGAGGGCCTAGGCTGCGCCAGGTCATCCTTCCGCCCCGCCAGAGAGGGGGGACGGCCTGAGGGACTGCTCCGGATCGGACTCCGGGGGATACTGAGGCTCGTCAGTACGAGGAAGCCGGCACTGTGAGGGCAAACACGAGGTTCGGCGCCGACCCTGAAGGGGTCCGGAGCCGAACCAGGTTGTTATTCTTGCTTTTCTGAGTAGGAATTGTATTGGGCCCTGGATGGGCCTCAGGCCATTTTTACACTGTCACACAAGCCCCCCACTCCTGCAGGGGGTGCGGGAGCTAGCCGTGGAGGAGTGCTCATGGTTGTAAAAAATGGGATGGTGAGTCATTGGATCTTCGTGAGAAGAGTACCCTGGTGCCAGACCCGACCCCGAGCCGGTCGAGGGATTATGGGCCAACAAGGGGGGTGGCGAGCCGTTGGCCTTCCTGAGAAGACCACCCTGGTGCCAGACCTGACCTCGAGCTTGGCGAGGGATTACTGGGAGGCAAGGGCGATGGCGAGCCGTGAAGCCTTCCTGAGAAGACTCCCCTGGTGCCGGACCCGACCTCGAGCTGATCGAGGGATTATGGGCCAACAAGGGGGGTGGCGAGCCGTTGGCCTTCCTGAGAAGACCTCCCTGGTGCCAGACCTGACCTCGAGCTTGGCGAGGGATTACTGGAAGGCAAGGGCGATGGCGAGCCGTGAAGCCTTCCTGAGAAGACTCCCCTGGTGCCGGACCCGACCTCGAGCTGATCGAGGGATTTATGGGCCAACAAGGGGGGTGGCGAGCCGTTGGCCTTCCTGAGAAGACCTCCCTGGTGCCAGACCTGACCTCGAGCTTGGCGAGGGATTACTGGAAGGCAAGGGCGATGGCGAGCCGTGAAGCCTTCCTGAGAAGACTCCCCTGGTGCCGGACCCGACCTCGAGCTGATCGAGGGATTATGGGCCAACAAGGGGGGTGGCGAGCCGTTGGCCTTCCTGAGAAGACCTCCCTGGTGCCAGACCTGACCTCGAGCTTGGCGAGGGATTACTGGAAGGCAAGGGCGATGGCGAGCCGTGAAGCCTTCCTGAGAAGACTCCCCTGGTGCTGGACCCGACCTCGAGCTGATCGAGGGATTATGGGCCAACAAGGGGGGTGGCGAGCCGTTGGCCTTCCTGAGAAGACCTCCCTGGTGCCAGACCTGACCTCGAGCTTGGCGAGGGATTACTGGAGGGCAAGGGCAATGGCGAGCCGTGAAGCCTTCCTGAGAAGACTACCCTGGTGCTAGACCTGACCCCGAGCGGGCCGAGGGATTTCGGGCTAACAAGGGGGATGGCGACCGGTTGGCGCCCCAGAGTGATTGAGCGGGGATATCCCACCATTCGTGTGGAGTATTGAAGGCTCTCCGAGAATGGTGTGATGGTCCAATTTCCTAGGGGCATTAAATGGCGCCGCCTAATAAATGTAGATGGTGCATGGTTTTCCGTTGATTGACCTTCCCTGCGCCTCAACGGTTAGTCCCTGGGGGAGGTTATAAATACCTCTCCCCTCCATTGTAGGTATGATCAAAATAGGGGTGGCCCATTGGCTCTCAGAGGTGTCTGCTTCGGCGGACGCCTGTCTTTGGCTAATATTTTCGACCCTAGCAGCGTCGGAGAGGTGGTTACTCTGCCGCCCTGATCTTCTCTTGGATCTGATGGACCTTGATATGGTGGCCAGATCTACGGGAGATCAGGGCGAGAGGGGTGACGGCCGAGATCCGTGCTGTGGGAAGAGGAGCTTCGGTTTAGTGGTGGTTTTGCCGTCTGGATCCCTTTTCGGGTCAGACTGCCCTGTCATGGAGGTTTGGCCCGGGAGAGATCCAGACGAAAAGACGCACCCACCGTATACCGGCCTTGGGGCTGAAGGGCCTCGGATGGGGGGGTCACCTTCCGTCGGGGGTCGGTCAGTCCGTCTTGATAGGGCTGTAGGCGATGGCGGTTTCTGTTCCACCCTCGAACAGTTCGGGGTTTCGGCTGCCGAGGCTGTAAGTCCCGGGCTGCTCGAGGGTGAGAGGGGAACTGGTCGGACGCTGGAGCCCAGGGCGTCTGTCATATGACGGCGCCTTAAACTTAAAAAAAATGTTTTCTCCGTCGTGTATCCCACCCGACCCGACCCCAGAGTTAGGCCGTCAGTCTGGCGTCTGATGACGTCCCCCGCACAGGTTTCGAGAACGCGGCGCGATTTTCCAGGCGGCAGTTGTGCGTCAATCAGTGAACAGTAATCGCGGAAGTCGAGGAGCCATTCTTCCCTTATATAAGTATTCCCCCTTTTTCCCTTTCGCCCACTTCAATCTTGCTGCTTCTTTCTTCAAAAAATCTCCCACCCCTTCAGCGATTGTTCTTGCAGTTTGCCGTACTCGGTTCGCCCTTCCGAAGCGGTCCCAGGTTAGTTTGGTAAGTTTGTTTTATCTTTAGGCACAGATGGATAGGGCTCAGTCCGGTTCGTCGGCGTCGTCGTCCAGGGGGGAAGTAAAGCCTGACTCTCCGTCGACGTCGTGGGAAGAGCCCATGCTCGAGGAGGGGTCGGTGCCCGTTGTGGGCCATACTGGCTCGGTTTCTGTGACAGTGTAAAAATGGCCTGAGGCCCAACCAGGGCCCAATACAATTCCTACTCAGAAAAGCAAAAATTACAACCTGGTTCGGCTCCGGACCCCTTCAGGGTCGGCGCCGAACCTCGTGTTTGCCCTCACAGTGCCTGCTTCCTCGTACTGACGAGCCTCAGTATCCCCCGGAGTCCGATCCGGAGCAGTCCCTCAGGCCGTCCCCCCTCTCTGGCGGGGCGGAAGGATGACCTGGCGCAGCCTAGGCCCTCCGATTCCCCCAGAGGCACAGAGGACTCACGATGGGCCATGTCAGCTCCAAATACCGCCAAGGGTTTCGCCACGTCAGCCCTATACCACTCCTGGTATCACCACAACCGCCCTAAACCCCCTGGGCCTTCTGCCACGTCAGGCCCATGGACTTTCGGATCCAAACCCGGCCCCCAAGCGGAACCTAACCCGGTTGGGATTCTCTATAAATACTAGACCCTCACCCACCTTTTGGAGGTAATCAATCTTTTGCCACTTAAATATACCTAGTTATTGCTACTCTCTCACAGAGACTGACTAGAGCGTCGGAGGGTCCGCCACCGGGACAAACCCCGGTGTCTCAGGACCGTCTGCAGGTACACAAGACCTCGGATCCGACCCTTCCGATCCGAGCCCAACCTTCAAAGTCTTTCCGAGCTCATCGTAGGTCCCAGAAGGTCAACCGAAGGTCGGCAGACGAGCGGCAATCTCCTTCAATACAAATTGAGTTCGAACTCACACCTGGTGCTTCCACACGTGTCTCAGAAATAAGCCGCATCAGGTTGGCGCCGTCTGTGGGAAGAGCTGCTCCAGAAGCCGATCCGACCCAGACCCTCAAAGGCCATCGACACCCGAATCCTCATGGCCTCCAAAGGCAAGGGGGCTGCTTCCTCCGTCAACCAACGGGACTCGCCCCCACCCACCGGTAAAGCCAGGCCACGCACGTCGAAACACAAGACTCCCTCTCGGGAGTCCCAAAAGAGCGTCGGCCGGCCAGCCCAGCCCGACCTCCGGGGAATAATCCTCAACCGCAAGATTACCCGCAGCAGGGGAAGGGCCGCTTCCAACCTGGTCCCGAACCACGCGAGGCCACCGCCCGAGGCGCGCAGACCCGCGCTCAGCCAAGTCGGAAGACAACCCTCGGACCGACCAAACCGGGCCGAAGGAGCCCCCGTCACTCACAAGGAGCTCCAAGACTTCCGAAGAGAAATTCTGGGAGCCCTCCGACGGACCCCCAGGGAAGAAATCCCCCATTCCCAAGCAGGGTCGGACGTCGAAGCCAGCGCGTCCCGCCCTTCAATAATCCAGCCGGAAGACGATGACGTACTCCTAAGACGCCTACAAGAAATGGAGGACCGCCTCGATCACATAGGGGACGGCGGCCAAAGAATGGCTCAGGGGTACAGACCTGTCCGTCCGCCCTTCTCCGCCCCCATCCTCCAAGCGGAAATACCCCGGAATTTCCGACCCCCTCAATTCGAGATCTACGATGGCGAGGGAGATCCTGCTGATCACATGGAGGGTTTCAAAACCCTCATGATGATTCACAGCGCCTCGGATCCCCTGCTCTGCCGAGCCTTCCCCGCCACCCTTCGGGGTCCAGCCCGCGAGTGGTTCTCGAAACTCGCCCCTGGCTCCGTTTACTCCTTCGACCAACTCGAGGGCAATTTTCTCGCCCACTTCGTCACCAGCCGGAAGACCGAAAGGACCAGCGCCTCGTTACTCGGACTCAAACAGTTAGAGGGGGAATCACTCAGAGTGTTCGTCCGGAGATTTACCGCTGAGGCAAGGTCGGTCTCCTCCCTCGACCCGGGCGTCGCTTCAGCGGCATTCCGTCACAACGTCCGTCACGGACAGCTGAAGGCTTCTCTGGCGAAGAAACCCCCCGTCGACTTCCCCGACCTCCTCGGTAGGATCGAGAAATACATTAGGGCAGAAGAGGCCCTTAACCCCGAAGATACCCGGGACGACACCGGGAAGGGAAAGCGGAAGACCGAAGAAGTCGAACCATCGAAGAAAGCTCCAAGGGACCCGGGGGCCATGAAAAAGGTCCCGCCGGTCCCCCGCTTCGAGAGATACACTCCCTTGACGCACAACATATCCGCCATCCTCCTAGAAATAGAAGACAAAGGCATTGTTCGACTACCTCCCCGACCTAACAACGGCAAGAACCGAGATCAGCGCTTCTACTGCCGCTTCCACCAGGACCATGGACACGACACAGATCAATGCCGGGCCCTGAAAGACGAGATTGAGGAACTCATCTCCAGAGGATACCTCCGAGAATTCACCCGAGAAGTCCCGCGGGGTCGACGAGATACTAGGAGCGGGATACACTCGCCCCCGAACCCCCCTCCGAGCAGCATACCGGGTCGGGATCCCGAGTCCGAGGGAGCCGCGGACACACCATTTATCTTACATTGAGCCCATGGAGGGCTAATGGGAGGAGAATCAAATACTTTCCGAAAAGCCTTCCTCCGAGGGATGAATACTGTCCAAGACGATCCCACTCCCGAGCTACAAACCGCGCCAGTCTCCTTCCCAGGGGAGGACCTCGAAGGCGTTCGCCTCCCCCACTACGGCGCCCTCGTCATTAGCCTCCACACGGCTAGGTGTGAAGTTCGCCAGATCCTTGTCGACTACGGCAGCTCGGCGAACATTCTTCCCCTCAAAGCCTTCGAGAAACTGAAGTTACCTAGAGACAAGCTCCAACCGGCCGGATACACCTAACATGGGTTTTACGACATCCCTATCGAGCTAGAAGGGGTTGTCACAACGCCAAGACAGCTAACAACGCCATACCCGGCCGACCCAGATTACGCTCCCTCCAAGCGATGCCTTCGGCCTACCATTCGGTGCTCGAATCTTCCACCCCACACGGGGTCGGCGCCGTCCGAAGTATCCAAGAAGCAACGCGGTCGTGCTGCGTGACCATCGACGGAGGAGCAAGGTTCCCCCCTGACGCCTAGCACCCAGTGAACTCCTGCAAAGAGCAAGCCTAGACTGTAACTTAACCAGAAGTAAACCTTTTTGTAAAGCTTTCCTTTGTATAGGACCGTTTTTAGCGGCCCCCCCTATCTTATACTAAGGAAATCTCGTTGCATCGTACTCCAAACACCTCGGCAGACCCGACCTAATACCCGGTTAGGGGGTCGACCCCCAAGGCGTCACCTCGCCCACTCCAATTCCTCGTGAAACAATAAGGCCGAGCCACATCCCCTTCACCACTTTATATACCGTCAACCGGGGCAAAGGCCGTTACAGAAATACTCCCCTCGTCTCGAGCGGCACGCCACGTCGGAACGACGGGGGCCCACCTCGGGAAGGGAAGCCGCAACCTACGAAGTGAGCTAACTCGAAGCACATAAGCGGGGAGATCCGGAAACGACCGGCGTCGAAACCCTTGGCAAGTCCGAATTACTTTTTTATATAAACACAAAAAGGCGGGGGCCAGTCCGCGGGAGGCAAATACAGTCGAAAGGAGGAAAGAAGAAAGAAAGACAAAACTATACAACTCGGTTTCCCTCCTCGGCGTCGATCGGGTTCACAGAACGATCATCGGCCGGGTTGTCAACGAGCCCCTCTACGGCAGGGACCTTCGGGGTCCCATCAATCTCCATGTCGTACTCGAAGTTCGACAGATCGAGGGTCGGATAGAAATGCCTCACGTGACTGAGCGCCTTCGCGTAGCACTCATCCTGGGCGGCTATCACCATCCGCTGGCCCGCATCCGTCAGCTCTTTCCTCTCATTGGCGAACGCGGCTATTAACTCTCCCTTCTCCTTGGCAAACTTCCTCTTCAAAGAGGCCACCCTCTTCTCCCACTCGGTGTCCGTGGCCTCGAGCTCCAGCTTCATCTGCTGCTCCCTCTGACGCGAACCCTCGAGCTCGATCCGCATCTCCTTCGTCTCTCGTCCACTCTTGTCCGCCCGAGTACGCTCTTGTAACAGGGACGCTTCGTAGAGATTCTTTACATTAGCTCCCTGCATACAAGCCTGCGGCCGAAAGAAGCGCATAAGAAGAAAACTCCTGAGGCAAGACCAAACGGAAAGGAGGAGGTCGACAAGCTTACCGACACGGTGGCCTGCGCCAGGCGCGTGAATGCCACCTCCACGGGCTCGTTCTCCATCATCTGGCGATCGCGAGGCGTTGCCAGCTTCTCCACCACCTCTACGGCCTGGGCTTCCTCGGTCAGACAGTCGCTCATCCGAACCGACCAATCCGGCACCCACCGCTGCCGCAACAACTCCACCACCGGGTCCTCCTCCTCGACCCCTACCAAGGGACCTTTCCCCTTGTCAAGATCGGACGCCCTCGCCGGGCCCTTACCCCTCAAAGAGGCACCCCCCTTGCCTGTCTCCGAACGAGTCCTCTTAGCCCTCGGCTCAAGCGGTACCTCCGAGATAACAAGGGGCAGCTCCCTCGGCCTCTTCACCGCCTTCTTCTTCTCGGCATTTTCCTTCTTCATGGCGAGCCGCCTTGCTTGGATTGATGCCTCATGCATATCTGCAGAAAAAGCCATTAAGAGCAATGAGCAAGAATGTACGAAAGGATCGAGGGAAAAGAAACAACTACATACGGAGAACGGCGGGGCTCAGTCCAACGCTCGCCAGGCGAACCTCCGTCACCTTCGACCAATTAATACTAGGGGACAAACGAAGACGCTCGACAAACCCCCACTCCTCGACCGTCAGATCCCCCTGCCCCGGCGCAGGATAACTCGGCTTGGAGTAATTCCATCGAGTCGGAATGTCCCAGGGCCCTTCACTCCGGATCACCAGATACTTTTTCCTCCAGTCCTTAATAGAGTCAGGATGGCTATGAACAACCTTCCTCCTGCTCCGGGAGGAGATATAGTAAACCCCCTCGGCTGCCGAACAAAACATCAGCGTCGCTCGGAACACGTTCAAGCGCAAGGGTACCCGTTGTTCCTCGCACCTCAGTACAAAGCTGATTATCTGCTCCCAAGAGTTCGGCCCATACTGCATCGGCGCCAAGGAGGCCCAGTTCAACACTTCCCGAACAAACGGATGGACCGGCAGCCTCAGTCCAGAAATAAACGCGTCCACGGGGAAGACACAATACCAAGCAGACAGGGGATCGGTTGGGCGAAGAGTAGAGCTCGGCAGCATCAATTCGTAACTAGGACCTATGTGGTACGCCAACTGCAAGACTTCCAAATCCCCGCCGTCCAAGGCGGTCAGAATCGCGTCCATCAACACTCTCGGCCGACTCGGCGAAGAGGCCTGCACACCAAAGAGCTCCTGGTCGGACAGGTCGTCAGGATATTGACGGAAATGCTTCGGCTGCGCGGGCGAACCAGTCCCCTGGCTCGAGCCACCGGTCCCCAACCCTACCTTCCTCGGAGCCTTCTTCCTCTTCTCGGATCGCTCCGACGAGGGAGTGAATAGGGGCCCCCGACCAGTCAGCATGGAACTCGGGCATGCCCCCGGAACCGTGGATCTCCTTACAATGCCGCCCTCGCCTCTCTCACCCTCGGTAGCCGGCTCCAAAACACGGACGTCGTCCGAACCGTCAATCGCTTCCTCCGACTCACTGCTCTCCACCACGAAGGGACGACGGGAGCGCGACCGCCTCGCACCATGTGCCGCCTCCTCAACCACCGGTTCCTCCCACGAAACCGTGTCAGAAGACTCGTCAACGTACACTGACTCCTCCTCGAGTACGGGCTCCTCCCAGGACGTCGAGTCAGAGATAGGCTCCACCTCCCCCCTAGACGTCGACGCTGATGAGCCGGACTGAGCCCTGTCCATCTATGCCTAGGCCAAGTAGACTTGCTAACTCACCTGGGGTCACTCCGGAAGGGCAAGTCTGGTACAGCAAGACGCGAAGATGAGCGCTAAAGTGTTGAAAAATTTTATTTTGAAAGAGAAAGGAGTGGACAAATAGGGGAGAGGGGGGACTATTTATAGGAGATAGAAGCGACTCCTCGATTCCCGCGAGTACTGTTCACCTATCCAACATGCAACTGCCGCCTAAGAATTCGCGCCACGTCCTCAAAACGTGCGACGCTGACATCATCCATTGACAGGTCAAGGAGGCCAGCGTGGAAGAAGTATTCGGAGGAGGAAACATTTTTATTTTAAAGATTTAAGGCGCCGTCCTCAGACAGACGCCCCGGGCTCCGAGACTGGGTCGGTTCCCCTTTCACCCGCGAGCAGCTCGGGGCTTACAGCGTCATCGGCCGAAGACCCGAACTGTTCCCGGGTGAGACAGAAACCGCCTCAACCTGGAGCCCTATTGGGACACAGAATAGTCAGCCTCCGATGGGAGAACTACTCATCTACCCGGGGCCCAAAGCTTCAAGACGCCCCCCTCGGCAAGCACCCCGGTCAAAAGCATATCAACACCCGAAGGACGAAAGAAGTGCTCCATTCCGAGCCAGTTGATGCAACTGCAAAGGCCCAGCCTACTCCAGCAACGGAACCTTCGCAGTTGCAAACAACCGGCCCGGAACGCCCTTCATCCCTCTCGGAAGGATGGAACCTCCACAGTTGCAGACTACTCACCCTTCGAAGTTTGGTCGTCATCCCTCTCGCCCGGATCCCCCCTGGATCTGGCCGCCACATCAGGGCCATCAGATCCAAGAGAAGATCGGGCGACAAAGAAACTACCTCTCCAACAAAACCGGGGGTAAGGATTATCAAAAAAACAGGCGTCCGCCGAAGCAGACACCTTTAAGGGCCAAGCAGACCACCTTTGCTTTGATCTGAATCACAACGAGAAAGAGGGAGGGGGGTACTTATAGCCTCCCCCCAGGGGCCGGCCTTTATGATATGGGGAAAACCAAACGACGGAAGACCATGCGCCATACATTTATTAGGCGGCGCCATTAACGCACCTGGGAAATGGGAATCTTGCACAGGTCCCAGGGCGCCCCCAAATGCTCCGCGAAAGCGACGGACTACCCTACTCAAACAACCCCAAGGCACAACGGTTCGCCCCCTAACGGCCCGACCTATGATCCCCTCACCAGCTCGAGGTCCGGTCTGGCACCAGGGCACCCCTCTTCGGAGGATCCACGGGCTGGCCATCACCCTTACCAGCCCGTAACTCCCCCTCATCTCGAGGTCCGGTATGGCACCAGGGTACTCTGCTCAGGAAGAAACAACGGCTCACCTTCACCCTCACCGACCCATAATCCCTCGCCAGCTCGAGGTCCGGTCTGGCACCTGGGTACTCTTCTTCGGAAGATCCACCGGCAGGCCATCACCCTTACCAGCCCATAATTCCCCCTCATCTCGAGGTTCGGTTTGGCACTAGGGTACTCTTCTCAGGAAGAAACAACGGCTCGCCTTCACCCTCACCGACCCGTAATCCCTCGCCAGCTCGAGGTCCGGTCTGGCACCTGGGTACTCTTCTTCGGAAGATCCACCGGCTGGCCATCACCCTTACCGGCCCATAATTCCCCCTCATCTCGAGGTTCGGTCTGGCACCAGGGTACTC